>CAWUFW010011187.1:0-633203 GCA_963921515.1 Calotriton arnoldi
TCAAAACCGGGAGGTCAGAAAGCAAAAAACTCAGGGGAAACACGCCAAAAGATGCCAAGTCTAACAGTGGACTGCCATCAAAACTGACAGCGTCCTTCCACCAAACTTTTTGTACATTAAATGGAACCGCCGTGAGGGTAATTCCTTTCAGTGTCCAGAGCTGACCACTGGGCTGCTGGTCATCTTTATCTTTGATGAACAGTAGTCTGTCAAGGTGGTGGAAGTGATGTATTCCACCACCCTGGGGGACTGTGTTCCATCCATCTAACTCACAATCAGGCGTTTTTGGGCTTATTTGGAGTTCAACCAGTAGAACTACCGACAGCCCCATTAATGGAGTTTGAACCTACAGCTCACCGCCAGTGTAAAATCCACCAGATTTTGACATTTCAAGCGTCGTGATGGAGGTATTTTGGCCAGCATACTTCCCACCTCCAGTTCACATTCCAACAGCAACTATTTGAAAATACTTAAATAAAGCGGTGCCCGTCCCTTCTCTTATATCTCACTCCATGTATGATTTAGTAGTTTTGCTGTACCAGAGGGAAGATCTTTTACTCACCCCCACTTAGCTTGTGGCCATGCATGCACCCAACACAGATCTTCACATCCTGTTCCCTGCTCTGGTGCTTGGATTTTTACAGCTGCAGTCATAATGACAATTTTCTGCTTGGGTGCTCCAGTTCCCTATTCTTGGATTCAGTTCCTCCTTACATTGGGTCACATGTATCATGCATTTTACCGGTCGCAAATGGCCAGATTTGCAAAATACATTTTGGTATGTATGAATTCCAATTTGCGATTCGATAACGTTACCGAATTACAATATTGGAATTGCAAATACATACCAATTCGGTATTAGGAAGGGGCGTGTTTATGTGTTTTGTATCTGTGACAGCCATATATGAAGGAAATCATACTTATCAGTCAAAAATATGATTGTGAATATACAAAATTGATAAAAAATTGTGTGTTGTCTTACATTCATTGTTAAACGGGTGTGTCAAATATTGGTCAAACACGGACCACACACGTTTTATTTTTCATGTATTGGTTACTGAACACCTCAGTTCAATGATAGATCTGTTGCAATTGAGTTACCTGACAGAACACATTGTAGCTCATATCAATCATCACACAGAGGAACAATGCATTAACAATAATTATCGCAACTATATATGCAACCCCAAAACTTTACAGCTGCGTATTTTATAAAGGAACAATTAGTGCACAGTCTTGCAGCTACCCCACGTGTTCTAAAAATCAATGTGTAGGATCAAGGAAAACAGTTGTGCGAGCAGTCTATTTCATCTTCTTCAAGCTGCGTCACGTGACTCAAATTCGCAGAGACGATGCTGCAATAGGTGATTGATTTACAGACATTGATTCACACTTTTAAGTCAAACAGCACCAGTAATACTCCACAAACCAGCTACCACTTCTATCATATGTTGTGATGGCTCTGCCTTGACAATATACATATACAGAGTTCCGCTGCCTTTCAACTAAGTTTATACATAAATGCCTTATACGTTGGTGTGACCTGACGCCGACCGTGATGGCCGCATAGAAGAGGAGCTCCGTTGAGCCGGCGACCCGCGGCACTCCATCCGTCCCTTATCCGCTTTCTACCAATCCTGCAGGAGATCCCATGCACGGCGGATCCGCTACAGCCTGAATTGATGTGGTTCCTGGGTCTTCAGGACGCCGCTTGGAGGCCGGGTCAGATCCGGCGAGAAGACGACGGGCCAGCAGCTGCGGCCTTCGCGGGGACGGACTCGCCCACTGTGGGGATCCTCGGAGGCCTGAGAGGGCCGGCGGTGCACTTGAGGTGAGCGTGCCCGCCGCACCGTCCGAGATCCCCGGGGCCGGTGAGTGAGAGGGCACTCTCTCCAGACACGCAATTACTGCGGCCGAAGCTGTGCCGATCACGGGCCTTGTGGCGGCTGCGCTGGGACCCGCTCCACCGCGGCACTGAGGGGCCTGGGGCATCGGCCACAAGGGAGATAGGCCTCCCCACGCTGTGGCCCCCTGGGGGCCCTGTATAACTGGAAGTGCCAGACGAGGGAGGGCGACCACAGCACCATGGAAGTTCCCCCTGGTTGGGGGCAAGAAAGAATCCAGAATCAGCGCAGATGCCCCGGCGGAGCGGCGCACTACCTTCCCCTCGGGCTGCGAAAGGGCAGGCAGTCACTGAGTGGGCAGCTTCGCTGCTGACTCCTACACGGGGACAATCTTCGGGGACAGGTGGAAGCGGCCCCCCAAACGCCCAATGGGCGCAGACTTTACCACCGGCAGGAAGAGGGGAGATTGCAGCCGGGCTGCCTCCTCGCCTTGAGTGCAGTCAGTCCCTCAAGGGTTAGACCCGTGGAGGGAAGGGAAGGAGAGGAAGTTAACACTCTGCACAGCCTGGGCTCCTTGGTGCCAGGGGTCGGAGGAGACCCCGAGCCGTCAAGTGTGACAAAGAGGCTTGGCAACACTCACCCCCTGGGCTGCAGGAGAGAAAGCAGCCGCAGAGGAGATCCGTGGGACTAGAACCTTCTCAGTGTGAATCTGGGGCATCAGCCTGCATCGGGCAGCCTGTAGCTCTGGAGCAGGAACTGAAAGGGAGCAGAGCCATCCGTCCAAAGCTGTGGTGCTCCACAGCGAGTCGCATATGACTGTACACCGATCGCTTGGAGCCGACAGGGCGCAAAGCCTGGATGTGCTACCCCGGGGCCCCCTCCGGCCACCTGAGGGTGCGCTTATAGACCTAGAACTTAACCTGGCACCGAGCTACCAGCCGGAGAGGCTGTTGGAAGTGGCAACACCTAGGGACGGTGCCAAAATCCAGACAGCAGTAGGAGACGGAAGGACATGGTGAAACCTAAGGGGCACTTACTGCCGTAAACAAATAAGATGGATAAGTATGCGTTCCCGAAACCTCACCAAGATGAGCCGACCCTGCCCACGGGTCCAGCAGCCTCCGGGGAGCCCTGCCTAGGGGGCAATAATGGCGGCGATACAAACCCTGCAGTCCTCCCTGGAACCGAAATTAGACTTGATCACAAATCACCTGAGACCCAAACGTCTGTCAAAATTCTTTTCAATTGAACGGGCACACAGTGCTCCGATCCCGCCACCGAGACCAGGGGCCCCACCACATACCATCACAGCCCGCATGTTCAACTTCCGTGACCGTGATGCCATCCTGCAGGGAGCCCGGGTGCAGGGAGACCTGAAATATGAGAACTCCACGATTCAGTTCTTCCCGGATTTCACCTACCAGGTCCAGAAACAGAGGAGGAGCTTCGAGTAAGTCAAGAGAGCCCTTAGGGAAAAGGACTTAAAATACATGATGCTATTTCCTGCCAAGCTCAAAGTCCTTGCGGAATAGAAATTCTGGTTCTTCCACTCCCCAACAGAGGCCTGGGACTGGCTGGAGGGGTGGCGCACGCAGGAGTCCTGCCACCCCAAAGGTCAGAAGAGGTCCAATACTTGTAGACAACGGAACAGAGACTCCTCGGGCGCGGACAACGGCAGACTGCTTTCGGAACAGTCCCAGAAGGCCCCACATCCCCAAGATGAGTGACGGGCGATGTCAGAGACTTTGGGACTTACCGCCAGCACGATCTGCGGGGAGATCGATGAAGCAGGAGTTGGCAAGCGGTGAGGTCCACACAGGGGGGGTGCGAGGGGGTGGGGGTGCGGGTGCGAGGACATGGGGAGCGAAACATGGAAATGGATAATGCTGTTCGTTGATCATGAACATGCCTCAAATGGTTAACCACTAGGCCCTAGGTAAAGGGATAAGAAAGTAAGGATCCGAGTGGTGGTGTGGTCCCCCAAGCCCAACAGGGTGTTTGCGGGTCGAGTGGGCACACGGAGAAGGAATGCTAGGGCAGCCAACCCCCTAAAAAGGTTATGTAACAGTTAAGGGCGACAGGCGCTCTGCAAATTGGGGTTGTGGGAAGTTTTAGTCCCACAGTGCAGGGTGGTAGGGAGGGGGGAGTTCAGGGACAAGTTCACTTGTTAAGATTTGCTACAGCAGTTGTCTCGAGGCACTATGTTTCTGGGTGGGGTATACGCGGGAGGAGGGAGGTATGGAATCTCAATTCCAGCAAACAGACACTCCGAGATGACCCAAACACAGCACACGCCGTATCAGGTAATGGGAACTCACATGCAGCATACACTTAAAATTATATCCTGGAATGTGAATAAAGCGCACGTTGGTATTCCAATTCATCAAGCGACACAAGCCGAATTTAGTCCTTTTACAGGAAACACATTTGCAGGGGCACTATTACAAGGCCCTGGACAGTTGGGGTTACACCCTGGCGGCGCATGCAGGATATACCTCATGGTGTAGGGGTGTAGGGATAATTCTCAGTTCTGCTGCAGCATACATGCGAGGGAAAACGTGGAGTGACCCGCTAGACAGATTTGTATTCCAAACCGGAAAATGGGACGGGCAAATGTTAAATCTGGGCTCAGTATACACTCCGCCAGTGTTACAGGGGGACACTCTAGCCGGCCTTGGCGTGCTACTCTTCGAGCTGCTGGTGGGCTCCCTGATCCTGGGAGGCGATATGAACAACGTCATCTCTCGTCGGAGGATGGATGGCCGGGGAAGGCGGATACAAAAACAGAGCACTGCCCTGAGTGGCTTCGTGTGGGCGGTAGGGTGGGCTGACTTATGGAGAGCCCAGAACACGACGAAGCACCAATATACACACTTATCGGCATGACACGGCACACTGTCCAGAATAGACTACCTGTTCACCTTTAGGACAGATGTAGGGAGCTTTCGAGACACTCATCACATGGCAAGGGGGATATCCGACCACTCCTCTGTGGCTACTTGGTTTAGGGGGCAAACAGTGGAATATGTCCTGCCACCCCGACTGGCAGCTTGGCACCTGACAGACAGGAAGTTTGCAGAACACTTGATAGAGGGCACTGAGAGGTATTTCCTCCAAAACAAGGGGTCAGTAGACTCCTGCTGCACCCTCTGGAAGGCCTACAAACCGGTGATACGTGGGCAATATCAAGCACAGATCGAAGTACAGAAGAAAGAGGATAGAAGGAAACATCAGACACTCGAGCAAAAATTAGCGGCCCTGGAGGCTGAGTTAGTAAAGGGGGGGTTCAGACGAGGAACTCGACACACCAATTGCGCATTGCACAACAGGAATTGCGAGATATTGCAGAAAATGCAGCAAGGGCGCACGCCTTAGCGGTCCAGAGGAGGCTCTACGACATAGGGGACAAAGCCACAAAACCTATTGCCTGGCTTGACAAGAGGGATAACGAAAGAGGGTGGGTGACGGAAATCCTTGACCGAAACGGAGAGGCGCACACGGCAGGCAGTGAAATTGCCAAGGCATTTGCAGCCTTTTACGAAATTATATATGCCTCCAAATCCAACAGATCCAGCTCAGACTGGAAAGAACTTTTAGAAACTATGACCCTGAATACCCTGATGAGGGACGACAGAGAAGCCCTAGACAGTGACTTGATGGTAGAAGAAATATTGGGCGCACTTCAGGGACTCCAATCCGGGAAAGCACTTGGTCCGAACGGCCTTCCCCTTGAACTACTCAAGAGGACAGCGCAGAAGATAGTGCCGCACCTCCTGAACATGTTTCTGGAAGCCAGGGAAGTGGGGACCCTTCCGGATGACCAAAGAACAGCCACTCTTGTGGTAATCCCAAAAAAGGCAAACCACCTACAGACTGCGCCTCATACCGTCCCATATCTCTGCTCAACGTAGAGCCCAAAGTACTAGCTAAAGTCCTAGCAAATAGACTGTTAGGGGTCATAACGTCAACGGTACGCCTCGACCAGTCTGGCTTCATGCCGAAACATAGCACCCGCTTGAACCTGAGACGGCTTTATGGGTTACTCTATTTGACAGAGGCGTTTCAAGTAGACAAGGCAGCAGTCCTCTCCCTTAATGCCCGTATGTCGTTCGATAGTGTGGAGTGGAAATACATTTTTACAGGTTTGCCTCGAGTGGGCTTCGGCCCCATCTTCTGCTCCTGGGTTCGGCTACTCTATGAGGCGCCGCAAGCCAGGGTGCGGGTAAATGGTTACACCTCCCTTATCTTCGAGTTGCGAAGGGGCACAAGACAAGGATGCCGGCTATCCCCCATGATTTTTGCCCAAAAGCCTTTAGCGGAGTGGGTCATGGAGACCCCTTAATCAGGGACATCACAGTGGAAGACAATTGGGAGGAGAAGATATCTCTCTACGCGGACGATATCTTGCTATATGTGACAAAGCCCCACTCCTCGATACCGAGAATCCTACACATCTTTGATCTTTTTGGGAGCTACGCCGGATAACAAATTAACTGGGACAAGTCCCTGATCTTCCCACTTTCTTCCCATGAACTATCTCTGCCACTCTGGTGTCCAGCCCCGATGGCCGAAGGGTTCACATATCTAGGGATATACATAACTAGAGATGAGAAAACATTCCTGGCACGCAACCTGCTCCCCCAGATTGACCCCTTTCAGGCCGATGAAGATCTCTGGCGTACACAACCCCTCTCTCTAATGGGACGGGCAGCCCTTTTTAAAATGATGACCCTCCCGCGTATGCTTTACATCCTTCAGAACACACCTTTCAGAATACCCGACTCCTGCTTCTGCATTTTTTTTTTTTTTTTAAATGTTCTGTGTTATTGTTTTATTTACCACGTTTATCTAAGCATAGGATCACAAGTTACTAAAATGTCAGATTGTCATGTCAGCTTATTAACTGTATTGTTTTATCAGAAAACTAACATTCTGCAGGCTTTTACGATGCAGTATCGAAATCAGAACTTGATTGGTGGGAGCCTAACACACATTTTTGTCATTATCATGTAAAGGCATTACAAATCATTTCCGTGCAAGAATTGTTGTAAATAGAAGAAAGATAACATCTCTGCTCCATCACGCTTAAGGAAGATAACATCTCTGCTCCATCACGCTTAAGAAAGATAACATCTCTGCTCCATCACGCTTAAGGAAGATAACATCTCTGCTCCATCACGCTTAAGAAAGATAACATCTCTGCTCCATCACGCTTAAGAAAGATAACGTCTCTGCTCCATCACGCTCTGCTCCATCACGCTTAAGAAAGATAACATCTCTGCTCCATCACGCTCTGCTCCATCACGCTTAAGAAAGATAACATCTCTGCTCCATCACGCTTAAGGAAGATAACATCTCTGCTCCATCACGCTTAAGAAAGATAACATCTCTGCTCCATCACGCTTAAGAAAGATAACGTCTCTGCTCCATCACGCTCTGCTCCATCACGCTTAAGAAAGATAACATCTCTGCTCCATCACGCTCTGCTCCATCACGCTTAAGAAAGATAACATCTCTGCTCCATCACGCTTAAGGAAGATAACATCTCTGCTCCATCACGCTTAAGAAAGATAACATCTCTGCTCCATCACGCTCTGCTCCATCACGCTTAAGAAAGATAACATCTCTGCTCCATCACGCTTAAGGAAGATAACATCTCTGCTCCATCACGCTTAAGAAAGATAACATCTCTGCTCCATCACGCTTAAGTAAGATAACATCTCTGCTCCATCACGCTTAAGAAAGATAACATCTCTGCTCCATCACGCTTAAGAAAGATAACATCTCTGCTCCATCACGCTTAAGAAAGATAACATCTCTGCTCCATCACGCTTAAGAAAGATAACTTCTCTGCTCCATCACGCTTAAGAAAGATAACATCTCTGCTCCATCACGCTTAAGAAAGATAACATCTCTGCTCCATCAGGCTTAAGGAAGATAACATCTCTGCTCCATCACGCTTAAGAAAGATAACATCTCTGCTCCATCAGGCTTAAGAAAGATAACATCTCTGCTCCATCACGCTTAAGTAAGATAACATCTCTGCTCCATCACGCTTAAGGAAGATAACATCTCTGCTCCATCACGCTTAAGGAAGATAACATCTCTGCTCCATCACGCTTAAGGAAGATAACATCTCTGCTCCATCACGCTTAAGTAAGATAACATCTCTGCTCCATCAGGCTTAAGTAAGATAACATCTCTGCTCCATCACGCTTAAGGAAGATAACATCTCTGCTCCATCACGCTTAAGAAAGATAACATCTCTGCTCCATCAGGCTTAAGAAAGATAACATCTCTGCTCCATCACGCTTAAGAAAGATAACATCTCTGCTCCATCAGGCTTAAGAAAGATAACGTCTCTGCTCCATCAGGCTTAAGAAAGATAACGTCTCTGCTCCATCACGCTTAAGAAAGATAACATCTCTGCTCCATCACGCTTAAGAAAGATAACATCTCTGCTCCATCACGCTTAAGAAAGATAACATCTCTGCTCCATCACGCTCTGCTCCATCACGCTTAAGAAAGATAACATCTCTGCTCCATCACGCTTAAGATAACATCTCTGCTCCATCACGCTTAAGAAAGATAACGTCTCTGCTCCATCACGCTTAAGAAAGATAACATCTCTGCTCCATCACGCTTAAGAAAGATAACATCTCTGCTCCATCACACTTAAGAAAGATAACATCTCTGCTCCATCAGGCTTAAGTAAGATAACATCTCTGCTCCATCACGCTTAAGTAAGATAACATCTCTGCTCCATCACGCTTAAGAAAGATAACATCTCAGCTCCATCAGGCTTAAGTAAGATAACATCTCCGCTCCATCACGCTTAAGAAAGATAACATCTCTGCTCCATCACGCTTAAGAAAGATAACATCTCTGCTCCATCACACTTAAGAAAGATAACATCTCTGCTCCATCAGGCTTAAGTAAGATAGCATCTCTGCTCCATCACTCTTAAGTAAGATAACATCTCTGCTCCATCAGGCTTAAGGAAGATAACATCTCTGCTCCATCACGCTTAAGGAAGATAACATCTCTGCTCCATCACGCTTAAGAAAGATAACGTCTCTGCTCCATCACGCTTAAGGAAGATACCATCTCTGCTCCATCAGGCTTAAGTAAGATAACATCTCTGCTCCATCACGCTTAAGAAAGATAACATCTCTGCTCCATCACGCTTAAGGAAGATAACATCTCTGCTCCATCACGCTTAAGAAAGATAACGTCTCTGCTCCATCAGGCTTAAGAAAGATAACATCTCTGCTCCATCACGCTTAAGGAAGAAGGAAGATAACATCTCTGCTCCATCACGCTTAAGTAAGATAACATCTCTGCTCCATCACGCTTAAGAAAGATAACATCTCTGCTCCATCACGCTTAAGAAAGATAACATCTCTGCTCCATCACGCTTAAGGAAGATAACATCTCTGCTCCATCAGGCTTAAGTAAGATAACATCTCTGCTCCATCAGGCTTAAGAAAGATAACATCTCTGCTCCATCACGCTCAAGAAAGATAACATCTCTGCTCCATCACGCTCAAGGAAGATAACATCTCTGCTCCATCATGCTCAAGGAAGATAACATCTATGCTCCATCACGCTCAAGTAAGATAACATCTCTGCTCCATCATGCTCAAGGAAGATAACATCTCTGCTCCATCACGCTTAAGAAAGATAACATCTCTGCACCATCATGCTTAAGAAAGATAACATCTCTGCTCCATCACGCTTAAGGAAGATAACATCTCTGCTCCATCACGCTTAAGTAAGATAACATCTCTGCTCCATCATGCTCAAGGAAGATAACATCTATGCTCCATCACGCTCAAGTAAGATAACATCTCTGCTCCATCACGCTTAAGAAAGATAACATCTCTGCTCCATCACGCTCAAGTAAGATAACATCTCTGCTCCATCACGCTTAAGTAAGATAACATCTCTGCTCCATCACGCTTAAGTAAGATAACATCTCTGCTCCATCACGCTTAAGTAAGATAACATCTCTGCTCCATCACGCTTAGGAAGATAACATCTCTGCTCCATCACGCTTATGGAAGATAACATCTCTGCTCCATCACGCTTAAGGAAGATAACATCTCTGCTCCATCACGCTTAAGGAAGATAACATCTCTGCTCCATCACGCTTAAGGAAGATAACATCTCTGCTCCATCACGCTTAAGTAAGATAACATCTCTGCTCCATCACGCTTAAGGAAGATAACATCTGTGCTCCATCACGCTTAAGTAAGATAACATCTCTGCTCCATCACGCTTAAGTAAGATAACATCTCTGCTCCATCACGCTTAAGTAAGATAACATCTCTGCTCCATCACGCTTAAGTAAGATAACATCTTCGCTCCATCACGCTTAAGAAAGATAACATCTCCGCTCCATCACGCTTAAGGAAGATAACATCTCCGCTCCATCACGCTTAAGAAAGATAACATCTCCGCTCCATCACGCTTAAGAAAGATAACATCTCCGCTCCATCACGCTTAAGTAAGATAACATCTCTGCTCCATCACGCTTAAGTAAGATAACATCTCTGCTCCATCACGCTTAAGTAAGATAACATCTCCGCTCCATCACGCTTAAGAAAGATAACATCTCCGCTCCATCACGCTTAAGGAAGATAACATCTCCGCTCCATCACGCTTAAGAAAGATAACATCTCCGCTCCATCACGCTTAAGAAAGATAACATCTCCGCTCCATCACGCTTAAGTAAGATAACATCTCCGCTCCATCACGCTTAAGGAAGATAACATCTCCGCTCCATCACGCTTAAGAAAGATAACATCTCTGCTCCATCACGCTTAAGGAAGATAACATCTCCGCTCCATCACGCTTAAGAAAGATAACATCTCTGCTCCATCACGCTTAAGGAAGATAACATCTCTGCTCCATCACGCTTAAGAAAGATAACATCTCTGCTCCATCACGCTTAAGAAAGATAACATCTCTGCTCCATCACGCTTAAGAAAGATAACATCTCCGCTCCATCACGCTTAAGAAAGATAACATCTCCGCTCCATCACGCTTAAGAAAGATAACATCTCTGCTCCATCACGCTTAAGTAAGATAACATCTCCGCTCCATCACGCTTAAGAAAGATAACATCTCTGCTCCATCAGGCTTAAGTAAGATAACATCTCCGCTCCATCACGCTTAAGAAAGATAACATCTCTGCTCCATCACGCTTAAGTCTTAACATTGCCAAACTCCCTGTTGGGCTGGAAGTGAGTGGATTTCTCTTCATAACTCAGGCAGTCTCTCCTATTTGTTTATTTGCATATATGTATGGCATCTCTATTTGGAAACTCAGAACTTTAAGCCACATAATGAGAAGCTGGTGCTTCCTTTTTAGGGGTGCAAGTTACCTTTTTAGACTACCAGTGCAATAAACCTGACAAGAGTGCTGATAATCTGCTCTTTCTGGCCCCAGAATCTTACTTGTGGGATCTGAGTGTACTCTGATTCTGCCTCTAGCCATTGGTAAGTACCGGTCCCAAAAGCCTGCATATAGAGCCCAAAAAGGCAGAACTTAATGAAAATTATTGCCCCTTTCCGTATTTCCAAATTGGATACCAAGATTTGTCAGAGTTGAAAAAATTCCGCCCTGAAAGAAGGCCCAAATGTCAAACTAAGATTATCATTTTCTATTGTTTGATGATGTATATGTCACAAATATCTTCAAAATGCAGATTAGGTTAAGTAGTGATCTGATGGCACATATGGCCTCTTATTTAGAAAACCTGCACTTCATAAGAATTGTGTGATTAAAAATCCACGTCTGACGAGTAGACTCCTTTAGTGTGGTGCATTTAGTGCCCCCCACCTTTCAGCCAGCCTCACTTCGCATTCTGGAACTGATTGAAAAGTGAAACACTTCTGGAGTAGTGGCTTGGAACCCCCTTGCATGCAAATGCTGTTGGGGGGAAAAGTCCACAAATGGATTACGGTGTGGTACTTGAAGTGAGTGCACTTGCAAGGTATGGTATCACTCCTCCATTATCATGTTGAAAGTAGTCTGATCATAGGGTTCCCAAGGTATTCTTCTAATTTGGTTTTTTCCATGTTCCCCACTGTAAAACTTGCCTTACCAAGAAATTGTGGGCTATGCTTCTGCAGAATTAATAGTATTCTGAGATCCTTGCTATGGGAGGGAGGGGCAGCCCTAATCTCACTGGGGAAACTGCAGCGGGGGGTTTATGATGGTGGTCTGGCGATCCCCGACCTGCGAGCTTATTATTGGGCCTCTCAACTGGTGGTTTTGAATGACTGGATATTTGGGGAACGATCCGAACCTGCATAGAGGGTGGACCGTTTAGTCATGGGAAGCAGGGGCTACCTGGTGCTCTTATATTGCAAAGCCAGGCGGGATTCGCTCCCACCCCACACACAGGTGGTACTGCAGGCGTGGAAGGCATCCAACAAATGTCTGGGATGGGACAATAGACTGACAGCAGAGACCCCTCTCTGGGACAGCGACAGCTTGGGGGAAGCTAAAAAGCTAAGGGCCACACATGTTGGCACACAATTGGGATAGACAAACTAGGTGATGTTTGGAGGGCAGGCTCACTGGTGACATTTGAGATGCTGAAATCAGAATACGAGCTGACACAGGGTGAGATTTTTAGGTATTGGCAGCTGCAGCACGCCCTGAAACGTCATCTCCTGGAGGGGGAGCTCATACCAGACTACTCCCCCATGGAGGATCGACTGATACTAGACCCGATGCCTGCTAAGGAAGTCTCCCGAACATATAGGAAGATAATAAACAACATGCCGGACTGCCTAACCTCACTTAGAGAGGCATGGGTGGTCGACATGGGTCCCCTGGAGGAAGAGGAGTGGACCGAGGCGTTGCAGAGCCCTAGAGAAATTGCTATACGAGCACAATTCCGCCTGGTGCAGCTTTGTATTTTGCATAGGTCCTACCTCTCTAGGTCAAGGGTGTTCATAATGGGCCGCAGCGACTCAGCGGACTGCCCCAGGGGCAGTGGAAATGTGGGTACGTTCTTTCACACACTCTGGACTTGTCCGTTGATCCAAACCTTCTGGGCAGGTATAATAGAGACAATGAGGGAAGTAACTAGCCTACCCATCCCGATCGAGGCCAGATGGCTGCTGCTGGGTGTGTCGGGGGAAGAGAAGTGGCCCTGCCACTTGCGTACTTGGCTAAATATGGCGGCTGGGGTGGCAAAGCGCAATATAGCCAGACTATGGGGTGCAGGCAGGTCCCCAACGATGAGGGAATGGGAAGAGGACCTGGACTGGTGCCAATTAGCAGAACACGCAACATACCGCTCCCAAGGCTGCCAAAATAAATTCGAAAAGATCTGGGGTCCATGGAAACACCCTAGGGGCACCAACAGCCAGGCTTAGAAGGGAAAGTGGGGGGTCTCTACCACATAAAAGGCTAGGGTGGCGGGACTGGAGGCTAAAATAAGACCCTCTCTCCTACTGAAGGAACTCAGGGGCATATTATCAAGAACGGCGTTAAAATTATCGCCGCTTTAGCGGCAGAAAACTGCCGCTAATGCGGCGATAATGGGCTTGATAATATGCCCTTGAGAATTCCAATAGAAGCCCATGTTGACAAAGGGCATATTATCAAGCCCATTATCGCCGCTTTAGCGGCAGTTTTCTGCCACTAAAGCGGCGATAATTTTAACGCCGTTTCTTGATAATATGCCCCCAAGTCTCTGTGTGCTGTGCTAAAATGGCTTAACAAAAGCATGTTCTATAGCTCGCTGGACACATGCCAAAGGGAGCTCATGTGATCTGCAGTAATGGTTTCCAATGCCATTGAGTTAGTGCAGGGCATTAATGCTTCAGCAGGCTAACAGCGACAAAAAACATTTGCAAAGCCATTAGTTCTGCCGAGGAAGATAAAACAGCCAATATACATCACTTAATCAGCAAAACATTAAAAACTATTTTATTAACACAAACAATCTACACTTACTATCCACACAACTACTCTAGAATAGAGAAAACAAAAATAGTACCTTTCGCAATAGCGAGAACTATTGGCTTTGCCAATGCTTGTCTAATGCACTTCGACCGCTGAACATAACATGTGAGGGATCTAGCTCTAAGAGCGACGGACCTGAGTACATCGTCATCACATCTGCCCTTTCACAAATGTTCCTGTCTCTTGGGTTATTTTATTTTGGGTAATTCTTGTTATTCATCTTAAAGAGAGGAATTCATTCACAGTATAAATTGCAGTGCCAAGAAACCTCTTCGGCGTACAAAGCACTTAAATAAAAGATAGCGTACAATAATATCTACATTTCAGAGCTCGCACCCTGAGTGCTTTCCGCCATCAGTATCCAATTTACAGATTAAATAACTCTCTGGTGATAGAGGTCTGGCCAAGATTCAAATAATAACGAATAAAAGCAGAATCTATTTGTGATGCATTTGACTTGCATTTAATCTTAATTAACAAAGATATCTATCCCTTTATTTACTTTGTCGAAACAAGTAGCACCTACAGCGACTACTGTTGCACAGGCGCGATCTCTACAAACGTAGCTACTTCAGAGGAGCTTATCACCCAGATTTGCTGGCCCAAAGCCTTCTTTGTGGAAAGATGTTGGCTTTACCCCAGCAAGGTGGCCGGACTATTGATGGAGTCATTTTCAATGGACTGTATGTCTGGGTTTTGCAATAGCGCCTACCACACCCGATCGCAGGCACTTGAGAGCTATACCAATGTTGGGTTTATAATCTTAAAACTAGGCTTTGGTGGAAAGGAAACAAAAGCCACCATTCAATAATTTTGTGCCTGGCTACTTGGGGGGGGGGGTGGGGTGATTGTAATTGGGGTGTGAGGGTGGTTAGGGCCTAACAAAAAGGGGCGGAGAACAGTGCGTAGGATTGTGACTAAGAGCAGCCGGTCAAGGAGTAATGGAGATTACTGCTGAGTAATCCAGGCATTACCTCCCTGTCTCGCTTCCTCCTCTCAGCCCTTTATAAAGCGATATACCTAAGCAAGCGTGCCTCAGGGCCGTTACTGGTAAGTAATCCAGGCATTACCTCCCTGTTTCGCTTCCTCCTCTCAGCCCTTTCTAAAGCGGTATACCTAAGCAAGCGTGCCTCAGGGCCGTTACTGGTAAGTAATCCAGGCATTACCTTCCTGTCTCGCTTTCTACTCTCAGTCCTTTCTAAAGCGGTTTACCTAAGCAAGCGTGCCTCAGGGCCATTACTGGTAAGTAATCCAGGCATTACCTTCCTGTCTCGCTTTCTACTCTCAGTCCTTTCTAAAGCGGTATACCTAAGCAAGCGTGCCTCAGGGCCATTACTGGTAAGTAATCTAGGCATTACCTCCCTGTTTCACTTCCTCCTCTCTGCCCTTTCTAAAGCGGTATACCTAAGCAAGCGTGCCTCAGGGCCGTTACTGGTAAGTAATCCAGGCATTACCTTCCTGTCTCGCTTTCTACTCTCAGTCCTTTCTAAAGCGGTATACCTAAGCAAGCGTGCCTCAGGGCCATTACTGGTAAGTAATCTAGGCATTACCTCCCTGTTCCACTTCCTCCTCTCAGCCCTTTCTAAAGCGGTATTCCTAAACAAGCGTGCCTCAGGGCCGTTACTGGTAAGTAATCCAGGCATTACCTCCCTGTTCCACTTCCTCCTCTCAGCCCTTTCTAAAGCGGTATACCTAAGCAAGCATGCCTCAGGGCCATTACTGGTAAGTAATCCAGGCATTACCTTCCTGTCTCGCTTTCTACTCTCAGTCCTTTCTAAAGCGGTATACCTAAGCAAGCGTGCCTCAGGGCCGTTACTGGTAAGTAATCCAGGCATTACCTTCCTGTCTCGCTTTCTACTCTCAGTCCTTTCTAAAGCGGTATACCTAAGCAAGCGTGCCTCAGGGCCATTACTGGTAAGTAATCTAGGCATTACCTCCCTGTTTCACTTCCTCCTCTCTGCCCTTTCTAAAGCGGTATACCTAAGCAAGCGTGCCTCAGGGCCGTTACTGGTAAGTAATCCAGGCATTACCTTCCTGTCTCGCTTTCTACTCTCAGTCCTTTCTAAAGCGGTTTACCTAAGCAAGCGTGCCTCAGGGCCATTACTGGTAAGTAATCCAGGCATTACCTCCCTGTTCCACTTCCTCCTCTCAGCCCTTTCTAAAGCGGTATTCCTAAGCAAGCGTGCCTCAGGGCCGTTACTGGTAAGTAATCCAGGCATTACATCCCTGTTCCACTTCCTCCTCTCAGCCCTTTCTAAAGCGGTATACCTAAGCAAGCATGCCTCAGGGCCATTACTGGTAAGTAATCCAGGCATTACCTTCCTGTCTCGCTTTCTACTCTCAGTCCTTTCTAAAGCGGTATACCTAAGCAAGCGTGCCTCAGGGCCGTTACTGGTAAGTAATCCAGGCATTACCTTCCTGTCTCGCTTTCTACTCTCAGTCCTTTCTAAAGCGGTATACCTAAGCAAGCGTGCCTCAGGGCCGTTACTGGTAAGTAATCCAGGCATTACCTCCCTGTCTCGCTTTCTACTCTCAGCCCTTTCTAAAGCGGTATACCTAAACAGGCGTGCCTCAGGGCCGTTACTGGTTAGTAATCTAGGCATTACCTCCCTGTTTCGCTTCCTCCTCTCAGCCCTTTCGAAAGCGGTATACCTAAGCAAGCGTGACTCAGGGCCGTTACTGGTAAGTAATCCAGGAATTACCTCCCTGTCTCGCTTTCTACTCTCAGCCCTTTCTAAAGCGGTATACCTAAGCAAGCGTGCCTCAGGGCCGTTACTGGTAAATAATCTAGGCATTACCTCTCTGTTTCACTTCCTCCTCTCTGCCCTTTCTAAAGCGGTATACCTAAGCAAGCGTGCCTCAGGGCCGTTACTGGTAAGTACTCTAGGCATTACCTTCCTGTCTCGCTTTCTACTCTCAGTCTTTTCTAAAGCGGTTTACCTAAGCAAGCGTGCCTCAGGGCCGTTACTGGTAAGTAATCTAGGCATTACCTCCCTGCTTCACTTCCTCCTCTCAGCCCTTTCTAAAGCGGTATACCTAAGCAAGCGTGCCTCAGGGCCGTTACTGGTTAGTAATCTAGCCATTACCTCCCTGTTTCGCTTCCTCCTCTCAGCCCTTTCGAAAGCGGTATACCTAAGCAAGCGTGCCTCAGGGCCGTTACTGGTAAGTAATCCAGGCATTACCTCCCTGTCTCGCTTTCTACTCTCAGCCCTTTCCAAAGCGGTATACCTAAGCAAGCGTGTCTCAGGGCCGTTACTGGTAAGTAATCTAGGCATTACCTCCCTGTTTCACTTCCTCCTCTCAGCCCTTTCTAATGCGGTATACCTAAGCAAGCGTGCCTCAGGGCCATTACTGGTAAGTAATCTAGGCATTACCTCCCTGCTTCACTTCCTCCTCTCAGCCCTTTTGAAAGCGGTATACCTAAGCAAGCGTGTCTCAGGGCCGTTACTGGTGAGTAATCCAGGCATTACCTTCCTGTCTCGCTTTCTACTCTCAGTCCTTTCTAAAGCGGTATACCTAAGCAAGCGTACCACAGGGCCGTTACTGGTAAGTAATCTAGGCATTACCTCCCTGTTTCACTTCCTCCTCTCTGCCCTTTCTAAAGTGGTATACCTAAGCAAGCGTGCCTCAGGGCCGTTATTGGTAAGTAACCCAGGCGTTACCTCCATGCCACACTTCTTCGTCTCAGCCATTACTGATGTTGTATACCAAAGCACACCGGCCTCATCGCCATAACCACAAACCACACTGAGACGCATTTACTGCTACTCCCCTGGGTCATGCATCTCAACCTGATGTCATCAGGGCCTGTCCAAAGGATAAGGAGCTTGAATCATCCTCCTAAAATGGCAGTCTTTGAGAAAGGCATACACTGAAGGCCATGTAGTTGCCTTACAATTCTCACTGACTTCCACAATGGTGCCGAAGCCAGGGCATTTATGTCCAAGAACAAAAGGTTGCCAATCCCCATCACTTCTAACTCGATTTTCAGGATCTGACTGTGTGGACGACAGATCAAGGGGAACAAGAGAAAACACTAACACCAGCCCAGAGGGCTGCTCTACTAGCAAAGCGTTCGCCTCACAAGCCTGTTAGTTGGGAGTCTACAGCAGATCTAGGGTGGATGAGACTTTCCCCTGGATGCAAGAGGGTCAAGTGCAGAGATCTAAATATGAGGCAGAGGTGGCCAGGGATTTGGGGGCACAATTACAGCTCTTTCAATGAGGACATTACACTACTGAGCTAATCTGCCTACACGTTGTCCCTACCCCTGGTATGAACAGGTACAAAACGCCAATGATGGTTCTCCACCCATGAGCTCAACTGGCAAGCCAGTAAATTCAGGGTCTGTGTCTGACCTGCTGGTTCACTTGTGCCACAATAACCACAATTACTCTGCGCTTATGGAATAGAAAGTGCCTGAGCGCCCTGAATATAGGGACAGTTCTTTGCAATTGGATTATCCTAAAAGATCTTCCCTTGACCACACGCCTGACTCTCAAATGATCCAGGTGTGTCTTCTCAACACAACCTGCTGGAATTAGTCATCACCTGGCCTGGAGCAGTGTGGGTCTGAAGCATCCTGCCGTACAGGTTAGATGGACCGGGCCATCACTGCAGATTGTCAAATGTTCCTCTGCCTGTGGAATAAAGATGTCAAAAGTCAGGAGACCGTCCATAGAGGTGCAACTGTGCGCATGGTCTGCAGATATGCAAACTGCAACGTGGCCTTGCACTCAAAGTTACTGCCCATGCTGGGCTCATAGTAGTGACCGCGTGGTCTCAAGCTCACCTTTGCGGCACTGAAATATGTTTTCAATCTTGTTCTGATGGATCAAAGCTGCAATTAGCACATTAGGGACCTCTTCATTCCCAGTGATCCTGCCCATTGACGGAACAATTTGTTTTTTCCAGTTTTATATAGCGCAGTCTTGGCCCATGTATATGAAAGCGCTTTACCTGAGCACCAGATTACATTACACAAGGTCAGATAGTTTTTTTCATTTTTAAGGCAGAGGGAGATTAAGTGATTTGCCCAGAATCAGAGGACGTTGAGCCGACGTCTGGACTTAAACGTGGATCCAAAGCCGGCAGCTCTGGCCTGTAGGGTGCTTCTCTCCATGGCTCCTTCAGAGACACTCATACATGTATTACACAATTGTTATAAGGTTAGTAAATGTACACTCATGATAAAAAGGTTATGATAAGATAATCTATGGTTCCAAACTTCAGTAATCAAGATTGGCGTACTTAATAGATGTATGTGAGGAGAAACTGTAAAAAGAAGGCAGATTTCGTTCATGAATCGGACATTCTGACTGCTAGATCACTAGAGTGAGAAAAAGCACTCAGGTTACTAGACAGGGGTGGTGCGTCCCTAAGGGCGTGGGGGTGTTGCCCCACTGATATTTTGGCCCCCGTGGCTCCCCAATTAAATGTAAGTAAAGACATACATTTCATTCCTCATCGGGCCGTTGGAGTATCGAGTCATGAAGAGGCGGGTACCTTGAGAAGGCAGTGAGGGCCTGAGATGGTGAGGCTTAACAATATTATTGACAGACATAACACTGTCAGTCAGAGGGGCCCAAGTGCGCATGTCGGGTTGGACAGCTGCCTCTCTCCGGCCAATCCGACATGCGCACTAGAGGCCGCTCAGAGTGTCTTCCCCCTGCTCATACTGGAGCCCGGGGTGACTCATCATAGCCGCAGCCCCTGGGCTCAGTAATGAGAGTTGAGGGTGTCTGCCCCAGCCAATCCAGGCTCTGCTGTAACAGCAGGAGCAGCGTCTTGATTGGCTGAGAGAGACGCAGTAGTTAGCAGGGCCTCTGGCACAGTGTGTGTGAGGCAGCAGATCTAGGGTAGCTGAGAATTGCCCCTGGAGGCAAGAGGGTCAAGTGCAGGGAGCTAAATATGAGGCATATGTGGCCAGGGATTTGGGGGCACAATGACAGCTGTTTCAATGAGGACATCACACTACTGAGCTAATCTGCCTACATGTTGGCCCTACCCCTGGTAAGAGGAGCTACAAGACGCCGATGATGGTTCTCCACCCATGAGCTCAACTAGCAAGCAGGTAAATTCAGGGATAGGATCTGTGTCCAACCAGTTGGTTCAGTTGTGCCACAATAACCTCAATGACTCTGCGCTTATGGGATAGAAAATGACAGAGTGCCCTAAATGTAGGAACAGTTCTTTGCAATCGGATGATCCGAAATGATCTTCCCTTGACTATGCGTCTGACTCTTGAATGATCCAAGTGTGTCTTCTCAACACAACCTGCGAGCATTAGTCATCACCTGGCCTGGAGCAGTGTGGGTCTGAAGCATCCTTCCGTACAGGTTAGATGGACCGGGCCATCACTGCAGACTGTCAAATGTTCCTCTGCCTGTGGAATAAAGTTGTCAAAGTCAGAAGAACTTGGAGCCCGTCATACATAGAGGTGCAACTGTGCCCAGGGTCTGCAGATATGCAAACTGCAACATGGCCGTGCTCTCAAAGTCACTGTCCATGCTGGGCTCGGAGTAGTGACCGCCTGGTCTCAAGCTCACCCTTGCGGCTCTGAAATATGTTTCAATCTTGCTCTGATGGATCAAGCTGCAATTAGCACCATTGGGGACCTCTTCATTCCCAGTGATCCTGCCCATTGACGAAGCAATTCGTTTTTCCCACTTTTATATAGCAGTCTTGGCCCATGGGCATGAAAGCGCTTTCCCTGAGCACCAGATTACATTACACAAGGTCAGATAGTTTTTTTTTCCATTTTTTAGCCTGAGGGAGATTAAGTGATTTGCCCAGGATCACAAATTGTTGAGTCGACGTCGGGACTTACTGGTTCCAAATCGACAGCTCTGGCCTGTAGGCCACTTCTCTCCCTGGCTCCTTCAGAGTCACTCATGAATGTATTTCACAATTGTTATAAGGTTAGTAAATGTACACTCATGATAAAAAGGTTACGATAAGATAATCTATGGTTCCAAACTACAGTAAACAAGATTGGCGTACTTTATAGATGTATGTGAGGAGAAACTGTAAAAAAAAAAGGGAAATTTCGTTCATGACTCAGACATTCTGACTGCTAGATTACTAGAGTGAGAAAAAACACTCAGGTTACTACAACTTGCTAGAACGAGGGCTTCGTACTTTCCCAGAGACCATTTACTGGCATCCAGACAAAAACGAATAATTAACCAGCAGTGCTTTGTGTGAGTATCTACTGTACTGTAAGGAATCATGTAAACTAAGATTGACATCTTATACAAGATGTCCTTCATCATCATCAAAGTACTTTATTTCGGTCGCGTGACCATAAAAGTGCAAGTGCAAATAAATACATTAAATACATTGAAAAAACAGCAAGATGTACTTAACATTCACAACAAACCATCATTTGCATTCAAGAGATGTCAACACATTCGAGACAGGGTGGTTAGGTCTGTGTTACCAGCAGAAGCCCCTCCCACTATTCTAACCTATGTGGGGTTTTCGCCTATTACTGCCCACTACAAATGTGGTAAATGCAGCCTTTGAGCAAAACCACATCAAATGTCCCCTGAAACAATTTACTGCCCTCCATCTCTCAATGTCTTCTATGCACTGTGGTGTCCATGTGGGGAGTATTTCTATTGGACAGACTTCACAAAGAGTCAAAACTCAGGGGCATATTATCAAGCTCCTATCGCCACCACAACGTCACTTTTTGTAACGTTGTGGTGGCGATAGGGTCAGCTCCCTATTATCAAGGCAGCATTAAGCCACTTAACGTGGCTTAAAGCCACGTTAATTGGCTTTACGCTACCTTGATAATAGTGCCCCTTTCACGCTAAATTTAGCGTAAAGTGGGTGTTGCGGTGGGCGTTCCACCGCAACACCCATTCACTTCGAAGCTGCCACCTATTATCAAGAGAGGCGATAATAGGTGGCAGCGCCGAACTTAAGACCAGGAAAATCCTGGTCTTAAGGTGGCGATACGAGGAGAAATGCTTCATTTCTCCTCGTATTTTGCTTTTTCCATGTGTGCTGCCTTGTGCAGCACACATGGAAAAGGCAAAATGTGAAGGTTTGTTTATGTCCAGGAAGGTGTCCCTTCCTCTACATAAACAAACCTTTTAGGTCTCGCCTACGCAGCGTGCATGCGCTGTATAGGAGGGGACCTTTTGGAATCGATCAGCTTTTTGGGCAAAAACGTGCACGGTTTGCATTGCTTTGTATTGCAACGCGTGCACGTTTGGCGTTTCCCTTGCGGGAGCGAGCAGCGGCGCCATGTGTTAGCAATTATCGCGCTCGCTCCCGCAAGGTAAACACTGCATGTCCCTGCTCTCGGCCGCACTGCCCCCACCCCTCCCACTTGTTTATTATTGTAGTCGCTCGCAGCAGCACGCACAGCAGTCTCCTGTTTTTCTTCTAGCTATAAAATATTCCAGACACAGCATCGGGCATGCGAAAACATGGGGATTTCTCACTACGTGAAAGTATCCGTCCCTCCCTGGCATTTTGTGATTAGCCCTCAAAAAGCAACATAATAGTTATGAATCTATGTCCCTGCTCTCGGCCGCACTCTCCCCACCCCTCCCACTTGTTTATTATTGTAGTCGCTCGCAGCAGCACGCACAGCAGTCTCCTGTTTTTCTTCTAGCAATAAAATATTCCAGACACAGCATCGGGCACGCGAAAACTTGCAAGTCAAAGTGTGGCGTCAGGGATTCCCCGCTGCAGCCCGAGTGCATCGACAGTAATTTTCATTGGAGAGAGAGAGAGTGACGTGGGGACGTTGACTGTTTACATATGGATATAATGCCGGTAGAAATGTTATCACTGTTCATCAGTTAAAATTTGCATATAACACGGAGAATCAGATTCAAGAGGAACTTTGTATCTCTGCGCGTCTTCCGCCAGACCACTTCTGACACTGTAAGGCTAGCGGTGATGTCATATTCTTCTTGCACCGACTGTAAATTATCTTCTTCAAACAAACTCCCACCCCGCAACAAATTTAACAGTTGCAGCAATCCATTGCATCGGGGCATTGAAACGCATATTTTATTTTTAGCACACATTTCTTGTTTTTAATAGCCCTTTCTTGACCTTACTATGTCAAATAAATAAAAGCCGACAAGGAAAAGCAGTACTTTTGTGGTGTAATATAGTATGTGGGATGTTGGTCGTTTTCATGGTGTAGGAGAGCCTCCCTTAAGCTGATGCGACTCGGGTAGAGGGGGAGGGCAGTTTTGCCTATGAGTAGGAGTATCCACTCAAAGAGCCCTCACCTCGCTCCCCTCACAGTGGGGCTAAACAGATTTCATCAGTTCGCCATGCCTTGGAGGGGATCAAAGCTGAGCCGGGCAGGTCTCGCAGCGCACGCCTCCTGGCCATAGAGCCATTTGCTTGCACTGCGGGCACCATATGGCCGGCCCCAGACACACCGATGACCAGGTGCGAAGATCCAGTCCACTCATTATGCTAATCAGTTCGAGGCATGCAGCGGGCTGCAGGGAGCGCCGATGCCCCCCCTTCCTTCACCCAGCCAGGAAGAGGGAGGAACCAACAGGTCATAGACGCCGCAAGTCACCCGTCAGAGCATCACCTTTAATTGCATCTGCTAGCCACACTCGAGCAACCACATGACAAAGGCATTCTGGCTTTGACTCCAGCATGCTGACATATGTTTGTGCATGCATCACTACACGAGTGCGGTGTGCGTCAGCACTTTTCCTTGGAGCAACTCAGGGGTCCTGCATGATGTTACCAGTGCAACATAAGAGGGGGAGGGGGTCCCCTCCTTCAGGGGTGATGGGGGTTCACCTGAGCTGTAGAGTTACTTAAAGGATTAATTAAGGTGAGGTCCCTGCAAGTGTTAGCTTAGATCTAAATTACATATTAAACAAATCACCTTTGTTTTGCGTTTTTGGCTTGTGTTTCTCTTTGTTGCTGTTTGTCCATGGTTGTCATTTTGGTGCTTTCCATGAGTTAACTCAAAGCCACTTCTGCCTGTAATGTGTGGGGTGGGTCATGTTCTCTTGTTTTGTCCAAGTTTGTTGTGCAATCTTTCTGCTGTGTGCTACATGAGGGCCAATCTGAGGTTTACATCTTGAATGTTGGAGGCCTGAATAGCCTCATTAACAGGACGAAGGTTACATCATGCACTCGTAGAAAGAAAGCTAATGTTCTACGTCTTTAGACATTCATCGATAAAAAAAGATATGCTCATTTTTACTGATACATTTTCAGCATTTTTGTTTTTGACTCACAAGGAATTTTAATAATCTTTCAATGGACATTTGGAGACAACATCTAACTCGAAGGTGCACTCTGCTGGCTGATTAATATATATGAAGTATTTTCAGTCACTTAAAGGGGCAGGTGATGCACTAAATTCTGACAGATTTAAAATGGATCAGAGCTTTATCTTTACTTTTGAACATATTGTGGCTTGATGTAAAGGTTGTTTCTACCAGCCAAGATCTTTGATGTGAGGGAAACTTGAGTTTCCTGGAATCACTGCTTCACCTGGAGGATTGGGTGGGCGGAATTTGCGTAGTCGCGCTACGCAAAGCTCCACAAAATGGAATTGCTTGTTCCGCCCGTTCGCGATGCTTTTTTCCTGTTCGCGAACGCTGTTTGCGTGCTCAGGGGAAAATATCTCGCGAACACGCACTTTGAAAGTGCGAACAAGCAAAAAATTCCGCAAAGCCGCGGATCGCGGAATTTTTGGCAATTCCGCGTTCTCCGCAGAACGCGAAATTACCCAAATTCCGCGAGCGGAACGGAATTTACCGCCCAGGCCAAACCAATATTAGACAGGTTGTACCTCTGTATACCTGCTCACAAGGGCCCTTCATGTATTGATTGTTTCTGGCCCCAGGCTCCCTCCTAGATCTCCAGCCGGATGTTGGTTTAAGCCCTTACCAGTTCTGTCCTTGCTCCAGTCAACATCTCGGTTTTCCATCTTCAAACCCTTTACTTTGAGATTGTGTTGTCCCATCCAGGACTTTACTGCTTTCAGGGCATTTCTTGCCTCTGAGATATGGTTTTCCTTTCCTGTGACTCGGCAGTAAAGTTGTGTCTCACCTTCATAGGAGTGGAAGAAAAGTTGGCTCTTTTAGAAGCACGTGTCATACAAGAGTGGAGAATCTTTTCACCAATCAGCAAGCACAGAATAAACCAACAGGTGTCAGATCGAAGCTTGCTGGAACTTGGAGTATTTGGTATCTCTGACATTAAAACTTAGGGGTATATATACGAGGAAGTGGCAGAGTGAGGCGTTAGCCATCATGGCTTAACGCCTCACTCCACCACTTCAGAACCACAAGGCTGCACCATATTTACAAAAATATGGTGCAGCCTTGCGTTTCCCCCTGCGCAGTGTAGCGCCAATGCAGGCACCCTTGCACCATAGTGCAAGGGTGTCTGCGTGCAGGGGAGGTGTCCCTTCCTGCACATAAACAATCCAAAAATGCCATTCTGTCACTTTTATGTGTGCTGCTTCATGCAGCACACATGAAAGTCACAACATGGCATTTTTTAAAAGATTGTTTATGTACAGGAAGTGGCACCTTCCTGCACATAAACAATCATTCATGGCGTTTTGCTGTTTCCATGTGTGCTGCACAAGGCAGCACACATGGAAAAAGCAAAAACGAGGAGAAGTAATGCATTTCTCCTCGTTTCGCCAATTTAAGACCAGGTTTTCCCT
Organism: Calotriton arnoldi; assembly: GCA_963921515.1. Lineage (NCBI taxonomy): Eukaryota > Metazoa > Chordata > Amphibia > Caudata > Salamandridae > Calotriton > Calotriton arnoldi. The sequence goes on from CAWUFW010011187.1 coordinate 25,523, forward strand.
GGTCTTAATTTTGGCGTTGTCTCCTATGTACGCTGCCCTTGTATATAGGGGGCAGCATCAAAATCAATGGGTGTTGCGGTGGAACGCCCACCGCAACACCCACTGCCCACCCCTTTCACGTTAAGTGGCTTAATGCTGCCTTGTACATAAGGCGCAGCCCCTATCGCCACCACAACGTCGGAAAAAGTGACGTGGTGGCGATAGGGGCTTGTACATATGCCCCTTAGTTTTGGCATTGTAATCCCCTGCCACCTGGTGCCAATATAAAGTTCCAAATGGTTCATATTTGTGGGAAATTTGTGTGTTTTGTCCCCTCTCATTGGTGACGCAAAAAAATGATCACAACATTTTATTATAGATATTATAAATATAGTATTCAATAAACATTGCTTCTGTTTTTCAGCTGTTTGTAGAGAAACAATCACGTATGTGTTTGTGTAGCAACGAAGCTGTTTGCTCTCAGTTGGCAAAGGAATTCTTTTTCTTGCTGTGGGTGATGGGGACCTCTCTGACTTTAGTTTACTGTAAGATTAAAGGAATACTTGCAGGCTGACAGCCTTTTACCCTCCAGTGACCTTTCCCCAGCTGCTTTTAAATTCAGCTCAGGTGCTGTTGGTAAAGTGCACCGCCCCCTTCGATGACGTGTCACAAAGTCTTCATGTCAGGGGATGAACGGGCCACAAACCGGAGGCGTCCTTCCAAAACTGGAGTAAATTGAGGCATTGAAATCTGGGACTGCCCCTGAAAATTGGGCGTCCATGCTAATGCTAGTCGAGATTGAGGTTTGTAATCTTGAGTACTGAGTACAAGAATATTGTGGCAAACTAGTTGCTTCGACAAAGTATCGAGGACCAAAGTTCTGAAAGGTGATTGTTCAGAGGGAAGTATAGATTGACTATTCTTAACTCCACATAAATGTACCTTGAAGGGAGTGCTTAATTTGAGCCAGTGGTTTCCAGTGCTCAGCACCGGCACTTAATCATCAACACCAGCACTTTTCATGAGCACCAGTTACAGACACATTCATTTATAATGGACACAGGGAGATTAAGTGATTTGCCCAGAATCACAGGATGTTGAGCCGACGCAGAGACTCAAACCTGGTTCCCCAGCTCCGAAATCAGCAGTTCTGGCCATTACGCCACATCCTCACCCCACTTTCATGGTTAGTAGTTGGTTCTATTTTAGGCAGTGCCAACAGGAGGCAAGGGCTGGTGCAAGCTGCCTCCTGACAAGAGAACTGACACTTATTTTTTTACAAACTACCCACTGCTTGAAGGTATAAATATTGCCAAGGTACATGGATGCGGAGTTAGGTATAGAACATCTATACATACTTACATTTTGATATTTTGTCCCTCTGTGTTTTGTTGACGATATTCATGTCCCTTGACATCCTGGACTCGCTATTCAAGAGCCGCGCAGTGAATGAAGACTACAGAGATTTAGGGCCTCGTTCAGAGTTTAGAGGGAACTGAAAATCCTCCAGATTCTGGTGGAAACTCTACGGGGCTTATTTACCAGCCCATTGTGCTGCTGGTGTGTCACTTTTTTTGACGCACTGGTGGTCCAGATTGCAGACCCATATTTACGAGGACATGCAAAGCCTCGTAGATATGGAGTAAGGCAACGCAGTGCAAGTCACTGCCTTGCCTTATTCCGCGTCAAAGAGGCGTTCCATGGGTGTTGCGATGGGTGTTCCCACTCAACACCCATGAATTTTGACACATTCCCAGATTTACAAGGACTTGTAAACCTGGGAATGTGTCCAGAGCCTACGCCTCCTCAGGGCTGGTGTAACGAGGAGAAATAACTTTATTTCTCCTCATTTTTTTCCTCTTTCTATGTGTGCTGCATTTTGCGGCACACATAGGAGGAAAACACCTCCATTGATTGTTTTTGTGCAGAAAGGTGTACCTTCTGGCACAAAAACAACCAGCCCTTATTTATGAAGGGCTTACGCCGCCGTTGCATCACTTTTTCGTGACGATGCAGTGGCTTAATCAATGCGCCATACAGTGCCCTATTTACAAAGTGACACATCTAGGCAGATGCGTCACTTTGTAAATGCCTGTGAAACATTATACCTGCGTCAGGTACAATGTATGCAGGTTGGGCGTTCCTACGTAAAAAGGCCTCGTAGAAGTGGCGCAGTGAAATCTGTGAGATTTCACTGCAACACTTCTACGACTTGACTGTGTCAAATCCTTACGACTGCTTCAAGCAGGCGTAAGGATTGACGCAGGCCCCTTTACATGGGACTCGCCCCGTGTGTAATGACGCCATTGCTAGAGTTGCGTCAGTTTATCGACACACTCCAGCAATGCATCATTACTGCGCCACCAGATACACCAGGATTCCTGACTTCTCTGGTCAAGGCTTGCAACATGGAGCGCCATACTGTAAATACGGCGCATCCAAGGTGTTGCAAGGAGGGCGCAATGAAAAGTGTTGCATCGCTGTTTTCCCCAGCGATGCAACACTTTTCATAAATGAGGCCCTACCATTTCTACAACGCAGACACCCTTGCACCATGATGCAAGGGTGCCTGCATTGGTGCAAGGGTGCCTGCATTGGTGCAAGGCAGCCAAAACTGCGCCAGTGTGGTGGGAAAGGACAGGAATTTGCTGTATATCATAAATGCGACGCATTCCTGCCCTTTCCTTTTGACGCAGGACAGCGCAGAAAAGTGACTTACTGCGCTGCCCTGCGACAAAAACTTGTAAATAAGGCACTGAATATGGAGTAGAAATCGGTGCTGAATTTCCTGTAAGTTATCCCTGTGGCCCTTAGGGTTAAGGAATGCGTAAAACAGTGCGTAAGTGAGCCCCGTCAGCACGTTTGTGGACCGGCATTAGCATGCTGAGACTCTAAAGAGATGCTGTGTGAGGCATCCTTTGTGCCCTGCTGCCTTTGTGACCAAGAGTAGCTGGGTCAGGCGGGGAGTGATCCATACACTGGAGAGCCCAAGGCAGGGGGAATGTGTCTGGCAGCGCAGTTGCTGGCCTTGGACCCCAAAGAGAGCGCTTCTACTTCCGGCTTCGACACCTGACCTAACTTGTGTGATTCTGAGCAAATCAGAGAATGTTCCTGTTGGGTTCAAGGAAGAGCGGGTAATTAATCGTGGGGTTTGGGCGGGTGAAAGTTCGTGCAGTGTAGGTAATGAAACCCAGATGGCACTGGTGGTGCGACTGGACTCCCTGATCCCGTGCCAGGGTGGCTACGCCTGGTATCCGGCGTGCAAGCATGCCTTTGTTAGTGCCTGCATGTTTGCACCAGAGCGCTGGTGCCCACAGGTAAACACCATTACAACGAGGCTGTTACCCCGCAAGTCATTACATCGCATGCGTTACAACGCATGCGATGTAACAACGCGTAGCCATTACTACGCATACCATTACATCGCATGCGCTTTACAACGCATGCGATGTAATGGCTATCCACATCGTTGTGAGGAAACTGAGGCTGTTCCGTTTCCTCACAACGATGTGCACCGCCCTCAGACGACGCTGGAACCAGGAGAGAGGAACCACGAGGAGAGAGAGGTAAGGGGATTGTGCTTGGGGTGGGGGTTACTTTTAGGGTTTAGGGTAGTGTCGAAGTAGTGTTGTAATGTTTGTGTAGTGTAGGGTTGTGTTTTAGGATTTAGGGTAGTGTCGGGGGGTCGTGCAGGGTAGTGTTATAGTGTAGGGGCCGTACTGGGGGTCGTGCGGGGGGGGTAGTGTTTTAGGGTTTAGTGTAGTGTTGTGGTGTTTGTGTAGTGTAGTGTAGGGTAGTGTTTTAGGGTTTAGGGTAGTGTCGGGGGGTCGTGCAGGGTAGTGTTAGAGTGTAGGGACCAGACTGGGGGAAGGGGGAGGGTCGTTCGGGGGGTAGTGTTTTAGGGTTTAGGGTAGTGTTGTGGTGTTTGTGTAGTGTATGGTAGTGTTTTAGGATTTAGCGTAGTGTCGGGGGGTTGTGCAGGGTAGTGTATTGTTATTGTAGGGAGAGGACTGGGGGTAGGGGGAGGGTGTTGCTGGGGGTAGTGTTTTAGGGTTTAGGGTAGTGTTGTGGTGTTTGTGTAGTGTGGGGTAGTGTTTTTGGGTTTAGGGTAGTGTTGGGGGGTCGTGCAGGGTAGTGGTATAGTGTAGGGGCCGTACTGGGGGTCGTGCAGGGGGTAGTGTTTTAGGGTTTAGGGTAGTGTTGTGGTGTTTGTGTAGTGTAGGGTAGTGTTTTAGGATTTAGGGTAGTGTCGGGGGGTCATGCAGGGTAGTGTAGTGTTATTGTCGGGAGAGGACTGGGGGTAGGGGGAGGGTCGTGTTGGGGGTAGTGTTTTAGGGTTTAGGGTAGTGTTGTGGTGTTTGTGTAGTGTAGGGTAGTGTTTTAGGTTTTAGGGTAGTGTCGGAGAGTCGTGCAGAGTAGTGTTTGAGCGTAGGGACCGGACTGGGGGTAGGGGAAGGGTCGTGCTGGGGGCAGTGTTTTAGGGTTTAGGGTAGTGTTGTGGTGTTTGTGTAGTGTAGGGTAGTGTTTTAGGATTTAGGGTAGTGTCGGGGGTCGTGCAGGGTAGTGTAGTGTTATTGTAGGGAGAGGACTGGGGGTTGGGGGAGGGTCGTGCAGTGGTACTACATTAGGGTTTAGGATAGGGTAGGGTGGAGTCACTTACCTTGCAAACGTTTACCATGAGTATACCTTTACCACGCATGCCTTGGCGTTGAAATGGCATGCGTGGTAAAGGTATAGTCGTGGTAACATTTTGGGTTGTAATGGTAGTCGTTGTAATTGACATCGCGTAGTAATACCCGCGTTGTAATGGCATGCGTGGTATTGCTATGCGATGTAATGAGTCATATTCGTGCCCACAACCAACAGCCTCGCATCCCGCAACACAACAGCGTCAGTTCCTCAAACTGTAAATTAAAAACATATTTAAAAAATAACTACACTCTAAACACGTTCTACCGCACTCCGAAAGCGGTGATAACTCTAAAATTGCATATAAATGTTGTTAATACCCCCATTTTAATTCATGGCCTCAGGCAAATAGCGACTGATCCTGAGGTTTCACCTCTGCAGTCTTCTCCAGGTAACACCAGCAGGAAAGTGCAGGGCCAAAACAGTGGAGTAAGGGAAACACCGGGCCCGGCGGTAATACCGACCACAAGGGCCTTAACTGCACAATATTCCCCACTGTACAGGGAACATTTCATGATGCAGTCTACGTGTTCCGCACCTCCAATGAGTCCTATATGTTCCCACCCCTGCCATGAATACCACAAACACACACTCAAATACACACACACACAAACATGCACACATAAGCAAAGGCAAATGCAACTATGCACACACACGCAAAAACATGTGCACACACATATAATCCACACAGACACAAACATCGATACGAACACACACACATTCACAGACACACACGGACACAGGCATATATGCAATCACACACACATTGCACACTCACATACAATCACACACACACAAACATACATATACAATCACACACACACAAACATACGAATACAGACACACACACACACACTGACACAGGTACATATGTGCAATCACACACACATGCACACACATACAATCACACACACACAAGCATGCACATACTATCACACACACCCATACAATCTCTCTCTCTTACACACACACACATACACACACGCACACACACGTTCAAAGTACAGCACTTCAGGTTGTTTCCGATGCCCGTCCTGCAATAAAAAAAATGGTTCCTCTAAAGTGCTTTGCCGCTATCTGGAGCACTTTTGGCGCTATACCAAATGTCTACAGTAGCAATGTTTTTATTTACCAGATCTGTCAAAAGAAAGGGGGGCTGGGCTTCACAATCCATTTAAACGACAGATGTGCCTACGTGTGGGTGGACATTACACTTGCTCTGGGAAGTAAATGAAGCCAGGAGACTCCTTCCGGCGTTCACAGTGCTTGTATCTCATAGATAAACTCCTGAAAGAACGAATATCCGAGTATTTTAAGTGCAATCTGTCTGCAAGGCCTCCCTGTTGACACAGACTTCGGTGACTCTGTCTACATTGTCCCAGGAGTTCATGTTGAACTTGCCAGGCAGTGCCAGATTGCAGACGCAAATATTTGATTTTTCCCTGAACAATGAGCAGCAATATTAGGTTTTGGGAGATAGCTTCACTCCCAAGGGACTTTGTACAGCCACTTTTCAAAGTTATAGAGTCAATCTCAATTGATTGTACAGCGGCAGAGATTAGATTCTGCAGCTGACTTCTACTTACGTTCGTTTCAAGGAATGGGTCCTAAAAAGAGCCGTGGCAATGACCCCGGGGAGGAAACTCCTCGAGTGAGCCTCAAATGATCGGAACACCGAGGTTTACGGTCTAGTGTGTAAGTATTGTAAACCTCTGGATTGTGGGAAATTGCAGAGGGAAGAGACTCTGGGAGCAGTCAGGGAAGGAAGGATGTGGGGGGGGGGGGCTTTTGGGGTGCAACGAGGAGTGGTGCTGGGTGTAGGGTTGCGACCTCTCCCAGAGAAAAATACCAGCCATTTGTTTATGTTTTAAGATTCTGCAAAGGCCCAGACATGATACTTAAATAGGACTTTATATAAAATCGTCTTCATTTTAATTTTTAGCATGACTTTTCTGTCTTTGTTTACTTTCTCGATCAGTCATGGATCATGAAGGCAGCTCTAGAACACATTTTAAAGTATTTTCAGCTTATATTTGCTATATCAAAGATGTACAAATAAGGGAACAAATACTGGCTTAAAGAGCTTTATCGACTTTTTGTGCCGGCCCAGACATTAAAATACTGGCCATGCCGTATAAAAAAAGATTGCCTGGTGGCGACTCTGGTTGAGAGGCTTCTGGCGTCAGTGTCCTTCGGCGGCTGCGGCATCGCCTAGTTGTGCATGCACTGAAGGCATTATTCATTCCCTCATTGTGATGCAGACCCCACCACCGACAGCTCAAGATATGGCAGGGAGAGAAAATTAGGGAAAGAGACGAATAGAAAAGAACATATCAAGGAGGTAAACTCGAGCCGGCATAGGCCTAGAGCAGCAAGATCAGGGAATAGGAAATAAAAAGTTAACAGTAGTATTCTATAGTACTGTAATATTTATATAATGCTATGTAGGGCACTGAAGCGCTTGCCTACATGGATAGCACCCTCCACCGTGTAGGTTGTGTGGCTGGACGTGTGCTATCTTTGTTTTGATCCTATGGGGTAAGTGTTTCCATGTCGGCCATGTTGACCACCGAGGTGCAGTTATTGTGTTATGGAATGGCGCACTTAAAGAGTGCGGTGGGCGATGGGGTGTGAAAGCAATTAGAAACTTGCCTCTCCATGTTGTAGATTTTAACCCCCCGTCGTTGTTCTAAATGAAGCCAATCTATTTCTGGGAAACTTTGAATGGGAGCTTGAGGTCTCTGACATGAACTGTCAATCAGAATTATACGCAAATCCGACATGTTCTTGCGTCTAACGAGGCGCTGCACTGATCACTCAGCACGCAAAGGCTTAAGTGCCTTCACTTCAGTAGCCTCCAGTAGGAACTGGAGGTATGTTCTGTACGGCCTGTCCCGGTGTTACTCGGTGTGAAGACTCCCCTTTGCCCTTCACTTTCTGTGCTCGACTTTTATAACATAATTGTTGCTAACAGCTCTTAATGGAAAAAACTAACAGAAGATGGACTAATGCCTTTTCTATTATTTTCATTCTGCAAGACTGTGTTCTTTGAATATCAACAAAAGTGAGACATGTAGTTATCAACCTTCTAGAAATAATAACAAGTTAAGGAAAGAATGGAGAAATGAGCAGTTACGTAAAGCATTGCAAATATATTCATGTAGGCGTATCCGACTGCAGAACACAATAATAGAATCCTGACGTGCGTCATATGAATCATGCACGCTCAGCATTTTGATAAATTCTTTAACGAAGGGGAAAGCGCACATAGAAAAGGCACAATATTTACGACACTGCGCCATTTCCACTTCAGTAGTAATCACTCCATTGGTAACATCAATGCTGGGAACCTTGCACTCTGAGTTTCACCTCCTCATATTCTCCAAAAGTTCCACTTTCTCTCAATTTTACAGCTGAGCAAGTTGAAGAAGTTTCTACGGTTCTCCTCTCTCCTCTCTAGCTTGGCGCCTTTGGTGCTTTCCAACCAGTACTCGAACCCTGCTGGTCACACTCGCCATTTCTCGCTGCACTTCCAAGAGTATCTCCATCTTTTCGCCATTTCTCGCTGCACTTCCAAGAGTATCTCCATCTTTTCGCCATTTCTCGCTGCACTTCCAAGAGTATCTCCATCTTTTCGCCATTTCTCGCTGCACTTCCAAGAGTATCTCCATCTTTTCGTCCACCTCATCCATGGTCATTACCTTGAGGTCTGCATGCAAAGGGTTGGCTGGGCAAAGCATGATCTTCTCTTCACCGGTTGGGAATGCCTCATTGGAGGGCTCATCGGGGCAGCTCTCTTGCACCTTACTTAGGCTTTGAACTCTGTGGCGTGAAGAACTCATCTATGTTTTTCCATATTTCAGACATGGCGGCACAAAACGTTTGCCAGAATGATGTCCGGAATCGAAGCATCGCACCTTGCAGCAGGTCTTCAAAGCTTCAAAGGTAGAAGAGGAGATATTTACTCTAGCAAGAATCCCCCTGGGCATAAACGCTGAGGGAAGCCGCAATCGGGCGTCTATTCAGAAATCACTGACTTTGCAAATGCCAATGTCAGGTTCTGGCCAAAGCAGGGCTTCAAATACTAATTCTGCCATTTTCTTTTCCCCTCCCGTGGGTGACCAAACTGGAATCCCAGCAGCTCCGGGTCAGCTGCAGGTCACATCCAGGCCTGCGCCCCCTCCTGTGCATCTCAGGGAGCATTGACTATTCAAGTGCCTCCTACTCCACCCCGACCCCTAGTTCTAGCCAAGACGGCGGGCCCCTACCATACTCATGCGCTTCCATCACACAGAGCACCTAGTTCTCTTTGTAGCTTTGTTATCCTTTCATTGACCCATGGGGGGCCTTTTGCTCTGAATAGTGACAGTGGGTGTCCTCAGAATATCCCTGACTGTGAAAGTGCTCTTTTTAAGATTGCACTGACACATAATTTCTCACTATCTGGGTTGCTGATATACCGCCGACCGGGCGTCTCGAAAGTATTCCAAGAAGCTCTAACCAATACCGTAGCTACGCTAACATTAGAGACTGCCAATTTTAGCATTTTCGGAGACCTCAACTTACATCTAGACTGTGAAGAGTCTCAGGAGATCAACAGCTTCTTGGGAGATATGGCCGCATGCCAGCTGAGGCAGCGGATCGAGGGGCCAACCCATGTAGCTGGCCACCTTCTTGACCCCGTTTTTACGAACCTAGAGTCTATGGAGGCTAATCCTCCCCTTCCGATGCTCTGGACGGATCACTCTCTCATCTCTATGCGTCTCTGTGTAGAAGGTTCCCCACTACAACTCTCTCGCCCGCCGTCTATGAAGCGCCCATGGCATAAACTCAACCCCACGACTTTCACAGCCTGCTTAAACTCGCACCGTCCAGTCTGGCCTACAGATATAGAGACAGCGGATGCTGCCTTTAGAGGATGGGTCAATAATGCACTAGATCATTGCATCCCGAAAAAAATGACTCAGGCCAAGCGCACTCAAACCCATGCATGGAATAACGAGTCTCTGACGATAGAAAAGAAAAAATGTAAAATTCTAGAAAGGGCATGGAGAAGTTCCTATGATCTCACAGCTAAATCTATCTACAGGAACGCGGTTAAACTGTACCATAAAATGGTCCGGAATACCAAAGCTAAGTTCTATGCTAATGTAATTTCCACCAGCAGCAATCCAACCAAATCCATTTTTTCCATTATGAAGGAATTGGTAAAACCCCCGCATACTGCCGATAATGCTATATCCTCCAACCTGCAATGCGAGACACTTGCGACATTTTTTATCAGCAAAGTGGATCGCATTTATAGCACATTCTGTGTGGAGACTTACTCTTCCGCTAATCAGAGGAACACCCTCCCGGCAGTTATGCCCTACTCCCTTCAGGACCTTCTGCCCATGTCCTATAAAGATATGGAGACCCTATCGGCCAAGGTAAAATCAGGCTCCCCTGAGGACCCACTAAAACCTGACCTTTTTAGGAAATTTCATGATTGCCTCCTCTCGGAAGGCCAAGAGCTGATCAACAGGTCACTATCGGCTGCAGTGATTCCTAAGTCTTGGAAGCATACCAAAGTCACCCCCTGTTAAAAAAACCAACACTGGATGTGTCTCTGCCTGAAAATTACCGCCCAATATATTTGCTCCCATACCTTGCCAAAATTATGGAGTCTCATGTCAACTGCATCTTAACACAATACTTAGAAGCTAATCAGATCCTTGAACAGTCACAAAACGGCTTTCGGCCTAAATATAGCACGGAATCGGCGCTACTGGCAGTCACTGAGCAGCTACGGTCTGCTATGGATGAGGGCGGAACCTCGGCACTGATCCTGCTGGACCTCAGTGCAGCCTTCGACACGGTCTCCCACAGGATCTTGCTATATCGGCTTGAGGAGATCGGGGTCAATGGCAAGGCCTTTGCCTGGTTCGCATCCTTCCTGACTGATCGGTCCTTCCAGGATTCTGCTCCCCCCTACACCTCCAATGTCCATCCTCTAGGCTGTGGTGTTCCTCAGGGGTCTTCCCTAAGCCCCACTTTATTCAACATTTATTCAACTTCTATGTCCGCCCCCTAGCCCTGCTGGCCAAAGCCCGGAACATGGCTATGGTATCATATGCAGATGATACCCAAATGGCATTTACCTTCTCTAGCAATACTAAACTAGACCAGGCGAAATTCCAAGGTGACCTTACGGCTATCTCTGAATGGATGACCAACAACTACTTGCAATTGAACTCCGCAAAATCAGAAGTGCTTTTGGTAGGTCGGGATACCCACCTATGGGGCAATCAATGGTGGCCTAAAGCCCTGGGCACCCCTCCCCAGCCAAAAAGTGCGGTTAAGAATCTGGGAGTGATGATGGAGAGCGCCCTTTCATTCGAACCGCAGGCTAAGGCTGTGGCAGGTACCTGTTTCGGTCTCCTACGGGGCCTAAAACCCATCCTGGGGCTATTCGATTCATCCACCTGACAGACGATCGTTCAATCCACCGTGCTGTCACGTTTGGACTATTGCAACGGGCTACTACTTGGCGCTAACAAAGCCGTGACGAAAAGGCTTCAACGGGCACAGAATGCGGCTGCCCGCACGCTCTTCGCACTACCTAAACACTGTCATGCCACTGACCTCCTTCGACGGCTTCACTGGTTACCTATAGAACAGAGAGTTCACTTCAAGACTTTATGCACCACACATAAGATCCTGCATGGCCTGGGTCCGCAAATCCTGAGCGATCTATGCTCAGTGTACACCCCGGCTCGGGCCCTGCGCTCGGCAGACCTACACCTGGCCTGTGTCCCGCGGGTGCGCAGGACCAGAGCCGGAGGGCGCTCTTTCAGGGCATTGGCCCCCGCCCTCTGGAATACCATCCCTCTTGCTGCCCGTGGCATGCAAGACCACTGGGCGTTCAGGAAACTGATCAAGACATGGCTCTTTTCCAATCTTTAGTATACTCCCTCTCTGTCCGCCTCTACTCTGGCTCAGCGCTGGGACGCCCGATGCGGGGGCAGCCATGGGCTTTATAAATGCTGATAACATAACATAACAAGGGTTATTAATCCATTGAAGCGTTTCATTGTGGGGATTCCGCCCCGAGTGCACAGACTCCCCCACGAGTGCATTGCAGAGGTTCCATCACGAGAGCGGATAGGTAAGTAACACATAGGTAAGTAACACTGGACAGCCAGTTGTGCAAGTCGCCACATAGGTAAATAACACTGGACAGCCAGTTGTGCAAGTGGCCACATAGGTAAGTAACACTGGACAGCCAGTTGTGCAAGTCGCCACATAGGTAAATAACACTGGACAACCAGTTGTGCAAGTGGCCACATAGGTAAGTAACACTGGACAGCCAGTTGTGCAAGTGGCCACATAGGTAAGTAACACTGGACAGCCAGTTGTGCAAGTGGCCACATAGGTAAGTAACACTGGACATCCAGTTGTGCAAGTCACCATATAGGTAAGTAACACTGGACAGCCAGTTGTGCAAGTCGCCACATAGGTAAGTCACACTGGACAGCCAGTTGTGCAAGTGGCCACATAGGTATGTAACACTGGACCACCAGTTGTGCAAGTGGCCACATAGGTAAGTAACACTGGACAGCCAGTTGCACAAGTCACCACATAGGTAAGTAACACTGGACAGCCAGTTGTGCAAGTCGCCACATATGTAAATAACACTGGACTGCCAGTTGTGCAAGTCACCATATAGGTAAGTAACACTGGACAGCCAGTTGTGCAAGTCGCCACATAGGTAAGTAACACTGGACAGCCAGTTGTGCAAGTGGCCACATAGGTATGTAACACTGGACCACCAGTTGTGCAAGTGGCCACATAGGTAAGTAACACTGGACAGCCAGTTGCACAAGTCACCACATAGGTAAGTAACACTGGACAGCCAGTTGTGCAAGTCGCCACATATGTAAATAACACTGGACTGCCAGTTGTGCAAGTCACCACATAGGTAAGTAACACTGGACAGCCAGTTGTGCAAGTCGCCACATAGGTAAGTAACACTGGACAGCCAGTTGTGCAAGTCGCCACATAGGTAAGTAACACTGGACAGCCAGTTGTGCAAGTCGCCACATAGGTAAGTAACACTAGACAGCCAGTTGTACAAGTCACCACATAGGTAAGTAACACTGGACAGCCAGTTGTACAAGTCGCCACATAGGTAAGTAACACTGGACAACCAGTTGTGCAAGTTGCCACATAGGTAAGTAACACTGGACAGCCAGTTGTGCAAGTCACCACATAGGTAAGTAACACTGGACAGCCAGTTGTGCAATTTGCCACATAGGTAAGTAACACTGGACAGCCAGTTGTGCAAGTCGCCAAATAGGTAAGTAACACTAGACAGCCAGTTGTACAAGTCGCCACATAGGTAAGTAACACTGGACAGCCAGTTGTACAAGTCGCCACATAGGTAAGTAACACTAGACAGCCAGTTGTACAAGTCGCCACATAGGTAAGTAACACTGGACTGCCAGTTGTACAAGTCACCACATAGGTAAGTAACACTGGACAGCCAGTTGTACAAGTCGCCACATAGGTAAGTAACACTGGATAGCCAGTTGTACAAGTCGCCACATAGGTAAGTAATACTGGATGGCCAGTTGTGCAAGTCACCACATAGGTAAGTAACACTGGACAGCCAGTTGTGCAAGTTGCCACATAGGATAGTAACACTGGACGGCTAGTTGTGCAAGTCGCCACATAGGTAAGTAACACTGGACAGCCAGTTGTGCAAGTCGCCACATAGGTAAGTAACACTGGACGGCCAGTTGTACAAGTCGCCACATAGGTAAGTAACACTAGACAGCCGGTTGTACAAGTCACCACATAGGTAAGTAACACTGGACAGCCAGTTGTACAAGTCACCACATAGGTAAGTAACACTAGACAGCCAGTTGTACAAGTCACCACATAGGTAATCAACACAGGACAGCCAGTTGTACAAGTCACCACATAGGTAAGTAACACTGGACAGCCAATTGTACAAGTCACCACATAGGTAACACTGGACACCCAGTTGTGCAAGTCACCACAGAGGAAACACTGACATATTTATGTCCAAACCAGGTTCATATGGCACGTAGGACGATGCAACCATTAGCAAAGCACAAAATGCAAGCTTAAGCTCATGGGACTGGAGGAACCTTTTGAATATGAACATTAAGAGAGCCGGGAGGTTCTCAGATGGCCATATTGCATAAACCCCTTCCCCATTGGTTTACGTAAAGGGAATTAATAGGTTTGGGATTCAGGAAAAGAGTGGGACTGAATGAGTTTCTACTTTGCCAGTTCTTCTGATCACTACACTTTCTTAATTGGTGGTGTCTAAGTCCTACTACAAAGGTCTGGTTGGGATGAATAAGACTCCCGCCCTTCCTCTCCGAACCCACAGAGATCAGATGCGGAGTACCCCAAGGATCCTCCCTCAGCTCCACGCTCTTCAATATCTACATGGCCCCCCTTGCAACCATCGTCAGAAACCACGGACTCAGCATAATATCCTACGCCGACGACACCCAGCTCATCCTCTCCCTCAACAAGGAACCCGACATCACCAGACACAGTTTCCAGGAAGGAATGAAGGACGTCGCATCCTGGATGAGCAGCAGCTGCCTGAAGCTCAACTCGGAGAAAACGGAAGTCATCATCCTCGGATCCATTCCCTCCGCATGGGACAACACCTGGTGGCCTCCCGCCCTCGGAACCCCACCCACCCCCACGGACCACGCCCGCAACCTCAGCATCATACTCGACTCCTCACTCTCCATGAACCGTCAGATTAACTCCGTTTCCTCCACATGCTTCAACACCCTCCGCTTACTCTGCAAGACCTTCAAATGGATCCCCCCTCACTCCAGGAAGACAGTCACCCACGCACTCATCACTAGCAGGCTGGACTATGGTAACGCGCTCTACGCCGGAATCAACAAAACACTCCTTCGCAAAGTCCAGACCGTCCAGAACGCCGCATCCAGACTCGTCCTCAGCATCCCATGACATGACCACATCACCCAGCACCTCGGCGACCTCCACTGGCTCCCCGTCAAAAAGAGAGTAACCTTCAAACTGCTCACACACGCCTACAAAGCCCTCCATAGCACCGGACCCCAATACCTCAACGAAAGAATCTCCTTCCACCCCCCCCCCCCAAGAGAAACCTCCGCTCCGCCGACCTAGCCCTTGCTGAGGTCCCCAGCATCCACAGAGCCAGAACGGGGGGAAGATCCTTCTCCTACATCGCAGCCAAGACCTGGAGCAAACTCCCTCTCAGCATCAGACGAAGCCCTACACTGCAAATCTTCAGAAAGGACCTCTAGACCTTGCTCTTTGGATGATCTCTGAGCTGCTCAGACCCCCCCTCCCCCCAGCGCCTTGAGACCCTCACGGGTGCTGTTCAGGGATGGCTACAAAGGGCTTGTCCAATAGTAGCTTTCATATTAATGTTTATAGTCAGTGGTGTAACACTAGCCCCCGCGTTGCGAGGGGCCCTCCGAGCTCCAGGGGGCCCTATCCGGCAGTGTGCATGGGCCCCTGGCCTGAGAACTCCTGACTGGGTCCGGAGCGTGGAGGTCCCACTCCATGTACTTTGCAGGGGGGACCGCCTCAAGTTTCGTTACGTCACTGTTTATAATCCAAACACTGAAAGATATTCAGAGTCCTAAGTATTTATGTAAAATGGGTTTTATAGTAGTACTGAATCGAAACAGAATTAGATGTTTCCTGTTTGTAGTTATGTTAAACTATTGATAAAAATAGTTTGCCAATCAACCATTTAGGCGTGGGCAGTGTTTTATTTTCTAACTGCCATTAAGAAAGGTTGCAATGGTGCCCCTCATTGGATATTTCCTCTTCATTTTAAAATTGACAAAGAGAAAGGACTACGATAAATTCAGACGAGGATGAGTAGATTTCCTTTATTACATTCCATCTCATGCTTAATCCATGTGGGGGTTCATGATATTAATTTAAAGTGACTTTAACTTCGGGCAGGACCCAGAGAGTGGGACCTAAGTCTTGGAAGTTGTTTTTATGTTATTATATACTTGATACCTGCCTCATAGTTGGAAAAAATGTATAACTAGATAAGGAGCTAATCTACCATGGTATACATTAACTTTCATGAGTGGGCAGGGTTCAAAGTTTCAAATGTTTTGCATATACTGTTCACTGCCTGGCTCTTATCTTCCTAGATAAACGTAGTCTTGTATTCAGTGTAGTATCTATGTTAGAAATGGGGGTCTCTAGTTGGCAGAAGTAGGGACCCTTCTTCCTAGTCAGGGTAAGGGGGATACACTTGTAAAATAACCACTGCTCACCCCCTTGGTAGCTTGGCACGAGCAGTCAGGCTTATCTCAGAGGCAGTGTGTAAAGCATTTGTGCACACATACAGTAATACAGTGAAAACACTACAAATGGACACCACACCAGTTTAGAAAAATAAGTAATCTTTATCTAAACCAAACAAGACCAAAATGACAAAAATCCACAATACAGCAATAAAAATATGACTTTCAAAAGGTAGAACCAGTTCTGTTCAAAGGAAATTGCAGATGCGACACTTTTCACACAAAGTACCTTGGATGCATCACACGCACAAACAAAAACTGTCGCAGGGAAGGCGATGCGTCGGTTCCTTACGCCCAGGGAAGTGACGTGTCGGGTCCTTACTTCAGGCGAGGTGATGCGACGGTGCCTTACTGCCACGCAGGGGCGGTGATGTGTCGGTTTCTTACTGAAGGGGAGGTGATGCGTTGTTTTGTTACTGTGCGGGGAGGTAATGCGTCAGTTTCTTACTGCGGCCCGGCGTCCTTGCAGGCGTGACACCCAGATGCGATGCATGAGGATCAGGGATGCGTCGGTTTCTCCAGCCGCGGTCCCTAGATGCGTTGGTTCTTGCAGCTGCACAGCCGGGCCTGCGTCGGAATCGGTGCCGTGATCTCGGACTCCATAGATCGGTGCACTCAATGCGGCGTGCGCTGATTTTTCAAGCTGCGTGCAGGCGCTGCGTAGGTTTCTTCGGCGATGCGTCGGAAACAGGTGCGGATGCGTCGCGCTTCTCATAGTTGTCTTACTTTTCTAGCTCCCAACAGCAGGAACAACTTCCAGAGGCCCAATATAGCAACAGGCACCTCCTGGCAGGTCAGAACTCCTCAGCAAGGAAGTTCAGGGGAGCTGGGGGTGAAGTCTTTGTATCCCTGAGACTTCAAAAACAGGAGACAAGCTCTACTTCAAGCCCTTGAAGATCTTCCTCAAGCATGGGACACAGTACACAGCAAAGTCCTTGTCCTTTCCTTGGCAGAAACAGCCACTGCAGGCAAACCTCAGACAGCACACAGCAAAGGGGCAGCACTTCTGCTCAGTTTCTCCAGCTCTTCTCCTTGGCAAAAGTTCCTCTTGAATCCCAGAAGTAATCTTTGGAGTCTTTTCTATTCCTGAGACTTCCAACAGGAGGCAAGCTCTACTTCAAGCCCTTGGAGAAAACTCTAACAGCAGGATGATGAAAGCACAGTCCAGTCCTTTCCCTGCCCAAGACAGAAGGCAGGCCAACCCCAACAGCACAGGGGCAGTACTCTTCATCCAGCTTTCCCGGTTCTTCTTCCTGGCAGGATCCTTAGTTCAGCACTAATCTAAAGTCCAGGGGTCTGGGCCCCACTTTTTATAGCACAAATTCCTTTGTTCCCTGGTGGCAGAGAAGCTCTTTGCCCAGCCAAAACCAGTTCTGTCCTCTCTGGTGCAGCTGCCCGGCAGGAGGTGGAGACAGCATTGTCCGAGGCAGACCAGGCCCATTCAGGTGTGAAACAAATCTCCTCCCCCTACGCTAAATGCAGCCCAGGTCTATTCAGCCCAGCGCTGACTCATTCAGGAAAGGTAGGACACACATCACCCACCCCCGGTGGCCGTCTGAGAGAATGCACATCCCCAGACCCTGTCATTCAAAAGCCAGACAGTCAATACACAAGCCTAGCAGAGGTACACAGGGTGGCTAAGCAAGAACATTCCCACTTTCTAAAAGTGGTATTTTCAAACACACAATATAAAAATCATCTTTACTAAAAGATGCATTTTTATATTCTGAGTTCAGGCATACTAAACTCCATCTTTCCATCTTGTCCCCATGGGAAGTTATATTTATAAGATGTTATAAAGAAACTTCCATTCTATCCTATGGGACAGATAGCCTTTCAATAGTGAAAAACAAAATACACTGTATTTCACTATCAGGACATGTCACACACCTCAGTACAGTACATGTCCTACCTTTCACATAAACTGCACCCTGCCTATGGGGCTACCTTGGGCCTACTTTGGGGGTGTCTTACATGTAAGAAAAGAAAAGGTTAGGGCCTGGCAAGTGAGTGCACTTGCCAGGTCGTAATGGCAGTACCAAACTGCGCATAGACACTGCAGTGGCAGGTCTGAGTTACATTTACAAGCTGCTCCTGTGGGTGGCACAATCAGTGCTGCAAGCCCACTAGCAGCATTTGATTTACAGGCCCTGGGCACACACAGTGCACTGTACTAGGGACTTACCAGTAAATCAAATATGCAAATCATGGAATCAACAATCCATAAATACAATTTACAGGGAGAGCATATGCACTTTAGCACTAATCAGCAGTGGTAAAGTGCCCAGAGTCATAAAACCAATAAAAGCAGGTCAGAAACAGAAGGTCAAAAAGCAAAAAGTCTGGGGATAAACCCGCTGGACAAGCCAGGTCTAACATAACCCCCTTCCAGCCTAAAGCCAGGGTAGACTAATCAATCCCTTGATAGACGTCCATGCTTGAGGCGATAGAACCTAGACCTGGCCCACAACAGCGGGGAAAAAAGCAAAAAGTCTGGGAATAAACCTGCTAGACAAGCCAGGTCTAACAATCTATGTTCTGACAAGTTACTGTGACATTCACAAATTACTTTGAGATACCACGTGACACGTGCTTAGGTCTTCTGCTTGTGGAACCATATATATCTAAGAACCGTTTCAGTAACTGATTCAAGCACTTGCCTGATCTGCTTTGAAAGTCAAAAGCACGGCCGGACTGGGAACAGCAACCAGCCCTGGCATATTGCTGCTCGACCCGCCCCGGGAGTGGGGGTGTGGGTTGGAGGGGGTGCTAGTGAGAAGCTCCACTCCTGCTTTTTTACAGGGGGCCGATATTGCAGCACTGCTGCACAACCAGTCCCCAATAACAAAACCGGCTCCCAAGGGTACAAAACCGCCCCCCCACCCCTCGGTTCACCGGGGAAAGGCCCGGTGCCCGCTACGGCCAGTCTGGCCCTGGTCAAAAATGCTGTTCATGCATTCTTCACGTAAAACACTATGTACTAATCATAAGGTTTTAGGTGGAAGGGGCAAGCCATTTTACTGGCGGACATTCTGTTGTACTGGGAAGCACCAATTCCATAGTCTTTGAATTATTTTCTCTGCAGAGGGAAAGCTTATTTAAGCAAGCTCGATGGAAGTCGATTCACTAAAATACCAGGGGTAGCGGAAGTGACATCGCACAACCTTTGACAAGAATGGCATCAAAGGAAGTGACATCATATGAACTTTGACCGTAAATCCCAGGAAGTGATGCCACATTACCTTCTGATAACATCACAATAATTGATGTCACTGAAGCCTGGTGTGCAACTGAAAGAGAAAACATATTGATAAATCAAAGAGAGGTCTACAAAAAAAGAGGTTTAAAAAAAAACAATACTGGTCATGCCCATCGGTATTAATCCACATGGGCCATATATTGAATATGAACTATGCTATTGCCTTAATTTGCCCCTTATCGTTATTAACAAGTTTTGATTTATGATCACTTGTAAGGAAATATCACACTAGTGAAGAAAGGAGGTGAATGTTTAGTTAAAACACATCACTACGTGTGGCCTAGATACAGTTTTTGCTGTTTCTCCATCCTCATGCGATGAAAAGATTCAACTAAAAAACAACAAATAAAGGAATAACTAGAGGTGCGTTGTGTCGGTTCTCTCCATTCATTGGTCTGTTCAGCAGTCATTCCTGTTTTGCTCCCACCCACTGCAGCGTACAGCATGAATCAGTGGGTAAGTCCAGTTCATCTGTTGATCGTCTTGCGCTGTGAGTAGTAGTTTGTTGCCTGATTAGATATGCACAACCTCTTATAAAGGAGTGTGCTTCAGTCCCTGGGCTGGCAGCCAATACTTTACTTTTCCAATCCATGTTCCCTTCTTTACTAATCTTTTTTATTTTTTAGTCATCCTTCAGTGTTTAATCTATGTCATCAGCTTAAAGTTATTCAGAGCTAATAGCAAATTTTCTTTGTGCTAAAAATAATCATATTTTCCTATGATGTGAATTACACCTTGCTAGGAAGGACACATGCTGTTCTATTAAAACTGTGTGTGATTGTTATTGTACATTGAAAATTGTCATTGCAATCTCACGGTGACATGTTTAGGTGGCAATTGTTTTTTTCTATTTATTAACAGCGCACCAGCTTGGCAATGCCAGATGCATTGGCTTTACCAATGCTTGTCGTTTGGGTATTCACAATAACAAGGCAGGGAAACACGTGCAATGCAATAGGTCTCGCATTTACGCTAGTTTGAGCTATTTGCATTGTAAATGGCAATGCCTTTTATTTATGTTTTGGTTTTTAAACATAAATAAAAGGCATTGTCATTTACAAAGCCAATAGCTTAAACTCTCGCAAATGCGAGACCTACTGCATTCCAAATGCTTGAAGGCATTGCTGAGTTGCCCCCTTCTGTCTCCCATGGCCCCAGAAGAGCTCCCCATTTGCTACAAGTTAAATAAACAAGCCGGTGTTCACAACTGCGCATGAGAGACCCTCCTGCCCTCCTGCAGTAAGAGAAACTCATTAAAGAAAATAGTGCTTACAGACTAAAGAAGACGTACCGTGTAACAACCGAAGTAAAAGGGCCAGTCCTCATGGGAGGTTACAAATGAAGACAAGGCGGTACTAAGGAGGGACTAACAAGCCTATTAACGAATCAGAAGCCAGCATTTACAAAGGACAATGACGCAAGCCAATGAAAAATATGGGCGGAGAGTGGGCGGGGCTTCAAGTACATACTCCAATACAGCATGGCTCGCAGAGCATGCGCTGCCCAGGCTCGACCTAAAAATGTTTATTTCTTGTTTCTTTTTCTTTTGTGAAGTATTCTAAAGAGCGCTGTACCGCGAAATGCATTTATTTTACCTTACAGAATGTGCAATGTCCCATCGGGAGCTGCAGAAAGGAACCATTGCTCTCACCAGGGCACTGATTACCTTGTGTTCTTAAAACTGCTTTTGCCAACTCTGAGGTAAGGGGTCACAAGGGCAGTGTCAGGAGTTCAAGGAGCAAGCTAGGGGTCACAGCGGCCACCTATGATGTCCATGGCTAGCCATGGGAGAGGTAGTTTATAAGGCAGTTAGCCTTTGGAATGAACTTCTAGAAGAATGCAGTAATAACAGCATAGGTTATCTATATACATCTGTAAAATGTTAGGGGTGTGTACACTGTTCTGCTAATTGCCTGTGCTAGTGTGTTCCTTATATTTACCACAATTGCTTTTTATAGACTAGTAAAGATTTCTAATGGTATAATTGTGGTATTTAATTGCCTCTCAGATCCGGAGAACCTGTGATTTCAAATTATCCCTCAGAGCCTCTGGCTGGTGTATTGCAAGCCTTTATGCTGCTTTGCTTTCTCTCTCTCTCTCTCTCTGTATATAGGTTTTACGGAAAGTTATAGTTAGTTGGACATTGCACTTGTACAAAACCCGTGAAATTCCCCCGTTATAGTTAGTTCAGCTAACCATAACTCACGCCCCCGCAATGCACTGCTGATGACGTCACATATTACATCACTCATGACATGGTCAGTGACATCACTGATGACATCACTGATGACATCTCAAATGACATCACTGATGACATCATCCAGTGACTGTGTGTTTCTATAAAGTTTAAATATGTTTAATATATATGCCAAGGTGTATTGAAGAATGAGTGGGTGTATAAGTGTCTGGATGGATGATTTAGTAGGTGCGTGACTGACTCTATAATTGAGTGATTAAACGTATCTTACTGAATGCATGGGTTAGTGATTAAACTGTGTGAATGTCTGTATCCGTCTGTCTGTTGCTGTGTAAGTGGCTGCATGGGTTTGTGAATAGCTACATGAGTGTCTATATGAGTTATTGATTGGTTGTCTGAGTATCTGTATGGGTGCCTGAGTGTTTATGTGGGTGGGGTGTGTGTGACTCTGTGCATAGATGTGTGAGTGGGTGATTCACTGGGTGCATGGTTTCAAGAGTGCATCTGTGATGGACTGTATGGGTGGGTGATTGTGTGTATGGGTGTGTTAGTGAGTGAATGTATATCTCAGTGGTACATGTGTGAGTAACTACATATGTCAAAGGCAGTATATATGTGTGTTGGAGTATATAAATGGCTATAAGTGAGAGTGTGTGATTGTGAGAGTGGCTGTATGGATGAGTGTGTACTTGTATCACTGATTGTATAAGAGCGTAAGAATGTGCTAGTATTTGTATGAGTAAGTGAGCTGGTGTATGTATAACTGTATAGGTGAGTAAATGGCAGTGTGATTAATTATTTGCATGACTGACTAGGTGTGTGAGTACCTCTATCAATGAGTGGCAGTGTGTGAGTGTCTATGTAGGTGTATGAGTGCATATGATAGTCCTGTACTGAGTGACCGTAAGTATGAGTGACTGTACAGGTGAGTGAGTGGATGTGTGTGTAGACCTAAGAATCAGTGAGTGTGTATATAGTTATTGGTGTTGTAGTGTCTATGGTTTTGACAATGGCAGTCTGTAATTTACAGTGGGTGTATCAAAAGTTATATTAGGGTGTGAGAAGATGCATCAAATTATCACATGGATGATGTCATCAGTGATGTCATTTGAGATGTCATCAGTGATGTCATCAGTGATGTCACTGACCATGTCATGAGTGATGTAATATGTGATGTCATCAGCAGTGCATTGCGGGGGCGCGAGTTATAGTTAGCTGAACTAACTATAACGGGGGAATTTCACGGGTTTTGTACGAGTGCAATGTCCAACTAACTATAACTTTCCCTAAAACCTATGGTTTTTTCAGTGAATTTCTAAGGTTTTTAAATGCTAATTTCTAACTATAACGTGCCTGAAACCTATGGTTTTTCAGTGAATTTCAAAGGTTTTTAAAATGCTAATTTCTAACTATAACGTGCCTGAAACCTATGGTTTTTGCAGTGAATTTCAAAGGTTTTTTAAATGCTAGTTTCTAACTATAACGTGTCTGAAACCTATGGTTTTTGCAGTGAATTTCAAAGGTTTTTTAAATGCTAGTTTCTAACTATGCCTACAGAGGTAGGACATGTGAACAAAGAAGAAAAAACGCACAGAAAGAAGCAAAAGAAATGCAGAAAGAAGCAATAGAAGTCCACAAAGACGAAGAAAAGTGCAGGAAGAAGCAAAAGATGTGCAGAAAGAACCAACAGAGGAGCAGAAAGAGGCCTTGTTCCAAAATCATCCTGTGCCCACAACTTTTTCCGACGTGTACTGGTGGTAACTGACTCTGAGTAACCAGAGCCAGTGCTATGCTAAAACACACTTAGAATACAGTGAAAACACCTACATACACTAGAGAACACTATGCGTTGGGGTACCCCTGTGATTAGCATGACCTCCTCTGTAAGTCCCTAGTACATAATAGGGCAGGGGGATTAAAACTACCTCTTAAAACGCGCTACAGGGCGCGTTTGCACAGTGGTGAAGGGAGGGGGGGCCTGAGGTGACATGTGTGCAAACGCGTCCCATGGCACGTTTTAAGTTGCAGGATTAAGTCCCCTTGACTCCTGAGTGTCCCTGGGGCCCAACTAGCCCCCCAGGTACCTACAGTTAGGACCACAGAGCTGAGTTGCAGAGAGGCGTTCCGAGGCCACGCACCTTTTTTCACCTCTCTGCAACGCAACTCTGTTGTGCTTACTGAAGGTACCTGGTGGGCTAGTTGGACTCCAGGGACCCTCAGGATTGAAGGGGACTTAATCCCCCAACTTAAAACACGCCACGGGGCCTGTTTGCACACATGTCACCTCAAGCCCCGCCCCTCCCTTCACCACTGTGCAAGCGCGCCCCGTGGCGCGTTTTAAGTTGGGGGATTAAGTCCCCTTGAATCATGAGGGTCCCTGGGGTCCAACTAGCCCACCCTGTACCTCCAGTATGCGCCAGGGAGGCTGCGTTGCAGAGAGGTGTTCAGAGGCCACGCCCCTTTACACCTCTCTGCAACGCAGCTCTGTGGCGCTTTCTGGACGTACCTCGTGGGCTAGTTGGCCCCCAGGGACCCTCAGGATTGAAGAGGATTTAATTCCCCATCTTAAAACGCGCCACGGGGCCTGTTTGCACACATGTCACCTGAAGCCCCGCCCCCTCCCTTCACCACTGTGCAAACGCTCCCCGTGGCGCGTTTTAAGTTGGGGGATTAAGTCCCCATGAATACTGAGGGTCCCTGGAGTCCAACTAGCCCACCATGTACCTCCAAAAAGTGCCACAGAGCTGCGTTGCAGAGAGGTGTAAAAAGGGGCGTGGCCTCTGTACACCTCTCTGCAACGCAGCTCCCTGGCGCATACTGGAGGTTCCTGGTGGGCTAGTTGGCACCCAGGTACCCCAGTATTCAAGGGGAATTACTTCCCCTTCTTAAAACGCGCCAGGGGGCGCGTTTGCAGACTGCTGCAGGGAGGGGGCGGAGCCTCCGGCACGAAGCCGGTCTTTTTTTTTTTTTTTGTTTCTTTTTTTTGTATGGGAGGGGGGCTGCGTGGCCCCTCTTCCCTCGGCCACTTTTAGCCCCGGGGACCCCATCCCCTGGGGCCTGAGGATTTTCTTTTTTTCTTTTTTTTTTAAACGGGAAGGGGGCCGCGTGGCCCCCGCTCCCTGGGCCTCTATTGGCCCGGGGACCCCATCCCCCGGGGCATGCCCTCTTTTTAAAATATTTGGAGGGGGCTGCGTGGCCCCCTCCTCAGGCCATTTAAGGCCCCGGGGACCCCATCCCCCGGGGCCGGCCTTTACGTTTTTTTTTTAATAATCTTTTTGGGGAGGGGGTTGCGTGGCCCCCTCCCGAGCCACTAATGGCCCCGGGGACCCCATCCCCGGGGCCTGGCCACTCGTTGGGGACCGTGGGGAGTCCCCAATCCCCCACCGTCCCGCCGGCTCCCGCGTCCTGCGGGAGCCGGCATTGCTTTTCCATAAGGGGAGCTGCTGACATGCAGCTCCCTTATGGAAAAGCCATCTGCTGCTTCATTGAAGCGAGAGCAGGTTTCCCTGCTCTCGCTTCAATGAAGCAAAGCAAGTTTGCAATGACAGGACGGGAGCCGTCCGGCTCCCGTCCTGCCATTGCAAACAGCAGTGTCCCGGGGGTAGGCACCCCGGTACACTGCAGGAGCCGGCCCTGGGGGGTGGCAGTCCCCAGGGCCACCACAGGCTCCAGGAGGGGGGCCGCGCGGCCCCCCTCCCAACATCTACTGAGCCCCGGGGAGATGGTGGTCCCCGGGGCTTCGGGGGTCCGAAACGGACCCCCACATTTGTTTCATTAGTGCCCCGGGGAGGTGGCAGTCCCTGGGGCGTGTGGGGGGGCTGGAGCCCCCCCACACAGGTAATTTGTTAATAAAAAAAATAAGCCCCGAAGGGAGGCGGTCCCCGGGGCTGTGGGGGGGCCGTGTGCCCCCCGCCAGCATCATTTATATAAATCCCCGGGGGGTTGCGGTCCCCGGGGCTTGGGGGGCCTTAGAGGCCCCCCCTATAAAATATAAACCAACCCCCGCATGCCCCCGGGACTTGGCCCACCCGGGGGCAAAATAGCCTCGAAGCGCGGGAGACCGCGCTTCGATTTTTTTCCAATCACGGCGGGATCCGCGCACCCTAAGCGCATCCCGCCGATTTTTTTAAAAAAAAGAAGCTTTTTTCTGCCCAGGGGGTCCTTGTTGGACCCCCTGAGCAGACCTAGGGGGTCAGGGTGTTTCTACCCTGCCCCGTTTTTGCGTTTTGCGCACTTGTTTCTGTGCCTTGGTTCTACAGAGGCACAAAATGGCTGCCAACACTTCCTGATTTGGAGTGTTGACAGCCAGTTGACAGCCAATTAGCATGCAGCTCGTGATCGGGAGGGTACGCGGACCCTACGCGGCCATAGATATATATGTGATTTTACTTTTGATTTTCTCAGGAACTACTGAACGGATTTACACCATTTAAGCAAAAGGCACAACTCTGAACCAAGGGCTACCTTTTTGGCAAATTTGGTGTAATTCCGTTCAGCAGTTCGGGCTGTAGCTGCGACTAAAGGTTCCTATGGAAAATTGCATGGGGAAAACACGTTTTGGGACCCCCCTTTTTTCTCGGCCCCCACTTGACGAATCACCCCGAGACTTTCAGGATAGGAGCGGACCGGAGCGCTCCACGAGTTTTGAAAATTTCGCGAAGATTCGTCAACCGGCGCCAAAGTTATTTCAAATAGAATGTTGCGGATTTCCTATGGAAAATAGGTCCTAACTATAACTATCTACTGGCGACCACCAGTAGATAATATATATATATATAAATATATATATATATATATATATACATGTGTGTGTGTGTGTATCACCCGCAGAGGTGTTTGTAGGGTGCCTGCCTCTTTCTGTCTGCTTCACAAGTCGCAGGGAATCCCTGAGGATTTGTTTGGGTGTCAAGAGAAATCTACAGGGCTATCCAGACATTCTATGGCATGCCACAGCATCACCTCATACCTCTAAATTCTCTCTACCAAAAAGATGGGCCCAATATTGTTCAAGCTTTCGAAACCAATGCAACACAGCGTAACAGTCAGAGCAGCTGACTTTAGAGCTAGGGAGCCAGGTTCGAGTCTCGCTGTGGGCTCAACATCTTGTGATTCTGGGCAAATCACTCAATATGCATACCTGTGCATACCAAAAAAATGTGTTCTTGTGTAATGAAACTGGTGCTCATGTAAAGAGCTCCAATACCTTCGGGTTGAGTTCGCGCTATATAAAACTGCAAAGAAAAAACATATTTTAAAATGAATTCGCTCCTGTAATGGAAGCCAGTGCAGTTCTCTCAGTAAAGGTGGGAAATGTGAATGCCAAGGAAGGAAAAAAATCAGGCATTCTGCTTCGTTTTGGATGATTTGTAATTTATGTAAAGCAGTGCCCGATACGCCTGCATCGACAGAGTTAGCATAATAAAGTCTTGAATGGATGACTGATGTTACAATTAATTTCCCAGCATCAAAAGACAGCGGGGGAGCTGTTTGCTTCAAAGTTTTTAATAAAAAGGAGCATTAGGAGAGCTTAGTTTGAGCCGGAGGTTTCCGGTGCTTGGCACCGGCACTTAATTGCCGGAACTTGCACTTATGACAGCTGCCACATGGTGTCCCTGTTTGTATAATTTAAAGATGAGCAGAAAAACTGTTGTTTGTTACTTAAGTCTGAATTGTCACACTTGTAGCAGTGTAATGGTTAGTAGTTGAGTAAGTGCAGTGGTAATGTATGGTGCAAACTGCGGTGGCCTCCTGACTGGGGCACTGGCACTTATTCTTTAACAAATTAAGCACTGAGACTCTTATGACCAATAAGCATAATAAAAATGAAACGAGAAAGCTGGCACACTTGCACCGTGCACCAACATTCATGTGTTGTGGTCACTATCCTGTAAGCGTTGAGCTGATGAGTGGACGGATGCGGACATTTTCCAGGAGTATGCCAGATCTTCCCATATAAGCTCGGGATGTGGGAGGGTTTTATGTACTGGGGGCCCATTTATAAGAAGATCACGCAGCGCTGCAAGTCACCTGCCTGTACTGCGTGACAGGGAAAGAGCAGAAATATGTCGTATTTAAGGAAAGACGGGGCATTCCTGCCCTTTTCCCTGCGCGGGTGCCCTTTTGGTTGCCTAGCGCCAACACAGGCACTCTTGCATCATGGTACAAGGGTACCTCCGTTGCAAGCAGGCTTGTTTTTGTGTAGGAAGGGGCAATAGGGGGGATTTCAGTGGGTGTGTCTTTGTCTTTTTCCTGATTGAGGATGAAGTCCCCAAGAAAACTCTGATCACAATAGGAGGATGGATGATCCGTATGGCAAACTAGAAAGTGCGTGTTCATGCATCAAACAGTGTTTTACGAAACAATGGCTAATAGTTAGATGACATCCTCTTTTGAGATTTTTGACACCCCCCCCCTTCTTTAAATGGGGCAGGATGGAGCTGTGGTAACTCCTTTTGACATTAGCTGTGGGATTTAAATACCTCCAGTACAGAGGTTTCGCAGATGGGGGTTTGCTCAGAGATCAGAATTGAGCAATAATTAATGCTCCTGTGCTGTTTCCCCCAGACAGATCTTCCAAGGTAAATCCTGGTGAAATTTATTAGGGGGTGTCCCAGTAAAAAGTCAAAACATGTTAATTTTGATGTAATAAATACTGGCTCTGTTATACCTCATTTCCAGGGCCAAAACCTGTAATGCGAGGTAACTATCCCACAGTATAAATACCCCACCCGGGCTATTAGTGTTTACAAACCACCCCTCATTCTGACATACTCCGAATCAGGGCCTTATTTGTTGTTTGCTTTTGTCCTTACTGTCACTTTTAAATTAAGATTCCATGGACAGTCCATTCACCCATGAGATTATCCGCCGCTCCCCAAAGGATGGGTATAGATCTAGTTTCACGCTTTATCTAACAATGGTCCTAACTTTCTTCTTCCTTGTGTAAACTATGAAGCATCTCTTTTGTGCAGGCTGCAGGTTGAGTCATGCCATGTCTTGGAGGTTTCAGTAAAGGTCTCATCCATTAGACAATGGAAGATAAAGGAGGGAATCTCTGCGATGCGTGCGTAACACTCTGGCACACCCAGGTCTTACACCGGCAATTCGAGGGGCACGTGACCTGCAGGACAAGTGTGATACAAGAAGGTTGTTTCATCTCAAGCTTACCTGTTCACTGCCACTGGAGGGTACACAAATGTTGGCTATTGGTGAACAGTAGACCCATCTGTGGGAATGTGAAGGCAATGACCAGGTGAAGGTGAGGCAGAGTAGTCGTAATAGCAGGTGCCAGAACACAAGTTTATACAAGCGTGTACCTTACTAACTTGTCCCGTGCCAAGCATCCACTGGAGCTCTGCAGACTCACCAAGACTCCTGACTCCATCCAGAAAGCCATTTAATTCCATTCTCAGTCATCAATCAATCAAGCAGGGTTCTTGTAGAGCGCGGCTAATCACCCGTAAGGGTCTCAAGGTGCTGGGGGGAGGGGGGTGTTCTGCAGTTCAGTCAAAGAGCCAGGTCTTGAGGTCTATTCTGAATTGAGACGGTGACGGTGATTTACTGAGGCGCGGAGGTAGGGAGTTCCAGGTCATCCACCTTCTGCTTACCCCACACAACACCACACACACACCTTACTTCACCGTGGAGTCTTGTCACTGACTTCTATTAATGGTTAATTTACTATTTTAACAGAAGGTTCCTATGGATAACCACAAATGTCAAAACATTCCAGCAAATTGAATGTTCCTGCACTGAAGCTTTGAAAGAAAACAGACTTTTATATAGGAAAATGCTGCAAATTAACCAGGGAGATGGTCTCCATGGTCCACCCATCTCTCCACAAACATAGCCTTTGAAGACATCCCATTATTAATCGGGTCCGCATAGTGATCACACACACACACACACCATTACCTGTTACCTTATCACAGTAGCAAAACATTCTCTAATTGTTGATAAGACCACTAGATACTGTGCCGAGTCTCTGTCTCAAAGTGTAAAAAGCATCCGCTACCCTGACGCAAAGTATCATACCCACTGACTTGCAGACAAATCCCCAGAGCATCACTAATGCTCCTAACATGTCCCTTTCTTCTACCCACAGACCGACATCCTCCTTTCCCCTTGCAGATGCTACCTTTCTTACAGGCAAGAAATGCTGTGGCTTTATGTGATTGACAGGTGAGTCAGGCTAAATGCTGTTTCCATGGAGTATGTAGCATGCTAGCTGATTGGTCAGAATGTCTCAGCAGGATAAGTCAAGTGAGAGAGCCTGCAATGGTTAGACATAAGTTGGAAGGAGAATTCGGTTACAGGTCTAAGGCATTTCTATTCAGG
This sequence comes from Calotriton arnoldi, assembly GCA_963921515.1. NCBI lineage: Eukaryota > Metazoa > Chordata > Amphibia > Caudata > Salamandridae > Calotriton > Calotriton arnoldi. The sequence goes on from CAWUFW010011187.1 coordinate 55,341, forward strand.
ATGGAGGGGCTCCAGGCAGCCTCTGAGTAAACAAGTTAGGGTTTCCTGACTGGGCATCTCTCTGGCTGCTTCAGGCCCTAACTGAACTGAGAAGACAAGGTCGGTTCTTGAAATTCTTCACTTGTGGCAAAAATACTGGTCGCAAATTGTAAATAGTACATCTGGCCTTTTAATCCCAGAGTCATAGGTCATGCCTGGTTTGGAAGGTTGGGCAAACATGGTATTATCACTACATAAAACCACCATATATTATTATTTTGGCTTCATCGGTGATGTAAGCCACGAAGCTGATATATTGAATGTCACCACCTCATTCATCATATTGGGGAAAAGGTTACATGAATGCTGGACTGATGCTGTCACTGGGATCCAGTTTATCATTAGTTCTAAGAGACAACATAAACATTTGGAAAGTTGTATTTTATGCCGAGTCCATTTCAAAACCAAGCTGCACCCTACTGTGGACGCCATGGGTGTTTTCACCTTTGTCAAGCGGGTGTCTTTTACCTTATACTAGGCAGGATCAGTTTGATATGGACGCATCACACTTTCCTAGCTTTGATATGCCAATGTCCGCCCTGACGTATTGTGTAACCTGAGGCATATCAGACTGACGTCACCAGACTATAGGTCACCAGATTGGGCGAGCCTCTGGACATTGCTCTCTTCCCTTCATTCCGCCTCCTAGATGTGAGATTACCACTGCTTTTCTTCCCTCACGTAGCATGACCAGGAAGTGCTTGGCAGTTCTGGTTCATGTGTAGCAGCTGCCAACTTTCTGCCTGTCCTTGGCTTTTCCATACACCTCACCAAGCATTCTGGGATTTGTAGTTTCACTTTTCCCATTACAAGTAGGATCCCAGCATGCTTGCTAATTAAGAGCTTTGTAGTTGCATACATTAACACTGAGCATGTCACACATTGGTCAACGCATGATGCGGAGCCTTCATCTATGCCCTGGTGTCAGCTGCACATGCAGGAAGGGGCAAGGGACCAGCTTTGCCCTGTGCTGACAACTGCAGTGTCACTAGGGATGCTGAATGCTTGAGGTCAGTAGATTTCCTTTCAGAAGTCATCATAGTAGGACTACTAGTCAAACTGCTTGACCTGAGTAGGTCAGGAAGGCAGAAACTGCTCTTTGGTCAGTTGGAAGCTCAGTAGCCCAGATAGGTTGCCACAGCAATACAGAGTGGTTGGCAAGGCTGTAGTACTTGTGGCACCAAGGACTAAGGCAATGGTGCCCCAAATTACTGTACATAGCTGCAGCACAGTGAGATCAAGATAAGCATAGGTTCCGGGTCAACGAGGGATGCACCAAGGCAGTGTTCATCCTCGCTCACATTGTTTGCATACTAAAAAGCATATTGTATGTGGCTGGTGTCCAAAATGTGTGCACAGATCACTGGTTTTGTGACACTGCCCTGGTGCAAGGCCTTGATCAATCTGACCCCCAGGGTATGTATAGGTCGGATCAGGGCTCGCACTATTTTAAGGGTGCTATCCAGCTGCCTTACAGTGTTGCCAGAAGATGCCAAAAGAGGGTGTCTGACTGCATCAAATGGCCTCTGAAAAGGTCTTTTTTCTCTAGGACAGGTGGATGTCCAAATGGCCAACAGTCTTTTTGCCAGGGGCTTGGAAACGCTTCACAAATGGTGAAGGTGCAGGTGGAACAGGGCACCAGGCGTTTCTGGATACCTCTCTTAGGTGTGTTCCCTGTGCACCAGGATAAGATAAGGTCCCTGACATCATTCAGGGCTGATGCTCCCTATCTTCTGTTCATGTGTGTTGTTGCTTTATCTTTTCTTTATTTAACATGCTATCATCCTACAAGATCCCTTTATCTCTGAAGATAACCATGGACTGCCTTATGGGAGTCATCCAACATCCCTGTTGTTCTACCAGTTGAGTCATACTGTGCTGTGGAGGCTTCAATAGATGTATTGTAACCAGGAACAGCAGAGGCTGGCAGCACTACCAATGCCATCCAAGCATTGGCACGTCCAAGTTCCACATCGGCTTATCAAGGCGCGAATAAATTATTAGCACAGGTTTATCACCAGACTTTTACCTCAAGCATATCCATCCACACCCACTGTGCACACAAATGTTAGCCGTTGGAGTATAGCAAAGGCTATGGGGTACCAACACCATGCAGGGGCAGGAGGAGTAACTCATGTCATGGGTTGGCAGGCCTCCCCTCACCCAGCAAGTGCATGGGTGCTAACAGCACCCCTCCCCCACCCTTGAGGGAGAAGAGTGAAGGGTAGGAAGAAGAAAAGCCAGCGAAAGAGAGTGAGGCAGTCAGGCAGAGGGAGAAGGTGTGGGCCAATCAGAGGCTGTAGCACCATTCAAAACTGTCCAATAGGCACGGAGCAGGAGAACAATAAGAGCACGGGTAGCGAGGCAACAGCCATCGTAGCTGCCCTGGGAGCTGAATCCCACCCATCCACACCAGAGACCAGGCGCAGGAGACATCCATGCCAATAGACCCAATTCAGCCAGGAGACTCCCAATTTTTCAAGCAAATAATGGCTTTATTTCAGTCGTCTCCCGCCTGAAATTGCCTCTGCTTTAATGGAAGTCAATGGGGAAAATGCATTCCCCCGATTTGTGTTTCAAAATCTCCCACTTTTTTGTTATAAAGTGTTGGCATGTATGAGGAGCGCACAGGTCGCAGCCGCCATGCAGTGGAAAGAGAGGAGAAAGAAAACCAGCCTGCCCACCAACAATACAATGGACAAGGACAGCCGGATAACGCAGTCTTCCATTATCCGCGAGCCTTGGGATGCCAAACACGTAGGTCTTGGGCTCACTGTGTCACTAGATTCAAGCTATCCTGGCTGATGAGGGGTGATACCCTGAAACCGGTCCCAGGATGCTTGTTTCTGGTCCAGGGAGGACCTGGCTTGGCAGTTCAGGCCGGACTGTTCCCATGAGGCACAGGGTCAAGACTGATTTGCATATGGCTGGGTCCAAACTGGGGTGGCATGGTGAGCAAAAGAACAATGGATTTAACCCAGTTTTCTTGACTGGGGCTGAATGTTTGATTTGTTCTGCATTCCGTCCATCATTTGTGTGTCTTTTGCTTATTTGCCCTAAGTGCACCAGGCATGCCCAGACGTGGGTTCTGGGCTCACTGTGCCACTAGATTCAAGCTAGCCTGGCTGATGAGGGTGATAACCTGAAACCAGTCCTGTGTTGCTTGTGTCTGGTCCAGGGAGGACCTGGCTTGACCGCTCTTGACTGAGTGTGAATGTTTGATTTGTTCCGCATTCCGTCCATCATTTGTGTGTCTTTTGCTTGGATGCCAAAGGGTAGGACAACCGGATGGAGACCGCAAGGACATTCATGGTAGCCATGGCATGGGCACAGCACTTGAAACCCAGGTACGGCAGGGGACCAAACTATGATGGCTGCAAGTGGAGCTTAGAATCCTGCAAACAGTGGCCTCCATCGAAAGGCGGGAAGCGGTGGCATGACAATTGGCCACTGTGATAGCCTGCACAGTAATGATTAGGAGAAATGCAAGCAGTGGGTTTATTCAAGTTCATCTGCGAGTGGACGAGACTGCTTAATAAAGAACAGAATTTTAATGTTGAGTCCACCTGCAAGTGGGAGAAAATGCTTAATAAGCTGCGGCCATTTAATCCCAACAATGTCCCAGAGTGCGGGCCTGCGCTATATATCACGCTCAACTGTCCCGCAGCGTGGGAAACTTTTCCAGCTCCGCTACAGGGGACTACAAGTCCAGGATCACCTTTGATGAGGACGAGGGCCCTGTCATCATGGGTACCTATGCAGGACTGTGCAGTGGCGGCTGGTGACATTCGAAAAAGGTGAGGCGTAAAATAATTGTTGTACTGCATGCGAGCCCGAACAACCCACTGGGTGTTTGAGGGGGTTCTCCCCCCAAGAATTTTTTTTAAAAAGAGTGGACAAATGGTGCATTTTCAAGCAAATTTGAGAAAGCGCCTGTGTGAGGTAACTTAACTTTATTAATCTAGCTAGGGATTTCACAGGCTGATGGGCACACTGCCAACTACGTACTCAAGAGTGTTAGAAGCATGAATCATACACGCAAGGCGCTTCCCATCATGCATGGGACAACTACGACCTATAATTATGTGCACGGTGCTTACCATTTCTAAATAATTCTTAGAAAAGTTCTTGCTCAAACATGAAGAAGAGCAAGGTTCCCTGTTTGGCAGCACCTATTAATAATATGATGACCTGTTATCTATGCAATCCTTTTTGCACTTCCTTGCGTTTTAGTATCAATATTAATAAGCACATAAGAGCGTGCAGGCAGCACACTAGGGTAAAGTTATTCATTGTTTTACATATTTCCCTTAATCCGACCCAGAGGCACTTTGCATTCCAAGTATTTCTAACTTCCTCAACGAGATGTCGGGAGGTTAAGCCTTTCTAGGGAGATTCTGGGAGCTCACACCTCTTTCTGCAGCATAGGCCTTTAGCTGGGAGAAATCAATCAATGACCTCTTTGTCGTGTATTAGGGATACGAATAGCAAGTAGCACCCGTCCTCCTGGCTTCTTCGGGGCGCTTTAGACTGAACTACAGACTCCAATCAAAACTTGGCACACATTCCAAAAATAGATCACTTTATCCAAAGCCCGGTCTTCGTCTTCTAAATATGGCACACAAAAGCAAGCAAACAGGATTCCACACAAAATAAAGCACTCTCAAACATCTACATGGCAGCAACAAAACCGGGGTGCCCCCTAAAAATATAGGTAACAAACCAAACAGCAAATAACACATAAACAGAGGCGTGAATCACAGAACACAACGCCCTTTCTCGTGACACACACTAGATCACCAAAAATAACAAACACAAATCTTCCCCTCACAATTCATAGCACACTCGCAAAACACAGTGTGCACGCGAAAAAACTTAGAGAGCTCAGAAAAGGCAAGTATACACTGTGCAAAACGTGATATGTGCTCACAAAACACAGTTTACTCTGACAGATACGTGGTAAGCACTCACAAAACACTGTGCACTCCCCAGTACACTGTCTAAACTCTCGAACGCATTTCGTACACTGACCAGAATACACCCCCAGAAATATAGTGTGCACTCACCAAAGGAATCGGATGTCACTTTGCGGTGGTTGGGGGATGATGGGGGGTGGTGGTTAGTGGGGGGGGGCACATGTCTAGAACTCATCGACCCTCGTTAACTGCATACCCCCTGTACATCACCATTGAACCCCCTGCTTACATTCAATGTCAAGGCAAGGCATGACTCGTGCTCCACCTTTTAATAGTGAAGCAACTTTGTGTTCCTAGTAAAATAATTTCCAGCTTCAAAATGCATTCGTCATTTTACAGCCAATCAGCTAATGCGCGTGACGTGAATCGGTCTACAATGGAATGGGGGGCACCTTGCATGGATAACACGGGTCAGGTCAGTGGAAGCTGCCAGATCGAGGCAGCGCTGTCGGCGATAAACGCTTATGATTTTAACATCTTTAAAATGCTGCATCTTTCAAATGTAGGTTATTTGTTCAATTTCCACAGTAATCGCTGTAGCACTGGTTAGGGTGAAAACAGCTAAACCCATGGTTTGTTGAAAGTCAGCCGTGCCCTCGACACAATAGAAACTCATATTAAAAATCCTGCTATATTTGAGCACCTGTCTCTCTTAAACCACCTAATTCGCTGCTGTCTTTGTTGCCTTCCAACAAGTCAACATTCTGGTTTGAGTGGGAGCTGACCGCTGAGAGGACGAGGTCGCGGGTAGGGGTCTCGCGGGGGTTTCGCGGCGGGGGGGGGGGTTGTTATAATTAAGAATTTTAAAAAACAACCTTACCTTACCGGGTCCCGCTCCGCGCCGCCTCAACGCTCCTGGCCGGGTCCCGCCGCGTTTTTCCAACAGGAAGCAGCCACAGGCAGCCTCACTCCCCTCCGCCAATCACAACGCTGCAATGGCAGCGTTGTTATTGGTGCGGTGCAGGTGCACAGCGCCCGAGCCGGGAGCCTAATCGGAGGCCCTTTTCTCTATGTAGGCTGCATGCAGCCTACATAGAGAAAAAGGAGAGTCTGCATGACTGCTTTGGTCGGCCCCAGGCCGACCAAAGCAGTCAGGGCCCACAACAGTGGGCAAGCCACTCCCCCCCTGCCCTCGAGCGGGACCGCCCACCCGCCCTCCCACAACCAGGCACTCCAGGCACTTCTACTTTCTCGCAGTGCGAGATGCAGAAACATAAAATGGTAGTTTTACCATTTTATGTTTCTGCTTCTCGCACTGCGAGAAAGCAGTGGGGCGATGTCCCCATGCCCCTATGGAGGAGCCGCCACTGGGACTGTGCTATATAGCGCATTCAACTGTCCCGCAGCCTGGGAAACTTTTCCAGCTCCGCTACAAGGGACTACAAGTCCAGGATCACCTTTGCTGTGGACGAGGGCCCTGTCATCAATGGTACCTATGCAGGACTGTGCTATATAGCACGTTCAGCTGTCCCGCAGTGCTGGAAACTTTGCCAGCTCCGTTACAGGGGACTACAAGTCCCGAGATCACCTTTGCTGAGGAGGAGTGCCCTGTCATTAATGACACCTGTGCGGCCCTCCGCTATGTAGCAAGTTCAACAGTCCTGCAGCGTGGGAAACTTTGCCAACTCCGCAACAGGGGACTACAAGTCCCAGAATCACCTTTGCTGAGGATGAGGGCCCTGTCATGATTGCCTGTGCGGGCCTGTGCTATATAATGCGTTCAACTGTCCAGTAGCGCAGGACACATTTGGGCTGTGCCTGGGCAAAGCCCAGGCCAAGGGCAGGCATGCCCTGCACCCGTCAGCGTCAGGAAGAGGCAGTGTCACCCCCTTTGGTTCCTTTCCATTATGGTTTGCTGTCTGCTCTTTGGATGTATCGAGCCTCAGGATCATGTGGCCCGCTTTAAGGTACATTTTTCTGCCTCTGAGCTGGTTCATGTGCCTTCCATCCTGGGACTGATGGCCCCTTAAGACACAGTCATCTTTGGCTATCACTATACAGTTGGACTGGGATTCTTGCAGTTGTCCGTACTTGATGTTTGTCCAGTTGAGACTTTAGTAGTATACGCATTTTTCTGTGTGGAGGGTAGGGTTTTCTGTTTACTTGTTAGTTGTGTTTCGTAGAGGGTTCCTCTCAACATATCAGAGTGAAACATGGGGAAGAGAAAGGTGGCTGCTTCTAATGTAATGCCCCCCCAGGTCGCTCCTTGAATTACCAACACGGAGTGGTTCTTGTCCCGTGCTGTTGGGGTTGCATCGAAAGAGCCTAAGGTAGCAGAAAGAAGGATGTCATTAACTAGGGAAGGTGCTTCTCTCTCTTCTCCCTATGCCCTCTGTCCTTTGAGGGGTCCCATTATGTGCCCGACTTCCGGTGGGGCAACTGGCCCCAATGTTGAAGAGGGTGTTCAGGATGGCATCACAGATGTGTTAATATCGCACCCAAGGGGAGACACCTCAGTAGTAGGATATGTCGAGTGAGATGCATGGTCACTTCAAAACAGAAAAGGGTCCCAGCGAGCTTAAAGATATGCTGATCTCTAAATTCGACCAGATTATGTCCAGGTTGGCGATGATTGAAACTCGAGTATAGAGGATCCTGGATTATCTAAAAATGTTGGTAACATCCAAATTATCCCAGAGTCCTCCTACGTGTCAGTCTCCAAGCAATCCTACCCTCAAATTTTTTAATGCTCACAAAGATCCAGTCTTCCTGCCCAAAACCCCTTAGCTGACTAATTCCATAATGGTGGCCATCCTGCTCCCCCAGGTCCTGTAATCCCTAGGGTGGGTCTCCTCCCCCTGCAGTAGTTACTTCTCCACCACCCAAGACAGAGGTGGTGATTAACCTGCCCCCGAAAGCAACTCTGTATGTCGTAGTCCTGGGGAATGTTCCACCCAGAATAACTCATCAGTTGAACCCTATGAGGAGTTAAAGAATAAAGTGGTACACTGGCTGAACTCACACTCAAACCTGGGTATCGAGATCTATGGTTCAATTAATATGGTCAGGAGAGTAAGCTGGCTGGGTCCTGATGCTAAGCGGTGGGAAGAGGATTGTGTTGTGGTTAATTTTAATAAACCCACTATGGCTGCACAAGTCCTGACTACCGTAGGTTCATTTAGATCCGGGAGATCAACCAACGGTCAGGCGTTTCCACTTGTTTTTTTTTTATAAACCCAAAACGGTTAGATGACTCCCAAGGAACTCGGATGGGAGGAGATTGGTCTCTTGTAGTGGCCCCATTGGTATCCTTGAAAGGGCCCCTTCTGAACAGATTTACCCCTTTAAGCACTCTTGAGTCCTGTGACTGACTCACTGGGCATGAGTCAGCTCTCCCACCTATTACCTCCTCCCTGGGTATTCCAAATGGTAGCCTGGATGATCTTAGACTGCCATCTTGGAATATGGCAGGCTTGTCATCCAAGTTTAGTGATAACAGCTGGGTGCAGTTTGTTAGGGCATACCAGGTTATCTCTTTACAGGAAACCTGGGACGAGCACAACTTCTGTTTTTTTGGAGGGTTATCAAACCTATGTTTTTTACCAGCAGTAGTGTCAGTGTCAGGAAATGGTAAAGGAGGCCCGATCATCTTCGTAAACAGTAGAACTATCTGGATTTGTTAAAGATTTTAAGTGGGATTCTAACCTGTTGCAGGTCTTGGAGATCTCCATCCCTGGGTTTATACCATTAGTATTGGTTAACTTCTATAATGTGAAAGCTGCTCCAGCAGGGGTATCTAACCTCTCTTGCTTATATCCAGTTTTTGAATTTTTGGCCAGGCAGGGTTCCAGACGGAATAAGTTTATATTAGTGGGTGATTTTAATTGTCATCTGTGTGTAGACCCCCTGGATTTGGATGAAACCAAGTCTCGGTGTATGCTGATAGACGGCCTTCATATGGTTCATACAAAGGAGGGGATAGAATTAAGAGCCACATGTATAACATGGTTTAGCGGTCGCAAACGGAGAATCAGGCCGTTTGCTACTGCTAAAGAGTCATTTGGCATGTACCAACCCTATTTAGCGAGTCAGTAACCTATTACTGACTCGCAAAATAGGGTTTGCAAGCCGGTATTAGGAAGGGGCATTTCTAGGGCGTCCCTTCCTAATAGCGAGTCACAGGGGCATGTATGAATGTTTTGCGATCGGAATGCAGTTGCAAAACATTCATATTTTACCAACTCTGTGATGGAAGTGGTAACCCTTTCGCAATTAGGACGGGTCTCCAAGGGACCCCTTCCCCTTTGTGAATGTGGGCGCCAAGACCTGCTCTTTAAAAATGAAAAGAGAGCTTTTCATTTTTATTTTGAATGCATCCCATTTTCCTTTAAGGAAAATGGGATGCATTTCAATAAAAAATTGCTTTATTTAAAAAAACTGTCACAGACATGGTGGTCTGCTGACCCCAGTGATTACAGGCCATTCCTAATGGGTTGCAAATTGCAACCGGACTCAGGAATATTGATGAGGCAGGTCAAATGCAACCCCATTGGGAATCGCAAACAGTGTCTGGGACATTGTTGTACATCGCTTTTTGCGAGTTCCTAATTGCCAGTCACAAAAAATTAGGAAGTCACAAAATGTTTCCATTGTACATGTGGCCCTAAATACTATTCTTAATACCTATAACTAAGTCTGCTCACTGGAGAAGCTAGTAAATATGATTAATCCTTGCATTTTCTCCACGTTTAAAGGGAAGGGTTGTGTGTCCATCATAGACTACATCTGTGTTTCAGCCCCTCTGTTTTGGTTTATTCCTGATTTCAATATAGTCCACAGCCCTTTCAGTGATAACAATTCCAAGTCTTTAAATATTGGTGGAGGAAGAGGGGTAGTTAGAACCCGGCAGTGATTCAAGCGCGGACCTCTATTTCCAACCAGGGTAGGAGGCTCAGACGGTCTCAGGTGGATCCAATACATTTTAAAGAGACTCTCTCCAGGGAGTGTCAGCAGGAGATATCCACCTGAGATATCCACCTGAGATATCCACCTGAGATATCCACCTGAGATATCCACCTGAGATATCCAACTAACATATCCACCGGTTTGGATTTGAGCTCCTCTGCTGTGGCTATTTTGTCAGCATTCACGGGCTTTGCCCAGAAGGTTTCAGTACTGCTAAGGGTTCCTGTGTCAAATGAGAACCTGTGAGCTCCAAAATGGTTTGATCAGGATTGTTCAAAATCCCTTTGCCTTTTAAAGGCTGCTCTAAAGCAGATCCCTGCCGGAAGGGGTATGAGAAGGCCTTAGCTACCCGTAAATCTAGAGAGTTTCTCATTTTGGAGGGTAATAAACAGACCCTGTTTTTCTGAAGCAATGGGTCCGGCTTTGTGTCATCATATCTCAGAGCAACAATGGGTGGTTTACAGTTTTGGGCTTAGTGAAGGTGATGTGGATCAGGGCTGTCCAATTATTGATACAGCTTACATTGTTTTTACCCTAGATGAAGTTTCACAGGGTACACAGGCGCTGACGCTTATTAAAACCCCAGGACCAGGTGGTATCCCCCGACTTGTTTATGGACAACATTGAGGTCTGGGGGTTTGTTTTAACACTGATACTTAATGCTGCAGTGAGGGAGGTGTGGTATCCTCCTACGCTGTTCGAATACCTACGTTTCCAGTGGCCCTGTTATCAGCGTGTGCTCTTGAATTTTACAGGAGGGTATCCCGTTCTCGTGGTCTGGTGCTGTAATCATACTGGTTTTGAAGAAGGGGGATAAGGATAACCCCCAGTGTTCCTGACTGTTATTCTTGATCGATGCAGTGGTGAAGGTGCTTGGGAGGGTGCTATTAAATAGGCTCATATTGTGGGCGGATACGAATAGCATTTTTTCTGAAGCCCAATATGGTTTCAGGCTGTGCAACAACAGATCAGTGTTTAAACTTGTATTTAATCATAAATAAGGCTCCCTGTTTTCCGTTTTTACTGATTTTTTACAGATAAATACAGACAGAGCACCATTTATTTTCTTGTCTGTATTTATTTTTAAATGTGGATAAAAACGGAAATTGGGTGCTTTTTGAGTGATTCTAAATACACTTTGCCATGACTGGCGGACCAGTAACTGCATGGATTGATAGGTAAGGTGGTTAAAAAAAAAAGGAATTTTAGTAAAGAGGCTTAAACAGCAGTAGATATGCACAAGGCTGATACTGAAATGTGCATATTTTCATGTAAGTGCATTGATTTATCTTCTGCGGGTGTTCACATCACTGAAACCTGACAGGCATTAAAGCATGACTACACATTTATTGGTTAAATACATGTGGAAATATACCAGTTTCAGCTTTATTTTTTTCACAAAACCCATAATAAATATGGATAAATACAGATAAAGTTGACAAAAAATAAATATGGAAAAATACAGACGGAAATGTCAAAAAAATAAATACCATAAAACCGGGAGCACTAATCATAAATAAGTATGCTGTTGCCCGGTCTGGTTCTCTTAATTTGTATTTTTGGACCTCACGTCTGCCTTTGACAGGGTCAATCGCAGGAAGTTGTGGAGTTGACCCGAACATTGTGACTCTTCTGTCATACATGAATGCCAATACCACTGCCTCTGTGCGATATTCTCAGGGGGGGGATTTCACCCAGCAATTTAGCACTAGGAGGGGAGTTTATCAGGGGGTGCATTCTTACCCCCTTTCTGTTTACCTTTTATATTAACGGGTTGGAAGAATCGCTTCTCTCTGTGCAGGTAGACTGTCTAAGGGTGGGTACCAGGTCACTCCCTGTTCTACTATACGCTGATAACGCCGTCCTTATGTCGGGTACTGCGGTGGGTTTGCGGTCATTAGTGGACAAGTTTGTTGCCTTTACGACCAGACTGGATCTTGCGGTAAATTACACTAAATTTTACATTATGGTATTTGGGCCTTGGTCCACAAGTTCTAAAGCATTTCGGGTAGGAAATAATGTACTGGCTAAAGTTTCTTGGGCTGGAAGCTTTTGATCAAGGGGAGGAAGTGTGAGCTTGTTAAGGCCATGGGAGCATTAGCAAGTTTTGCCCAGAGGCTAGGCTCTTGGTCAGCAAGTGTCTACTCAGGCTCTATCAGGCTAAGTGTGTCTCCAGGGCTGTATATGGTTGTGAGATTTGGGGCTACACAAGGATCGATAAGATTCAAAGAACAGAGAATGTGTTTCTCAGACGCGTCCTGAATGTGCCGAATGGAACCCCAGCCTTTTCGGTTCATGATGAGCTTGGTGTAGGTTACATAGGCGACATTGTAGCTCTCCGACCCTTGCTCTGCTGGATAAAGATATGGACTGATGAGGGGAGTTGGATAGAACAGACAGATCCTCTTCGACTGTTTATCCCTCGATTGTGCACAGAAAATTCCGTGGATTGCTTACGTAAAGCCAGCCTCTGTTAATATGGGTAGGAAGGATATATCTTTCAATCCCCACAACCTGCATCATACAGAGCTTAAGAGGGTAAGGGACATGTTTTGAGAATGGGTATCACTGCAACATGAACACACAGAGGTGATGAAACCTATGGTACGGGGGCATATGTTGTTAAAATCTGTCCAGGGTATGGAGCCATATTTATCCCTTGTAGTTAACGACAGGGACAGGTTTCTTCTAACAAGGTTCAGGTTCAACCTGTTACACTACCTCCCGGCATCCCCCAGTGGATGGAGTCATCCGAGTACATTGGGGCCCAGTGGCTGCAACAATATGTCTCCATAGGGCACCCTACACTTTGTGATGTTTTGTAAATAAGTTAGTACCCCGAAGCTGTTTAATCTTCCCCTACTGAAATCTCTGAACTTCATCCAAGTTCATCCTGCTCTCTTGTTCCTGCAGCTTTTATTAAATGTACATCTTTTATTTGCTGTCTCCTGTTTTGTACGCGCTGCTCTGAAATCAAGGTAATCTAGACTCGATTAACTCTGTTGCTGCTAGTGGGGAATTGTCCTATTAGGTTGTGTACTTATAAACATGTTGCTTTTTATCTTTTTAACAAAAAAATGTATAATGTACTTTGTATATTTTTATGATCTTATGAATTGTATGTATTATGATCCTATGTGCTTTTATGGTTGTGATTACCACCGAATAAAGATTATTACTACTTCTACGTCCCTGAGTGAAAAGAAAGGGCTGAAGGGACCCGGGTACAAAGTTGACTGCTGGCTCAGTGATCTGTGTAATTGATCTGTGATTGAGTAGGCGAATTTGGTGCTGTGTATTCGTAGATTCAACCTTAAACAGAGCACAAGCTCCCACAAATCCATTCACAAGTTGGCCGTCCAGCCTCTGGCTTCCAGCCGCTGCCCTGTTTCTTCCACATTACTCCCGACTCCTATCACATAGCAACTTGTGCCACCCTGAACTTTCCACTCTGCTTTTTACGCACTGTAACTCTACACAACATTACCTCCTCATTAGTCTTCCTCGCCACAGAAATGACGTAGTGAGCTTCAGCTCCCCCACAGAACCCTCCAAGCAATTTAGCGCTCTAGCCTCTCCCATCCCTTCCCAACATGGCAACCTCCTTCACCCCTGGCCTACCATAAGAGGAGGCACGACCCACCCTACTTGCTGTTCCACTACCAAGCCTCTATACCAAAAACATGAAGCCGAGCCGATAACAAAAGAGCGAAGGGAGGGATGGGAACCCATGTGGCAAGGAAGTCTACACTCGGAGTAATGAAGATTACCGGTAAGTAACCGGGGCAAGCAGAGACATGTGCATGCACATGCACACTAGCACATACACACAGATACACACACACACACACACCAGTCACTAACTTCAATAAAGTACATATTTACCATTCTAACCCCATGTCCACATGGATTCCGAGGTGTATTGTGTATAGACCAGAAGTAAATTTTCTGAACTAAGTTATTTAAAATAAACAGCTGTAAACTTTCCGAACAAACTACTGGGAGCGTTACCCACAGAGAGCTGGTCCTCACACAGATAATGTTTGTCAGGCTGAGTCAGGCTTTTCCATCGTTGAAGACCTGCCAGATCCCATAGTGTGGGCTATACATGCCCACACACACACACACACACACAGGGTGGCCTATACATGCTCACACATAAGACACAAGCAGATAGTATTGACAGAGTGGAAATCTCATCTCATTTGTAGGGGTGCATCATAATCGCGTGTAGAGAGCACCCGCATATATCCATCTATTGTATTAACATTAAGTGTTAGAATTGTGAAATGTATTAACATGAATACATGCTGTATTTTAGGCCAATGATAAGTACTACGGAGAATTAGCATAGGAAATGAATGTAACTAGCAGAAAACGTTAACATGAAGAACTCGTGTTGTGCAACTGACAAATATTCATGTACTAAATGTGTTTATTAATTATGACATTTCATACGTAAGGAGATGTATTATTTGAAATTGCATTAAGGTTTATGTGAATTCGTAAAGCTTACTTGGTACTTTCTTATGTTAGCTGAAATCGTAGGCCTGAAATGTAAGTCCCTGACAACTCTTACTTTAGAATTAATAGTTGAATTTCATGTGTGTGGTGAAATCTGTTCTTTCTCACGTTTTGTATTGCAGGTGAAGACACGCTCTTTTAGGTGGAATAATGTCTTTATTTTACTAGCTAGGCAAGGAGGGAAGAAGTTACAATTTTGTGGCTTGAGTCGATAAAGGAAGGTTGTTACAGTTCTCACTGGAGAAGGTCTGGGAACCAAGGACAAATTGTTGCGAGCAAGGTACACAGTCGTCATCGTGGAAAAGTACATTCGGGACTGTACCCAGAGTGGATGGCGTGACCAAAGTGCATCATGGGAACACTACCTGTGGATAACTGATTGTAGGAACTAGAGAAAGAGCCCCACTTCTTTCTTGCCTTCAGAGAGAGAGTATCCCCGAACTCTTTCTTTGTGATGTTGGCTTTATGCTACTTGACCCATAAATCGTGGAGAGACTTCACGTACTGACACCTTTTATCTGTTTTCTTGAAAATGCTTATGTAGGGATGCCACCTTAGCGTTAGAGTAGGGATAGAATTAATGCTTTCCACTCACCAACCCTCGATGCAGGGAAATTTGGACTCATGTTTCCTGATTTTCTGTATTTTACTTCTTGAATTAATTATTTTGCTTATGCTACAACGTCTCAATTGGATGAGCAGATTTGGCTTCATGCTAATTCCTCTGTATCGCTATACCCTAGTGTTGAGGTGTCTCTTTGTCCAGTTATTTTTGGCTTTGTAATAAACAAACTAATCTTAAGTAGTGGTCCATGGATTATTATGTATCCAAAAGGATTATTGGCTAATTGACTGTTTCTTAACGACTTCCCTCCCCTTTATACTTCCATGCTGCGAAAAAGAACCATCAGAGTGTGTCTCTAGAATAGGTCTAGAACGTATGGGCCTGGCGCTTTCAGTATGAAAGCATACAGTGTTGGCTACACATGACTATGCACTCTCACACACAAACACATGGGCCCTCATTACAGCTACTGGGGATCAAGTTGGTAATTGGGACTAGAGGAGTCTGTGCAGATGGCAAGGTGGGGACGGGGCTTTGGAGGACAATAAAGGGCACAGCTGGGCAGCTATAAGGTGGGGTGTTTGCAGCTAGAAGAGAAGGGTACTGCAGCTACCTGCAGCCTCATCAATAATTTATCCAGGCCCAGAGTCCCAGGGCCTGGAATTACTGGGTCTGGTATTACTGATTCTGCTAACTGTGGGACCACAGACACTAACAAAGTTGCAATGGCCTGAAGTGATACCCCCTTGAGGTATCGCACCGGCCTCTCGTGATAAGGACCATAGTGTGGGCTATTCATACTAATGTATGTGCTCACGCATATACATACAAACACAGTGTGGGCTATACAAGCCCAGATGCTTACACAGGTCCACACCCATGCACACATCCACAAACACACACATGGTCTCTCTCACACATATACATAGCATCTCTAGATACCCTTGAGTCTTCCTTCTTTAGATGCAGCATCAAATTGCACCCCCTGTTGTTTTTTTCCCGACAATTACTCTGAAGTGCCATTTCCAATGACATAATGGAATCCTGACGAATCACACGACTTGTCACTCATGCTCCATCCAATCGGCCAACCTCCTAATCACAAACCGATAGCCTCTTATCTTCTTAGGTACCCCATCTTTATAACAAAAGCCTGGCCCCATGTAACTCCATTTCTCCAGCCATATCATTTCATCCCATACATCCTATGCACCAAAGTCAGCGGCAAATGAGGAACCTGTGCATACGCTCTTGGGGTTCTTCAATTCTTAATGGTTGCAGCTCCCACAACTATTTTGCCCACGTGCAACTTCCACTTTGCTTCCTCCTCAGAGTTTCCACCCTTGTACTCCTTCTCAGGAGAAGTTTTACACTGTTTTCCTGTAGTGTTTGTGTTTTATAATACAGTTCTGGCCCTCTGATCTAGGTGGGGCTTGTTGGCCTCCTCCCACACTCATGCTGCCATGAAATGTCCAAGAGTGACAACACTCTGGGGCTCCTTTAGTTGTTTGTGGTAATGGAACTTCTGCCAAATATTATTGCATGCCCTGCTCACAAGCGTCTCAATTCCGAACCTCATTTAGTGGTGGGGAAGATCTGTGGGGCATACCTACTAGAAAATGTCAGAGCGCGGAGCAACGCTAAATTTGGCAGCGCTGCTCTCCGACGCAGGGATGCACGGTATTTACTACAATACGACACACCCCTGTGTTTTCCCTAGCGCTGGCGCTAGAATCAGCTGCCTAGCACCTACGTAGGTACCCTTGCACCATAGTTCAAGGGTGTCTGCATTGCAGGGAATGACTGTTTATGTGCAGGTAGGTTGTCCCTTCCTGCATGTGAACAATCACTAATGGCGATTTGTAACTTCTATGTGTGCTGCAGAATGCAGCACATATTGAAGTAGCAAATCGTCATTATTTAATGATTGTTTATGTGCAGGAAGGGACACCTTCCTGCACATAAACAATCATTAATGGTTTTTTGCTCTTTGTATGTGTGCTGCAAAATGCAGTACACATAGAAAAAGCAAAAATGAGGAGAAATTAAAGCATTTCTCCTTGTGCGCCACTCTAACACCTGCTCTTGCATGCCTCAGATTTACAGATCCTTGTAAATCTGGAACAGCGTCAAAGCAATGGGTGTTGCGGTGGAACACCCACAGCAACACCCTTTGAACGCCCCTTTGCCGCAGAGGACTGTGGCGGAAAGGGGCATATTTACAAGGTGGAGTTAAGCCACGCTAAGTAGCTTAGTGCCACCTTGTAAATATGGAAAATGGTGCTATGCCACCAGAGCGTCAAAAAAAGTGATGCTTCGGTGGCGATAGGGGCTTGTAAATATGCCCCTGTGTTTCTAAAAGCAGTGCCACAGCCGATCTTGTTAACGTAAACAGCCGGTTCAGTGCCAGAATGCCGACCGACATGGCACTGGAATGCTAACCCTGTTTCGAACGGGCATTCTGACACCTTGGCTGCCATGTTTTTCCTGCCGGGGACCGCCATGCATAGCACAGTTTTATCCCCGTGCATCAGAGGCATGGATTTTACTTTACATTTTTTTTAAAAAGCACCGCCAGGCTTGGAGATTTGTCCTTGAAAAACAAAAACAAACATTCTGATGGGCTTGCAAGGCGACCATGGCCTACTGGATCTTCTGGATGGACGGAGTGCTAAAACTTTTCAACCACCAGTCACAGATGTAGGCTGAATCCATCATTTTTTGGCTTACCAGGCCACCCCAGTTTGGACCCAGCTGTATGCAAATCAGCCTCGACCCTGCTCCCCATGGGAACAGTCCAGCTCAAACTGCCAGGCCAGGTCTTCCCTGGACCGGAAACAAGCATCCTGGGACCAGTTTCGGGCTAACAGCCCTCATCAGTCAGGCTAGCTTGAATCCAGTGGCAAAGTGAGCAAGGGACTCACGTCTGGGCATACCCTGCCAACTTAGGGTGAACAAAGCAAACATAAGGAAATGATGGACGGAGCGCTGAAACTTTTCATACACTCACCCCCAGTCACAGATCCGGGTTGAATCCATCATCGTTCTTTACCTCACTTCACCACCCCAGTTCAGACCGAGCTATATGCAAATCAGTCTTGACCCTGTGCCTCATGGGAACAGTGCAGCCCAAAATGCCACGCCTTCCCTGGACCGGAAACAAGCATCCTGGGACCGGTTTCGGGGTAACACCCCTCATCAGCCAGGCTAGCTTGAATCCAGTGGCAAAGTGAGCAAGGGACCCACATCTGGGCATACCCTGCCAACTTAGGGTGACCAAAGCAAATACAAGGAGATGATGGACAGAGCGATGCAACTTTTCAGACACTCACCCCCAGTCAGTGGAGTTTTATATAGCACGAACTAGACCCGAATCAGAGCGCTTTACATGAGCACCAGTTTTGTTACAGACGGACACATTCATTCTTGTTAGGCTCGGGGAGATTACGTAATTTGCCCAGAATCACAGATGTTGAGCATCGTTGCTGAGACTCGAACCCGGTTCCCCTTCTTCGAGGTCGACTGCTCTAGCCATAAGGCTACATCACCCTGCCAACTAAGGGGCATATTAACAAGGCGGCGATAAACAATTATCGCCGCTTTCGCGGCCGTTTTCGGCCGAAAAGCGGCGATAATTATATCGCCTTATCAGCAAAGACACGCTATCGCGTGTTTTGCTGATTTTGCTCCCGTTTCCAGCACGCCTGACTTCGCATCGATAATGAGATGCAAAGTAGGCGTGTCTGTGGAAACAACATGGGTAAATATCGCGAAGGCAGCTTCGCGATATTTACAATGCGGGGAAGCAATTATTTTAATCGCGTTAAGTATGCCTTAACGCAGGAATTTAACGTCTGTTAAATTCCTGACTAAGGCATACTTAACATGGGGGGTGGATTCCGTGGCTAAGACCACAGGCCCTATCATCTAGGATATCGCCGTTTTCCCATGGAAAACGGCGATATCCACGCTATCTCTGACATTTTTATCGCCTCGGCGATGCGCATTGTTAATAACGCGCTAACCGGGCGATACATTCCAGAGATAGCCGGCGATAAATATGGAAGCGCTAAGCGCGCTTTGCGATATTTATCGCCGGCCCTTGATAATATGCCCCTTAGGGCGGAAAAGGCAAACACAAGGAGATGATGGATGGAGCGTTGAACCGTTTCAACCACTCATCCCCAGTCGCATTTGTCGCCCCACTGGATCGTCTGCTATTGTTTCTTTTCCATGAATGCTCTCTCCATGATGCAGGGTGCTCTTGGGGTGGAAAAAACCCGCCAAAACGGAGGAAAAGCGTAGTGTGAGCTGCAATCACAAACAAAGGCTGACTAAGAGGCTGTGTGACGTGATTCTAGTCCAGTGGTCACCAGACTTGCTCCTGACCAGGTGTAGCCTGAAATTAGGGACATGAACATCCATTTAATAAACATTCCTGAGGATGAATAATATATAAACTGTCTGAAGAAGTATGGACTGCCCCAGGTGGCTGGTTCCAGGTGAGTGTGCACATATTTTAGAACTTACTTTAGGCTCTGAACGCACGAGGAAACATTCCTTCTCCCTTTAAAATGCTGCAATAAAAATAAAACCGTGTCCCCATTTCATTGCTGCGTCACTTCCTGAAACCCGTTCATGCACGGAATGCTGAAAGCTTGTGAAATACAAGAGTGACGTGCAAAGTACAGGGCGCCCTGACGCAAGCAGTGGAAACGAGCACCTGTCTCTCGGCTAAGCAATAAAAGACAGTCATAACTGGAGGGTGGGGGGCTCTCACACCCCAGGGCTCGGTGCCACTGCACCTGCTTTGTATAGCTTTGCCTCAGCAGTAGAGGTGATGTGAGGCCCCCTTAGGGCGGTTAGCAGTGCTTTACAGAAACCTCAATAAAATATAAATCATTATATATGTCTTAACAGACAGTTCACCTGCAGTGACCCCTGTGGCCTCTCTGTGCCACAGGACACAGCTAATATTGGGGGTCTCTTTTGACACACGTCTATTATTCAAAACCATCCCTGTCGTCATGGTGATAGTGGAGTTTGATAGATAGTCCTAAAACAGCAGGGGGTTGTACAGGTGCGGCTGGCACAGGTAAGAGTGGCGGGTCGGGAGTGGGGCGGGGTTGGGGGGAAGTCGAAAGACGACAGGATAGGTAAAATTAAATAAAAACATAAATAAAACCACTTACCTTGCGCTCCCCGCATCGCCGAGTTGGCAATGCGGTGAGCGCAAGGTAAGTAATTCTATTTTTTA
This sequence comes from Calotriton arnoldi, assembly GCA_963921515.1. Classification (NCBI taxonomy): domain Eukaryota; kingdom Metazoa; phylum Chordata; class Amphibia; order Caudata; family Salamandridae; genus Calotriton; species Calotriton arnoldi. The sequence continues at coordinate 75,607 of CAWUFW010011187.1, forward strand.
TTTATTTAATTTTATCTATCCCGTCGTCTGTCGACTTCCCCCCACCGCGCCCCGCCCCACCGCTCTTACCTGTGCCAGCCGTGCCTGGGGTTGTACCTGCATTGTAGCACTCGCTTTACATTCAGAACCCTCTTCAGGCTGTGGACCCACCTTGTACTTGTAAACAACTGGCTTAGCCCGGCTAGGAAGGCCAGCCAGTTCTGCGCTCCGCAGCCATTATTAAATGGGCAAAATTAATCATCTCTTCGTAGCCCCTGTTGTGGATAAAGCCGTGAGACACCAAATGGACCTTGGTTTGTAAAGAATATCTATATATTTGAAAAAAACGTAGTTATTATACATATTTGTACAAAGAAATACACATATCTAGATGCATACGTATAATCAAATTATAATACAAACGGAGGGATATGCTGAACATTAAGTTTGAGTATGGTGGTTATGTAGGAAAGAGCCAACTCTTGAGTAGTATTCTGAAGATAAGATAGTTATCCGTGGATCTTATGTTTGGGAGTAATGCATTGCAATAGATATAGAGTTACTAACTTGAAGCAGAGAGTGCTTTCAATGCATTCTGCTCCACTTTGTTTTTAGAAGAATCTGGGTCACAGAGGAGTACGGTCTCTTGAGTGTGAGTGACGTTCGCAGGGCTTGGCCGGGGATGGTGGCATTCCCTGCTCATGTTTGTCCAAAGGGTGTGTTCCGATTCCTCGATGGTACTCCCTCAAGGAGATACCAGCCATTCTTGGCTCATTTCTCAGGGCTTCGTATCCTTGATACATTTTTCTCACTTTGAATATCATTCCTAATTCCCCAGTAATCACGTATGCATCTAATCCAGTCCACGATTTTCTAGTTGGGAAGAAGTTCTCCCTTAGTATTCAGTCCCTTTTCTTTCCTGTATTAATGTGGCCCAATCACTTCCTGTGCCCTTTACTACACTGCTGAACCTGACATCCTTGGTAGGGTTTCCCCCAAGTTTTTGCCTTCCAGCCTCCTGTTTTTGCTGACTTCCTTTTTGCTGTCTTTAGGCCTCTGCACTTTACCACTGCTAACCAATGGAAAAGTGCCTGCGTTCTCTCCTTTAACTTTAAACATGGGAACATTGGCTTACGCCCAATTGACGCATTTAATTTACTTCTAAGTCTCTAGTAACATGGTACATGTACCCAGGGCCTGCAAATGAAATGCTACTAATGGGCCTGCAGCACTCATTGTGCCACCCACTTAAGTAGCCCTTTAAACATGTCTCAGGGCTGCCATTGCAGCCTGTGTGTGCAGTGTAGCCTGCAATTTCAACCTGCCAAATAAACCTTTTGCCAGGCCTAAATCTTCCTTTTTAATACATATAAGTCACCCCTAGGGTAGTCCCTAAACAGCCCAGAGGGCAGGGGGCAGTGTATTTTAAAAAGTTGGCATGTATGCAGCTTGTAAATACAGAAATGAAGGAAACCCTGACATAGGTCAAGGACTAAACAAAGCAGAAACAAAACAATGGTGAAAGACATAAAAGGGGTGCGAGGTGGGGAAACAGCGTTTACAACGCTGTTAACACAACGAGCTTCCATTACAACGTTGTTTCTACGCGATCCATTACATTGCAAGTCGTTTTAACGACTTGCTGTAGGGGGGCCGCTAACATAAGGAATAGTATAATTTACTATTCCAACACCTTCCCTACTGTTGCACACGCTGGAGTTTGAATAGTAAATTATACTATTCCTAAGTCCAGTGCGCCCCCTACAGCAAGTCGTTGAAACGACTTGCAATGTAATGGATCGCGTAGAAACAACGCGGTCGTTGTAACGACCGCGTTGTAATGGAATGCGCTGTGAAAGCATTCGTACTAAAGGGCCATATTCGCGAGGTGGGAATGGCAGGTAAAGTTACAAGCAGCTCATGGGACTCTTCCTCTGGTGACCCAGAAGTGCAATTGTGACTCATGAGTGTTTCCTTTCTGAGCCCCGTCTCATTCCTGTGCCCCAGCTGTCACTGTCTGGTCTGCCACTTTCTCCTGCCCTGCCTTGTTTGGCACTGCGCAATGCCAGGTGTTTAACATGCCTTGTTCGTGATAAGTGAAAATGCAAACCAATGCTCCGGACCAGGATATGCAAAGCAGCTCTGGTCATTAGCCAGTAGTAAATTTCCAGCACAAACTGGTAGGCCACGTCGTCTCTGAACGGGATCACAAGCAGCCTACTGCCCTAGATGTCTCAGCCTTGTTGGGCCCCATCAGTGAGCTTGACTCACTGTGCATAGTGCTTGAGGGACTCAGGACTTGGCATCCCCACAACGTCATGATGGACAGCAAAAGAGGGATGGATGGAAATGCTGCAATCCATCTGAACCATGGGTAATGAATCTATGCATTAGCCATTGTTTTTGTAGCTTGTCTGAGGTAATACAGAAAGGAAGGAACCATATGCAAACCAGCCCTGTTCCTGCTTCAGTAGGAACAGTCCAACCTGAACTGTTCATTCAAATTATTTATCAACAGCAACACAAGGAGCTCAGAAGGATGTGTGTCTTATGGGAGTGCATCAGTGCGCTGCAGCTTGAGTCCTTATGCACTGCAAGCAAGAGGCCGTGCCTTGGCATACCATGGACCCAACAGAGAAAGATGCGCAAACAAAACGTGATAAGTGGATTGCTTGAATTAATTACATTGCTTGCCCACCATGCCAACTGAGACAGGAACCAGCCATATGCAAATCAGCCTTGGTTCTGCACCAATAGGAACAGTAAAACCCAAGCAGCCGGACCAGTTTTCCTCTGAACGGGAAGAAAAGAAATCCAAGACAAACTTCACCTATTGGGGCTCATCGGGAGAGTGCAGCTTGAGGCCTATGGCACAATAATCAGGGGACCCACATCTGGGTACACCTGTCACACTTAGGGCATTCTACTGAGGAAAGCAAAAAGGTGATGTGTGGATTGTTTGAATTAATCTCAGCTACTGGTAATCATTCTGGGCCACAATCTAGTCCATGATTAGTTACTTATCATGCTTCCTCAGACAGAAACCAGCCATAGACAAACCAATCTTGGTCCTGACCCAGTAGGAGCAGTCCAGCATGAACTGCCAGGCCAGGTCACCCCCGAACAGGGACACAAGCACCCCCAGACGAATTTTGTGCCATTTGGGCCTCTTTAGCAGGGTGCAGCTTCAGTCATATGCAGGGCCACTGGAATTATGCGGCAGGGGGAGGGTCAAATTATGCAGCAGGATTTAGTACATTATGCGGCAAGAAAAGCCAAATTATGTGGCAGTTTGTGGCACATTTTGTGATAGTATTACTTCATTTTTTTGTTATTTTTACACTTGTTAACACTGTCTGGGCATTGGTTGCACCTCATTAGTACCAGTTTAACCCACAAATATAGAAATAACCTCCCACTGTGCGGAAACACGTGTTGCTGCATTTTTAATAACTTTTGAACCGTTTGAGCTAGCAACAAATGTTTTTGTTGTTAAAATCTGCAGTTTAAGCAGCAAATGAAGGATTATGAAGCAAATGCGTCAAATCTACAATAATGAGAAAATAGCAGTGGCCACACAATCACATAATTCCAGTGGCCCTGGTCATGTGGCACAATGAGAGCAGGACACACATTGGAGCACACCATACAGATAAAGAGGTGCCCGCCAGTACACTGCTGACAAACAGTGGCAAACAGAGGCATCGTTTACCAGTGTAAACAGATCTGATCATGAATCCTTCCAGCACTACAAATATAACATGTTTTAAATACAGTGCCACCAGGCATAATGTGTATTTATAAAGCGAACCTTCACCCACTGGGCCATCTCGATGCTGAAAAACTGATTTCATGCTGTTTCTTTCTGTTCCGGAGGCGTTGCTTCCACCAGACACAATACCTTTAGTCAGAAAATAAAATATGAGGGGCATTGCACTCCTGCTCTGCTTATCTTTCCCATGGTCTGCCTCTGTCCTCAGCAATTCTTATCTGCAGTTTTTCGTCTTCGTAGTTTTCCCAATTTCTTCTCAGCAGTTTTTGTTCATCCCCCTTTCCGTCTCTGGTTCTGCTTCCCACTGTTTGTTCCTATTCATACATAGTTTATGAAAACAAAGAATCAATTTGTAGCAGACAACAAGAGGGTTAAACGATACCCTGAGACGATTATAACATGAATACACCGCTCATAATCTGATCCATTCACTACAGATGTGATATTGCTGTTAAATCTATATATATGTTTTCACACAGTTATGGGGCAGGTTTAGCTATGGAGTCAGGGGCATGTAATCATTTCTATCATACAAGTCCAGCTCTCAGGACAAGCCACTCACATCTCTCTACAGTTCACAATCTGACATTTAAGAGGGGGCTACATTTCTGAGAGGCATGGACGTCATTTAGGGGTCGCAGCTGCGACCCTTGTTGGGCCTTTTGCTACCCCTAGCACTGCCTTTGCGACCCCTGGCCTCAGAGGTGGCAAATTCAGTGTCAGGAACACGGGGGCGGCTGGGTCTCCACATGCTTTATTTTCGGTCAACTTTTTAATTTAATACACTAATAGTGAATAAATAAAATGGAGTACAGTAAGCTGGAATATGCCCTTCCATGGCGGCAGAGGTAAGTAAAAAATGATTTTCAATGTATGTTGCGTGCCTGCTTGCAGGTGAGAGAGAGTGTGTTTATGTGTGACAGAGTGTATATGTGTGAATTTGTGTTTATGGGTAAGTATGTGTGTTGTTGTAAAAGTGGAGGTCAAAGGGCGTGTGATGTCACTTCTGCTACCCCTGGCACTTCGGTAAATTGACGTCCATGCTGAGAGGCCTCATGTAACAAGTGGAAATCCAAATTGCTTAATCACAGATAGTGTTATGTATCATATATGTATCAGACACACGTCTCTGCCCCATCCAGTTTCTTTAGCCTCCTTCCTTCTCTTTCTTTGATGGTAAGATTTTGGGGGTGCTTGTGCTAACAGGGGCCATAATATGAAATGGGTTGAAGGGGGCGTACACAGTGTGTGTGCTCGCTTCAAGCTCCCCCGGTATTACAGAAGGGGCCACAGATGCTTGTACGGCCTGTTCTGTAATACCGATCACGCTGGTACTATGTGTGCGCCGGGGCGATCTCAAGGCGGCATACCATAATTTACATGGGGGGGGTGTTCCCAGCAAATGAGGGGATCCTTTGCCTCTGCACCCGTGCCATATAATAGACGCGGGCACAAAGGCAAAGACGCCATCGGGAGGTGCACTGTTTGTGTGCATATGGAGGTGGTGCACAGTTAGTGCACCCCAAGTGCACGGATTCAGAGGAGGACACTGAGGTCGCTTAGATGGCAAAGGCATCCTTTTGCATGCGGGGGCAGTCACTCACTGGACTTTAGAAGGCGCTTTAGACAAACAGTTTCATAGGGTACTGAGCTCCAGGCCTCCACCTTAGTGTTATCAAAGTTGTGGCCTATGTAGACGGAAGTTTCATACATCAGGCTCGGAATGACCTTTGCAACACATGCCTTTTTATAGGCTAGGATTGAATTGCCGCCATGTTGTTCATTAAACTATCTTCACCCTGCTGCCACAGAAAGAACAATCCACCTCTTGTCGGCCATCAGCGTGTCCCAGGATAGTTTGTGGCCAATCAGGACACCAAAGTAGCTGAAACTATTAACTCCCGCCACTTTCCCAAAAACTGGTTGGGCTTCCCTCTGCCCGTTCCAAAGTACATCATTTTATTCATATTCATACACAAGTTATTCTGCGAAGCGTAGGTCACCAAATGATCCAGACATCTCTTAAGCTCCATAAGCGTTGAGTCAATTAATAACATTTCATCTGCAAAGAACAAAGTTGGTGTAGATCAACTTATAAGCCTGGAAGGGAAGTGAACCCTACCTCCTCTCCTTCGCCAAAACACTGATATTGAAGTGGTCGGGGACAAGTATGCAATACTGCCTTGGACCCAAGCTACTCTATAAAGGCTTTGGCATTGTTGCGCCACCAGCATACTTAAAAAGCATTGGCATATGCTTATCTTGGCTTCCACAGAGGCCATCTTGGAATGGATGTTAAACCCTTACTAAATGCTTTAAAAGATGACTGATGCAGCTGCTTGCATGCCCTTGGGAACTATATTTTGTAATATTTTAACAAATGCCTTTCAAAGATGGTCAGTGTGTATGTGTGCATGTCCACAGTAGCCATTTATTTTTAAATGCATTTTGGTTCATTTTAATGAATCCCATTCAAAGATGGCTTCTATGAATGTGCGCATATTGAAGGTGACCATATTTGAATGGGATTTGTTAAAAGAAAGCAAAACCATTTGTGTGTGTCTGCCACACATGAGCATATGTGACCAGCCATCTTGAAATTGTCAAATAAAATGTTTACGGTGAATGCTCGTTATTAGTGTGGCTTGCTGCAAAACGTGGGGAAAAAAATAGAGAAAATAAGGGAATAAAGGGGAAAGAAAGCCTGGGTGGTAGGGGAAAATGGGTAAGGGAGGGAGATGGGGAACAGGAAGAGCAAAGCATGTTGAAGGATACATCATCCAGTCAGAGCACTGTGAGACCGAAATGGTCCTGGGCAAAGAGCACTGTGAGACCGAAATGGTATTGGCCAGGACAAACACAAGAAATGGATGAAAACCATGGAAACAGGAGCATGGAAGTGAGATAGACACCAACAAATGCTATTGGAAGTGGAAGGATACATCATCCAGTCAGAGCACTGTGAGAAGGAATTGATCCTGGGCAGAATATGGAAAGACAATAAAGCAATACAATCATGAGCAGGGCGATGGCCTAAAGTCCAGCCGAAAGCACGCATTGCCATGCGGACGAGGAAAGCTGCATTGCGCATTGTCAACATTCCCAGACGAAAGACCATTGGGTTGAATATATTATTCCGTTTTGATCTGTCAAATCCATCAGTTGTGTCTGCACCATTCTGGCAAAGATTTTAGAAGAAGGACATAGCATAGACAAGAAATGAGAAATGATTTTAAGACTAGTAAGTGGTCTTCCATTTGAGCATAGGACGCTGGAGATATCGGCTTCTTCGTCTCAACAATGCTCCTGCTCGCCCCTGAGGAGCAAAGTCACTGTATCCACCCAAGTTAACAAATTGTAAAGCTTCTTATAGCTGACCAATGAATGCATCCCAGTCATCGTAGCAGATACTGGAGCAGAAACAGTGTTCTTCTCATTCTCAATGGCTTCGGAACCGAGGGCCTTATTTACAAGGAACTGGCATAGGGAAGTGCTGCAAGTAATTTTGCTGAGCTGCCCTATGACAGTTCGAAAGGGCAAGAATGCACCATATTTACAAGATACGGTGCATCCCTGTCCTTTCAGCTAGCACCGGTGCACAATTTGCAGCCTAGCCCCAATGCAGGCACCCTTGCACCATGGTGCAAGGGTGTCTGTGTTGTTGGCATGATTGTTTTTGTGCAGAAAGGGCACTTTCCTGCACAAAAACAATCACAAGAGGCATTTTCCTCATTATATGTGTGCTGCAGAATGCAGCACAAGTGGAAAATGGAAAAATGAGGAGCAATTAAAACAGTTCTCCTCGTTCAATTAAAACAGTTCTCCTCATTACGCCTACTCCTGGAGGCATAGGTGTTTGGCGCTGCCCCAGGTATACATGAGCTTGTAAATCTGGGACAGCGTCAAAATCCATGGGTGTTGCCTGGGAACATCCACAGCAACGACCATGGAACGCTTCCTTGACGTAGAGTATGGCAAGGCAGCGCGTTGTGCTGCTTTGTCTTACTCCGTATCTACGAGGCCATGCAACGTCATGCAGGATGGCTTTGTGTAGCGTCATAGATATGATTGAGAGGCCTGCGCCACCGGATCGTCATAAAAAGTGACACTCCGCCGGCGCAAGCCTCTTATAAATGAGGGCAAGAGACTCTTGAATACTTTCTTTGTCTGTTCCCTGATTACCTGCCTCATATATTGCCAGTTATGCCCCAGAACTTCTTTTTTATTCAATGCTGTTTTTAGCCTTTGCTTATGCATAACTAACAATGCCTTTATGATGCCTATCAAGTGCTGCTGACCTCAGGAACGTACAGTGCATATACATCAGCTTCTTGTACGCCTAGTCTCATGGTGAAGCCAGATTGCACTGAGCTTCCCATGCAGAGGCTCCATCACTTGTCTGGCAGTGCACATAGTACACATGACAACTGAGCTCACAACTGATAGTTCAATGAACAAAGACACAACTTCTTCTGTGGAACCTTCTAGAAAGACAACTCTTCTTCACTATGCAGACGGAGAGTCCCTATCTATGGAAGCCCGGATAGCGCCTTCTGCAGTGAAATCAGCGTAGTGCAACATAATACCAGGAAACCATCTAATGTAATTGGCTCTAATTCAGGTAGAAGGAAACATGAAGTTTCCTGTTAAACCAGCATCCTCCTCTCTCATTTTTACATTGCCATGGCGACGATGCGGTCTGTTTCCCTTCGCCGCACAGTCACTAATTCCATTAACATAACATGTGTATTTGTAAAGAGCATGTTCCCCCCCAAAGGGCATCTTGGCATTGAATAACAGATGTTTATTGTTACCCAACGGTACGCATTTTATAGCCCTCAGAAGAATGAAAGGCTGAGTGGACCTGCCGGGATTTGAACCTGTGACCATGCGGTTGAACATAGACCCCTACAGTGGACACATTGGCTCACTAAGCCACCAGACCCATTACGAACACCATCCTTATTTTCTAGTTTTACAGATTCTGACAGAGTGCCCCTTCCACTCACCCCTGTGACATCTAACTCCCCTTCCAGGACGGGGGAAGGGCTCCAGTGAAGAGGGAACACTTTTTAGACTGGGGGGTGCCACCATCAATATTACATCACTGAACTCCTAGGTATTGTGAAAACGCCAATCTTCAAAGAAAGAACAAGTGTCGCAAATGAGCCACGCCCACTCCACAGGAGAGTGGAGGGTGTAGTGTGTTGCTGGTGTTGTATTCGGGTAAACACTGTCACGAATATATTACTAAAGCATTGTGTGGTAGCCACTGGCCTTTACAGTCAGAAAAGTTTCCATTGATATGACCACTACATTTGCACAGACACAGTCTTACTCATAAAATATGCAGTGCACATAGGATAATGTGTGAAAATTGGGTTTCAGTGAATATTTGTCATTTGTGCATCACCAAGTAAAGTGCCTTGATTTGCTTTGATCCTATTAAAATCTTTGTTTTATCACTCTGCAGATTTTACAGAATTAGAAAAAAACGCTTCATTTGTGCTTTCCTAAATGTTTATTTATTTTGAAATATTTGTACAGTGCGCTAATGGATATTTACATTTTGTTGTGTGTTAAAAAAAATGACACTCTTCAGCCTTTCATTTCATACCAGCAAGATTGTCACACGCTTCCCTTTACAAAATCCTCACACTTTGTGGTAAGAGAAAGAAAAGTAAACTCTAGTATCCATGTTAAAAGAATAAGTAGCAATTTGTCAGAAAACTAGACTGACACTTGATCTCTATCATTGAAAGCACAGCGAATGTGACAAGATAAAAACAAAATGTAAAGTCATCTGTAAGGCTCCTTCACCTTTGGAACGTCAGCATGTTTATTTTCAGGGTTCCCCCCTCCCCGCACCCATACTTCCAGCATGTATGAGGGGGCCAATGACTGTCAGTTCCAAACCAGATTTTTAAGGGTAAGCACTGAGGCTTTCATTTACAGGATTTTTGGCGTAGCGCAGCACAACAAGTCACCTTGCTGTGCTGCCCTACGTCAAAGTGAAAGGGCAGGAATGCACCCTATTTATTCAATGCAGTGCATTCCTGTCCTTTCTCCCTGCCCTGGCCTCGTTTCGGCAGCCTACCACCAACGTAGGCACCCTTGCACCATGGTGCAAAGGTGCCTCCGATGCATGCAGGATTGTTTTTGTGCAGGAAGGGGCCCCTTCCTGTGATGGAGCAAGGTTTCAAAAATGAAACTTGCTTGTATGCAATCCTCCTCATAGTATTAATTTATTAAATCTGTACTGTCAATACTAACATTCGCATTCACGAACACAAAAGGGATAGACGCTTGCCTATGTGTTTTACTAATGAATAACGCTTGTCCATAACTCAAGATGGCCGCTAAAGCGCGGGAAACTCAATGCGCATGTCGCAACCTGATCACATGGTGTGACGTCTTTCTTTGCTTGGTGGGAAACTTCTGCTTCTGCGCAGTGTGTATTAAAATGGCCGCTAAATGTTTTCACATGCTTAAGCTTGCTCTCATGTCATTATTAAATTGTCGTTTTCTTAACGCTACTAATGCAGGGTAGTATTATGATTAAATGGGAATAGAGTTAGGGAAAGTGGGTATACAGTGAAACATTTTATTTGTGATTTTAATATTTTCTTCTTGCACTTTTAGTAATTCGTAAACTTGGGCCTGGGTTGGTGTCTTGAAACTCGAGAGACAGAGGGTTCTGCGCATGTGTCCTGTCTGCCTGCCAAGTGAAGTCAACTTGGACGTCTCCCAAGGCCACGACCTATTGGCCGAAGATGATGTACCCAAAGTTTCCGGCGGACAGAAATTGTTACTTTTCTCCTGTAAAATGTATAACATTTGTCGTGAGACGGGTGGGAAATAAAGCGAATGTATTAATTTGAAGGGGCGGGAAGTTAAATACAATAGGCTTCACAATTTAGGCCAAAATTGACATGGTACGAGAATCCACCCCCTGTCCCTGCCCAATCAGAAGTAGTGGTCCCATATTTTAGCAACATTAAGGGGAGGTACATGGGCGTAGAAGGGTATAATAGAATATAGCATTAGTTAATTAGTCAGAGCTAGATTCCACAGAAGAGAGAACATATAGAAGAGCTCCAGGCTGCCATGCTGATCGGTTGCTGACTGAATCCTTATCCGGAAGAGGTCCTGAGGAGGAGGCGGCGGAGTCCATTAGACGGGAGAATCGAGGAGAAGTCGAGTGCCAGAGAGGGGAACGGCGCAGGCGTCGTTATAGAGAGGTCACCAGTCCTATCCTCATCCTGAAGGAGGTCTTTGCTCTTCATCCTCCAGGGTCCTATCTTTTCCAACTCCTTGGCTAAGGGGCTTGGTTCTCGTATTTAGGTAACTATACTGCAACCTTTAGTTGCGCTGCTGTCTCTATCCTCTCTTATTTTCCTTAAACACTGTCATTTCTTAGAGAATTCGTTCCTATGCTTTCTCTTGGGTATTTTGATCAAATACCGTGTTTTCTGTATTTTACTCTGCTAAAACTTTAGATAAACATTTTAAAACTTCCTGACTCAGTGATTATTTCAGGATTATGTATTATAGCGAATGTCACTCATTTTAAACTTCCCAATTGTCAAAGGATCCATTGGTAAGTTATTACTCTTCAATCAGAAGGTAATTGGTAGCAGGGATTTTTGATAAAAGAGTACATCTGACACCCAGCGTAAGTATTAGTATAGTGTGAATGTATGGGCCCAAGTGAGTATATGGTGTATGAATGCTGTTGGCTAATATTGCGCTGGATCACCTGCACAGAAACAATCCTGAGAGGCGTTTTCCATTTTAGGTCTCGCCTAGGCAGCGCGCATGCGTTGCTCTCGGAGAGGGCCTTTAGGAATCGGTCTTCACTTTTCAAGCACTCGTGCTTGTGGCGGCATCCACCTTGCGGGAGCGAGCAGCGGCGCGGCCACGTTAATTACAAACAGATGGCCCCTGCCGCCGCTGCTCGCTCCCGCAAGGTGGATGCCGCCACAAGTACGAGTGCTTGAAAAGTGCAGACTGCTTGTTATTGGTTGCTTCCAGTGAGGTTCACTTATTACTCTCAGTTTTGAAAAGGCCTAAGCGTAATTTCCATTACACGTGCACTGCTCCTGTGTTTTTAAGACTGCGCCAGTGGCGGCCCTCATATTTATCACTGCAGTAGGCTCGCGCAGTGCACGCTGTAACGCTGGAGCCTTCACGTGCCTAAAACTGCGTTGCAACGCTTGTCCGCTCACGAGCACACGCTCAGTTTCTCACTTCCTGGTTCTCCCACGCCTCTTCGTTAGATGCGCAGTGGTGAAGTACGTGTCTTGCTGCAGTTTCTGAAGCCTGCTTACCAGGAGCGCACACTCCCCTCACCGGACTTATTTGAATCCCCCGTTCTTAACAATACAGATGTGTATACCACGCCCAACCCTGTTTTTTTTTTAAACCTCCTCCTGCAGTACACACAATCACACACTAGTCTTGTTTCTTTGAAGCACACTCCTGTGGTAGGTAATGTCACACAACATCTCTTCGCACCCTCATCTACATGCTGTCGCAGAGAAGGGACCTTTTTTTTTTTAGGCTGCCTGTTACACATTTTCTGCCCTCTAGCTCACATCTTTTTTTTTTGTTTCGCGTTTCATATCGTCCATTCATTTTATGGTTTCTGTTGGTGCTCCTAATTTATTTTTACCCTCTTTCTTTACTACATCTACTTTTTTCAATCTCTCCCTTCTTATCTACCTCTTTCTTTCGCCTACTTCTTTCACCCTTCCTTACATTTCCCCTATCATTCCTTTCCTTCCTTAATTCTTTCCTTCACTTCCATCCTCGCGTCCTGTTTCCCTCTCCATTTTCTGCACTCTGTAGCGTCATTCTTCCCTTAATCGCCACCTTCCTTACACTCCTTGTGCCCTTCCTCTCTGCCACCCCCTCTCTCTGCCATTGACTTTGCACGATGATCAATAGATTTACTGGGAAGGAGGTAGGCAGCTGAGCGGAGAAGGTCCCCCTCTTCCAATGTCTCGTGTTAGCCAGAACACATTGAAATCTTCACTGAGACACCGGCGGAATTTCAATGGAGCCTCTCTGAGCCCAAGCAGATGACTTCAGGGGAAGAAGGAAGCAGCGGAGGCTGCAGATCCTCTCCCCTCCTGCCTGCAGAGCACCTGCCAGTAGCGGCTCGTGGAGGGAGTGCTGCGGGGCGGTGGGGCGGGGGAGGAGCAGGGTGGGGTGTAGTAAACTACGGTATACGGCCGAACAGAGGTAAGTAGACAAATAAATAAATAAAACGAATTTCATTGCGCGCGCTGCATTGCCAAATGCGATGCAGCGCGCGCAACGAAATTTGTTTTCTTTATTTATTTGTTTACTTACCTCTGTTCGGCCGTATACCGTAGTTTACTACCCCCCACCCTGCTCCTCCCCCGCCCCGCCCCACCGCCCCGCAGCACTCCCTCCACGAGCCGCTACTGGCACCTGCTGTACACAAACCCTCCCTTCCAATTCCTCTCCAGTCGGGATCTTGTACTGCAGAGTCCCTGCTACCCCGCAGCTCAAAAGGGTGGTCTTAGCCAGAGTACCTATTTACCCCTCGGGTATGAAAAGAAAGGCAGAGTCTCAGGTTCAGGGCCGGACTGGCCGTAGCGGGCACCGGGCGTTTCCCCGGTGGGCCGCCAGGGTGGGGGCCGGTTTTGTTACAGGGCCGTTTTTGCAGCATAGCTGCAATATCGGCCCCTGTAACAAAATCGGCCGAAAGCGGCCCTGGCAAAGTGCTCGGCCGCATCCCCAACCCCCGGGGGGGCCAGCCGAGCACTTTGCCAGGGCCGGTTTTGGTTCCCAGTCCGGCCCTGCTCAGGTTTCCCTGGATCATATTCCGGGTGGAGATGCTGTTGTGCCTAGTGTTATTTACTGGTTTCACTTGCAACCTTCCAAAATATGCATCTTCTGTTAGACATTTGAACTACAAATTTAGGCCGAACTAGCGTTTATTATGAAAAACATTCACATGAGCGAAAGCGGGTAAACACGTTTTCAAACCCATCTAAAAAAGTAAAATACAGTGAGCGAGTAGGCGGCCCTCACAAAACACCTAGAGGGATAAAACAAACATTATTGCCGCAGCCGGGAACTCTTCAGTCACTTTATTTTAAATAAAAGTACATTAGTTCCTGGTTGAAAACTGTTCGTAACAGTGCTGACTACGGAGAAACGTGCCCCGGCTAGTTTCCAAAACATCTCCACCTTGATGTATATTCGAGGGCAAAACAATCGGAGGTTTGGAATCGGCGAGACTTCGCCGTGTAAAAATAGGCAGTCTGAATTTCTTATGTGCATGTCTCACAGGCTTCGCTTTGCGCGATTCAATCTCATTTTAGCGTTTTACAGTTTATAACTGGGGAACTACGGTAAGCTTCAACACGAAACGATTTTTCGTTTAAAATGAATGTAGAGGACTACAGACAGACGGATTCTGTAACTATCAGTCTAACTCTTAACGTGGAATCTTTTTTTCTTTTAAGTGCACACTTTCCTGTCCACAGTGCTTAATTTGTAAAATATTAAGTGCCAGGGCTCTGACCGGGAGGCCACTGCAGCTTGCACCACCAATCGTCCTTGTCATCGCTGCTAAAACAACTACTAACCATCTCTCTCGCATGTAAATGCTACAGTTCAGATTATTTCAGGTCCCCAAAGCTAAAGGAATGGCTGGGGAGGCAAGTATGAGCAATTTTAATGTATATTGTATTCCTAAACAACCATTGTTCTGCTCATCTCTAAATTAGATGAGCAGCGCCACCATGTGGTACAGTGTTCTATGTATGGTGTTGACAATTTGGTGCCAGTGCCGAGCGCCGGAAACCAATTAAGTGCCGGTGCTTAGCACCGGAAAGCCCCGGCTCAAATTAAGCACTGCCTGTCCACCACCTTTCACAAAGGACCAGGTCCCCCCCTTTAAAATACGGTGTATAATTTCAGAGCAATTCTAGCACGTATCCAATCAAAAAAATCGATTTCCCATCCTGTCCTCACAGCATTTTTTTTAAACAGTTTGATCAACTTGAGAAATTAGGTTAATATAGGCCACCAATTCTTTCCCACTGGATTTTCACTTTTAATAGACTACCTACTGGTAACATTTGATGCTGTAATCCCAGCTCAAATTCCTAGTTCCTGTGATTTTGTTTATTTCTCTTCCCTCCCATGACTCATTACACACTGCAATATTTTTCCAACATTTGGGAGTAGAAGTCTGTCCAACACCAAGCATCTGTTCACAAGATCTATGAATAAAATTATATGGCTCGGGGTTTTTTTTTTTTTTTCTTTAAACGTCACCACCACCAAAACAAGCATTGGCATAGCCAATAGGTCTCGCCTTTGGGACCTTATAAGTGTTTAGTTATCCAGCACAATATCCTTGGTGCAACAACATCAACTGTTGCATGGCTAAACACTTATAAGGTCCCAAAGGCGAGACCTATTGGCTATGCCAATGCTTGTTCTATGTGTGCTGCAGAATGCTGCACAATGGAAATAGGAGATAATGAGTAGAAATAAAGATATTTCACCTCGTTACGCCTCACCTCGGGAGGCATAAGGATTTGGCGCTTCCCCAGGGGTACATGATATTGTAAATTTAGGGCAGCGTCGAAATCCATGGGTGTTGCATGAAAACACCCACCACAACACCCATGGGACGCCTCCTTTGGGTAGAGTGAGGCATTGTAGGGTTGTGCTCTGCGTCAACTTACTCAAGAATTATGAGTCCACTCCAAGGCACGCAGGGTGGCTTTGCGTAGCTTCATAAATGTTTACGTGGTGCAAAAGTGATGCAGGCAGGGCCAGACTGGGAACACACAGCAGCCCTGTCAATTTTGCCGGACCAGCCCCAGGGGGAGGTGGGGGCGTGCAAGTGCGAAGCACTGCTGCTTTTGTTACTGGGGGCTAATATTGCAGCACTGCTGCAAAACCGGCCCCACCACTGCAAAACCAGCCACCACCCTTCAGCCTCCCGGGGAAGCGCCCGATGTCCTCTACGGCCAATCTGGCTATGGACGCAGGGCTCTCGTAAATAGCCCCCTGATTATGTAAATGACTTCTTTTCAGATTCATGGGCCATACTGAAGGCCTGCGTGGATGCTCTCTCTTGGACCAACATTGGACACCACTGATTTGGGGTAAACCAGGGACAGAAGAAAAAGGGCAGGCGTGGCTAGAGTTATTTGCAGTCATCGCTTCTCGGAAAGCTTATCTATTTCAGTCTACTAATTACTAACAACAGCACTGTTCAGTTTAATCAATTTTCCGAAATATAAATTGTAATTGCACAAGATTAAGGAACATACTTGCGCAAAATGTTTGTATTAACTGACTTATAAGAAAAGATCTGCCAACTGGCAATGATACGTGCTGGTTACGGAAGCGGACAGTCACATAGACCGGATTTGTTACTTTTCTTATAAAAACTCGTTTAGCAGGACCAATGTAAAACTGGAGGTTTCAATTAAAATGCCCTGAGCCATAGAGAGGCTTTCACTGCTCAAACCAGATCAGATGCTCGAAGTCACAAGCTCCTCTGCCTCAACAAGCTGCCCAGACAGACCCGTCTCAGAGGAAGAGCCTAAATGAATTAATTATAGGAAGTGTGCTCTGAAGCCAAGCATGTGAGGCACGCAGCGCTGTCTGTGCTCGGTCTCTGGGTCAGTCTGTACCAACGCGGAAACCCGAGCCAGAGGAGGGTGGGGGGCACACAAACACAGAGGAGCACAGCAGCCCCTCACATCGCCACAATATTAGACATTCACCGTCAAGCCCGTCCCGGCTGCTACAAAGAGTTGCAAAGTCGTGCACAGACTTACTACGCAGCACAGAGCATAGTACCAGCATTGGCAACCTACCCCACCCCTCCAACGTAACATGCATGCTCATAAATAATCACACAACACATTTCTTGTTTGGGTAAAAATTGCTGCAGGTTTATTACATACACCGTTATGTAATATGGTGGGTTATCTTACGGGCGATCCAAGGGCAGGCAACCCTCTAGGCCGCCTGCCCGCCTGATGAGCCAAGCAGCACTGGGGCGAACCCCATCTGTGCTGCCACTTCTGGTGATCCTCTTCCCGGATCACGTGACACATGGTTCCTTATTACTCACGCCCCTTTCAGGGGCGGAGCGTAGCATAGCAAACCCCCGGTTGTTCAGGCCCACAACCGCCCGAAGGACTAACGGGCGCCGACACGGTTTTCTAGGAACCTCCCATGAGGCTCCTAGGATTTGGCTCTGGCACCCACCATGGTGCCGCGCAGAGGTACCCTTCTGTACCCCTCTGCTTCCAGATCGCCCTGTAACTCCGCCTGCAACGAAAAAGACAACATTACAACATTCTCTGCCTCCTGCCTGCCACGAACCACGCCGGGTAAGCGGTAGGGTGGGAGACGGCGTGTCCGGGCGCGCGAAAGAGGACGACAAGATGGTGGGGGAGGCCTATATACCCCTCCCCTGTCCTCGCACCCCGGACGTGATTCTAGCCTATCGCGCTGCGACCAGGCTTGGGGGACTCCTCCCTGAGTCCCTGCCCCTACGGGGGTGTGGGGTGCCCAGCTGGCACTAGAGGGCTGCCCTCTTTAGTGGCCCCCTGCGGGGCCTCGGACAGCCGCATAGTACCAGCATTGGCAACCTACCCCACCCCTCCAACGTAACATGCATGCTCATAAATAATCACACAACACATTTCTTGTTTGGGTAAAAATTGCTGCAGGTTTATTACATACACCGTTATGTAATATGGTGGGTTATCTTACGGGCGATCCAAGGGCAGGCAACCCTCTAGGCCGCCTGCCCGCCTGATGAGCCAAGCAGCACTGGGGCGAACCCCATCTGTGCTGCCACTTCTGGTGATCCTCTTCCCGGATCACGTGACACATGGTTCCTTATTACTCACGCCCCTTTCAGGGCGGAGCGTAGCATAGCAAACCCCCGGTTGTTCAGGCCCACAACCGCCCGAAGGACTAACGGGCGCCGACACGGTTTTCTAGGAACCTCCCATGAGGCTCCTAGGATTTGGCTCTGGCACCCACCATGGTGCCGCGCAGAGGTACCCTTCTGTACCCCTCTGCTTCCAGATCGCCCTGTAACTCCGCCACAGCTCTGGAGGTGGCCACCGTCGCCGCCAGAGCCCCCACCAAAACAGCTCCTTTCTCACCTGCAACCTCTCATTTCCAGGCCTCCTGCAAAGCTAGGGAAGAGATCCCTCCCACTGGTGATAGATGAACCCCATCTATATCCCAATAGCCCTACTGCTAGCCTGGATCAGCTAGTGTCTAATGCAACACAAAGGCCCTTCTGCCCTGTGAAATTGTGTCAAGAACTATCCACCCTCCTGTGGGAAAGTTCCACTACTTCACATAACTCAGCCCTGTGTCAACTCTCGGCGGGGCAGATCCGATTCCCTGGTTCACATTGCCCCATGAATTTGCTGAGCTCACCTAGCTGCTGTCCATCTAGGACGGTGTGTCTAGCACACCTGTGTCCCCACTTAAGGGACAGCTGCCCGCTTGTTGGGAGACCGCTCCTACACCCACCTGCCTACTTAGGCTATTCGGGCGAGAAGGATTATACTTTAACCTTTGCACCGTCCATTTGCTTTCTACTCATGACGCACAGGGCTGTCCATAACTAGACGTGTGTGACGATGAGCCAGGGTGCCCTCCTGCCCTTGCATCCCTTATTTCTTATGGGAATTTCGCCAGCTCAGCTCCCTTCGTGGTGAACCCCCTAGGGATACCAGCTAGAGAATCCGTCTGATTAATGCAGTGCGCACTGGCTGCCATATGGTGCCTAACTTTGAGGATTGGCTAAGTCCTACTTTGCCCTTCATCCCAGAATATTCCCGAATAGGGGGTGGGGGATTCACACTGCTCGCCTTGCCTTTTGTGCTTGGCACCTTGTTCCCCCCTTTCTTGGGGACGCAGCACAATGTGTTAGCTGACAGCACCCCTGCCCAGTGAGGCTAATATAGCTAACCGGGCAGGGCATTTGACCTTAACTGCAGGAAAAGTCGACAGGCTAGAACCCTCCCTGCGAGAGCCCCGGATAGGGGGAGGGCGTTCACACTGCCCACCCCAGGGCAACCCCAGCGGTGGAAAATTACCTGCTCAGTTAAATTTATCTTTTTGTTGATCACTGGACATGCCACATGTTCTTTTACATAGTAGCCTTTTGTGCTTGACACCTTGTGTCCCCATTACTTGGGACGGCAGCCCACTGTTGGCTGACAGCGTCACCACCGAGCGTGGCATCTATTACTGACCAGGCGGGCGTTTGCCCCTAACTGCAGGATCATAGTCAACTGCCCTTTGTTCTGGGGTGCACTTAGTTCGCCCCTTTGCCCAGACTTATGCACAAACCCCTTTGCTTGCTACCCTGGTGAACACCTTAATGGTATCGAAGCTGGTTTGAAACAATGTATGTCTTGCTCCCACTACTGGAGACACCTCACCCTTTTGTGTAATTACAACTTACGCAGCGCACCCCGCTTGCCTAACTGCCATCGGATCACAGATGCACAGTACCTACTGTGCCTCTCCGACCCTGGATGCTTTAAACCTGCCACAGTGACGGAAACCAAGCTTCCCAGTTCCCTGTTTAGCTGCAGTACACCGTCAGTGGGTCCGCTAGGATATACCACAAACGGACCACATATGTATTGTGCCCACTATTGGAGACAACTCACCCCTTCGTGGAGAGACAACTACACGGTGCCTACCCAAGTCACCCAACAGACAAGTTGGCCCTGACTACCTTGTGTTCTGGTGCCAGGTTTGGGAAGAGCCTTGCCTTCACTAGCTGCCCCCCTGGGAAACACAAAGATAGTGCTCTGGCCGCAGCGCAGCGATGCCCTCGTGTAGCATCGAACCCCTGGTCAAATAAGAGTGACAACTCCAACTTACTTAAGACTACACCCTGACTATGGGTGGAGTTTAGCTCTTCCCCAAACTTCTGCTAGCGTAACCCACGGTCACGCCTCCTGTTCAGTTCACTTTAGTAATTCATGGCCTGACCCACAAGGGCCTAATACTGGGCTGTGTAAATGGAGCCCAGGGTGACCTTAACCCTCGGCTTGGTGTGGATGGGTGCTAACAATACCTGGCTGAAGTGCAATCCCTTTGACAATCACTCCTGACAAGATGTGCCAATGCAGGTAGAAGCAAGAATTATCCAGCCCACCTTACTTCCTGTCCCAGTGGTCTGAGTAACTTAGTGAAAGATGCACCTTTGAACTGGTAGCGGAAACTGTTACTTACGCCTGCAAATGCTCTGCTCAGAGCAGCCCGCCAGACTAATGAAACGTTGTCAATTTGGCTGTCAACTTTGCTGCCTGTGCCACCCTTCCGCCCCATGGAAATTGTTCTGGGCTCTCGCTTACTACCCTGCTGAGTGAGCCCACTGTATTCACCAGATTCATTAACAATTTCCGCTTCTGACTGTACTTGGTAACACGTACACCCCATGGTATCTTGGCGCTGCATAACAGGTTTGTTACTCCAGCTCCATGGTACTTGTTTTATCGACCTCAGAAGGATGAAATGCTTGTTGATTGCCACCTTGTTGGTGTACATACATAGAAGAGCAGCCTAGACACCCGAGTATGAATTACTCTTGTGCAGCTTACTGCTTTTTAAATTAAGCCCCTGCTCGCAAACTGGGAGAGGGATAGTGCAGTGGGCACAGTTAACAATGCTTCCATCAGGGACAAACATCTTGCTATCCCGGTTTGAGGAGCAAGCACGCTGATGCTGATCATGGGCGGGCCCATGAAATCCCACCCTTATCCGCCCCCGCCAAATTCTGGTAGTGATCCTAGCACAATTGCAGCAATTTGGTGAACGTGCCAGGTTTGCAATGATCTGTACTCGAAAATACCAGGACTGTGGAAGGTCTGACCTCGTTCTAGTGCCACAAAGATTAACTTGTTTGTACCAGTGTAAGCATTTTGTGTTGTACTAATGCGCACACGTCATAGCAGATAAGAGGCTGCTCTGCTTCCGGTGGAGGGTGTTCGAGGTTCTTGGAAGGGAGGGAACAGGGTCTCCAGAGTGGACACTCCCTGGCCGGCCCACGAGCAGCCACAAAGTGCCACACAGGACAGCTGAAATGTGACATCCAAAACAAACAGTGCATACGAACCACCACTGTCAACTCCCACTCCATGCAAAATCCTCCCTTGGGCTGGCCGCACCATGATCAAACAGAACATCTCGACTGAGCATGTGAACGCCGAAAATTCACAGCTCGCCGACATCGTCCTCACCAGAAGGCACCGGTTCTAAATCCGGACCCCCACATGATCTTGGGCAGAAAAGTTAACAAGTGAGGATATCAACTTCCTCACCTGCAAAAGCAGGGAGTGCTGGCGAACAGGCTCATCCCTGAATCCCAGTCACAATGTTAACAGCGTATGTCCAAAAAACGTTAGAGGGCCTCTCCCCTCCAACATGACAATTGTTGGCCTCCTGGACACCTCTGCAAGTATGAGTGTGTGCCCACGTGTACAACTACATTTGATGCATGTATTGGACACTGTGTCCAACAGTGCCCAGCAGTACATCATCCCATTACTCTGTTGGTGGTGTGGGACTAGATACCACCATTTCCGGTACCAGTAGTGCTTCACGGCAAGGACAACGATTGGCCTGCCACCAAGAGGCATGTCTGCTGGCCACTGCCTGCACACACCTCTGATCTGCTGCCTGCTCACCCCCTCTGCAGCTGGGCCAATGACCAGCTGAGCCATCTCACCCGTCTCCCCAGAGTCCCCTGCCTCACAATACCATGGTGGGCGTCCAAATGACCCGCGTGAAGCGCCCTGGGTTGCCACTGGAGAGCCTCGGGTCTGCAAACCCCTGCCCCTCACCTTTCAGAGAAAGATGCTGTCAAGTGGTGCTGCCCGTCAAAAGAGTGTGTACCAAGACATGCGCGACCCTGGAGCACAGTTCAAGCCAATTCGATTGGTAAACTCTCAGCTGCGCCCGGCAGGGCGACCAGCGACATAATGCGCTCAGCTTCCATTCCTGAGGCGGTTTGACGCTGTACAGGTGTGACTACTGGGCACAACCGTCTCCCCTTTCAGCGCTGGACATCTATTACCGATTAGTTTAAAAGTAAAGACATAAAAGGAACGGGGAAAACAAACAACCAGAACGCCCTGGCCACCCTGAAACACGGCCCGCACACCTTGACACTCAGCGTGCGAAGAGGACTTAGCGGCTTGATCGCCCGGGCATAGAATCCCCACAACAGGGTGGCCTCCGCCACAGACCTATCACGCTTTGGCTCCAACACGTTCCCCGTGGAGCCCCTGCAAATGGACCGCAACACACGGACATTATGTAGAACGTAGAAAATTAGCTCGATCTATATACCTCAAATACAATGACACATCCGTCAAAATAGCTTAAATATGTTGCGTTCCTTGTTTGGAAATGTTTCCTGCATTTGTCCAAAGCAGTTACGAATGGCAATACGGTTCTATGCTAGATGACCAGTTCGTTGAGATTAACAAAACCTTAGCTAACGAAGGCCCCGTGAACGCCCAAAACCCTGCGCTCTCACGAAGCATGTGGTGCCCAAACAGACACTGCTACACCTGAAACCGGCTCCAGTCCCCTGCTGCAACACCAAGACAATGATCGACATTTCCTTCACGGTAAAACATTGAAAAGTTAGGCATAACTTAATTGAATTTAACACATTTCCTTATATAGGCTCGCATGTGTTCGAACTAAAGACCTGCAGGTCAATAAGCAAGGCAGGCTCTGCCTACCAAACAAGGCTGGCAAAGGACATTTATGTGTGGATGTTCCCCTGCTCGAACCTGCTTCTCGAACGCCAAAGTCCGAGCTCTGGCTGTCACACTCATCACAAATGACGACAAAATTTGCAATTAGCCACGCGGAGCGAGAAAGGCCAGAAACGTTTTCCCTGCGTCGAGAAACAGAACTGCGAGAGCGACCAAGAAAGTGAAGGTCCCTCAATCGCCGACCCGCCTGGGCAATTACTCCAGTCCCCCAAACGCAACGACCAGAGGGGGTACACGGCATCCTCTACTATAGGAGACCAGCCCTAGGGGCGAGCCAACCACGCAGACACGTCCCTCCTCAACACAAGTCAGGAACCGGTGCAGTCCAAGTCCCCGGGCCGAGCAAGAGCTCCACTAACATGAAAGCTCCCACTCGGGACATTGCCCGGAAGGCAACCCCCACGGGACCCATCCCCCCAGCGATGCGCAAGGGATTCTCGCGGTGGTTGGCGCAGACATGGATACCGGAGAGGCTGTGCTAGGTGTGTAGCGCCTCCGAGACGGGGTACCGTGCATCCATCCCCACCTTGAGGCTCTGCTCGTGCAGGCGGCCCTGGGCTCTGCTTGAAAAGTCTGGCATAAAGGGGGGGGCACGTTCTGCCTAAGCTAATACAGCGCCCGTGCTAATTGGGCGGCTGACTTTCCAAGGACGCGCCAAAAGACCAGCCCGCGGTGCTCCCTCACAGCCAATGAGCCCCACTGGCTCCGAAACTTTAGCCCTTACATTGAAAGTGAAAAGGAAAACTCCGGCGAATGAGGGCACAATTGAAAACCTGCCCGACGCCAAGTGCCTCTGCACCCGGCCGAGAGCGCCGGACACGCCTCTCTCCGGCTGTAAGTGCGCTCGGGATGCCTGGGCTTCCTTCAGACTCTTTTGGCGACTTTTGACTACATAGAGGGGTTGTGTTCCCGGCCGCATACCAAGCACACCCGCATCGGGATACCTCTGCCCACCGGTCCCGCAGACCTGCATGCCCTGAAGACGCCCGGAGGAATTACTTAGTCACACACCCAACGCCCTCAGTCATGGCAAGTTGACCCCTTCACTGTTATGAGAGGTTCGTGGGACCTATTTATCTTCCCTTTAATGAGCATGGAGCGTGTAGCCGGCCTGAAAGCTGCACAGTTGTACCAGACAACCAACATAGCCTTGGAAAAACGTAATAAAAGCTACACTGGAGAACAATGGACCACAAACAAGACTTACCCCGCTA
This sequence comes from Calotriton arnoldi, assembly GCA_963921515.1. Lineage (NCBI taxonomy): Eukaryota > Metazoa > Chordata > Amphibia > Caudata > Salamandridae > Calotriton > Calotriton arnoldi. The sequence goes on from CAWUFW010011187.1 coordinate 99,417, forward strand.
AACCTCTTGCAGGGGTCTGAGATGGGTGCTCTTGCCTGCTCGTTCGCCCGGCCTGGCTGATATGCTGGGCCCACGTCCCCTCTTTAAAAACCAAGTTGGTGCCTAGGCCCCTGACCGGGCTGCCCGCCACCCAACAACGTTCACTGTCCCCCACAGCTCCCAGCTGTTTGTACGAGCTCTAAAGTACCCTCCGGCTCCCAGTGTCTGCCCCCACACATGAGGAAACATGCTGATGTGAAGCAAAAGCATGAGGGGCATGAACCTTCAGGCCAGCAGGGCACCGCCAAGTCAAAGATATAACGCCCTATATATAGTGTAGTCAACCTTGCAAATCGAGGCTCAAGGCCAGGGGGACAAGCCCAGGCTGATGTGACACCAATCAAACCGCGCCGACATGAACCAAAAGCCAAAGTACTGTGCCCCTCTGACCAGTGGTGGCAGCAAGCCCCAATGGCGTGGCCGTCGGGAACATCTACGGATGGACATGGTTGATATGTCCCCCCAATATTTTACTGGCACTCTAACGTAACAGCAGAAGAAGAGCAGAGGCCGTAATACGCAATTTCTATTATATAATGAACAGGCATAACAAGTAAGCAGTGACCTTTGGCCGAGTCATCCCCGAGGCGAGGGCAAACTCATCATCTACATTAACAGACCCAAAACCGAACCACCCAAGACTGCTCAGCTCACCTCAAACATTCAAAACCGCTTCTGCCTGCTTCTGCTCATCGCGCTGCCAACTTTTTTTTTTTTTTTTTTTTAATTATTCCAGGATGTTGGCTCGAACCTGCTTCCCCACTCGAAGGTCGGCTGTTCTAACATAGGCCAACACCTCGCCCACCACTTGGTGCCCGCGGGCAGACATCCGAGCATTAGCACCACCCCGAAGGGTTGGGCCACCACCTCCCTCATTAGGGCCGCCGCTTCTTCTGTCTCCAACGCCGCCGCGGGCTGCACCCAGCAGAAAACCGCCCGTTAGGTGCGCCGCATGCCCGCCACCGTTTAAGGACAGGGGCGAGCCCTCTACTCCATCCGAGATAAAGTCAGTAAGCCCTGGGCCCTTGAGGGAGCCCGGTGCGCCCCAGCACTGCGGGAAAGCAGAGGCACGCACGCGGCCCCCTCGGCACAAACCAGGAGGCCCAGGGACCTTAATCAGTCACCAGGTGGGCCACCGCCATCGCTTCGGCGCCCCCACACCATGACCAGTAGCGGCCGCCGGTGTCCCCCGCAATCGCTGAGGACACGGCAAGTAAACCGAGATGGCCGCCCCTTTAACCCCACAATGCGCTGCATATTAGCGCCTGACCAGCAACGGACCATATTTGGAGCTGCTGCTGGCAGTCAATATGTGCCGGGAGGTGAGGGGGGCTCATAAGGGCAAACCTTAGGAGGGCTATGGAGGGTAAAGGCAGACTCACCACCATGGCGGCAGCGAGGACCAAGGCGCAGCTGGACAGCGCGTGTCCAGCGGGGGACTCTGCTCCAGTCGATTGCGTGGCTCAGTGCTTTGAGTTCACGTGAGGGGGTGCCCGCAGTGGGACATCCCCCCCCCCCCTGCGAACACCACTGTTGCCCTACAGTCCTGAGGGCTTCAGGGAGGCCATGCTGTGGAGAATTACAGGGCGCTAGAGAGTGCAGCCCCCTAGCAAGGCCCTCTAAGGTAGCGGGGGGTTGTGGTGGCAGTGAAATGCCCGGGGGAGGGGACGTTTGCCGACTCACCTCGCTATTTGAAACGGCCCCTGACCGACAGCACTCGCAAGACAAACGACGGCGACGATCAACGACCCTAAGACGGCGTGTCCGGGCGCGCGAAAGAGGACGACAAGATGGTGGGGGGAGGCCTATATACCCCTCCCCCTGTCCTCGCGCCCCGGACGTGATTCTAGCCTATCGCGCTGCGACCAGGCTTGGGGGACTCCTCCCTGAGTCCCTGCCCCTACGGGGGTGTGGGGTGCCCAGCTGGCACTAGAGGGCTGCCCTCTTTAGTGGCCCCCTGCGGGGGCCTCGGACAGCCGCATTTCAGCAAGGCTGGCTTCGGTAGGGTCAATCACACTTGGTCGGTGTTGTCCTTGCTACATTAATTTCCTTTATTTCGATTTACATCTAGCATCAATTTATTCATTCATTCGAGTGTTAATCTAATTCCTTTAAAGAGTTAGGGCAATTCAATTCATTAAAAATCTTCAGTGGAACTTAAACTTTATGGGTGGCACTGACTTTGAATGCTGAAGAACAATTCAATTGGTGAAACATTCAAGTCGAAGTAAGTATTCTTTCAATAGAGCTACACTCTATCACTCCTCTCTCAAGCCTGCCCTGGTGCAGACCCCTGGCCACAGAAGCCACAGGGTCGAAACACATAAACAGAGATGGAGGTAGCAACCAAACAAAACAACACAGAACGTCTCACAAGTGAGCGCCCTCTTAAACATCGCCTTCACTAAGACCCATAGGATTATGGTAGATGTTGTCTACGCACCTTTCAATTCATTGATCAGTCTTCAGTTAGCAGTACAATGCTGATCAATATTCCAGGAAGCAATCTCCTTTGATCTCAACAGTGTACTTTACATTTCACTGAGGTAGTCTCTGAGTCCTGACCTCAGGACGTCTCGCTTTTATGGACGTTCTTCAGAAGAACTTAACTTTGTCGGGTGGTGCTGACTTTGAATAGTACTTTGATATTATACCATTTGAATTGTTCCGCAGAATCTGATTGCTTTTATTTAACTGCAGTACTAGGACATTCAATTTTAAGACAAAAGGACTATAATAGAATCAACTTAATTTCATATTTCACTATACTAATTTCACCACTAATCCTTTATGGGTTCCGGAGTAGCGTGCTACTCACCGAAAAAGCGCTTCGACGCCTCATCAGGGGTAGTAAGCGCTATATGAATGCAATTACAGTACAATACAATGTAAGAGAATTAATATACATATTGAGGGTAGAAATTAAGCTTTTCTTTAGGAAGGGTTTTCAAAGTCAAAATTGTGGAAATTGACTGTGAATGAAAGCAGAACAGGATGATACAACAGCATTAAGGGTGTGAAGGTTGTGTTGAGCCACAATTGAGTATTACTGGTAAGGCAGCGGTGTAATTATTGAAGCACATTAGGATGAAACAAAGAAAGTAAAAACAAGGTGTACATTGATGGGCTCTAAGTTGTGTTTATGCCGATGTGCATTTTTGTGGTTGCGACGGGAGTCGCTGTGTTTGATTGTACTTGGAAAGACTTATCAGACCTGCTGTAGCATTGAAGGTCTAGCCAATATCAATCTTTGGACATTTCATGAAGGGAATGTGACTGAGGGATGGGGAGTCGGTTGGTAGAACAGGCAGAGACACAGAGGCATATTCACAAAGACTTATCGCCGAGTTATCGCCACCTTAACGCATCAAAATTGGAGATAGATTTAACGTCCCATTCACAAGCGGTTGCAAACTGCAGACATCGCCAGTATTCCCGCGATAACTGCAGCAAAATTTATCTCCACGGGTGACACCACCAACTAACCCTAATGAGATGCAGAGTAGGCGTTCCCGTGCAAAAACTCACGAAAACACCACTACACCACTTTCACAACGAACTGCCAGATCTGCGATGCGAACCAAAAACAGGCGATAAGCCGCGGTAGCAGCAGGGAATTAACACCTGCCTTTTGCTGGTGTTGAGCAGGACGACTACCTGCAGCATGAAAGGGAGCCCAGCCAAGAGCCACATCTGAAGACCCACAGATGCCATGGAGACAATGATCATGCAGCTCGGAGACCCACGAGGGCCACAACACCTACCGCCACCCACGCCAGGCCCGCCACCACCCCCAGGACCCGTACCGCCCCCCCCCCCCACTGGGAACACCACAGAGGCAGCGTACACAAAGACAGTGGACCCACCTGAAACGCACCAGCCACACAGACCGAACGCCAGAGGAGGACATTGCCCACTACAGGCCCAAAAGGACAACCATCCCCCGCATCCTGACCCACATCGCCCACCTGCTGACGGTACCAACACAGCGGACAACCAACATCCCTCCGCAGACAAAGCTGCCGGCTGTGCTGCACATGTTGGCCTCTGGTACCTACCAACCCACAACTGCCAGAGTCGGAGGAGTCTCACAGCCAGCCCCATCCAAGTTCATCACACCTGTCCTGGATGCCATCAACAGCCTGGTACCCCAGCACCTCCACTTCACCCACACTGCGCAGGAGCAGCTGGAGACCAAGCAAGGCTCCTACGCCATAGCTGGATTCCCTCACGGGTCGGGGGCAATCGACTGCACACATGTACCCCTTGTGCCCCCTGCCGACACTGCACACAACTACCGCAACAGAAAGCACACGCATCCCATGAATGTGCAGGCAATAGTGGACCACCCGGGACTCCTCAACAATGTCGTGGCCAACTCACCAGGCAGAGTGCATGATTCCTACATCGCCCGACAGTCCATCATCAACCAGCGCTCCCAGGATGGCACCTATGGAAATGCAGTGCTCGTTGGAAAGTACCAAATGAACACACCACACACCTCCACCCCACAGTCATGCAACTCACGACACTAGCAATGGGCACGCAGCAGAACTACATGCAACATGCCACACAACATGCCAACCGACCAGACACGACGACATGACTCCATTGGGAACCTGGGCTTGCCATGAACACAACCCAGCCATGGCATGGCACCACAGCCACACAATAGCAGAATGTGAGGAGAGGCTTGGAGCAGGCATGTGCGAGAGTGGCAAGTGACTAATGAATGAGAACCTACCCAATGCCAGGTGTGGCGTGGAGGTGCCGGACAGACTCCAATGTGCAAACCATGGAAATGGCCATGTGGACATTAACTGCTGGTGCATGGAGTGTAGTGGCCAGTGGACGCTACCATGTCCCCACAGGCTGTGGGGCAGAACGCAGAAATGTTGCACGTTACGTCCCCCCCCTGTATGCGTGGGCGGAGTGGGTTGGCCCTGCGTATGCCAGGCCTGCGTAGGGGTGTGAATAAAAACCCCGTCGCACTGGGTGTGGTTCTCTTTCGGAATGGCCAACGTGTCTGCCAAGGCGGCGCCTCTCAGCCCGCCACGAGGCCGGCGTCGAGCGCGGCGGGGCCTGCGTCCCTGTGCGCCTGCTGCACCCCGGGCCGCTGGTCCCCAGACCCGTCATGCCTGCCCCAGCGCACCAAGGAGGCTCCGCTCACCTGCAGACACCGGCGTGTGTCAAAGAGGGCCCACCACGTGCCGGTTCAAGCTCCAAGCCCCAGTCCCGCGACCTTTGCAGCCTCCGCAGACCATTGCTGGCCTCCACGATGCTGGCCCACAGTACTCCTTTCTCATTGACATACTCCACCGGCGTACTCTTTGGCCCAGTTGTTGGCACATGTTGTAATGAGTCGTGAGTTAAGAATGGCAGTAACCCCAAGTCCGTGGCAGCGTCCACATCACTGAACTCCCTCCAATCAGTGAGGCCAAAGTCTGCATCGCAAGCCTGCGACACGTGGTGCCACTAACCCTGTTCAACGCAAGCCGGCGACACGTGGTGCCACTAACCCTGTTCAACGCAAGCCGGCGACACGTGGTGCCACTAACCCTGTTCAACGCAAGCCGGCGACACTTGGATGAGGGCTCAGGCCTACACTGCGGCCCAGTAGGTCCCACATGTGGAACTGTGTCCTGAGTCTTGAATGGCAGTGACCCCAAGTCCGTGGCAGCGTCCACATCACTATACTCCCTCCGATCAGTGAAGCCAAAGTCTGCATCGCAAGCACACGACATGTGTCTGGGGGCCCGTGCTGACCGCTGCCCCCGGCCTACACTGCGGTCCAGTAGGTCCCACATCCAGCACTTAGTCATGATTCATGAATGGCAGAGTCCATACCAGTGAACGCACGGAGAGGAGTAAGAGGAAGATGCGGCTCAGTCCGGATGCAAGCCGGATCCTCGTCACGGAGGTGACCGGACACTAGAAACAACTGACCTGGTGCCACCAACCCTGTTCACCGCAAGTCCGCGTCCCGTGGTGCCACTGAACCTGAACTACGCAGGCCGGTGGGACCATCCAACGTAAGCCGGCGACACTCGGTGAATGGCCCCTGCTGACCGCTGCCTCAGGCCTACACTGCGGTCCAGTAGGTCACACATGTGGAACTGTGTCTTGGGAAGATATGGAGGAGTCCACACCATTGGACACGCCTCATCGCAGGCGGCATCCCCTATCAGCACTGGTGCCACTAACTCTGTGCGTAATGAGTCATGGGCACTTTCTGGTTGGACTTTGGTGGCGTCTGAGTCCATGGCCTGGGGGTTGTCTGCATCATCATCTGGCTGGGACGGACTTTGTGTTCGACATGTGTCTGTTCCATTCATCTCCACCATGGTGACTGTTTCTGCGTGGTTCTGCCCTCTGCATCATGCCCTGGGGGTACACTTCCACTGTCCACCGAGACACTCCGCGACAACCCCCTTTGTCATCTACGAGAACCTGCTCTGCTCTCGTGACCCTGCCCCAGTGCACCGCAAGTCAGCGGCCCGTGGCGGTAGGCCCGTGCAGGACGCTGTGCATCCGGGGCCACTAACTCTGTGCAGCTCAAGTCATGGAGCCTTTATGGTTGAATGGTTGTGTCCTTAACGATGTACACTGTTGTCGTTTTTTGACTGCACCAGGCACTCCATGACGACTGGTGTACACACACCCCACACACATCCAACACAGGTGTCACTAGACATGTGAGCGTGCTAATAAACGTGGCCGGGCGCACGTGCCCGTAGCCATTCACACCATCTAAGCAAGTGTGTCCGTGTGGTCATTATGTCAGCATGATGGGCCCGAGCCCTGCAACATCACAGTGTGCTGTCTTCAGCGGACGATACCATGTCACCTCAGCAGTGGCCAAGACCTTGGACATGTCGCTTCGCCCGCCCCCCCCCTGCATGCACAAGCGGTGTGTGCTGGTCCGGCGTACGTCAGGTCAGCGCCGGAGTGTGCTGATTAGGCAGGGGGATCAGGGCGTGGCTCTGGTCTGGCCTTGAGCAGGAAGTGCGGTAAGCGTGTCTCTGTGTTGGAGTGTTGTCGCCACCAGGGCCACAGTAGTTGATGTTGCAGTGTAGCATGCACCCGGAGGGCGGGCCCGCACGTACGGGGAAATGTAGGAGCGCAAGACCGCTCGGGGTCTTGGCTCATGCATGCGAAGTGTTATGTGTATCAGTCCTGCAGCTGCATAAGTCAGATGCCTAGCCTCAATCGCAGCGCGATCACAGCCAGCCATGGACTGTACACCTGTGTCCGCCCTGTCCGGACCATTGGCCTACACTCACGTTGCCGCACAGCCTCAACGGCCAGCTTCATGGTGTGTTGGCATGCCGCTGGACAGGCATGACAATGGTGTGCCGTAGGAGTGCACGTGATACAACCGCGCAGCGCACACAAGTGTGGGGGCTTGTGGGAGGGAGGAGCAGCTGTGAGGCAACGTAACACACAGTGAGGCTGCTCATGTGCCACGTGCTCGGCATATCATCCATGATTCCCTGGGTCACAGACATCCCACCCCACCCACGACAGGCCTCTGTACATCTCCTGTATGCATGCAGATGGTGAAGTTACTGTAGGGATGAAAGGTCCTTTGTCTGAACTATCAGGCGGTAGCACATCTGCAGCTCCGAGCTGGGACTTGCATGTGCCCAGCACCCCTGACAGATACGATAGCATTTGCTGGCGACTCCCACACTACGCACTGCCCGACGTGAGACCAACGTGTACACATCCCACACGCAGAAGTCCTTGGTCGTAGTTACCGTGCGTGAAATTGCCTTCACACGTACTCCCACCCCACCCCAGGCCTGCACCCATTGCACACAGACACTGCTCATTGCTCCGAGCTGTGCCATTTCATCCACGGGACTGGCGCGGGTCAAGACAGTGCCGCTTCAAGCAGAGCCACTGACGCAATGGCAGACCATCCCGGACACATGCACAACTCCAGTCACGTGGACCTGTACCCTGCACGTCTGCTGCATGTACTGGGGGCTGCGGATCAGTTACCGGCTAAGCTTCCGCCTTGCCAACGTCACCTGCGTTCAGCGTGTGTTGCATTGTCGCTCGTGCATATTCGAGTGGACCATGGATGTCTGCCTCTCCAACGTAACGGTAGCTGACCTGGATTTCGACGTGTGTGTGCGCCCCCTGTTGGCCCACGACCAGGAGTGTCACCGTGATGCCCGTTTATGGCATGCCTGGATGATTGGCATGCATGCTGGCAACTGGACCTGGGAGATTGCACGAGTCGTCGTGTGCAGTGACCACATTGAGCCACTCCCTATTGGGCTTTAGTGCCAATTGGGGCCAGGGGTTGGAGTCAGCACATCTGTCCGGGAAAGCTGATGGGTTACGTCGCCGACATGTTAGATGTGGTGGACAACGAGCTCTCATTGGAAATGTTGGCCTACGCTGCTGCACTCGCGTTCATGGACGAGTGACAAGGTACCTGCAGCCACAACTGAATGTGACCCATTGCATGTGTCCCGATGCCTGGTTGCATGTTGGGGATCTGGTCACATGTCCCAAGACGACAGTGGACATGGCTGCATTTGGCCTGGACTCCGGATCCATGCGCGGACAACCAACGCGGGTTGGCACTCACTTGTGTGGGTGATGGACTCCCCCGGGCTGGACATGGGCGCTTTCCAACGTTCCTCATTCAGACATGCTGCTGCATTGGTCTGCATGTCGTGGCACTTCTCTTGGCCGTACTGACACGCAATTGTTGATAAAGTTTCCGCACCTTCACTTGTCTCCAACTGTGATGAGTCTTGATTTGTATGCCAATGTGTGTGTCACGGCCTATCTGGGTCCCTGCCATACGTGCATTGCTACCCCATCAGGGCTGTGGGTTTGTACTTGTGCATTATCATGTCCCTGTTTCGTGCTTTGCCAGATGCGTATGGCCATTAACCGGCCACAAGCAGGTGCACTTGTGTCCTGTGTTCGGTTGTGCAAATGTTGCTGTTTGTACCACATTGTGTTCGATGTTGGGGTGCTCTGCTTCCTATGTGTGTGTGCTGCATTGTGTGTGAGATGTCCCTTGTGAGAAGTTGGCCTGGCATATGCTGTCCACTAGTTATAGTGGGCACCTTGCACCAGTCCAAACGACCCTTATTGATGGTAGGTTTAAAGACAACCTTATATAAGGCTATCCTAGTGGTAGCTGTGGAGAGCAGCCTTCAGGCTAAGTCTTGAAGGAGTGTAAAGCAGCTTGGTTTACCAGATTATATCCTCTTGAATGACCAAATGAAAGGAGAACCACACAAGGTATATATAAAAAATATATGTATTTATTTCTAAACACTCACTACTAATCTCTTTATGAGATTAGAGTCCAAGATACACAATATCACAGTATTAAAACAACAGTAAATAGCACAATATACAATGGGCCCCAGGGGGGACCAAACCATATATTAAGAAAGTGGTATAAGAACCACGACTTGACTAGACACAGTGACTAGAGCACGTAGAATCACTGGGACCCCAAGGAACCACCCAAGGTAGTGACACAGGGGACCCACGGGGGACGTGTGCAGTGTGAGAACACAGCCGCGAGCGCCGTAGAGATTCTATGAGGAAAGTCGCGGTTGGAATTTTAAAGATAAAGGACACTTAGGACAGGACTTTCAGCAAACCCCTTTAGACTTAAGGGGTTCTAGGGCCAACACCCACGTGAGCACCGGAGTACTCGAGTTACCTCACCCAGGAAGCCGGTGCATAGGTGTCAAAAGGTGTCGGGAATCGTCGTTGATTTCAATGGCGATCTGCTGCAAAGTGCTGCTGCCATGAAGAAGAAAAGTGTCCGGCGTGATCCAAGCCTGGATCGAAGATGTGAAGAACCTGAAAGCAGAGGGGACAGAGTCTGGGTCACTAGCCAGTGACCAGGAGCGGAGCAATCGAATGCCCACCGATGTCGGGTGCTTCAGGTGCGAAGAGGTGAAGCTTGACTCTGCAGCCACGGGGTCCAGGAGATGTCGAGGACAACCAGGAGCTGGATTCAAGCTGTCCCACAAAGGATGTTGAGTGCTGGGGTATCGGTGCTCGGATTGAACCCAACAAGCCTTGGCAGCAGCAACCCACGCAGGAAGAGAAAAGATGCTTCTGTGAGGACCAGCAAGGTCCTAGGGACTCCCCAAGCAATGGAGAGTCAGGGCACGTCTGGAGCAGCCAGGGAAGCCCAATTAAAGTTAGAGTTGCCTTCTTGGGGACCCACAGGTCAACGGACCAGGGATCGCGAAGGGACCTCGAGAGGAATCACAAAATGGCGCCCACGGAACACTCGTTGAGTGTAGGCCAGCAATCTTCGGTGTAATTCCTGCTCGGGGTCAGGGCTACAAGTAACCCAAAGCTCAGCCTCAGGAGTTACCGGAAAGCTGATGCTTCTGCAAATGGTCACGGTGTCCAGGGGTTCAGGTTGCACGGTCTCCACAAGGGATACAGGCCTCAGACTTGCTGTGGGCACAGATCAACCTCAGAGACCTTGGGAACCCACCTCCTGTGTGGCAATATACTTCGGAGTCCTCAGGAGCTGCGGAGATGCCAACCGGTCAGTTGCGTTAAAGGTGCCTGCCTTGCAGGGGAGTAACTCCTTTACTCCAAGGGAGATTCTTCAGTCATCCAGCATAGTGTAGATCATCGAAGTACTTGGTTTCTGTGTCAGAGTTTAGTCCAGGTGTAATCTAAAGTCCTGTAGTCAGGGGTTCCTACTTTATACCCAAGGAAGGGGTGGGACAAACTCTGGGGACCCACCTATGGGAGGGTCAGGAAAGAGGGGTGGCTACACCCATTTCCTTTGACCAGTTTCGCACCAGAGCAGGGGCTGGTAGCCCCTGCAACCGGTTTGAGCTGGACTATGCACAGGGACACCAAATGTGCCCCCAGTGCAGACTTCAAAGCACTCTTGGAGTGCACCCACCCAGCCCCAATACACTAAAGCCTGTCTGGGAGGTGGTCACACCTCCCTGTGACAGGAAACCTATTGTCCAGGCCTCCCCTGCCGGAGTTTCGTCCAGCAGCAGGAGGGCAGACTCGTGTCTGTGGCTGCAGCATCCATTTTGTGATGCCAGGGTTCTGTTAAGCTGGTACCGGGTGTACCGGTGGTGCCATGTTTCTCCCTCTAGTAGGGTGGGATCATACCTCCCACCCCAGTTACTGGGGTGGAGGTATGAGTACAAGGTGTTTGACACCAAACACAACATGTTTCCATGCAGCCATTCTCAAGTTAGCATTTACCGTGAGGTCATAATGAACTTAAGAGTATATGGTCTGGCTGCATCACAAACAACCCCGGAATGAAGATTCCGAAAGCTGCAGAGGGGCTCTGCTCATGCATGGGCACCCTTTCACACGAAACCAAGCACCCTGCCTTCAGGATTGTTAAGGCCTGCCATAGGGTTTACATGTGCAGTGTTATGGAGAGATATAGGGAACCTATATCTCAGTAAGGGGTGCATATACCACCTTACACAGGCTGCTGTAGCAGACCTGTTGTGTCATTTTAAAAGGCTTCCCAGGGGTGGCATAATACATGCTGGTAGGCCTCTGGGGTACCTATGCCCTGGGTATATAGTATACCATATAGGCCTGGGTGGAAAACTACGCTACGCTCGCGGAGTGTGCGTAGTTTGCGCAACTACGCGCTACGCGAATCGCACGTAGCACAGTGCAAAAATGCGTAACGGGCATTTTTGCTCGCTCGCGGTCCTCAACGTCAAGTTGGTGACCGCGAGCGAGCAAAATCAACATTCCGGCGAGACTTTTTCCTCGTTTGCGATCGGCAACATCAAGTTGCCGATCGCGAGCGTGGAAAATAAACCTCCCGGCGAGATTCTCAACGCGGGGAGGTCAGGTTTCTCATTGCGAGTGGTCGCGTATGCTCGCGACCGCTCACGATGAGAAACTACCAGTCCGCGTTGAGAAAGCTGCCGCTCAAGTACAAATCTACTCGAGCAGCAGAAAATGACCGCTTGCACTGTGCATGATGCCGTTCGCAATGATTGCACAGTGTGGACAAGCATCCGGCACTGTGCAATCATTGCGAACAGCATTTCCCTACCGCACTACGCAGTTCGCGTAGCTACGCGTAGCGCGCGTAGTGCAAAGTACACTTCACGTAGCTACGCGTAGCGCGACTACGCGAACTACGCCCAGGGTTACCATATACTAGGGACTCATAAGGGTACCCCAGAATCCAATCTGGAGTGTACCTAAAGTACATACAATCAATTTAGAGTAGAAAGCAGATAGACTGGGGTCCTGATCAGCAGGGCCTCAGTCTGGCTAAGTCGAAAAACAGTTAAACATCAGCAAAAAGTGGGGGTAACTATAAGAAGCAGATCCTACTCTCCTACACAACCCCCCTAAACGCAGGGACATTAAACTAACCTTGACCAGTTGAGTCTTCATGATCTAAGTGGAAATATCCGGAGAGTCCATCTGCATTGGCATGGTTACTCCCAGGTCTATGTTCCACTGTATAGTCCATCCCCTGTAGGGAAATGGACCACCTCAAAAGCTTGGGGTTTTCACCCTTCATCTGTTTTTGCCATAAGAGAGGGGCTTGTGGTCTGTCTGAACAATGAAGTGAGTGCCAAACAAGTATGGCCTCAACTTCTTCAAGGCCCAAACCACAGCAAAGGCCTCCCTCTCAATGGCTGACCAACGTTTCTCTCTGGGGGTCAAACTTCTGCTAATAAAAGCTACTGGCTGATCCTGACCTTCATCATTCAATTGTGATAACACAGCCCCTACCCCCAACTCAGATGCATCTGTTTGGACAATGAATTGCTTGGAGTAATCAGGACTTTGCAGAATGGGAGCAGTGCACATGGCCTGCTTCAGGTCATCAAATGCCTTTTGACAGCTAACTGTCCACTGAACTTTCTTGGGCATTCTTTTAGAAGTCAAGTCATTCAAAGGGGTCACTACGGATCCATAACCTTTGACAAATCTTCTATAGTACCCAGTCAGGCCCAAGAAAGCTCTGACCTGAGTCTAGGTGGTGGGAGCAACCCAGTCCATGATGGTCTGGATTTTGCTCTGCAATGGTTGAACCTGGCCTCCACCCACAAGGTGGCCCAGGTACACAACCTGACTCTGCCCTATCTGGCACTTGGCGGCCTTGATAGTTAGGCCTGCTTTCTGCAGGGCCTCCAAAACATTTCGCAGGTGGACCAGGTGATCCTCCTAGGTGGAGCTAAAGACTGCAATATCATCTAGATATGCTGCACTATAGGCTTCCAGGCCTGTAAGGACTTTGTTCACCAACCTTTGAAAAGTGGCAGGTGCATTTTTCAAACCAAAGGGCATCACCACAAATTGGTAGTGCCCACTAGGGGTAGAAAATGCTGTTTTGGCTTTTGCATCCTCAGCTAGTCTGATTTGCCAGTAGCCAGCTGTCAGGTCAAATGTGCTAAGAAACTTGGCTGAGGCCAAAGTGTCTATAAGCTCATCTGCCCTAGGGATTGGATGGGCATCAGTCCTAGTGACTGCATTGAGACCTCTGTAGTCTACACAAAACCTCATCTCTCTCTTACCACCCTGGGTGTGAGGTTTAGGCACTAAGACTACTGGACTAGCCCAAGGGCTATCTGAGGGTTCAATCACACCCAAATCCAACATCTTCTGGACTTCAGTCCTGATGCAGTCCCTGACATAGTCTTATTTTTAACAGGCAGACTGTCCCCAGTATCCACTTCATGAGTGCACCAGGTAGTCTGACTTGGAGTCAGTGAGAACATATGTCTGAACTGATTGAGAACTTTTCTGCAATCAGTTTGCTGCTGGCCAGTGAGGCTGCCTGCCAAGGCTACACCATCTACTGATCCATCATCAGGGTTCTGAGAGAGCAGGTCAGGGAGTGGATCTCTCTCTTCCTCCTGTCCCTTATCAGTAGCCATGAGCAAGCCCATGTCTGCCCTGTCAACATATGATTTCAGTCTGTTGACATGGAGCACCCTGTGGGGCCTCCTTGGAGTTTCAAGGTCCACCAGGTAGGTAACCTCTCCCTTCTGTTCAACAATTGTATGGGGGCCACTCCACTTGTCTTGGAGGGCTACTGGGGCCACAGGCTCCAACACCCATGTTTTCTGTCCTGGCTGATAAACAGTCAACACAGCCTTTTGGTCATGCCAGGCCTTTTGCAATTCCTGGCTAGCCTCAAGGTTTTTAGTTGCCTTCTTCATGTACTCAGCCATCCGGGAGCGGAGACCAAGTACATAGTCCACAATATCCTGATTAGGGGGTTTGAGAGGTAACTCCCATCCCTCCTTCACTAGACACAATGGACCCCTAACTGGATGTCCAAACAGAAGCTCAAATGGGCTGTAACCAACCCCCTTCTGTGGAACCTCTCTGTAGGCAAAGAGAAGGCAGGGCAAAAGTATGTCCCATCTGCGCCTAAACTTTTCTGGGAGACCTTTAATCATGCCCTTCAAGGTTTTGTTGAACCTTTCAACTAAACCATTGCATTGTGGGTGATAAGGGGTGGTAAATTTATAATTTACTCCACACTCCTTCCACATAGCAGTCAAGTAACTAGACATGAAGTTTGCACCTCTGTCTGATACTACCTCCTTAGGAAAACCCACCTTGGAAAAGATTCCCAGGAGGGCCCTTGCCACCACAGGAGCTGTGGTGGTCCTGAGGGGAATTGCTTCTGGATACCTAGTGGCATGGTCCACCACCAATAGTATACATTTGTGCCCAGATGCTGTTTGAGGATCTAGGGGACCAACAATGTCAATCCCTACCCTCTCAAAGGGGACCCCCACCACAGGTAGTCTTATCAGGGGGACCTTTGTAGTGCTACCTGCCTTACCACTGGCTTGACAGGTGACACAGGAGCGAAAAAACTCATTGGTGTCTTCAGACATATGAGGCCAATGAAAGTGAGGGACAATTCTGTCCCAAGTCTTGTTTTGGCCTAGGTGACCTGCTAATGGGATATCATGTGCTAGGGTCAATAGGAAGCTCCTAAACCTCAGAGGTATTACCAACCTCCTGGTGGCTCCAGGCTTGGCGTCTCTACACTCTGAGTAAAGGAGTCCATCATCCCAGTAGATCCTATGGGAACCACTAGCACTCCCAGCAGCCTCAGCAGCAGCTTGCTGTCTGAGGGGTTCAAGAGAGGGGCAGTTCAGCTGCTCCTGGCTCAGATCTACCCTGGAAGGGCCCCCTGTCCCCAAGAACTCAACCTGATCAGGTTCAAGCTCCTCTGGGACAGTTCCTTCTTCAGGACTGAGATCATCTCCCTCAATAGACTGATCTGCATTCTGAGGCAGGGGGGAAGACACTGCCTTAACCCTACTGCTCCTCCTCTTGGGAGGCACCTGGTCCATTCTTCCAGGATCCAGGACCTGTTCAGTTTTAGACATTTTTGCCTGTGATCTGGTCATAGAAAACACATCTGCAGGGATGCCCAACATTTCTGCATGGGTCCTCAGCTCAACTTCAGCCCAAGCTGAAGTTTCCAAATCATTTCCAAGCAAGCATTCAACAGGGAGGTCTGCACTTACCACAACCTTCGTAGGGCCAGTTACCCCTCCCCAGGAGAAATTAACAACTGCCAGGGAATGGTCTGTCCTGACATTGCTAGCATTGGTCACTTGGTACATTTCACCAAGTATGATCTGCTCAGGGGCTACAAGATCTTTTGTCACCATTGTGACACTTGCTCCTGTGTCCCTGAATGCCAAAGCCTCTTTTCCATTAATTATAGGCTGTTGTCTGTATTTGCCCAGATTACTGGAACTTTGACTAGGCCAGAGTCCATCTCAGATCCCAGGGTTAACCCTACTACACCCTTATTTGGAACACCACCACTTGGAGCTGAACTAGGGGGAACAGTTGCCTTAGGGGCAATGGTGGCTGGAGTTGAGTCTTTGGTCTTGGTACAATCACTAGTCCAATGGGTTTTCTGTTTACAGATTTTACACCATGGTTTCTTTTGGCCTTTTCCTTTATTAGATTGGGACTCCCCACCAGATGCAGATTTTTGGGGCCCTTGAGAAGACTTCTGGTCTTTACCCTTCTCCCCACCCATATCAGAGTTTTTAGAATCTTGCTTCTTGGAGTCATCCCCACTCTGGTAGGGAGGGACAATCTTGTTCAGGTTCCTATGGTCATGAGTATGATCTCTACCTCTAGGGACACTGTTGCTGCCACCATGGGACTCTAGTCCCAACTTCTGAGAAGCTCTCTGAAGCTCCAGGGATTCCCTGTCTAAGGCCAATTGCTCTCTCTCTTGATTCTGAGCTTAGCTCTCTCAAACTCAAGCAGTTGGCAATTCTTCTCATAAGAGGATGCCCTTTTATGAGACGCAGAGGACCCTATAGAAGTACCAGAATGATTAGATTCCTGAGAAGGAGATCTTGATCTTCTTGGTAGACAATTAACCCTTCCAGGTGGGGTAAAGAGAACCCCACTGGGGTCTCCTTCCTCACCTTCAGGAAGAATTGGATTTTCCAGGTTGGAATCATTTTGATCCCACTGGCCAGCATCAGAGTCTGGGTCATAGTAGTGTTCACTACCTGGCCTTTCCTCTTCAGCTGCCCCACCCCCTCTGCCAACCTCATCAGACCCTGGGGTCTTTCTGAGGTCATCTGCTAGCAACAACTGTATGAGATGTTGTGTGGATGGGCTTTTCCTGTCTTCAATTTCCTAGAGGCACACATAGTCCTCAATTCTTGGTATGAGACCTGGTCATACTTAGTTGGGAGAGACCCACTGGTTTCTGCCCTTGAAGACATGACTAGTGTGGTGTGGTGTATGCACCTACCTACTCTAGTGGAGCCTACTAAACTCTCTTGAGTTGTAGAAAGGGTGTGCTAAGCCCTTGACACACAACTCTAAGTTCAGTAGAACTTACTGTATTCTAAACTTGATTTATATGTACCTATGTACCTATAGTGGTTTTCAGTTAGTCACTCAAAGAGATTATCTGGTAAAGAAATAGCAAGCTTGAATCCAACCGCTGCACACCAATGTGAGAAGTTGGCCTGGCATATGCTGTCCACTAGTTATAGTGGGCACCTTGCACCAGTCCAAACGACCCTTATTGATGGTAGGTTTAAAGACAACCTTATATAAAGCTATCCTAGTGGTAGCTGTGGAGGGGAAACGACCTTAACAACGCGGTCAAAACACCGCAGTACATTTAGATCGCTGCTTTTACAACGCAAGTCGTTACCACGACTTGCACTGGAGGGCGTTCTACACTAAGGAATAGTGTGATTTACTATTCCAACACCTTCCCTACTGTACGTAGGCTGGAGTTGGAATAGTAAATCATACTATTCCTAAGTCCAGCGCCCTACAGCGCAAGTCGTGGTAACGACTTGCGTTATAAAAACAGGGATGTAATGTACCGCGATCTAAATGATCGCGTTGTTACATCATACATCCGCTGTGGAGAGCAGCCTTCAGGCTAAGTCTTGAAGGAGTGTAAAGCAGCTTGGTTTACCAGATTATAACCTCTTGAATGACCAAATGAAAGGAGAACCACACCAGGTATATATATAAAATATATGTATTTATTTCTAAACACTCACTACTAATCTCTTTATGAGATTAGAGTCCAAGATACACAATATCACAGTATTAAAACGACAGTAAATAGCACAATATACAATGGGCCCCAGGGGGGGACCAAATCATATATTAAGAAAGTGGTATAAGAACCACAACTTAACTAGACACAGTGCCTAGAGCACGTAGAATTGCTGGGACCCCAAGGAACCACCCAAGGTAGTGACACAGGGGACCCACGGGGGACGTGTGCAGTGTGAGAACACAGCCGCGAGCGCCGTAGGATTCTATGAGGAAAGTCGCAGTTGGAATTTTAAAGATAAAGGACACTTAGGAGAGGACTTTCAGCAAACCCCTTTAGACTTAAGGGGTTCTAGGGCCAACACCCACGTGAGCACCGGAGTACTCGAGTTACCTCACCCAGGGAAGCCGGGTGCATAGGTGTCAACGGGTGTCGGGAATCGTCGTTGATTTCAATGGCAATCTGCTGCAAAGTGCTGCTGCCGTGAAGAAGAAAAGTGTCCGGGGTGATCCAAGCCTGGATCGAAGATGTGAAGAACCTGAAAGCAGAGGGGGCAGAGTCTGGGTCACTAGCCAGTGACCAGGAGCGGAGCAATCGCATGCCCACCAATGTCGGGTGCTTCAGGTGCGAAGAGGTGAAGCTTGACTCTGCAGCCACGGGGTCCAGGAGATGTCGAGGACAACCAGGAGCCGGATTCGAGCTGTCCCATGAAGGATGTCGAGTGCTGGGGTGTCGGTGCTCGGATTGAACCCAACAAGCCTTGGTAGCAGCAACCCACGCAGGAAGAGAAAAGATGCTTCTGTGAGGACCAGCAAGGTCCTAGGGACTCCCCAAGCAATGGAGAGTCAGGGCACATCTGGAGAAACCAGGGAAGCCCAATTAAAGTTAGAGTTGCCTTCTTGGGGACCTACAGGTCAACGGACCAGGGATCGTGAAGGGACCTCAAGAGGAATCACAAAATGGCGGCCCACGGAACACTCGTTGAGTGTAGGCCAGCAAGCTTTGGTGTAATTACTGCTCGGGTCAGGGCTACAAGTAACCCAATGCTCAGCCTCAGGGGTCGCCGGAAAGTTGATGCTTCTGCAAATGGTTGCGGTGTCCAGGGGTTCGGGTTGCACGGTCTCCACGAGGGATACAGGCCTCAGACTTGCTGTGGGCACAGATCGACCTCAGAGACCTCAGGAACCCACCTCCTGTGTGGCAATATGCTTCGGAGTCCTCAGGAGCTGCGGAGATGCCAACCGGTCAGTTGCGTAAAAGATGCCTGCCTTGCAGGGGAGTAACTCCTTTACTCCAAGGGTGATTCTTCAGTCATCCAGCGTAGTGTAGATCGTCGAAGTACTTGGTTTCTGTGTCAGAGTTTAGTCCAGGTGTAATCTAAAGTCCTGTAGTCAGCGGTTCCTACTTTATACCCAAGGAAGGGGCGGGACAAACTCTGGGGACCCACCTATGGGAGGGTCAGGAAAGAGGGGTGGCTACATCCATTTCCTTTTTCCAGTTTCGCACCAGAGCAGGGGCTGGTAGCCCCTGCGACCGGTTTGAGCTGGACTATGCACAGGGACACCAAATGTGCCCCCAGTGCAGACTTCAAAGCACTCTTGGAGTGCACCCACCCAGCCCCAATACACTAAAGCCTGTCTGGGAGGTGGTCACATCTCCCTGTGACAGGAAACCTATTGTCCAGGCCTCCCCTGCCGGAGTTTCATCCAGCAGCAGGAGGGCAGACTCGTGTCTGTGGCTGCAGCATCCATTTTGTGATGCCAGGGTTCTGTTAAGCTGGTACCTGGTGTACCGGTGGTGCCATGTTTCTCCCTCTAGTAGGGTGGGATCATACCTCCCACCCGTTACTGGGGTGGAGGTATGATTCCAAGGTGTTTGACACCAAACACAACATGTTTCCATGCAGCCGTTCTCAAGTTAGCATTTACGGCGAGGTCATAATGCACTTAAGAGTATATGGTCTGGCTGCATCACAAACAACCCCAGAATGAAGATTCCGAAAGCTGCAGAGGGGCTCTGCTCATGCATGAGCACCCTCTCACATGAATCCCTGCCTTCAGGATTGTGAAGGCCTGCTATAGGGGTGACTGATAGGTTTACATGTGCAGTGATATGGAGAGATATAGGGAACCTATATCTCAGTAAGGGGTGCATATATCACCTTACACAGGCTGCTGTAGCAGACCTGTTGTGTCATTTTAAAAGGCTTCCCAGGGGTGGCACAATACATGCTGCAGCCCCTGGTAGGCCTCTGGGGTACCTATGCCCTGGGTATATAGTATACCATATACTAGAGACTTATAAGGGTACCCCAGAATCCAATCTGGAGTGTACCTAAAGTACATACAATCAATTTAGAGTAGAAAGCAGATAGACTGGGGTCCTGATCCGCAGGGCCTCAGTCTGGCTAAGTCGAAAAACAGTGAAACATCAGCAAAAAGTGGGGGTAACTATAAGAAGCAGATCCTACTCTCCTACATCCCTTCAGCTCTGATTTGGCTCACCCTTCTCCCTTTCAGGCAGTGTGGTTTTCACTTCTGTGCTTGTTCAGTGGTGTGATATTGCCGAGTTGTGTGACTTGTGCTCTTGGTTGGTGTTGTTACTCTTGGGCATGGTTTGTCTGAAGTTGTGCTGTGCTTAATTGTGCATGTGTGCCATTGTGCCCATCTCCCCCCGTCCCTCCAGTCCCTGGTCGTTCCTCTCCCTGTTGCTGTTGTGTCCGTTGATTTTGAGCAGTTTCCGGTCCCCGACTCCTGCCACCATCTCCAGACTGATGTGGTGGACACCATTTCCTCCATGTCATCCAGCTCCTGGTGTGGCGCTGGACTCCCACCTCCGGTGTACATTGCTGCCTTCTGGTTGTTGGCGTGTTTCTGCTTGTTTGTGCGTTTTGCATCATTCCAGCTGTTCTGATTTTCTTCCATTGTCCTCCTCCGCTCTCCGGCTGCATTCACCTTGTCCACGATGGCCTGCCATGTACAATGTTTTGTTGCCAATGGGGCTTGTGGGGTTGTGTACTAGCTCCGGCTGCCTCCATTGTGCTTCGCTGTTGTTTTCTGTTTGGTTTGTCTTCCTTATTCCCGCCTGCCGTGTGTGTGTCGCGGGCCTGGCGCTGCTTATCGCTGCTTTCCTCATCGCGAATGGGCTCATCGCACGTTTTTTGGTGTTGGGGTTTGTGTTTTTATCTCCGTCGCGGTGGTTGTATCGCGGACATTGGCCGCGTTTTCGGGAGACTATCGCATGGTACTGCCGTGTTGTGAATTCCACGTTAACACAGGGTTATTTTCCCGCGATGGACTGCAATGTGTAAAGTTGCGTTAACATTTTTTGGAGATGTTTAGCGCAAGTTCTTGTGAATATCCCCCACAGTCTCTCATTACTAAACAATGCCATCCGCTTTAGCATGCAGTAAACGTGGCTAACCAATGGTAATGCCCCGGTTGATTTACCTAAAGTAATGCCTCAAAGATTGAGTGGGTAGTTAAAAGAACTAACCAGTCCATGTTGCCACCTGGGTGGCCAATCCCGCCTGGCTCTGTTCTTGAGTTTCAGCCAAGAATGCCGTCACTAGGCAATGAGATGAGTGGTGTCCAGCAAAGTCCGCAGGATGAAGTCTCTGGACATGGGTACCACTATCACATGGATGCTGATTCCATGGAGACCCATCAGTGACACCTGCACAAAAAGCCCAGAATAAGACCTCCAGGAAGCATGTCCATTGGAAAGGGGTGGATCTGGATTTGCGTAGAGGATGCTCAGGCACAAATCCCGCACTGTCTGCGGGCCCTTCTCCGGTAGAAGATGTTGTGGGTGGTGTTATCCCAGCAGCTGAGGCCTCTTTCTGTGACTGCCGGACACTGGATAGTGGATGGGACCTTCCACCTGGAGGCGGCCTCACCTGCTGCTCCACAGAAGGCGCAACTCATTTCCATAATGAACCTAAGACGTTTCCATGGCTGGTCTTGTGAATAAATGCTTGGTGGATGATCCTATTTCAAGCTGTGCCTTGAGCTGTTACTCAACACCCATCACCGGTCAGAGAGAAGGGAGAACATATCCCAACCATAAGACAAAGAGCGGGTCATTTAGAGCATTTAGAAAACAGCAGAAATAAGGGCAGCGAGGTGTAGGCGATTCATCGTTCTGAGAGTTTGAAGCAAAAAACTGCTTTTACACCAGTCCACAAAAAAGTGACTTTGGGGCTTTCAAAATTCTAATATTCCAGTAAAGATCTACTTGGAACATACAGATAGATCCTCTCTTCGAAATATGTAGGTGCCTTGACCTTAACATTTAATGCAAAGTACTTTGGAAATGATGCTTTTGGCCAATAGCAAAAAGACACACAATTGATGGACGGAATGCAGAACAAATCAAAACATTCACCCCCAGTCAAGAGATCTGGGTTAAATCCATCATTCTTTTGCTCACCATGCCACCCCAGTTTAGACCTGGCCATATGCAAATCAGTCTTGACCCTGTGCCTCATGTGAACAGTCCAGCCCGAACTGCCAAGCCAGGTCCTCCCTGGACCGGAAACAAGCATCCTAGGACCGGTTTCAGGGTTTCACCCCTCTTCAGCCAGGATAGCTTGAATCCAGTGGCACAGTGAGCCGAGGACCCACGTCTGGGCATACCTGGCGCACTTAGGGCGAGAAAGCAAAAGACACACAATTGATGGACGGAATGCAGAACAAATCAAAACATTCACCCCCAGTCAAGAGATCTGGGTTAAATCCATCATTCTTTTGCTCACCATGCCACCCCAGTTTAGACCTGGCCATATGCAAATCAGTCTTGACCCTGTGCCTCATGGGAACAGTCCAGCCCGAACTGCCAAGCCAGGTCCTCCCTGGACCGGAAACAAGCATCCTAGGACCGGTTTCGGGGTTTCACCCCTCTTCAGCCAGGATAGCTTGATTCCAGTGGCACAGTGAGCCGAGGACCCACGTCTGGGCATACCTGGCGCACTTAGGGCGAGAAAGCAAAAGACACACAATTGATGGACGGAATGCAGAACAAATCAAAACATTCACCCCCAGTCAAGAGATCTGGGTTAAATCCATCATTCTTTTGCTCACCATGCCACCCCAGTTTAGACCTGGCCATATGCAAATCAGTCTTGACCCTGTGCCTCATGGGAACAGTCCAGCCCGAACTGCCAAGCCAGGTCCTCCCTGGACCGGAAACAAGCATCCTAGGACCGGTTTCGGGTTTCACCCTCTTCAGCCAGGATAGCTTGATTCCAGTGGCACAGTGAGCCGAGGACCCACGTCTGGGCATACCTGGCACACTTAGGGCGAGAAAGCAAAAGACACACAATTGATGGACGGAATGCAGAACAAATCAAAACATTCACCCCCAGTCAAGAGATCTGGGTTAAATCCATCATTCTTTTGCTCACCATGCCACCCCAGTTTAGACCTGGCCATATGCAAATCAGTCTTGACCCTGTGCCTCATGGGAACAGTCCAGCCCAAACTGCCAAGCCAGGTTCTCACTGGACCGGAAACAAGCATCCTAAGACCGGTTTCGGGGTTTCACCCCTCTTCAGCCAGGATAGCTTGATTCCAGTGGCACAGTGAGCCGAGGACCCACGTCTCGGCATACCTGGCGCACTTAGGGCGAGAAAGCAAAGACACACAATTGATGGACGGAATGCAGAACAAATCAAAACATTCACCCCCAGTCAAGAGATCTGGGTTAAATCCATCATTCTTTTGCTCACCATGCCACCCCAGTTTAGACCTGGCCATATGCAAATCAGTCTTGACCCTGTGCCTCATGGGAACAGTCCAGCCCGAACTGCCAAGCCAGGTCCTCCCTGGACCGGAAACAAGCATCCTAGGACCGGTTTCGGGTTTCACCCTCTTCAGCCAGGATAGCTTGATTCCAGTGGCACAGTGAGCCGAGGACCCACGTCTGGGCATACCTGGCACACTTAGGGCGAGAAAGCAAAAGACACACAATTGATGGACGGAATGCAGAACAAATCAAAACATTCACCCCCAGTCAAGAGATCTGGGTTAAATCCATCATTCTTTTGCTCACCATGCCACCCCAGTTTAGACCTGGCCATATGCAAATCAGTCTTGACCCTGTGCCTCATGGGAACAGTCCAGCCCAAACTGCCAAGCCAGGTTCTCACTGTACCGGAAACAAGCATCCTAAGACCGGTTTCGGGGTTTCACCCCTCTTCAGCCAGGATAGCTTGATTCCAGTGGCACAGTGAGCCGAGAACCCACGTCTGGGCATACCTGGCGCACTTAGGGCGAGAAAGCAAAAGACACACAATTGATGGACGGAATGCAGAACAAATCAAAACATTCACCCCCAGTCAAGAGATCTGGGTTAAATCCATCATTCTTTTGCTCACCATGCCACCCCAGTTTAGACCTGGCCATATGCAAATCAGTCTTGACCCTGTGCCTCATGGGAACAGTCCAGCCCGAACTGCCAAGCCAGGTCCTCCTGGACCGGAAACAAGCATCCTAGGACCGGTCTCGGGTTTCACCCCTCTTCAGCCAGGATAGCTTGATTCCAGTGGCACAGTGAGCCGAGGACCCACGTCTGGGCATAGCCTGGCGCACTTAGGGCGAGAAAGCAAAGACACACAATTGATTGACGGAATGCAGAACAAATCAAAACATTCACCCCCCAGTCAAGAGATCTGGGTTAAATCCATCATTCTTTTGCTCACCATGCCATCCCAGTTTAGACCTGGCCATATGCAAATCAGTCTTGAGGTCAAGAGACTGATTTGCATATGGCTGGGTCCAAACTGGGGTGGCGTAGTGGGCAAAAGAACGATGGATTTAACCCAGATCTTTTGACTGGGGGAGAATGTTTGCATTGTCAGCATTCCGTCCATCATTTGTTTGCTGTAACACTTTTCGCCCTAAGTGGGATGGGTATGCCCAGACATGGGTCCCTTGCTCACTGCGCCACTGGATTCAATTTAGCCTGGCTGAAGAAGGGTGACATACCCTGAAACCTGTCCCAGGATGCTTGTTTCCGGTCCAGGGAGGACATGGCGTGGCAATTTGGTCTGGACTGTTCCCATCGGGCACAGGGTCAAGACTGATTTGCATATGGCTGGGTCCAAACTGGGGTGGCATGGTGAGCAAAAGAACGATGGATTTAACCCAGATCTTTTGACTGGGGGTGAATGTTTGCATTGTCAGCATTCCGTCCATCATTTGTTTGCTGTAACACTTTGGCCAATAGAGCGCATTAAGAAAGGGGCCCTAGATCTCGTCTTATGCCATTATCTCCAGCCATAAAAATGGTAGACATAACACAACATAACATAGCATAATGCAACATAACATAATGTAATGTAAGATCACAAAACGTAACATATAATATAACATAATGTAACATAACAAAACAACGTAATGTAACATAAGGTAACATAACATAGAATGTAATATTGCATAACATAAAACAAATAACACAGTGTAGGAGGTAACGTCACCAGACACATAACAATCCATATAGTTAATAACGCATAAATTACTCAGTTGTTACTTACTTATTGAAATGAATTCATGATAGTGGAATGTCCTTACGCAGCACATTCACTTTAGTTGTTCAGTGTCCATAACTTAATCTGGACTTTCTCATTCTGTTTCGTTTCATTTTTGAGATGTTCCAAAATGTTTACTCCCATCAGCCCTCTTGTCTGTGTTTTTTCGTCATCTACTATATCAAGGCTGAAAAATCATATTGCACACATATCTTATCGAATAGATTTAACTGTCACAAATAAATTCGTTTTTAATATCTATGCATTAACGTTTCCAGGCATTGTGCTGCCTTGCCTTACTCCATATCTATAAGGCCATGCTAAGCCATGCAGGGTGGCTTTGCGTCGCCTCATAGATATGATTGAGAGGCCTTCGCACCCGGATCGTTATAAAAAGTGACACTCCAGCGGCGCAGGCCTCATGTAAATGAGGGCCTAAATCTCATCTCGAGGAGCTAAGTTACAATGTGATCAGATAAAGAGCACAGTGAATAAATACCGCAATATGAAATGTAGACAATACATGCACTGGTAAAGTAGTTGTGCATGGATTTCTAATCCTAGGGCAAGCCACTGAGCCCATTAAACATGTAAGATGTTCAACACCACAGGCAAAAACACACTTTGCCTTCTGGAGCGCTCCCCATACACTGAAAAAGATGTTTTTCTGACCTTTTACAGCACTTTGATGGCACCACTTGGTGGCGCCCTATGGTTGCTGCCTTAGCTTACCCTTTACAAGTGCTGAATCTGGCTGAGTCACACTCTGTGATTGTGGGATGGTGTTTCTAGGGTTTCACTTCCGTCTTTGGCACGCTTTAAAAAGGAGACCAAGGGGCATATTATCAAGAACGGTGTTAAAAATTATCGCCGGTTTAGCGGCAGAAAACTGCCGCTAAAGCGGCGATAATGGGCTTGATAATATGCTCTTGAGAATTCCAATAGAAGTCCATGTTCTGGTGTGAACATGGGCTTCTATTGAATTCTCCAGGGCATATTATCAAGCCCATTATCGCCGCTTTAGCGGCAGTTTTCTGCCGCTAAACCGGCGATAATTTTTAACGCCGTTCTTGATAATATGCCCCATAAACTTTCCTAATGGGCAAATTCCTCGCATAACGATCACATTACAATCACCTCAGCGACCTGTTCTACCCACCTTTACGTCATTATCCATGGCTTTTCCGGATGATACCTTCCCGGCACTCTGGGCATCCCACCCAAGAGTTGAGACTGCGTGTTGTCTTGTATAACTATCTACCTGTTTTTATCCCAAATGTATCCGGGACTTGAGACCGCTTGCTTTCCTTGTATAATGTATCTACCTGTTTTTATCCCAATGCTATCCTCCCCTCCTAAATCTTTTGTATAACACCCGTCAATCCTGTAAAGCGCTCTGATACCCTCACGGGTCTGGTTCGCGCTCTATAAAACTTTAAAATAAATAAATAAAATTCAGCAGGACTTATTTCAGAAGAGAAAGGTTGTTTAACTTGTCAGTGACTTCGGTTCTCATGTCAGGGCAGTTTACACTGTTTGAAGCCTTTATAACTCATAGCCTGTGTGCACGTCACAGACTGACATGCCATGTTTTGCGCTTGGCTCGCCAGGTAACCGCTTTATGCGTACTATCCCGGCACTAGGGCCACAGTGAGGGGGTTGTGAAAGGTAGGAACACTTGACCGTTAAATAAGCTTTATTCAATTTCACTTTGTAAATCATAAAAGCATACGGTAGGAACACTGAATTCTGGGGCCGTGTTACAGAAAAACTGCACTAGTGCACAAAGCACAGCAAGTCCTATTGCACCATTGTTGCTGCTTTTGTAATGCGGAATGGAGCAAACACATTCTGTTCTAGTCCATATTACAGAAAGAGTTTTGCACCAGAGTGAAAATGGAGGAAACAGATCCTGGAAACACCTGTAATACTGTGCTCAAACACACTTCACGGGGTTCAGATCAAGGATAACCTCCCGGGTGATAGTGCACTCTACAAATCTGCATAACACAAGAGAAATTTTGGTTCATGAATGCTGCTTAGTTTTGTCCTATTTTGGAAACTTGTGTAATAGAGAGTGGATCGGACTGGTTTTGTCTCAAACATAGCCCCACCATTTGCATCTGAAAAGTGAAGATAATTTCAGCTTCTTCACTTCACACAGTGTTCACTCAACAAAAAGTGTGAAATCTGGTTGTATTCTATGTACCTTGGTGTCAATTTCACTTGTTCTATTCCCTTGCACCAGGAATATTCAGCAGGGTTGACTAGATTATGCGGCAAACAAGGGCACATTATGCGACCTAATGCAGCACATTTTGTGATAGTATTACTTTATAATTGTGTAATTTTTTTTAACATGTTAACAGTCTCTGAGTAAAGGTTTCACCTCATTAGTACAAGTTTAACATTCAAATATTATATTATATATCATATATCAAGAAAGTGGTATAAGAACCACGACTCGGGTCAGGACAATGTCGAGAGGACGTAGAATTGCTGGGGACCCACAGAACCCCCCAAGGTAAGTAGATAGGGACCCCACGGAGAGCGTGTGCCACGTGTGAACACAACTGCGTGCTCCGTAGAAGTCTATGTGCAAGTCGCTGTTGGATTTTTAAAGATTAAGGATCCTTTCAGGTGGACCCTGAAGGAACCCCTTGGAAGACAGAAGGTTGGAGAGCCACCCCACCCATGGATACCCTAGTACCCACGTTACCTACACCAGGGAAGCCGGGTGCATACGTGTGAAGTGGTGTCGAACCCAATAGAGGTCTTCAGGAAAGTGCCACTGCTGGAAGAGGAGAAAGTGTCCGTAGGAATCCAAACATGGATTCTTGACGAGGAGTACCTGAAAGCAGAGGGGACAGAGTCTGTCACTCAGGAGTGACCAGGAGACTTGGAAGATGAATGCCCTCCGATGTCGGGTGCTTCAGGGAACATGACGATGACCTTGACTCTGTAGGGATGTATGACGATAAATCGCACACCATCCCGCCGCGTGCTTTTACCACGCGTATATAATATCGCACATGCCACAGCATCGGCAACTTTCACATCGCACGGCGTTGCAACGCCAATGCGTTGATTCCTATTGGCGAGTACATCACCTCGCAGACAAGGAAATCGTACGCCAATACAACGCGTTCCTTGTGATCCTGCCTCTACCCCCGCCCCCGCCGCCCCACGACGCTAATTGTTCCATTTCTATCGTCCCGACTGTTTAATTTTTTTAATTACATGTCTGCGAAAAAAACACACTGTTGTGAAAAAGTTATTGGGGGTACAAAGGGGTCGCTGACCGTGTCTCCAGCGATGTTGTACCTTGAGAG
The DNA here is from genome assembly GCA_963921515.1 of Calotriton arnoldi. Classification (NCBI taxonomy): domain Eukaryota; kingdom Metazoa; phylum Chordata; class Amphibia; order Caudata; family Salamandridae; genus Calotriton; species Calotriton arnoldi. Next base: position 127,873 of record CAWUFW010011187.1, read on the forward strand.
GAAGATGCGCTGCAACCCACTTGCTACTCTGTTTTATATCCCTGGGTTTTGCTTCCAGTAGCCAGATTCTCTGGATACTATTTTGGGATATTATGCATGCTGCTTTTCTCCCACCTGAAAGATAGGGGAAATGTGGTGCCTTGCTGATCACATCACTGCTTATCTTCATCTCCAATCAAGAAGCTACAAAATTTCCAACAACATTTCTTGCCCTTGTGGCTTTTCCTCCAAACTGGGGCCCCTTCACATATACTATTCTGTGCAGCTGGCCCCATGCCTACTCAAAGGAGTCACCATTTGTCTTGGCAATCAGGAAAGGCAATAAACTAACCTTCACAGCTGTCTGTGACAGTAAATTATTCCCACTGGCGAATTAAATTAATATTTTGCACACCTATCACGAACACCGCCTTCTCATCATACTGCTAGGCGCTCTGCCCCAAGACAAACAAAGCACACTTCTCTAGTCACTCACGCAGAGCACCAAAATGCGTCTCACACAGCAGCACAACACATATAACAGGGCTGCATTTTCCCGTTCAAAATGCGTTTCGGCGACCCACAAAGCGGTATGAATTCCTTTGTAAACTCTCCATTGTTGTAAGCTGCAATGTTGGTCTGCGGTCCCTGCAGCTGCTTCCAGCTGGGGACAGAATGTATTTTTATGAGGCCACATTCAGGTGTAACTTGAATCTGGAGAAAAGAAGCAACCTTTGTACATCTTCTTGGAGGTCCCTCTTTGCACAGTGCTTGTAAAATGGAGCAATGCAAGGGGGAGAGGAGTTGGCCTAAGGCTAGGGCGGTGTGCCTCGAATCTGGGGAACTGGGTTCTAGTCTCGACTATGATGCTGAACATCGTGTGATTCTGGGCAAATCACTTAATCTCCCAGTGCCTAACAAAAATGAATGTGTCCTCATGTAATGCAACCGGTGCTATGTGAAGCGCTCTGATACCCGATTCGGGTCAAGTTCTTTAAAGCTAGACCTATTGGCATTGCCAATGCTTGTTATAATTAGGTTTTGTGTACTCAGATAGTGAATGTAGAAATAATAATAATCTTTTCAATCTTATCCTATATTTCCAATAGCTATATTATATTTCTAATTTCAAATCTATATTGCTTATTAAGTGAAGTTTGCAGCAACCACGCTTCAAAAGCCGTCTGTATATTATCTGTAATATTGTTGTGTAAGCGATACAAATAATGCCGAATTCCAAGTGGATATTCAGGGAAGCTAGAATTTCATATACTGGCTGTAATCTCGGCGTGGAATCCCTGCAATTATGACTGGGACCACAGAATGTGGAATAAATAAGCAAGAATGCGGAATAAAGGGGTGGACCTAATTTTACCCGTTGGTATTACACACTGCATTCACAGTTCTGTGGAGTTTTCTCGCACAAACATGTAAATTAACACCTGCTCTCAGCAGGAATTAAATATATATGAGGGCTCATGTCCAGGGTGGAGGCGAATGAGTGTCGTGGGGAAGGAATTTGAGGGAAGGGAAAGATACTACTTGGCATGCTCTCCCTATGCCCATTGGTTCAGGTTTGTGCGAGGGCCGGCAAACGAGTTTAGACTACACAGTCCTTTCCCAATGTGATATATTGCTACCTGGAATTTCCGGTTTATAAAATCAGGGCCGGTGTTCTTGCACTCCAAAAACACTGGCCCACATATAACCGTGCATATCGGAATTCCTCATGGGAATTTGGCTCCGAGCAACTCGTGAATCGGAGGCTGAGCTGTGGACAGGCATGGCTGCAGGAAAACGCAGCACAAAGGAAGTGTTAGGCTGTGGGGAAAAAGGTTGCATGATCCTCACGTCCCAAAGAAGAAGCACATATGTGACCAGACAGGGATGACCTAAGTACAAGTCCATTCAGTCAACCTGCCTTCGATGCACACGTTTTAATTATGTCCCTTTAAATTTGTATCACTTTACATATTGCCAGTGTGTGTTCGCTAGCTGCCTTAAGGGCTTTTAATTAGTACTTCCCTTAATGTAATAGGCACTAAAAACGCGGAAGAGAAGGTACCTTGCAGCAAGTTATCGGAAAGTTGCGTTGTTGTGGCTTACGATATTAGGCCTTACGATGTAAACGTCTAAGCGTTGCTGTGCCTTACGATGTAAACGCTTTTGCGATGTTGTACCCGCGTTGTAATAGCACCGCGAAGTTATCTTTTCGTTGCAGTGGGTGTTCACCCTCTGTAGCTGTGAGGGCCAGGCGACGCTGAGGAAGACCAGGACCCGGGTACGAGCTGTCCCTCGAGTGCTGAGGGGTCGGTGTCCGGCAGGAGCACCAACAAGGCTTGGCAAATGCAACCCACACAGGAAGTCGAGAAGGAGCAAAGTGGGGACCAGCAAGGTCCAGGAGACTCACCACAAGCAGGGGAGTCAGGGCAGGCGCCGGGCAATCAGGGGAGCCCAAATGTAATAGGTGTGACCCTCAAGTGGACCCACAGGCTGGAGGCACTGGAGTGGCGAGAGGACCTCAAGCAGCTCACCAAAAGATGCAGGCCACGATGTAGACGATGCGGAGTGGCTGAAGATTCCGGTCACTGGACGTACTCGAGGGTGTGGCTACTTGGAGCCCGAAGATCAACAAGCCTTTGCAACAGCAAGTTGGACGCGGTGCACAGGGGTTCGGTTATTGCAACCCCCACAAGGGTTACTGGCCTCAAACATGGTGAGAGGGCAGGGCAGGCCTCAGGAGCTGTGGAAAACCACCACCTGTGTTGCAGAGCCCACGGAGTCCGGAGGAGCTCAGGATCTGTAGACCGGTCAACTTAGTTGTGGTGCCTGCGAATGCAGGGAAGTGACTCCTTCACTCCAAGGGAGATTACTTCAGGTGTCTTTGATGCTTCACAGGCCTGGGAAGGTTCCTGTATGATGCACAGGCACAGATGATGCAGCAGACTGGAAGGGAGACAAAGTCGGGCCCAAACGAAGTCCAGTGAAGTCCAGAGTGCCCAGACGGTAGAAGTGCTGTGGTGTCTGATCTGAATCTTATCCCTCAACGAATCTAGGGACCTACACCCAGGTAAGCCCTTAAGTACCCTAGGGAAAGGGTTGGGAAGATTCAGGGGACCCTCCCAGAGGAGGGTCTGGACAGGGGGGAGGTTACCCCCATGTCCTTCATCAGGGCTTGATCAATATCCCAATGTTGTCATCCACCCAGTGTTGGCTCCTGCTGTTATCTCATAAATCCTCATAGAGACAATTTTGTACCACTAGATGGCATGTTTCTCTACCGTCTTATCTTCATCCTTTCTGTTTCCTGGTTCAAATGTCTTATGAGTTCACACCTCAGATGGGAGCGCAACCCGCCATCTAGTGGTACATGCTGTTCAAGAAGAACTCCTGGAGGAAACTTTCCTTTCATATGTAACTGCTCAAGGTCTTTCCTGTCTGTGTCTCTGTAAACCTATTCGTTCATAAGCGTGTCATTGTTTTGTGTTTAACCAGATTTGTACTGTCACATCCATTGGCATTAGGTCAATAGGGATTGATTATTATTTTATTTAGTTTGATATTGTTGCATATTGCTGTATTGTGATTGGTTGAACCCTGCAACATTCAGGGCCCGATTCACAAACGGACTTACGACTCGTAAAGTTACGGGTGCGGATAATCCGCACTCGAGGCAGAGAGTGCGCCGTGTGAAGATTCCGCCCCGAGTGTGGAGACTCCACCCTCGTAACTTTACGAGCCGTAAATCCCTTTGTGTTTTGCCCCCGCAGTTCGTTTTAAGTTGACTCCGTGACTTTTGTTGTGTATTTTATCATAAAAGGAGCACAATTATGAGGTGCGCCATCAGTTGCTTCCCGATTCTTTAGGGACAGACCCTTGTCAGTCTGTCTCTTGGTTAGAACTTAGAATATTCTTTTTGAGGCTTGACTTTAGGTCATACCTCCTGCTGCATCCGACTGAGCCTTATCGTAATTTCCTATGTTTGATTTAATACGCATTTTGACTAACCATTATTTTTGCCTTCTGTATTGAACTTTAATTAGTAATAAACTTTTATGGTTTCTAACTTTTACTAATCTCAAGAAGGCTTATTTAATTGACTATGCTGATGTATTTGCTGTCGATCTGATCTCCTTAAGAACACATTGGCCCATACCTCTTGAGGACAATGCCTTCCCGCCTAGGGGCTTTATCAATGTTTATCTGATGCGATAGCGCTAACACGTCATACAGAACAAAGTAAACAAATCTTTCTCTATTCACTATTACAAGTGTTACTATTTAGGGCAGCACGAATATGTGAAAATGGATTGTGGCAGGCTAACATATATACATACCTATCTGCTTATAAATAGTTTTACGTGTCTCACAGAGATTGTAACAAAGAAGTTCTCGTCCATGCACAATTGTTCAGTAGAACAAAGCAACCACCTTGCACGGATTCTGTACTCAATTAATTCATTCAATAATAAACTTTATTCGGCTTTTCTGATAAAACCATAAAAGTCACAAATACGACAGTACAAACGACTCCCAACTACTTGATATTAACATTCATCAGGTAACATATGCAATTATCAGACAATTTTTTTTTAAAAATAAGTAAATGTAAAAAACTAAGAGCCTAATTAATTTAAAAAAGCACAAACTGCTTTTTGCATCAACCATAGACCCATCTTCAAACTGTAAACAGTTGAAAATAGGTTTTTCACCCCTTCCCATAACGTAAACACAATTAAAAACGTGAATCAGCGCGGGCAATGCCGGCCCTGGTGCACACACTGTTTGCTCCGTGTCCCATTTCACAGTCCGCAAAAATTGTGCAAATAGGTTTGCCCTGATATTTTGCACCACTGCGAAGATTTTAAAATTTGCTACAAGGGTTGTGTTAAAGAAACTTTGCACTAGTGAAAAAGGATAGGGACCAATGAATTTGCACCAGGGAATGGAGCAAACGGAATTTGCACAAATACAAAAATGTCACGAGCCTTTTTCACGTTATTCTTTGTTGTATTCAAATGGATTGCAAAAGCCTTTCATTTACTTGAGTGAGAGGGGTCTGTGAGATCTCCCTGCACAGGGGCAGGGGTGGGGGAGGGACTCGAGCGGCCATCACTGAGCCAGCCCATCCCAGGCCCCAAGTGGTCCCCACACTGTACACATCACAGGCACACAAATGTTTGCTCAGCCTTAGGGGGGCTCGAGCCAGACAATATAGCTAAAGTCAAGAGAAGCCACAAGAGAAAGACTGTACTAACGGAGGGCGCACAGAATGACGTCATTTGGGAGCAGTGGGGGAGGGGCGGTGGTCTGTGACTGGGACGTGCTGGCACTCACGCAGGCTGTGCGTGCGGGTCTGGGGAATTACAGACACTCAGCCCAACTCGGACCATGGATGCTACAAAGTATTTTTGGCATCCTAAACAGAAGGACCATATGTTATTACCACCCACTGCTATCAATAAACCCTTTGTTAGTGTGAGCTTAAACCCCGCCGGCGAAATTGGACAAAGTTTTTTTTGTTTTTTTTGTTTAATACTCGGTGTTATAAAGTTTGTAACGGTTTGTCCAATTATACACGTGGCAACGATTTTTTTGTATGCGAAAAAAAATTTGGAGCGAAAATCTGTCAATATGTAATTTCGCAAATATTTTCAGCAAAATCAGTTCAAATAACCTAACGGCATGTTTTACTTTGTTGAAACATGCGCGTGTGAATAGTAATTGGTTTTGGGATAGCGAGGCGGGGTTTGAGATTTTTTTTTTTTTTTTAACGTTTTTTTCCTCTCATAAAACCTTGTAAAGTTTGTAAAGCACCCTCTTCTTTGCACAGATATCCCCATGGACAGTTCATATTCACGCCAAGGCCTTCACTCACTGTCCGTGGTGTGTCCCATTCCCTAAGTGTGTGGGCTGCTGCATGGAGCGTATGACGTCACTGAACGTGGGCTGCTGCATGGAGTGTGGGCTGCTGCATGGAGTGTGTGACGTCACTGAGCGTGGGCTGCTGCATGGAGCGTATGACGTCACTGAGCGTGGGCTGCTGCATGGAGCGTATGACGTCACTGGGCGTGGGCGGCTGCATGGAGTATGTGACATCAGTGAGCATGGACTGGTGCATGGAGTGTGTGACACCACTGAACACAGGCGGCTGCGTTGAGTGTGTTACCTCAGTGAGCGTGAGCGACTGCAGGGAGTATGTGACATCACTGAACATAGGCGGCTGGGTTATGTGTGTTACCTCAGTGACCATGGGCGGCTGCAGGCAGTATGTGACATTACTGAACATAGGCGGCTGCGTTGAGTGTGTTACCTCAGTGACCGTGGGCGGCTGCAGGGAGTATGTGACATCACTGAACATAGGCGGCTGCGTTGAGTGTGTTACCTCAGTGACCGTGGGCGGCTGCAGGGAGTATGTGACATCACTGAACATAGGTGGCTGCGTTGAGTGTGTTACCTCAGTGAGCGTGAGCGGCTGCAGGGAGTATGTGACATCACTGAACATAGATGGATGCGTTGAGTGTGTTACCTCAGTGAGTGTGGGCTGCTGCATGGAGTGTGTGACATCACTGAGCGTGGGCTTCTGCATGGAGTGTGTGACGTCACTGAGCGTGGGCTGCTGCATGGAGTGTGTGAAGTCACTGAGCGTGGGCGGCTGTATGGAGTGTGTGACGTTACTGAGCGTGGGCGGCTGCATGGAGTATGTGACATCACTGAACATAGGTGGCTGCGTTGAGTGTGTTACCTCAGTGAGCGTGAGCGGCTGCAGGGAGTATGTGACATCACTGAACATAGACGGCTGCGTTGAGTGTGTTACCTCAGTGAGTGTGGGCTGCTGCATGGAGTGTGTGACGTTACTGAGCGTGGGCGGCTGCATGGAGTATGTGACATCACTGAACATAGGTGGCTGCATTGAGTGTGTTACCTCAGTGAGTGTGGGCTGCTGCATGGAGTGTGTGACGCCACTCACTGAGCGTGGGCTTCTGCATGGAGTGTGTGACGTCACTGAGAGTGGGCTGCTGCATGGAGTGTGTGGCATCACTGAACATAGGCGGCTGCATTGAGTGTGTTAAATCATTGAGCGTGGGCTGCTGCATGGAGTGTGTGACGACACCGAGCGTGGGCTTCTGCATGGAGTGTGTAACGTCACTGAGCGTGGGTGGCTGCATGGATTGTGTGACATCACTGAACATAGGCGGCTGCGTTCAGTGTGTTAAATCATTGAGCATGGGCTGCTGCATGGACTGTGTGAAGTCACTGAGCGTGGGCGGCTGCATGGAGTGTGTGATGTCACTGAGCGTGGGTGGCTGCATGGATTGTGTGACATCACTGCACATAGGCGGCTGCGTTGAGTGTGTTACCTCAGTCAGTGAGGGAGGCAGCATGGAGTATGTGACATCACTGAACATAGGCGGCTGCGTTCAGTGTGTTACCTCAGTGAGCGTGGGCTGCTGCATGGAGTATGTGACATCACTGAACATAGGCGGCTGCGTTCAGTGTGTTACCTCAGTGACCGTAGGATGCTGCATGGAGTATGTGACATCAATGAACATAGGCAGCTGCATTGAGTGTGTTACCTCAGTGAGCGTGGGAGGCTGCATGGAGTATGTGACATCACTGAACATAGGCGGCTGTGTTGAGTGTGTTACCTCAGTGAGCGTGGGTGGCTGCATGGAGTATGTGACATCACTGAACATAGGCGGCTGCGTTGAGTGTGTTACCTCAGTGAGTGTGGGCTGCTGCATGGAGTGTGTGACGTTACTGAGCGTGGGCGGCTGCATGGAGTATGTGACATCACTGAACATAGGTGGCTGCATTGAGTGTGTTACCTCAGTGAGTGTGGGCTGCTGCATGGAGTGTGTGACGCCACTCACTGAGCGTGGGCTTCTGCATGGAGTGTGTGACGTCACTGAGAGTGGGCTGCTGCATGGAGTGTGTGGCATCACTGAACATAGGCGGCTGCATTGAGTGTGTTAAATCATTGAGCGTGGGCTGCTGCATGGAGTGTGTGACGACACCGAGCGTGGGCTTCTGCATGGAGTGTGTAACGTTACTGAGCGTGGGTGGCTGCATGGATTGTGTGACATCACTGAACATAGGCGGCTGCGTTCAGTGTGTTAAATCATTGAGCATGGGCTGCTGCATGGACTGTGTGAAGTCACTGAGCGTGGGCGGCTGCATGGAGTGTGTGATGTCACTGAGCGTGGGTGGCTGCATGGATTGTGTGACATCACTGCACATAGGCGGCTGCGTTGAGTGTGTTACCTCAGTCAGTGAGGGAGGTAGCATGGAGTATGTGACATCACTGAACATAGGCGGCTGCGTTCAGTGTGTTACCTCAGTGAGCGTGGGCTGCTGCATGGAGTATGTGACATCACTGAACATAGGCGGCTGCGTTCAGTGTGTTACCTCAGTGACCGTGGGCTGCTGCATGGAGTATGTGACATCAATGAACATAGGCAGCTGCATTGAGTGTGTTACCTCAGTGAGCGTGGGAGGCTGCATGGAGTATGTGACATCACTGAACATAGGCGGCTGTGTTGAGTGTGTTACCTCAGTGAGCGTGGGTGGCTGCATGGAGTATGTGACATCACTGAACATAGGCGGCTGCGTTGAGTGTGTGACGTCACTGAGCGTGGGCTGCTGCATGGAGTATGTGACATCACTGAACATAGGCAGCTGCATTGAGTGTGTTACCTCAGTGAGCGTGGGTGGCTGCATGGAGTATGTGACATCACTGAACTTAGGCGGCTGCATTGAGTGTGTTACCTCACTGACCGTGGGCTGCTGCATGGAGTATGTGACATCACTGAACATAGGCAGCTGCATTGAGTGTGTTACCTCAATGAGCGTGGGCGGCTGCATGGAGTATGTGACATCACTGAACATAGGCGGCTGTGTTGAGTGTGTTACCTCAGTGAGCGTGGGTGGCTGCATGGAGTATGTGACATCACTGAACATAGGCGGCTGCGTTAAGTGTGTTACCTCAGTGAGTGTGGGCTGCTGCATGGAGTGTGTGACGTCACTGAGCGTGGGCTGCTGCATGGAGTGTGTGATGTCACTGAGCGTGGGCTGCTGCATGGAGTATGTGACATCACTGAACATAGGCAGCTGCATTGAGTGTGTTACCTCAGTGAGCGTGGGTGGCTGCATGGAGTATGTGACATCACTGAACATAGGCGGCTGCATTGAGTGTGTTACCTAAGTGAGCGTGGGTTGCTGCATGGAGTATGTGACATCACTGAACATAGGCGGCTGCATTCAGTGTGTTACCTCAATGACCGTGGGCTGCTGCATGGAGTATGTGACATCACTGAACATAGGCGGCTGCGGTCAGTCTGTTACCTCATTGACTGTGGGCTGCTGCATGGAGTATGAGACATCACTGAACATAGGCAGCTGCATTGAGTGTTTTACCTCAGTGAGCGTGGGTGGCTGCATGGAGTATGTGAAATCACTGAACATAGGCAGCTGCGTTCAGTGTGTTACCTCAGTGAGTGTGGGCTGCTGCATGGAATGTGTGCCGTCACTGAGCATAGGCAGCTGCGTGGAGTATGTGACATCACTGAACATATGCGGCTGCATTGAGTGTGTTACCTCAGTGAGCGTGGGTGGCAGCATGGAGTATGTGACATCACTGAACACAGGCGGCTGCGTTCAGTGTGTTACCTCAGTGACTGTGGGCTGCTGCATGGAGTATGTGACATCACTGAACATAGGCAGCTGCATTTAGTGTGTTACCTCAGTGAGCGTGGGTGGCTGCATGGAGTATGTGACATCAATGAACATAGGCGGCTGCGTTCAGTGTGTTACCTCAGTGAGTGTGGGCTGCTGCATGGTGTATGTGACATCACTGAACATAGGCAGCTGCATTGAGTGTGTTACCTCAGTGAGCGTGGGTGGCTGCATGGACTATGTGACATCACTGAACATAGGTGGCTGCATTCAGTGTGTTACCTCAGTGACCGTGGGCTGCTGCATGGAGTATGAGACATCACTGAACATAGGCAGCTGCATTGAGTGTGTTACCTCAGTGAGCGTGGGTGGCTGCATGGAGTATGTGAAATCACTGAACGTAGGCGGCTGTGTTCAGTGTGTTACCTCAGTGAGTGTGGGATGCTGCATGGAGTGTGTGACGTCACTGAGCGTGGGCAGCTGCGTGGAGTATGTGACATCACTGAACATACATCGTAAGACTGCCAGCATAACGCTACGCTACGCTTCATTGCTAAAACGCCTTCATTTGTATGCTAGTACTGTTTTTATTAGAACTGTTTCTTAAAAAATACTAGGACTTTGATGTCTTTTTAGATTGGGGAACGGGAATGGGCACACTGTGTTAGTTTACCTGTTGCGCACCACCGCTCCACCGGCACTTGCATTCGCGCTTTGCTGACCGAGGTGTGCTAGTGTACTTCCGCCTGTCAGAGCGGGTCACCGAGACGACGCCATCTTGGTCAGCGCGCTAGTTGTTTTCCCTGATTACCACACGCCTCCCTATTTAGGAAGGGTGATGCAAGCGCGCAGCGGGCGCGTCGATGGCGCGCCGGAGGCGCGCCAGGGGCAAGCCCGTCTGCGCTTGTCCGTGCTCCGACCGCGCTCAGCGCCAGCCACGCTGCCAGTTGTGCACCAGGGCATGCTCGATTATGCTACTCAAGGGAGCAACTCATACATATAGGTGAGAGGGATACTAAGGGGACACAGAAAGCGGTTAATAATGACAATCATGCCATAACTGACCAGCTTCTGGGCAGACTGAACTGTGGCCTGATAAATAGTAGATCCCTAGTTAAACACTATCAGGAGGTGGCAACTATGTTGGAATGCCTTGACCTAGATGTGTTGTTTTTAACCAAAACATGGACCAGCGCCGACTCCGTGGTAGAGCTAGGATTCGCATGCCCAGAGGGATATAAAATGTTCCACAAACCCAGACTGGTGGGGAGAGGCGTGGGGGTAGGAGTGATCTTTAAAGATAAATGGGAGTTTACCCCTTTACACATCGATGATGTCGAGGGTATTGAACTTCTAGGTTTCTCACTACAAGAGGCAAGAGGGAAAGTGCTGACAGGAATAGTATGTTACAGGCCCCCCGGACAACACATCCAATACCAAGCCCTAATTGACACCTTGGTCAATATGACCCTGACACATTCAAGGATGATCATATTGGGCGATTTCAATCTCTGGGACAATGGGGCCCTTGGCCCCTCACTGTGAGATCTGGAACAAGCCTTCGAAAGTCTCAATCTGCACCAATTAGTACATCAGTCAACCCATCAAGGAGGGCACACCCTAGACCTCTTATTTGCAAATCAGAATGAAACGGAAGTAATTGAAGTGCTACCTCAATGCTGGACCGATCACACCTTAATCCATTTTAGGATCACGCTGCCCAGTCTGGCCAATAATACAAATCAGTCAGTAACCTTCCGGAAGGGAAGAGAATGGGCTAAGTTACTAAAAAACAGAAAATATCCGACATTTCCAGAACACAATTTATTCATGTCCAGTAAATCAGTGGATGAAAACTATCAAATTTACTGTGACTACATAAAGGGTAACTTAGATGAGATTGCCCCAGTAAAAAGGCTGAAGAATAGGAAAAAACCCTCAGCTCCTTGGTATAACGAAGAGCTAAAACTAATGCGGAAAAAACGTAAACGAGCCGAAAGGATGTGGAGAAGGTCATATGAGGAAGCGGCCAAAGAAACGCTGAAATCATTTCAGGCCTTATACAAGGAAGCAATTTCAAGGGCCAAAGCAGAGTATTATGCGAAAACAATTCTGCAGGCACCTAATAGCACAAAAACGCTCTTCATCATCATAAAAGACCTATCCAATCCAGCGTGTACGGGCAATAAAGTAACCGCGACACAAAAACTCTGTGATAATATCGCTACCCACTTTGACGAAAAAATTAACAAGATAGTCAGTGGTTTAAACTCCAACAATGATAGTAGCCTCGACGAGGAAAAGGAACCTTCCATGAGATCAGCAACAGAGCAACAGAAAGAGGCACTCAAGGACTATCTGCCACCCGCTTTAGAGTGCTTTCAAATTCCCACTGTGGATATATTTAACAATCTAGCCCAGTGGTTCCCAAACTTTTTTGACCTGTGGCTCCCTTGACCTAATCGGCAGTTGGCCGTGGCACCCCACCATTTTTTACCGGTGGGGGGGATGTAAGCCCGACCTCGGGAGTACTTCCTGTTGTCTTCCTTAAAGTAATTGGGACGCAATGAAGGTATTATAATGGTTGGAATGCTTGAATTATTAATCTCATCCACTGGCAATCACTTTGGCTGCATCCCAATCCATCGTTTTTTTCCCCAACATAGTGCCTGGTCCCAAACCCTTATTTATGCCAGCTGCTGCTTTCAGTAGCTTTTGGTACTGAGACCCGCTCTGAGAAAATGGAACATTGAGTTTGGTCTGTCGTAATCAGTATCACCAGCATTATTTTTATACTAAAAAGGCGGGCTCCTTATGAGTGGCTTCACCAACACCGACCCAGAGTGACGCATGTAGGTGCAGGACTATGCGTCTCAGTACCTGCGCAAAGGCTTCGCCGCCGCGCAGGCCTATGCGGAGAAAGCTATGTGCCTGGCTTCAGAACTCATTCACCGCTAGCAAGAGAGGAGCTGGAGTGAACCAGGGCAGGCAGCTACATGGAAGTGCAAAAATAATCTGTCAAACGTTGTGTGCATGCAGATGTGTGTGTTTGTGTGTGAGCATGTGTGTGAAAGTGAGCGAGAGACAGGAGTGAATGACTGCTATTGTGACTTAGAACGAGTGAGACTGAGAATGAGGGCAAGTGAGTGATAGTGCATTGCACTGAATCAGTGTGAGTATGGAAGTGAGAAAGAGTGTGAGTGAGTTTAAAATGAGCATGAGTCAGAGCGTGTTTGTAAGTGTGCTGTAGAGCTTGCGAGTCTGGTGCTGACCCTGGCATTCGTGGCGGCAACTTTAGTTGTGTTTCAAGCCGCTACTTTAATGGTGATGTGCAGTGACAGGCTCCATGTAAAGGTTAATAGGTCCTGATCAGACCAATCCAAATTAAAGTCTTCTTCCTACACCCAGAATAACATGGTTCGGGATAAATGACGTTCAGACCCAGAGGGTAATTCCAAAAACATAGCGTACTCCGGAGTTATTCTACATCACCCAGACGTGAAAATATCGCAAGCCATCCCGTGTGGGCAGTTCCTTTACCAATCACACTCAGACCTTGCGGCGCTAACTAGAATACTGAGCGTTCAGCTGGCTACTTACTACTTAAACTTTACCTCACTCAGGCACACAAATATCGTAAACCACCCCCGGGCTGCCACCGATACATTTGACTTCACCTCGAGCGAAGTTTCTGCACGCATAGTTCGAAACAGTACCGGAAAACCACAAATCCCTTCATTAAAGCAAATGACGGCTGGGCCTTTATCCGCTGCTTCACTCATGCTCCGACCACAAGTTACACAGCATTAACCATTAAACTGCGTCCAAGCCCCGCCGAATGACGGACGGCTGAGGGCCGTTGGTAGCAGACAATGAATGAATGAAGCTACTCCGTCCAGGTCCCGTTTTACCTAGCTGAAAACGCTTAGCAGTTACTTGGTCACCAATGGAGTTTAAGCACGTCGTGTATGTTTTGAAGTCAGTGTGACTGCACTGGCAAGTTGTACTTACAGATGAAATGCTTGTTAATAAAAATCTATTGATGTGAAATCGTCCTATCATGTTGACAAAACCGTTTTCACTCACCCTATGCTGCGGCTGCAATTTCCCACATCGTGCGCGCGCGGCGCCCCTGGCACCTCATTACGGCGCACCGGGGTGCCGCGGCGCACAGTTTGGGAACCACTGATCTAGCCCAAAGCGTTTCCTCCGGGTCCCCTTTGGACCCTCTTCCGCAGGCGATCTGGAAAGAGTTCCAGCTGGAACTATTTCCATGGCTACGGCAGATTTGCTGTCAGTCATTAGAAAAGGGAACAGTCCCGGAAGGCTGGAAGCAGGCAGTAGTAACCCCGTTGCTCAAAAAGCCGTCACTCGACCCTAAGTGTCCATCGAGCTTTAGACCAATATCTCTTCTCCCGTATCCAGTAAAAATTCTGGAGCGGGCAGTTAGTAAGTCTCTGTCCCTCTATCTGGAAGAAAATCAACTACTAGATAAGGATCAATTCGGTTTCCGACCAGGGCATGGAACGGAAACGGCCTTAGCAACGGTCCTGGATAACCTAAGAATGCGAGCCGACAATGGCAATCTGTCCGTATTGGTTTTACTGGACTTGTCGGCCGCATTCGACACGGTAAATCACAGGATCCTGCTGAAAAGACTAGAGAACATCGGAGTGAAAGGACAGGCTTTAAAGTGGCTGCAATCGTATCTGACGGGCAGGCAACAGGTGGTAACTATCCCACCGTTCACCTCTCCCAAGACCCCCGTGCGACACAGGGTGCCACAGGGCTCAGCAATCAGCCCAATTCTATTTAATATTTATCTGCGCCCTTTAATCCCAATTATTAAGTCTTTCGGCATTGACCTAGTCAATTATGCAGACGATACGCAACTGGTGTTCTCTCTAGAAGGAAACCAGGCAGTATCTATTGAGAAATTTCAGGAGTGCATGCTCAAGACCTCCAGCTGGCTCAGGAAAAACTCCTTACAATTTAATGGAGAAAAAACTGAGATAGTATACTGCTCCGCGGCCAAAATAGCTCGGCCTTATCCCGCCGAATTTAGACTCACTCCTATGGATAAACCACTGATCCCTGCCAGAACAGTGCGTAACCTGGGGGTTCTAATGGATGACAATCTCCAATTGGAATCACAAATCAATAAAACAGTCGGCACCTGCTTCTCCTTGCTAAGAGCACTGCGCCAGATCCTCCCGCTCCTGCCCGCCACCTCCAGACCTCTGGTGGTGAGGAGTCTAATACTGAGCAGGTTGGACTATTGTAACTCCCTGTATTTGGGAGCACCACAATCAGCACTGCGGAAACTACAGAGGATTCAGTCTATTGCAGCCAAACTGGCGTTAAACAGGCAGCGTAGGTCCTCTACATCTCTAGCTCTAAGAGACCTTCATTGGCTGCCCATAAATGAGAGAATTCATTTTAAATCTCTCTGTATGGTGTTCAAAGCAGTACATGGCCTAGGTCCAATATCCATGCAGGAGAAATTCACCTGGTATACTCCAGGGAGAAACCTACGCTCATCAGGCACGAATTTGGTAACCACCACCAGATTTAGGAAGACCAGGACAGGTGGCAGAGCCTTTGGGGTAGCAGCCTCACGACTCTGGAATGACCTTCCCTTGAATATTAGGCAAATCAAATCTTTGCTCCCATTTAGAAAAAGCCTAAAGACATGGCTCTTCCCTAAGAACTAGCATTACGAGCATAGCGTGTCGTTTACAGACTATCTTTATGCACAATGTCATCTGGGCAAGTCACAGCGCCAGGATACCCGTAGGGTGACAGTTTTGCGCTATATAAAATTAAGAAATAAATAAATAAATAGCCGGCTGCATTGAGTGTGTTACCTCAGTGATCGTGGGCTGCTGCATGGAGTATGTGACATCACTGAACATAGGCAGCCGCATTGAGTGTGTTACCTCAGTGAGCGTGGGTGGCTGCATGGAGTATATGACATCACTGAACATAGGCGTCTGCATTGAGTGTGTTACCTCAGTGAGTGTGGGTGGCTGCATGGAGTATGTGACATCACTGAACATAGGCGGCTGCGTTCAGTGTGTTACGTCAGTGACCGTGGGCTGCTGCATGGAGTATGTGACATCACTGAACATAGACGGCTGCGTTCAGTGTGTTACCTCAGTGACCGTGGGCTGCTGCATGGAGTATGTGACATCACTGAACATAGGCGGCTGCGTTGAGTGTGTTACCTCAGTGAGCGTGGGCTGCTGCATGGAGTATGTGACATCACTGAACATAGGCGGCTGCATTGAGTGTGTTACCTCAGTGACCCTGGGCGGCTGCAGAGAGTATGTGACATCACTGAACATAGGCGGCTGCGTTGAGTGTGTTACCTCAGTGACTGTGGGCGGCTGCAGGGAGTATGTGACATCACTGAACATAGGCAGCTGCGTTCAGTGTGTTACCTCAGTGACCGTGGGCTGCTGCATGGAGTATGTGACATCACTGAACATAGGCGGCTGCATTGAGTGTGTTACCTCAGTGAGCGTGGGCGGCTGCATGGAGTATGTGACATCACTGAACATAGGCGGCTGCGTTGAGTGTGTTACCTCAGTGAGAGTGGGTGGCTGCATGGAGTATGTGACATCACTGAACATAGGCGGCTGCGTTGAGTGTGTTACCTCAGTGACCGTGGGTTGCTGCATGGAGTATGTGACATCACTGAACATAGGCAGCTGCACTGAGTATGTTACCTCAGTGAGCGTGGGTGGCTGCATGGAGTATGTGACATCACTGAACATAGGCGGCTGCATTGAGTGTGTTACCTCAGTGAGCGTGGGTGGCTGCATGGAGTATGTGACATCACTGAACATAGGCGGCTGCATTCAGTGTGTTACCTCAGTGACCGTGGGCTGCTGCATGGAGTATGTGACATCACTGAACATAGGCGGCTGCATTGAGTGTGTTACCTCAGTGAGCGTGGGCGGCTGCATGGAGTATGTGACATCACTGAACATAGGCAGCTGCATTGAGTGTGTTACCTCAGTGAGCGTGGGCTGCTGCATGGAGTGTGTGACATCACTGAACATAGGCAGCTGCATTGAGTGTGTTACCTCAGTGAGCGTGGGTGGCTGCATGGAGTATGTGACATCACTGAACATAGGCGGCTGCATTGAGTGTGTTACCTCAGTGAGTGTGGGTGGCTGCATGGAGTATGTGACATCACTGAACATATGCGGCTGCATTGAGGGTGTTACCTCAGTGAGTGTGGGTGGCTGCATGGAGTATGTGACATCACTGAACATAGGCGGCTGCGTTCAGTGTGTTACGTCAGTGACCCTGGGCTGCTGCATGGAGTATGTGACATCACTGAACATAGGCGGCTGCGTTCAGTGTGTTACCTCAGTGACCGTGGGCTGCTGCATGGAGTATGTGACATCACTGAACATAGGCAGCTGCATTGAGTGTGTTACCTCAGTGAGCGTGGGCTGCTGCATGGAGTATGTGACATCACTGAACATAGGCGGCTGCGTTGAGTGTTTTACCTCAGTGACCCTGGGCGGCTGCAGGGAGTATGTGACATCACTGAACATAGGCGGCTGCGTTGAGTGTGTTACCTCAGTGACCGTGGGCGGCTGCAGGGAGTATGTGACATCACTGAACATAGGCGGCTGCGTTCAGTGTGTTACCTCAGTGACCGTGGGCTGCTGCATGGAGTATGTGACATCACTGAACATAGGCAGCTGCATTGAGTGTGTTACCTCAGTGAGCGTGGGCGGCTGCATGGAGTATGTGACATCACTGAACATAGGCGGCTGCATTGAATGTGTTACCTCAGTGAGCGTGGGTGGCTGCATGGAGTATGTGAAATCACTGAACATAGGCGGCTGCGTAGAGTGTGTTACCTCAGTGACCGTGGGATGCTGCATGGAGTATGTGACATCACTGAACATAGGCAGCTGCACTGAGTACGTTATCTCAGTGAGCATGGATGGCTGCATGGAGTATGTGACATCACTGAACATAGGCGGCTGCATTGAGTGTGTTACCTCAGTGAGCGAGGGTGGCTGCATGGAGTATGTGACATCACTGAACATAGGCGGCTGCATTCAGTGTGTTACCTCAGTGACCGTGGGCTGCTGCATGGAGTATGTGACATCACTGAACATAGGCAGCTGCATTGAGTGTGTTACCTCAGTGAGCGTGGGCGGCTGCATGGAGTATGTGACATCACTGAACATAGGCGGCTGCATTGAGTGTGTTACCTCAGTGAGCGTGGGCTGCTGCATGGAGTGTGTGACATCACTGAACATAGGCAGCTGCATTGAGTGTGTTACCTCAGTGAGCGTGGGTGGCTGCATTGAGTATGTGACATCACTGAACATAGGCGGCTGTGTTGAGTGTGTTACCTCAGTGAGTGTGGGCTGCTGCATGGAGTGTGTGACGCCACTGAGCGTGGGCTGCTGCATGGAGTATGTGACATCACTGAACATAGGCAGCTGCACTGAGTATGTTACCTCAGTGAGCATGGGTGGCTGCATGGAGTATGTGACATCACTGAACATAGGCGGCTGCATTGAGTGTGTTACCTCAGTGAGCGTGGGTGGCTGCATGGAGTATGTGACATCACTGAACATAGGTGGCTGCATTCAGTGTGTTACCTCAGTGACCGTGGGCTGCTGCATGGAGTATGTGACATCACTGAACATAGGCGGCTGCATTGAGTGTGTTACCTCAGTGAGCGTCGGCGGCTGCATGGAGTATGTGACATCACTGAACATAGGCGGCTGCATTGAGTGTGTTACCTCAGTGAGCGTGGGCTGCTGTATGGAGTGTGTGACATCACTGAACATAGGCAGCTGCATTGAGTGTGTTACCTCAATGAGCGTGGGTGGCTGCATTGAGCATGTGACATCACTGAACATAGGCGGCTGCATTGAGTGTGTTACCTCAGTGAGTGTGGGTGGCTGCATGGAGTATGTGACATCACTGAACACTATGCGGCTGCGTTCAGTGTGTTACGTCAGTGACCGTAGGCTGCTGCATGGAGTATGTGACATCACTGAACATAGGCGGCTGCATTGAGTGTGTTACCTCAGTGAGCGTGGGCGGCTGCATGGAGTATGTGACATCACTGAACATAGGCGGCTGCATTGAGTGTGTTACCTCAGTGAGCGTGGGCTGCTGCATGGAGTGTGTGACATCACTGAACATAGGCAGCTGCATTGAGTGTGTTACCTCAGTGAGCATGGGCTGCTGCATGGAGTATGTGACATCACTGAACAGAGGCGGCTGCGTTGAGTGTGTTACCTCAGTGACCCTGGGCGGCTGCAGGGAGTATGTGACATCAGGCTGCGTTGAGTATGTGACATCACTGAACATATGCGGCTGCATTGAGTGTGTTACCTCAGTGAGCGTCGGCGGCTGCATGGAGTATGTGACATCACTGAACATAGGCGGCTGCGTTCAGTGTGTTACCTCAGTGAGCGTGGGCTGCTGTATGGAGTGTGTGACATCACTGAACATAGGCAGCTGCATTGAGTGTGTTACCTCAATGAGCGTGGGTGGCTGCATTGAGCATGTGACATCACTGAACATAGGCGGCTGCATTGAGTGTGTTACCTCAGTGAGTGTGGGTGGCTGCATGGAGTATGTGACATCACTGAACATATGCGGCTGCGTTCAGTGTGTTACGTCAGTGACCGTAGGCTGCTGCATGGAGTATGTGACATCACTGAACATAGGCGGCTGCATTGAGTGTGTTACCTCAGTGAGCGTGGGCGGCTGCATGGAGTATGTGACATCACTGAACATAGGCGGCTGCATTGAGTGTGTTACCTCAGTGAGCGTGGGCTGCTGCATGGAGTGTGTGACATCACTGAACATAGGCAGCTGCATTGAGTGTGTTAT
The DNA here is from genome assembly GCA_963921515.1 of Calotriton arnoldi. Taxonomy (NCBI): domain Eukaryota; kingdom Metazoa; phylum Chordata; class Amphibia; order Caudata; family Salamandridae; genus Calotriton; species Calotriton arnoldi. Next base: position 147,415 of record CAWUFW010011187.1, read on the forward strand.
CTCAGTGAGCGTGGGTGGCTGCATTGAGTATGTGACATCACTGAACATAGGCGGCTGCGTTGAGTGTGTTACCTCAGTGAGTGTGGGCTGCTGCATGGAGTGTGTGACGCCACTGAGCGTGGGCTGCTGCATGGAGTATGTGACATCACTGAACATAGGCAGCTGCACTGAGTATGTTACCTCAGTGAGCATGGGTGGCTGCATGGAGTATGTGACATCACTGAACATAGGCGGCTGCATTGAGTGTGTTACCTCAGTGAGCGTGGGTGGCTGCATGGAGTATGTGACATCACTGAACATAGGTGGCTGCATTCAGTGTGTTACCTCAGTGACCGTGGGCTGCTGCATGGAGTATGTGACATCACTGAACATAGGCGGCTGCATTGAGTGTGTTACCTCAGTGAGCGTCGGCGGCTGCATGGACTATGTGACATCACTGAACATAGGCGGCTGCATTGAGTGTGTTACCTCAGTGAGCGTGGGCTGCTGTATGGAGTGTGTGACATCACTGAACATAGGCAGCTGCATTGAGTGTGTTACCTCAATGAGCGTGGGTGGCTGCATTGAGCATGTGACATCACTGAACATAGGCGGCTGCATTGAGTGTGTTACCTCAGTGAGTGTGGGTGGCTGCATGGAGTATGTGACATCACTGAACATATGCGGCTGCGTTCAGTGTGTTACGTCAGTGACCGTAGGCTGCTGCATGGAGTATGTGACATCACTGAACATAGGCGGCTGCGTTCAGTGTGTTACCTCAGTGACCGTGGGCTGCTGCATGGAGTATGTGACATCACTGAACATAGGCGGCTGCATTGAGTGTGTTACCTCAGTGAGCATGGGCTGCTGCATGGAGTATGTGACATCACTGAACAGAGGCGGCTGCGTTGAGTGTGTTACCTCAGTGACCCTGGGCGGCTGCAGGGAGTATGTGACATCACTGAACATAGGCGGCTGCGTTGAGTGTGTTACCTCAGTGAACATAGGCGGCTGCGTTCAGTGTGTTACCTCAGTGACCGTGGGCTGCTGCATGGAGTATGTGACATCACTGAACATAGGCAGCTGCATTGAGTGTGTTACCTCAGTGAGCTTGGGCGGCTGCATGGAGTATGTGACATCACTGAACATAGGCGGCTGCATTGAATGTGTTACCTCAGTGAGCGTGGGTGGCTGCATGGAGTATGTGACATCACTGAATATAGGCGGCTGCGTTGAGTGTGTTACGTCAGTGACCGTGGGATGCTGCATGGAGTATGTGACATCACTGAACATAGGCAGCTGCACTGAGTATGTTATCTCAGTGAGCATGGGTGGCTGCATGGAGTATGTGACATCACTGAACATAGGCGGCTGCATTGAGTGTGTTACCTCAGTGAGCGAGGGTGGCTGCATGGAGTATGTGACATCACTGAACATAGGCGGCTGCATTCAGTGTGTTACCTCAGTGACCGTGGGCTGCTGCATGGAGTATGTGACATCACTGAACATAGGCAGCTGCATTGAGTGTGTTACCTCAGTGAGCGTGGGCGGCTGCATGGAGTATGTGACATCTCTGAACATAGGCGGCTGCATTGAGTGTGTTACCTCAGTGAGCGTGGGCTGCTGCATGGAGTGTGTGACATCACTGAACATAGGCAGCTGCATTGAGTGTGTTACCTCAGTGAGCGTGGGTGGCTGCATTGAGTATGTGACATCACTGAACATAGGCGGCTGCGTTGAGTGTGTTACCTCAGTGAGTGTGGGCTGCTGCATGGAGTGTGTGACGCCACTGAGCGTGGGCTGCTGCATGGAGTATGTGACATCACTGAACATAGGCAGCTGCATTGAGTGTGTTACCTCAGTGAGCGTGGGTGGCTGCATGGAGTATGTGACATCACTGAACATAGGCGGCTGCGTTGAGTGTGTTACCTCAGTGACCGTGGGCTGCTGCATGGAGTATGTGACATCACTGAACATAGGCAGCTGCATTGAGTATGTTACCCCAGTGAGCATGGGTGGCTGCATGGAGTATGTGACATCACTGAACATAGGCAGCTGCGTTCAGTGTGTTACCTCAGTGAGCGTGAGCGACTGCATGGAGTATGTGACATCACTGAACATAGGCGGCTGCGTTGAGTGTGTTACCTCAGTGAGTGTGGGCTGCTGCATGGAGTGTGTGACGTCACTGAGCGTGGGCGGCTGCATGGAGTATGTGACATCACTGAAAATAGGCAGCTGCATTGAGTGTGTTACCTCAGTGAGCGTGGGCGGCTGCATGGAGTATGCGACATCACTGAACATAGGCGGCTGCGTTCAGTGTGTTACCTCGGTGACAGTGGGCTGTTGCATGGAGTATGTGACATCACTGAACATAGGCAGCTGCATTGAGTGTGTTACCTTAGTGACCGCGGGCTGCTGCATGGAGTGTGTGACGTCAGAGAGTGGAATATTCCCTCCAAGACTGACTCTAGGCTCAGGCAGCGAAGACCCGAGGCTAGAGTAAAGTACACACTTAAAGGCAATTCACGAAAGCACTTTTGATGAGGGGCATTAGTACTACAGAGTGCTCTTTTACGTACTCTTACATGCCTTTGTGAATCAGCCTTGAAACGGGGAAAAGTTCTTTCTATTTGTACTAGTTATATAGGAGTATCCTCTGAACATCCCAAAGAACTAACACTACAAACAAGCATTGGCATAGCCAATACGTCTCGCCTTTGGGGCCTTATAAGTGTTTAGACAGAGCTATTGGCTCTGTTAACGTTTTTAATATGTGTAGAGCATTGTGAATGTTGTGCAGCATGTTTAAAAGTTATAAGTTATAATAAAAAAAGTGTTATAACCATTTTTGTCACCTTATATATAACCTAGAAAACATATGCATTTTCATGTCTAAATGTGTATGGCTTACCTTTGCTTCGAAGTAGTAAATAAAATAGTACTGTGGAAAATCTGCTGCGCAAATAAATCGACGAACTGTGTGGTAAATACCTAAAGTAAATGTGGTGCATTTAGCATGTCTGTCTCTAACTTCTCGAATTAAGCCATGTTCACACCTTCGTACTGCTGTCTTTTAAAACATACAAAAAAAATGAACGGAAATAACCCGACGTGATTTCTGTGCCCGGCAGCCACAGCCCTGTGAATTGGTGGCCTTCTCCTTCAACAGCACAAAGGGAGCCAGCGGCCTGGCCTTTCCCTGCTAATTACTGCGCGAGGCTGGGCCGGAGCCCCCTCACTTCAAAGGCCCTGCGAGGGGGGGAGCACAGGGTGTCTGTCCGTTTGCAGCTGTGCGCGGGCTGGCTTTAGTTTTGCTGAACATTATGCCGCTTCAGACTTAACAGAAGAGATTTTTTTGTATTATTATTATTAAGGCACAGCAGCCTTGCAGCGAACTGGTTTAAGCAGCTGCATTGTATAAATGCGCAAAAAAGTTATTATTGTGTCTGTTTAGAAGAGGTTGGGTGTGGGGAGTAGGGGAGGGGGCAGCCAACTAATGTTAATGTCGATTGTTGACTTGCCATCTGCTAGATAAGATAAGGAATGCAGCTGGCACCCTGCGCGCCGCTGCTCGCTCCCGACAGCTGGATGCCGTGGGAGTGAACATTTAGAGAAAAGGTGGGACATGCACCCGCCTTTGGCCAATTGCGTGCTTTCATTTTTGAAAGCCACACGCAAAGGCCAATAGAATGTGTGGAAGTTGAAAAACCACATTGAAAAGTTTCGAGAAAGTCTGGAGTGATTCCAAGAGGCCTCCCCATAGAGTACTACTTCAAATACTCGGCCATGTCATTGGGGAGAGGCACACCACTCTTGCAGGGGTCGCCACCAGTACTGGGGGTCTTCTGGACCTGACTGTGCACGGAGGTAGCAACCCCTTCCTGCATGATGCTACTGCCTTGAGCTATGCATTCATTACTTCAAACTATGGACACACTGGGCCTACCTCACAACAATGTGAGCAAGCATTTGCAATTCAATAGGTCTCGCATTTTCAAGAGTTTAAGCTATTGGCGTTGTAAATGACAATGCCTTTTATTTATCTGTTTTGCTAATTAACACATAAATAAAAGGCATTGTCATTTACAATGCCAATAGCTCAAACTCTTGTGATTGCGAGACATATTCAAAGAAGCGGCCGCTATTGTCCCGGGCTGCTCTGAAATGAAAGCGCGCATGGCGCCCTGAATGTTGCAGGAAAGCATGTCGTGCCTGCAGTAGGAGAAACTCATTAAATAAAATAGTGCTTACAGAATAAAACAAGCATTGGCATAGCCAATAGGTCTCGCCTTTGGGACCTTATAAGTGTTTAGCCATGCAACAGTTGATGTTGTTGCACCAAGGATATTGTACTGCATAACTAAATACTTATAAGGCCCCAAAGGCGAGACCTATTGGCTATGCCAATGCTTGTTTAAAGTAATGTTCGCGAATCTAGAATGGTTTCTGGGGTGAGCTGGGGCCATCTGAGAATGCTACAGAACACAAAGTCCATTCATTCAGAAGTGCCTGGAGACACTAGCATCCTTCTTTGAGGCACGTTTGTAGAGCTAGGTGATTTCTTTCTCAGCTTGGAAGCTGGTGAAAGAGCCAAGTGAACTAAAGATTCCACTGTAGAGTAAAAACGTGATCACATAACGTGCAAAATGCTCGGATACCTTCGGGTCTAGCTAGCGCTATACAAATCTCAAAATAATAACAGGCTCCAAATTCCGTCTTTCATCCTTCCGGGTCGAAAAAATGAGTAAGATTGAGTTTGGTAGTAATGTACATATCAGTGCCTAGATACCAAACAAATGGCAGACAGCGCTATGTACAGTTAATTGTGTTATTTTTGTCTGCCAAAACCGTACATAAGTTCACTCAAAAATACTTTTTCCGGGCTAACTAAACAATTTTACATTAAAAGTAATACCTGTGACGTACACATTCCTTGCACTGGCTGTGTTTTCAAAAACTTAAACCGGCGCGAAATATTTCACGAGTCTCAGGACACACATAGTGAGCTCACCCCCCCCAGCTGGGGAAACGAGGTGCAAGCGGCACCGAATGGTGAAAAACAGAGGTGAAATGGGCAGCACCGACCAAAAGGCGCGGCCTCTGAAGTGCTGTGGCAGATTTAACACCCGATCTGTGACGTGGCCGAGGTGCGAATGGCGGCGGCACAAGCTACAGTAAAGGTCCCGGAGAGAAGACTGCAGCAACATGCGGCAGATGAAGAGCGCGAACGACAAAAGAGAAGTGGGAAGGTGAGAAGCCAAACAAGGAAGGGGCAGAGGGATCGGGTTGCAGAGTCTATGGCCAGAGATCAAAAGATAGCAACACAAGAGGAGCCTTGGAGTGACGAGGCGCTAATTGTCTGTCCTGCAGATGGGCGCGGGGAGGAAGGAACCGGAAGGAACGGCAGGCTGCAGTAATGAGCGTCATTCAATATGTGTGGGAGAATGGACGAGGGGCACTCACTGCAGGCGCACTGCCGCCGTGCACCAGAGGGCTGCGCAGGCGAATAAATAAACACGTGCCCGCAGTGAGATTGCTCGTTTCTGGCTTTAATAGGAAAGTTATCAGAATACATCACTCAGGAGGAGGTCGCCAAAAGTTAGGCAAACTTGCACACACGTTAACGGCATGGCCACGCCCACTCTCATCCGGCGTCTAACTTGGGTGCACTCAAAGAAAGATGAAAATAGATGTACACTACTGATAGAAGACAACCGAGACGTGGAGTCGTCCCTCGAGGCAATTCCTTACTCAAAAAGCCCCAAAACGCCATCACCGTTGCTGGGTTTTCAGGATACGTGTGCGCAGAGCCCTCGGCAAACGGAGAATAATAGGGGGAGATAAAAGGTGTCAAGTAAAATATTTCTGCTAGTGACAAGTGTGTGTTAATGGGTGTCCCAGAACACATACCGCTTGAACCAGGGTGGCTCAGTGAGTTAATATTTGTGGCGATCATCCTGGAAAAGCTGCTCAGCCTTCCATCTTTACGAAGTCGGTAAACTGCTTACAATTGCATTAGGTATTAGTAAGACCTAATATTTACAACTCTTGGAGACCGCCGAAGTGTGGTATGAAGCGGTATATTAAACAGAAGTCAAACACTATTTTTATTTCCAGTAGTATTTAAAAATGGATGTCACAGTGTCGCCTCCAGCTCAAAGCCAGAAAGAATATAATCTTCGGATGTGTGTGGAAGAGAGACAATAGAATCTTTTGATGTCGAGTCAAAGCTAGTCACATACCAATCAATCCATTCACTCCTCTCCTGAAGTGTAAGGTGAAATACCCAGCAACAAGCATTGGCCGCGCGGCCGTGAAACTGACACGGCCGCGCGGCCGTGAAAGTGAAAGTAATCGCGGGTTTTGGAAGTGCAAACAGTGGCTTTTGCTGGCGACCAGCTTGCGTTCACGTGAGCGTCCAGATGGCGAGGGAAGCCATATGGCGCCTGATCGCGCGTGCACGCTCGCGTGAACGCAGGCTAGTCGCCAGCAAAAGCCACTGTTTGCACTTCCAAAACCCGCTTACTAAAACTCTCGCCAGAGCAGCGCATGCGCTGGCTCAGGCGAGAACTAAAAAGAGGTTCTGTGTAACAATCAAAGTAAAAGGGCCAGTCCTCATGGGAGGTTACAAATGAAGACAAGGCGGTACTAAGGAGGGACTAACAAGCCCATTAAGGAATCAGAAGTCAGCATTTACGAAGGACAATGACACAAGCCAATGACAAATATGGACGGAGAGTGGGCGGGGCTTCTATTCCATACTCCAATACAGCATGCATCGCAGAGCAGCGCATGCGCTGCCCAGGCTCGACCTAAAAATTTCTAATGTGCAGGCTTGTAATATTTTTCAGATTCATAGACTACCCTAGACCAACCAGGTCTATCAAGCAGATATTTGGATAAGTGAATCTAAGATTTTGAGACATTCACTCTGGTGTACCCAACTAAAAGAGAGGATGCAACGAGCGTGGTCTAAGGAGGAGCTGAGCTGACAAATGGGATTTTTCATTTGTAGCAGAATCGTAATTATAATTGTAAATTGTATTTCTATAGCCCTTACTACCCCTGATGAGGCGTTGAAGCATTTTGCGGCGAATAGCATGCTTCCCCGGAACCCAAGATTAGAAGTTACAAGTAGAGTGGTATTTTTTTTCTTCTTTTGTAAGGGGTTTGAGGAAAAAAACAAGGTTGTGGATCACAGGAGTACCAGTATAATGCTGAATGATATTCTGAAAAGTATACCTCTTCTTCCCCTCAAAATGATCCTAGCGTTGAGGACACTATTGGCCCGATTAGGAGTTTGACGGATGGGATACTCTGTCACCAACGTTACGGATATCCTGCCCAACAAATTACAAGTTCCATTGGATATAATGGAATTATAATTTGGCGGACGGGATATCAGTCACGTTTGTGACGGAGCAACCCTGTCCGCCAAACTCGTAATCAGACACTATGGGGCCGATTCCGATCTCGGCCGGTAGTGCTCCGAATCGGATTCGGATTCACCGGATCCGATTCGGAGCCCTGTTTCCCGACCGAATCGTACGCGGGTCCGGCCGAGCGAGTACGATGCAAGCACCCGAAATCGCCGACCGACTCGAACGCGGCTTCAACACGCTCCGACCGACTCGCAGGGACATGACTCGCACCGCGCTATGGAGACGTTTCCCGGCCGGGTAAGTACGATGCGCGCCGCGAGCAGTCCGATCGACTCGCGCCGTCCGGCTCGAAAAAGCTGTCGGAGCCGGACTTTGGGGGTCCGCGTCGGACCTCCTGTACGCGTATGCACGCGAGTCGCACACAGGGGGACCCATGGGTTCCCCTACCTGTGCATGTACGCCGCGATGCGCATGGACGCGTACACGCTGTAGGGGGCGCCCTTGTCCGCCTCGCACTCCATTGAGTCAATGGGAGCCCGCGTACGCGTTGTACGACAGGCTCCCATTGACTTCAATGGGAGTCCGACCGACTCGAGTCCGATAGCATGCGTGCGCATCGTACTCGTTCGGTCGGACTGCTAGGGTCCGATTCGGTCGGAATTCTCTCCGGGTCCGGCTCGGTCGGGGAGATTTCCGGCCGGAATCGGAATTGGCCCCTAAGTGTTTTATATAAAGAGCTACAGAAAATATTCAATAAATAGATTTGTGAGTTGAGCACATGCCCCAGAAACTGACATTTACAAGTCCCAATGAGGCAGCTCAGGTTGTCAGTGCTCCACCACAGTGGTCTGCGCTTTAACAGTCAATGAAAGCACACCATTATGTTATATGTAGGTGAAATTACTAACTGTACATGATTCAATTTCTATATAACTTCGTAAAGTTCATGTCCACTTCTCTTATGTTAGCTGCATTCTGTAGGCCTGAAATAAATTTTCCCTGGAAGCTCTCGCATTAGAATTAATAATCGAATTTCATGTGCACGTTAGATTCTGTTCTTTCTCACGTTTCTGTTGCAGGTGGAAGAATCATCCTTGTTAGTTAGAATAATGTCTTTGTATTAGGAGTTAGGCAAGGAGAGAAGGGGATACATCAAGCGATGATACTGATATGGAGAACTGTTGTACTTTCGCACTGGAGAGAGCCTGGGAATCAAGGTCATCTCACCACCGCTCTGGAGCATCCCTGCCCAATGGAAAAGTACCTATGAGGACGTGGCCTGATCAGATGTCGCGACCCGTGAAGGATCCTGGGAAGCCACCTGTGCTATTGATGTATCGTAACTAGGGAAAGAGCCCCCGGCACTTCTTCTCTGCCTCGAGAGAGGGAGCATCTTAGAACGAGCTCTGTAGCTTCATGCTGCTTTATCCACTTGATGTGGGGAGAATTCTATAGAGGACCTCACACGTTGACACCTTAACTGATTCTGCCCCGCAAATTGCTTAGTTAGGGATGTCACGTTAGTGCTGGTGTAGGGACAGATTAATGCTTTATTCCCACGAACCTTCGATGCAGGGGAACTTGGACGTTTGTTCCCTAATCTTTTGTATCATGATTCTTGAGCTAATTATCTTGTGCATGTTGCACCGCCTTAATTTCATTCGTAGATTTGGCTTTGTATTAGTCCCAATGTATTTCTACACCCTCATCTTGAGGGGCCTGTACGTTCAGTTATTTTTGGATGTGCAATAAATCAACTAACCTGATTTGGTAGCCTGTGATTCTCAATAGTCATAGTGAATTGAAATTGAAATGATTGACCAGCTAACGAATTCTCTCCCCCCACGCTTTCATACTGAGAAAAAGTACCATCGAGGTTCTAGAGCAGATCTGGAACGTGGAAACTCAGCTCCTTCAGGGCAGTGGACAGAAGTGCACTTGCCCTCAGTGCAGGAGAGTTATGCAAAGTCTACACGAAGCCACAATGTCAGTGTCGTAGAGGTTATCAAATGTATGCTCATTTCAGAAGGACAATTTATAGCTGCAATGTATGTGCCTTTAAACAAAAGGACCGCATGCCAAAATTAAAAGGGAAAGATATATATGGCCAACCATGGTTAGTTGCTGATTTTGTGTTATGCTAAACTCAACTTGTATAGCAATGCCAGTAGTTATACACAAAATGCTCAGATGTCACATGATCATACATCTCCATAATATCAGTATACCGCATGACAAAATAATGATGAAAATTGTTGTACAACATAGTTAAAAAAACAGAAGTACATACAGTGAATACCAAGTGTGGCAGCCCAATTCAATGCAGGACTATAAAACTGCATTCCTCTAGCGTGTTTAGCGCTTTATTAATGCTATCACATCTCAAAATCTAACGGCACTATGCTATATTTAGCATCAACTGGATATCGCCACCCCTCGGGGGTTTGCGTATCAATTCAATAACCTGCCATCTGTTTTCATCTGGAGAATGGTTTTGGTCAACAAAATTAGATACCACAGGTGCATGTTCGGTTCTACATCGTATGCGGCTCTTGTGTTGCAATAAGAGAATCTTCACTTTTTGCGTTGTTTGACCCACTTAGATGAAGTTGCAAAGGCACCACAACGCATACACAAAGTTTTGGGAATTCCAGTTAGTGTGGTCCCTTAAATTGTACACAATGTTGTCATGCAAGAAATGTTTAGTATTAGCGGTCGAATCACACATTACACAATTGCCCTATTTAAAGTGGCCAACGATCTTATTGAGACCCCATGAGGAAGCCGTTCCAGAGAATTGATTTTGGACAGGCAGGCACGCACTGGATGGTCCTGTATATTGCGTCCCCTTTTGAATGAAAATAAAGGTAGATCATCAGTGAGTCCAATGGATTGAACCAAGGACCAGTGTTTCTTGACGATTTTAGTTATAGCATTACTTTGTGTACCAAACGTGGTCACACCTACTTACCTCTCCATCACTTTTTTAGGGCAAGGGGTAAGTAAACATTCATGGTGATTGTACCAGGCCCTTTTTAAAGATCTTTTTATCAAGCGCCGTGGATATCCACAGTGCTCCAGTTTTTTGGCTAGGATATTGGACTCATGAAAGTAGCCCGCTCTAAATTTACAATTTCTTCGGATGCGAAGAAACTGCCCAAATGGCAATCCATCCTTCAGGCCCTTTGGATGATGGCTTGTATATTGCAATAAAGTATTGTGGGCCGTGGGTTTGGTATAAAGTTTGGTGGCTAGCTTGCCATCACGAGGCATGATTGTGAGATCTAGAAAATCAACCATTTCATTACTTGAATGTGATGTAAAATTCAAGTCAGGTGAACGGGAATTCAGCCGTTCAAGAAAAGTAGTTAAACTAGATACGTCTCCTCTCCAGATAAAAAGGATATCGTCAATATAGCGCCTCCAGTGGCACACATTGTCAAAGTAAGGGTTCACAGTGTTGTCATATATGCTTCTCAAAATTGTCTACATACAAGAGAGCAACGTTTGGGGCATAAGAAGCCCCCATGGAAGTTCCCCTGACTTGTAAAAAATACTAAAGAATAAAGGACAGGAGCCTGTGGTGTCCTGAATACGTCTGAGGCTCACATTCCTCTTGTTCTGGAATGTGGGGTGCGTTGCCAGGCACTGGGTTGAACTGCTTTTGTGGCAGTTAAGCTGGCTCCCTGACTGGATGGCGTCTCATCAACTTCGTGTCTCAATAAACCTCTTCAAAATATACGTTGGTCTCTTCTGCTGTCCTTATTGAGGGGAGTTACTTCTACAGAGCCCTTGGAGCTTTTGCATTAAGATATTCAAATTCCTGTGCACTTAAGAAGCAAGTCTTTGGCTTTTGAGGTGGTGTTAAAAAGTACTTTCTGGATATCAGATAAGGGATTAGATCTCAATGAGATATGATTGTTATTAGACAGTTGTCTTGCTATTTTAGCTCTATAAGATGTATTTGGCGGTGTCGCAATTCCCCCGCCTTTATCTATTTTTGTTAACATCAGCATATCTTTTTATGTTAACATCAACACATCTTTTCCTTGGGGCTATACTATAGATAACTTAAATGATGATGTATAGTATTCGTGATGTCACGCCTGCTCAATGCGCTGCGGCACGCGTTTTCTAATTCTTTAATTGTTTTTCTTTAAATTGTTTTTCCTTAAATTGCACTGGGTTGTTTAGCTGGTGAGTATTTCTCAGTTAACCTTACCGAATACCGATTAGCATATTAGATGCTTTTTAGAATTGTAGCCTCAAGCTAAACGTAGTCTTTCTTCTCGTTTTGCTCAGGGTGAGCAATGCTATTTTAAATGCTGTTCCAACCCACGGCTCTACCGCATTGTTCGGAGAGCGAAACAAGCGCTTATTGATTTCTCGAGCAGGTAAGACGGTCGGTTTCAGAAGTGCCTTTTTTACGCATAGTTTTGAACAAATTCTTTTGCTGTTTATAGTTCACTAATAATTCAAATGATCCAAGAACCTTGAACTCGGAACTGGCCCGTTTAATTGTGTATGGGTCTCTCCAGTGGTGGGCGGCACAGATCGGGGATGGCGGAGGGAGGAAGTAAAGAAAAAGAAAACGTACCTCCTCGCCGCATCTTGTTTCTCCTCCGCCATCTCTCAGCGTCGTCCCTTCACTCTGCTGGAACAGGAAGCACCCAGGTTCCCCTGACCGATCACAATGCTGCAATGCAGCGTTGTGATTGGTCTGAGGCCATGGTCTGGTGCTCAAACAGGGAATGGGAGCCTGGGTATGTTCTCCACCCAGGCTGTAAGGCAGCCTGGGTGGAGAACATGCAAAGTACGTATGACTGTTTGGCTGGCCCGAGAGGGTCGGCCAAACAGACATTGCACACTTAGAGTGCCCACCACTCCTCTCCCCTTCTCTGAGAGCAGAGCAGCCCCACCCGCCCCGCCAAGACGTCGCAGCAGGAACGAATAAAATTATAATACCAACGAGTTATTATCATTTTATTTTTCCTTTATTCACACTGCTGAAAGCACTGGGGTGACGCTCCTGTGCCTTAGCGGAGGAGCCGCCACTCGGTCTCTCTGATGCCACATTGAATTCCATGTGTAAACAAGTTTGCTAGTTGGTGAGTCATTCACTATCCTTTCCAACTGGCTGCTAATTAACTTAGTAGGAATCCCCTTTTATTACATTGATTTATTCCTACTTATTACCTCGTAGGGATCCTAGTTATGTATAATTGCCCATGTGGGAGTCCTCGTCTGGTATACGTTTGATACAGATGACACAAGTAGGTTCATCCGCAACCCATGAGTTTGGTAACTGGGGTGTATCTTTGTAGTTTTTGCATCTCATTTTGGTTTATCACAAGTTATTTTGATTGATTCACCTTTTGGTGATGGTTTCTTTGACTCAAACACTATAGTCAGTGAAACATGCATGACACTTAGATTTTGTCTTGTGCTTTGCCTTCATTGATTTATTCAGTTTTTCGGTTTTTCGTCCTCACCCAAATTAGTTTTCTCTAAATTTCAGATTTAATTGATTGGTTGCTCTTAACCTTTCCCTTGTCCTGATGGTGACCTCCTGAATTGAATAGGTTGAAACGCCTTCGACGCCTTCCTTTGGCATAAATAAAAGAGGAAGCATATGTTGCATTTTCTGTTCCTGTTATCTGTTGGACTTGTTTTGTTTAACTTTTCCCTCTGCCATTGTTCCTTCGTTTACACTCAAACTGTATTTTCAGTCACGTTTGTTTGTTGAGCACCTTTTGTCTACTGCATTTTATAAATATCAGTAACAATATCTGTCTTTTGATTAATAGCTTTGGGTACCCTCTCATGATTTTTTCTTCATTTTCTATGTCTTTCGTCTTCAAATTTAACTCTGTTTTATTTATGTAAAACAATAGTAGTTTATTGTAGTCTATGTAGTAATTTCTTGAACCACTGTAGCCGTTACAATATTTATTGGCCCCAGGTTCGGGTAATAGGGCTGCCCCTGTTTGATGTAACCATTGTAGGTACTACTCAGCACGAGGCCCGCCCCTTCATCGCCCGCCCCTCCTCATACAGTGAGATTGTTCTTCAAGCTGACAAGTGTGGACTCATTTCCACATCTTTTTTTGTTCTTCAAGTTGACAAGTATGGACTCATTCCCACATCTTTTTTTGTTCTTCAAGTTAACAAGTATGGACTCATTTCCACATCTTTTTTTGTTCTTCAAGTTGACAAGTATGGACTCATTCCCACATCTTTTTTTGTTCTTCAAGTTGACAAGTGTGGACTCATTTCCACATCTTTTTTTGTTCTTCAAGTTGACAAGTATGGACTCATTTCCACATCTTTTTTTGTTCTTCAAGTTGACAAGTATGGACTCATTCCCACATCTTTTTTTGTTCTTCAAGTTGACAAGTATGGACTCATTTCCACATCTTTTTTTGTTCTTCAAGTTGACAAGTATGGACCCATTCCCACATCTTGCCTTCCAAGTTGAGAAAGTGGTGATTAGGTCACTAAGCGCAACAGTTGTTACAATCTGAAGGCCGTCTTCCTCCTTTCTCATGATCTCAGCCTTTGGAAACCTTTGTGCTCCTTTCATTTGAATCTATTGTATGTTCCACACTTCAGAGCTCTGTGTATGAGTCTATAAACATGTGCTTTGCCTTTGCTTGTGAAGCATGCTCCAACCCAGTTTGCTGAGTGACACTCTATCCGAGTGAGTCTACGATTCACAAACGATTCATTTTTCTTTTGATAATAAACCCTTTCAGATTTCGTGTGCCTGTCATGTGAGTGGATATTCTTTAACAGAGTACACAGGGAGCGTGCAAATGGCTGGCGCTTGACTGACAAAAGGGTGGGGCTCATGTTGCTTTGGAGTCAGTCATTCAGTCAATTGCTGCTGGGTATCTGTTTCAACGGCGGAACCCGAGGAGACGCTACCTAAACATAAATTACTTTAATATGTTTTGTGATTTTTTTAGGGTACTTCCTGCACCTAACTAAAGCTCCTCCATCTTGTGACATTAGGCGCTGCGTCTCTATGGTTTCATTGGAGAAGAAACCTGGTCAGATATTTCAGGGCAAAGTGGAGCAGGACAGACCCTTTGTCAAGGCAAGAGGAGGGTGATGAGAAGGGAAAAGATCTTCTTAGATTCTGCTCCCTGATTCCAGACTAATAGCTCCACCTAAATCCAACACATCTGCACTAAATCTTCGGACAACTGGCTCTAGTGACCGCACTGATTCCTGACTCCTTTTCTTATTCGTGACTCCTCTGTCCTGACTGCACTGATTCCTGACTCAATTTACTCCATTGAATATTGTATATAACTTGCACCGTCTCCATGCACGGCTCATACCATTTTATATTATCTCCCTTACACCAAGCAAAATAATAGTATTTACAAGAAAATGTATGACATCGCAAATCAAATCTGTTGTGAGCACACAGTGCATGGTAGAGTGGTGAGCTATAGTTAATGTAGTGTGGCTTCCGAGTTGAATACACTGTGTATGGAGGTGCATGATTTATAATAATTTAAAGGTGGTGCGTAAATTAAAAATATAAGTTTAGAAACGTAAATTTTAGTGTACTTTAACTTTTGTTTGTAGCTAGAAAATAAATAAAGTTATGTTAATTTAAAGGTGGTGCATAAATTATAAATTTAAGGTGTAACTAAAATTGAAGAATTTCTAATGTTTATGCATTTTAATTTTCATTTGCATAAAAAGAATAAAGTTTTCCTAACTATAACAAAGGTTTAATGTTTGTTTTTTTCATATATATATAAATATATATATATATATATATATATATATATATATATGTGTGTGTGTGTGAGCGTATATATATATATATATATATATATATATATATGTGTGTGTGTGTCTGTGTATATTTATATATTTTTATTTTTTTCACAAAACTTTGCTAATCCAGTAAAGAGTGTTCAGTTCAGTTCAAAGTAAAGTTTATTTGGACTAAATGGTCCTTAAACATTTAAAATCTTCATAAATACAACTCCTAAAATCACAATTCTTAAATAAAAAAAAATAAAAAAACATCATCATAAAATTCATATAGATAAAATCATTAATCCTTCCCTCGACCCGTGACGTGCACCGTATCATATGGTAAAACAGGTATTTCAGTTCTATTCACATTTAAGGGTTTCTTTAACTTTTTGAATGAACTTCCCCATAGCGCAAGCTATATCTAAATTTCTCATTTCAATTAAAAGATCTACGGCTTGTACCCTATTGTTAATACCGTACTTTTTAAAAATAGGTCGTAAGATCTCTTTCCGTATATTTAAAACCTTCTGACAATCCAATCAAATATGTAAAATATCACACGTTGTTCCCAGGGTACAGACACATTTCCCCTTGCTATCAATCATTGCCCTTTTTACCCCCTTATTAGCATAGCAAGGGTTAACACCTATTCTCAGTCTTAATACTTCTCTTCTTAACCAGCGACAGGGTAATCTATCAATATAAGGGTAGTGTTGTTCATTTTGCCACGAGGTAGCCATAAAGCGTACAGATATTTCCCCCGAAAGGTAATCTTGGTCCTGGGCTCGAGAGATTTCTTTCCCCAGGATCCTAAATTCCCTCTTGTCAACCTCGATTTGTAAAGTCAGGGGGCACAGCTTGAGCCTCATCATACTACAAGCTTTGATAATAGTTTCTCTTATCCCTTTTGCCCACATTATCTCGCTCTTCACTGCCTCATTTCTGCACCATTGCGAAATTTTATATTCTTCTCCCGTTCCCTGGCGCTGCCAGAATCTTAATAGGGCCATGCAAGCCATTATACCCATGAAGTGGTTCCTGTTTCTAATCTCACTGCCTGGACCATTGAGGATTTAGGCAATGATAATAATTTTTTCAGGGTTTTTCCCTCCTCGGCATCCCATCCATTTTTACCACTCAGGTATAGCAGTTCTGCTCCATACAGGAATTGTGGCGGTACCATGGCAGTGTAAGCTTTTAAAACCGGTCTATCCGATTTTTCGCCATAGACTCCATTGAATATTTTTAGTCCGCTTACCGCAGTTGATGTCCTCAATTTTAGTGCATCGAGATGGGTATGCCAGTTCAGACTTTTCTGAAACCACATCACCAGGTACCAATATTCGTCTACCTTTTCCAACTTCGTGGAGCCCAAAAACCAGTTAAACGTTATTTTCCTTCTTCCAAAGCTTAAAATCTTTGTTTTATCCATGTTAACTACAAGTTTTTTAAGACCGCAGTATTCGTTAAACCTATTCAACTTTCTTTGCAGACCGATCTCTGTTTGATCTATTATTACCAGATCGTCCGCATATAATAAACATGAGATATGTTTCCCATCTAACTTTGGGCTAGCCCCTCTTTCATTGCCTAAGACTGAAGGAAGATCTGCAATAAATAAGGAAAAGAGTAGGGGGGCCAATACACACCCCTGTCTCAGCCCGTTTCCAATTTGGGTTTTCTGAGATAGGCTCCCCTCTATATCCAAAATTATCTGCGCCCAATTATAAGTGTGTAGTGCTTGTATTAGCCTTAACAGATCCCTTGGGATGTTATATCCAATCAGCGTCTCCCACAGCGTATCACGGTCCACTAGATCGAATGCTGCACGGAAGTCCACGAAGCAGCAGAACAACCTTCCTCTGTGCTCGATAGACTTCCGCGCAATGGACCAGAGCGCAAAACAGTGGTCGACAGTTGAGTGCCCCTCCTTAAACCCCCCCCCTGTTCTGGGGGCACAACCTGATTTACTTCTGCCCAGTCCTTAAGTCTTTCCAAGATTACTTTGGCGAATACCTTTTCTCCTATATCTAAAAGATTAATTAATCTGTAGTTCTTGAGGGCTTTTGTGTCTTCTTTTTGTGGATGGGTCTTATGATTGCTCCTCTCCAGTTTTCTGGTATAATGCCTGTATTATGTATCCCCAGGAACATTTTTGAGAAGAACTCAGCCCACCATTCTGGCCTATTTTTTATAATCACTGCAGGAAGATTATCTGGGCCAGCGGTCCGAGTCAGGGTTAAGATAGATATCATTTTTTTAATATTACTGGGGGTAAAGTGTTCCTTAATTTCCTCCCTCACTCCTGGCCATAATATAGAACTCATACTCTCTGTTACTGGCCAATTTCCATAAATTTCTCCCAGATATCTTATCCAGTCATCCTCTGGAACCACGCAAATCAAGGCCCCTGGTGATTGGCCTGAGCTTTCTTGGACCAATTTCCAATAGCCTTTCAAATCTTTGGATTCTATTACAGCTAACAATTTTGCCCAGCAACTCTCTTTGTAGGTTCTTTTTTTATTTCTTATAATCATTTTATATTTTATCCTTAATTTCTGGAGGTTGTGGAAGGATTCTACATTATACTTTACCCTTAGTCTTCTTTCCCTTTGTCTAATACTTGCTTTTACTTTACGACATTCTTCATCAAACCAAGTCCTCTCTTTGCTTTGGGTTCTGTTTTTCCTACCATCCCCAGGTTTCGTTGGTTTGATTTTAACCCTTAGGCATTCCACCAGTTGTATGATTATATTTTCAAACCAGGCATTATCATTCGAATTCGGAATATTTTCTAATAAATAGGTCTGATGTACAGCAGCTAATTTTTCAATATATTCCTCCGATATACGGGTTGTGAGCCGCCTTGGTAGTCAACATGGACCTGAAGGGCTATAGCTCTTTGTTTTTTTCTTACTCCATATATTTCAGTCCTCAGGGGGTAATGGTCACTTCCTTCCACACTTACCACCTCAAAGTGCTTAATTAATTCAAAGTTCCAAGCATGTATAAACACATAGTCGATTGGGCAGGGTTGCTGGCCTATCTTAAAAGTACGCTTTGCTGGACGATCTGTGTCCAATCTGCCGTTCACGCAGACTAAGCCCATTGAGCCCAAAGCTTGTCCTAGAGCCATATCTTGTGTCGACATATCCCCTCTCGGAAATGTGGCATCCTTTATCTTATAGGAAATCAACAATTCTTTACACCATGTATCAATCCTACAGGGGTCTAATTTGTGATTGAAATCGCCCAGCACAAAAAGTACATCTTTCTGGTAATTTTCGGTCAGGGTTAACATATCTTCTTTTAGTTTTTCCAGTTCTGCCTTATGTTCATTCTCTTTCCTCTTCTGTATATATACATTTACAATGACTATACCTTCGTATCGTGGGTCGGGATTCAACAACAACACTCTACATCTTATTGCCCATTTGCATTTTACTTCCAAAAGTTCTACCTTCCTGGCAATTTTTGTAGAGATCAACGTCATTTGCCCTCCTGAAGGTCTGCCAAAATTATTCTTTCTCGCTACTTTCGTCTGTTGGACAAACCCTTCGATTGCTAGGGTTTCGTCGCACAGCCAGGTCTCCTGGAAACACACAATCTCGTTGCTGTCAATAGCATCTTTAAAGCTTTTCTGATTCAATATTCTAATGTTACCATTTATGTTCCAGGATAATATGGCCAGGCTGTGCGACGACCCTAACTCCTAATCGATCTCACTTAGACACCCATCTTCCTCATATGCTGGGGATGCTAGGGCTCTGTATCTATTTCCAGCTAGTATACCTTCTCCAACTCTTTCTGTTTCCTTGCATCTTAAGGTAATTTCAAGATCTTCCTTATTATCCCAGCAGGTATCCATCATCCTTACCTGCCTTGAACCCAGCCTAGCGTGATTCATAAGGAATGGCCTCTCGTGCTTGTTATGCTCTAGCATTTCTACCCTTTTTACTAGTCTAATTCCTTCCTTATGTAACTCGTGTTCTGCATTTACTAATACTGACTTTACAAGCCCTGAGTAAAGGAGAACCTTGGTTACTTCATTCCCTTTATTATTTAACAAAAAGCTTACTTCTCCGAGGTCCTCTGTGCCAATATTCCATAGGCTTGCACATTTAGATAGGGAGAAGAGCAGTTGTGATCGATTTAGTGGATTTAATTTCCTCACTTTTTTCCCGCCTTTGCCCTGACCTATCGGCTCAAGGAATACCCACAGGTCCTGACTATCTTTTGACACTAACTCTTGTGGACCCCCTTTGGTTCGTCCTCCCTTCTTTCTTGATGTTCTATTTCCTTGCCTTTCTCCACTTGTCCTCTACAACTTCTAAATCCTGCTTGCATACTCTTCTCCATCCTCCTTTCCTTATCCCCCTCTTCTATGTCCACACAGTATTTTCTAGTACTATTTTTTCTACTCCTAGATTTTCCTGTACCTTTATTTCTCCTCACCCCTTCTTCTAAGTTACTAATTCCTTTGTCCTGGATATTTTTCCTTTTCGGGGCAGGTATCACGTTCTTTATTAAGCTCTTATGCTCTTTTTCTACTACTTCCTTCCATATCCCCTGCTGCTTTGAGGTTTGGCCCTTACTAGGGTTTTTCTTCCACCTCCTTGGGCGTGGTATACGCTGCTTAAAGCTCCTCCTTTCCCCCTGTTTCTTTATGATCATTGGGTATCGTGATATAAATACACTTGGCTCCTCCTCCTGCGTTGGAGTATCCCTCATCACACCTCCCTGCCGAGTCACTACCCCCTCCTGATGATCCCCACCGACTGGTCTAACTATGGAGGGCATAAGGTCTTTAATTTGTTTCAACTCCCCTACCATAGTTTTAAACTGTTCCCTTTGAGTCTTTAAAATTTCATTATTCATTACTGATACCTCTAACAGGCCTTGCAATGTTTTTTGTAGAATTAACATTACATCCAGCATTGAGGCACTGGAGGTTCCTGTAACCTCCAGGCTAAGCATAGATGGTCCCGAAATATAATTTCCTATGTCCTGGGAAATTTCCGTTCCTTCCTTCTCATCCCGATGTTCCTTTGTGTGATTATTATGCCCTTTACTCTGAGCCTCGCCACCTCTGTCCGACTCTTCATCCTCTCCCTCTGTTTCTTGAATGTTCGAAGGGGGGGAAAGAGTCTGGGTGAAGAGGACAGCCTTGGGTCCATGAATAGCCCAGAGATATTAAAGAAGGTTTGATTTGGAGAGTCTAACTCCGGGGGCGCTAAGTTGACTGGTGTTAGCTGATTCTCGCCAACTCTCTGCTCTTTTTCTATCAGTTCCTTCCCTTTAAAATGTTTCCCCACAAAGTCTTTAATTGATTTTGTGACTGAGTGTCCTCCTTTTGCCCCCCCTGGCTTGGTTAGCTGCGGGGTTGTATTCAGGAGTTGTTTATTCCTCTGTACTGTTTTTTTACCTCCAGTGGTATCTCCTTGGGCGCCTTTTGCTTTTCCTTTCTCTTTACGGCTTATGTATATATCCTTTGCCCCTAATTCATTGTTGTCAGTTTAAAAAAAAAAATTAGGCCTTTCCGTGCTTTTGCTTCTTTACCAAGTGCCATCACCTTTTTGGATCTTTTTCTGTTTCCTTTATTGCAGGATATTGCAGGATTCCACCCTGCTGTTTCCTTATTCTTCCTTTTGGATTTAGAGCAGCGCTCTTCTGGTGCCCTTTTCTGGCCTGGGTTTCTTCTCCCCAACCTGGGCTATTTCCCTTAATACTATTAGTCCATCCGCCGCTGCCCGCCTTCCATGTACTTACCTCTGTTCCACGGCTATACGCTATCTGCTCTGCTGCTCTCCCAGGTCCTGCCCTGTATTCGGCTGATCCTGTTCCTGTGCCCGTGTACGTGTTTTTTGCCTCCTCGGAGCCCGGAGAGTCCGGTCGCGGTCTCAGCAATAAGGGCAATGACGGCCGTCGGAACCCCGGGGGCCGGGCCCAAAGTCAGGCCCAGAGTCAGGCTGTGGTCTGATTATCACGGGGGCTCGCGGGGGAACTACAATATCGCAGCCGATGCGCCGCGTCTCCTCGGCGTTCCTTGCAGTTCCGCGCTCTGCCGCGATCAGAGCGTCACGTTGCGTGTTGATGCCGAGCGCAGAGCGAGCGTAGCTGGGAACAGAGTCTAACACTAACTCCCATAGTAAAGAGTGGCACTCAGAGTACAGTGCAGTAGTAATGAATTTCTGCATGGTGCGGGTGACAAGCTTCAACGCATTTCGGTAGAAATTTAGTCTTAACATGTCCTTACAGTGACTAGCACCCAAACACTATTTTCACTGTAGCAGGCCTAGTTGTCTTATGTAAAAAACAGAGTACAGATTAAAATTCTAATACTGTATCTTGGGAATGGGGCTAGCTAGAAAAATAAACAACTATTTTAATAGTTATTAAAAATGCAGTTCAATTGTGAAAGTTACTTTTTCCTGTTCTGAAGTTCCAGAAGGCTAATTTACATTTGCTTTCCAACTTCTCCCAGCCAGGGGTTAGCATATGAATACTAATGAATGAGGTGTGAAATTCCTCCCAGCAGCCACACATAAGTCACTGTAATTGTCAGGATGACCTGAATGGGCAGGGTTGATTTCTTTGAACTCGGCAGAAGGGCGGGGGCTGTAGACACCTTTTTCGACATTACTGTATCAAATCTTGCTTGACAGGTCTGCTCGGATTACATATAACCCTTGGGTGCACTTGAAAGGTAGAGAACAGAAAGCCAAAGCAATTCTTGTGTATCCACTGTCTGGTTGTGGGAAAACACTGCTTTTCTCCTATCAGACTTGTCACCAGATTTTAGTGTTATATGTCTGAGGATACTAGGATTACCATAGTAGCCTCCACACACACTTCAGCCCTCCGCACCCAAGTTTAGTGTGGTCAAAGACTTTTGCCCATCTTTAAAATGCCCAAAGTTGGTAGGGTTGGCCCCAGGAACTTTTACCCTATTGGTTATGGTGTCTCAGGAGTCATTCTCACCCACTAGCTTAAGCCAGACATCTCCAGGCACCCTCTTCAGAACACTGTTGGACCTGAGGAAGAACAGAAGAGGACTGTACCTGCTGTCCGTTGTGACCCGAGAAAAGCCTAAAAGGACTGGGCCTTTTCCCTCTTGTATCCAGGACAAAGAAGTGGACTCCAAGGGTCAGAAGGCTGACCCCTTGTTCAAGCTACGAGCATACAGCAAGCAACAAGAGGTTTTACTTGCAACTGTCCAGCTGATCAGTGGCAACTGGACCTTGACTGGACCTTCACTGTTGGCCTCTGCCTGACACCCTGTGAGTCGATAAGTGCCTCCCC
Source organism: Calotriton arnoldi (assembly GCA_963921515.1). Taxonomy (NCBI): domain Eukaryota; kingdom Metazoa; phylum Chordata; class Amphibia; order Caudata; family Salamandridae; genus Calotriton; species Calotriton arnoldi. The sequence continues at coordinate 169,860 of CAWUFW010011187.1, forward strand.
TGAGGTCCTGGGGGACTTTAGAAGTGTACTCCTGCGCAGTGGTTAATTTGTAAAAAAAAAAGAAGTGCCGGGCTCTCGTCAGAAGGCAGCTTCGACCAGTCCATTTCTCCTGTTAGCGCTGCCTGACACAGGACCAACAAACCGTACCAGTGGGGAGGGGATGTGGCCCAATGGCCAGAGCTGCCGACTTCGGAGCTGGTGCACCAGGTTCCAGTCTCCGCATCAGCTCAACATCATGTGATTCTGGGCGAATCACCTAATCCCTCTGTGCCCACCAAAAATGAATGTGTCCTTAGTTGGTGCTCAAGCACCGGTGTTGATGATTAAGTGCTGGTGCTGAGCACCGGAATCCACTGGCTCAAATTAAGCACTGGGTTGAATGCTGAATTAAGGTCTATAAAGGACAGGTATAGCGGGGGCTGATTGATAAATTAACTAATGGAGGACTTCCATTGCAGAGCAGTTAGATGGGGGCTATGAATGATGTTATCTGTTCGCCTATAATTTTTTAAGACAAGTATATCTCTGAGGATATGTACAACAGGGTTTCTGAAATGATTAGATGTGATTTCCGTGCACTCTGCAAATCACAGCAGGAGCGTTGCCTCAGTACTGTGGAGATGAAAGAGGTTGCATGGTCTTGACTGTCCGGATGGATTCACTTACAAATAAGCATTGCCAAAGCCAATAGGGCCAACCGTGTGCTAATGCATGCAGACAACAAGCACTGCTAACAAACAATGGTGGATGACAAGTGTCTCAATATTCCTGCTTCACTTGCAAGTGTGAGCATAGGCCTCTGTGCTGAGTGTTTATGCATCCGGCTCCCTTCTGCCTTTCGGTCATCCTGAGAAATGCTCGGATGTGACTGTAATTGCAAGAGTGACAGATCCATTAGCCTCGGCTTCCTCCATGGACTTCGGGACCACTGACTGGAATCCTGGTAGAGGCGGTGATTCAGCTCGGCAGCCTCGTCCCCTTGCTAAATGGACTTTAGGTTTTTTTGAGCTGTGACAAGAAAAGGAGTATTTTCTTCTCTCTCAGTGCACATACAGATTATGGAGAAAAAAATGTCTGCATAGATGTTTCAATATTTTTGTGTTGTTCTTGGCTTTCGATGTTGGCAATGTAGGTTTTAAACTGTCTTGCAGCTTCTTTCTGAAAACTGTGTTCTTTTTAGTTTTCATCTCCCATGTCCCTGACAGCTTGGTGACGGGAGCCGCTTTTCTGCCTGCCTCCGTTGGAACTATTCATTCCTTTAATACTCTACCAGTGATAACCTTCGTATTTGTCATCGTCCCGTCTCTGCTCTATGCATCAGGCAAAACTAGATGCTTGGAAGGAAATTTGAATGGAAGGGTCACGGGGACATCGATTCACTAAAATGCCGGGGTAAAGAAGTTCCAGCACGTACTCTCTGACCCCTTATGATGTTACAACATGTACCACTTGTCCAGTGCTTAATTTGCAAAAATATATCTCGCCAGGGCTGTCGTAAGGAGGCCACTGCACCTTGTGCCACACATTGCCCCTGCCAATGATAGTAACAACACACCTACTAACATTCACACTCCTACAAGTGTGACAATTCGGACTATTTCAGGCCCCCAAAGCTATAAGAATGGCTTGGGTGGCAGGTAATATTCATTTTAAATGTATATTGAGTTAATAATTAAATGTTGCTGTCATTGTCTCTAAATTAGCCAGACAGCGCCACCTTGTAGCAGACTGTCACAGGCCCCGGTGCTGACAAATAAGTGCCGGTGCCGAGCACCGGAAAGCACCGACTCAAATTAAGCACTGCTCCTGGGGTGGATTGGGTCTTAAAGGACTAAGTCAGTAGGTAAAATCTATGACCAGGATAAACATGGTTGATGTATCTGACCCGCGCTCAATCGTGGCCAGCCTCAAATTGTGCCTAGGTCCTGGTCTACCACAACTATTGACTCATTGGCACTTTGTGCTTCTTGGTGCTATTCTGACTTAAAACTTTAAAAATTCATAACTCCGGTTCCCCATATTGGATTTTTGTAATGTTTATATCATTTTGTTTATTACATTTTAGTCAATTCTTCTAACTCAGTTTAGGATTTTTATTGCTTTCCCTTTTGCCCTTATTACGGTTTAGGTACTGCCTAAATACTTAACACATTGCCCTAAGTTAGGTCAGTCTGCTCTGTGCCATAGCTACCAGGGGGTTGAGCTGACTTTATTGATTCACCCTGACAAGAACTGTGATTATTCATTGAGGTGAGTAGTGAATATAGCCCCAAAAATTATTTAATAGGGACAGACTTGTAAAGCTGCAGTAACAAAGGACTCTATCACCTCACTTTGATGGCTGGAATTCGGCTTCAGAGAGGCAGAGAATCCTGAGATCTGGAAGACTCATAAAGATGCAGGCAAGCATGCAAGAAACCTAAACGACTGACACTAAACAGTGATGAATACTATGGCGCATGTAACAACAAGCACCCAACAGAACACATTCCATAGATTACCCTCCATACACCCGACACAGCACATATATTACATATTGTTAGCTATCACATTGCTCATACCTGAAACACACCATCAAACGCTGAATCAAAATCCAGTCTGCGATGGGCACTCGAAGGCCATGAGGAACGCTGACTAAAAATGCTAAACGGCCAAACAAATGGCATAATGTGCGCTATGCAAATGCTGATAACATAAAATAAATTACAGGTTAAACAGTGTTTATTCTTCAGTGCATAAATGTCTGAAAAAATATACATGTGTATCTGAAGACATATACGCTTAGAGCCTGGTTACAAATATAGGTGGTATTTATCACCCCTGATAAATAACGATACCATGGGGTGTATTATTTAACGGGTGCGATAACTACCACCTGTTATGAGTTTATGGAAAATAACATGCAGATATTGGTGTCTAACACCCCAAAATCCACATGATACAGTAAATAGCGTATGTTTTACCCTGTTAAATTTCCACAGGTTTGACCTGGCGAAATGTAACTAATGTTGGGTAATTTAACACATCTGATAATTATTGGATGCAATAAATAAAACAAAACTCGTAAGTCCGTCCCATGCGTAAAAAGGGCTTTATGCACAGGACGAATTACCCGCCCAACTTATAATCAGGGCCATAGACATTTTCAGTTATTTTCAACAATAGCAGAATATTTCATCTCAGTTTTCAGTTCTGAGTGAAAGTAGTTCACCCAGGCATGGTTTTTAGGATTAGTAGTGCTGTTGCTCCCATTATAAAATCAGCACTACAAGTCCCAGAATGCACAGAAACATTCTAGAATGAATGCGCTACTCAAACATGGACCTAGGAAATTGGACAGCTGTGTTAGTTTTGCACTGTCTCTTGACACATGGATTCATGTGGACATCCTGTAACCACTTACCAAACACCCTGTACTGCACATATAATAAATATCTGTATACATTTATTTACAGCTCACAGTTTTGACTTAAAACAAGGAGGCACTCTTGGTGATTTTTCAAGAATTTTATTCCGAAACTAAAAACTGTAGGATTCGACCACATTTATTTGTACAGTTCCCATTTTTGGTACAGACTTGATTTATCTGAACAGGCCACCAATATATATATAAACGTATTCACCTATGTACAGTATTTACAGATGTGCAGCAGATACTATAAATATATTGACAGCGACTGCATTTGTATTTATTTATATACAATCCCTGGGTTATAACGATGCCCCTTTAGGCCCTGCTCTGGTCTTCCTGAAGGTCATCAGACAAGGTCACCTCTCGACGCCTGTCCTTCATGGTTTATTACTTACTGGTACCTTCATGACCCCTGGGGGCATCTTCCTCGGCCCATCCCTTGCATCATGAGGTCCAGAAACAGACATGAACCCGGAAGGCACGCTTACACTGACACTGTGATGGTGGGAGCACGTACAGTACAAATCACAAGAGTCCAGACATTGATGTAGAAATTCTAACCAATCACGGTTAACATGAGTAAATACATTACTCTGTGCCCCAGTGGGCTGAGTAAACCAACATCAGAACTCACTAGTGACTGGCGAGGCCTTTTCATCTATTATTTATAAGGAACTACTGACCCGCCACCAACCCAACGCCCTCAGAAGTGAGCACAATTCACGTGCAAATTCCAGTTGGCCTGTTGCAAATGGTTCCTACTGGTCCAGTAGTGGCATTCGTATTGCGGGTCATCCAATGACCTGCTTTGAAGTAAAATCCTGGAGCTGGTGTTAGTGTCTATTGATGTCTTTCGGTTTCAGAGGATATGTTTTTGTAACTTGCATAATTTCTCTTTTTCTGGTGGACACGAATAGCCTTGTGTCCATATGCCAGAACAAGGACAATTAGAAACCATTTGCAAATGGTCAAAAGGAATTCCCACCATGGATATTACAGAATTCACATCAACCGTGTGTCTTTACAGTACATAGAAATTGGCACCTATAGAATAAATACCCCCCTCCCCCCTTCTGGATTTTATTATTAGAGTTGAATCCCCGCTGTTCCTAAATCGCTGCAAACTAAAAGTTGTCTAAGATCACACTTAGGTTCTGGAGCAGAGCTGGGACATTTTCAAGGCCAGCCCATCATCAGAGTACCTAGACACGAATTTCAGGACTCTCTCATGGTACAAGTGCCACTCAGTCAGATATCTGCTCGTTTGGTAATATAGGAATATTTGTATTGTTAAGCAAGTTTGAGGTTCTGTTGAAGACTGTGAGGGTTTGAGGGTGTAAGAGTAAGACTTTAACACTCTGCACTGATCACTGATCAGTACTATAAAATCTAGCTCTTTATGACAGGACCTGCCTGTAGAGATTTTTCCTGTTTCGCATCATGCACTAGGTTTAAACTGGATGGCACAGAGCGTGTCTAGACCTAAGTTTGCTGCAGTGGTTGGGGCCCGGAAGAAATCCGATGAAGCTGCAGCCTCAGAGTTCCTGGATCAACTTGTATTCGTGTGAGAAACTCACAATTCATGACCATCTGGTCATTTATTTGGAGATCTCTGTGAAACGAGCTGGTGGTGCAGTCCACGTTGACTGCTAGTGCACTCCCTAGCAAGAAGCCATGGGATGATCTTGTTTGCAGTCTCAGCAGAGAGGCCAAGAAATGCATGTCAGGTTGCGTGCTGGATTTCTGCCTGAACTGCGAGCGACTATGCCTCAGCCCTACCGGCCTCTCATTGGCCTTCACCTACCACCGATTATCTCAGCCGCCCATAATTTCAACACACGGATAGTTTTACGAAAAGGGGGTGGATTGGCTGACGCCCAAACCTTCTTACCCAATCAGCATCAGGCTCACTGACATTGTGAGACTGGGGGCTTTCCAAGAGGGATATGAAAGTAGATAAGCCCCCCAGTGCCTTCCCTTCTCTGCCCCTTTCTTCATGACCCCTGTGAGCTTGGGTAGCAACGGATGTGCAAGGGATATCAAAGGCGGACCAGGTGTTGCTGTTCGCAAATTCCCATCCCCTCACATTTAAATGCTCATAATAAATAACATTTCACAGTAACTCAGTACGTAAAACATATCACACCCCAACAAATGAAAACGTATTACAGAAAAAAACTAACATTCAACAGAATTAGTTAGTATAGGGCATTGTTTTTGTTCTGTACGCCACACAAGAATTATTTTAATCACATTTGGCTGAACGACTTGTGGGACCCAACCCTTTGTGAGCAGGCCCAGAGTCATGACTTCATTTCCGGTTCCCATTTCTCCTGGTGAATGAACACAAGAGATGCACACTCTAGACAGAGGGGGCGTGATGGACCACCATTGTGTGAGAGGCTCACCCACTTCCGGCTCATCCTTTCACGCAGAAGAATGTATAACTTCACACTACACTCCCTTTCAAATATGGCATGTAGATATAAGGGTAATAACTGTTTTAACCAACTTTCTTGGACTTTGAAGACAGTGAAAAGAAAGTAGCGACCATGAGCATACACGCATCTCACGTACCGCATAAGTGCAGTTGTACTGCACTACACACATCCTTCACAAATTCAAATTCACAGACAGCAGAGCAGAGGTACACAAATGGACCAATCAGGCGTTTCTCTCTACCCATCTCCCGGCCTCCAGTAGAAGGAAGGATTCTGGGAAGGCAGACATAAAAATGGAGGCAAATTCCCTCGTCGTATATTTGATATGGTGGCCTCTCCAAGCCAAACCATTTTAGCTGTTAAAGGCTTTTCTAGTTCAGAAAAGAAGCGAATTGTCTCGCTGGATAAATTAACATCACCAAATTAGATACAAACGCTAGTGAAATGTATAAAATAACATGTATGTAAAAAGTAAACAAGAAATGTAAAACGCCACATTATTTTTAAATCACAGCATTATTATAGTTGATTATCATACTTAAACCTCAATTTCAAAATGGTTAAAAAATATATATATATTGAGATGTGGCGTCTCTCCTGCAAGCGCCATTCCAAAAGTGTACATGTTGATTTTTACAGTTTTAGCTATGAACCTAAACTTGGTTCCATTTATATTTGTTTATGGATTTAAACTGAAAACCAGAACGCCTGAAAATGTCTAAATAAGGGTCTGTGGCTTTGCAGGAACGTGCTGGTGAGTTTGGTGGGCATCTCTATGTGAGGTGCGTCACATGTTAACCCTGTAGGTGTCACATCTATGGAAGCCTTATGCATATGAATACTTCCCTCACACTTGTGTGGTGCCAGAATGCTGAACCTAGACTTCCACTATTTTTCTGATACTTAATTTGAATTTGCCTTTGAGCGTTCTATATCTGGTGTCCAATTCGGGCGGCCATCTTGAATGGAGCCACGGGACATTGGAAAGATATATCCCTGGATCAGCCAATCAGAGATCAGGGCTACTTGTCTTCATCTTGGGATAAAAACTAGGCCGGGGCTGAGTTCGCGGAGTTCTTCGTTTGTCCTATGCTGTAATATCAGTACGAACTGCATCAAGTACAGCAAAAGAGGGTGCTGCTTCTTTCTCCCGCTCAACGTGAACGGAAGGTTTCTCAACGCCAGTGGTAGTGACCATCCGCGACCGCACATATTGAGAAATCTCGCTGGGAGGTGGTCTAACGTTAAGTTGGCGAGCGCGAGGGAGGAAAAAACTCTACCCTTTTTCGGATCTCTGCGTGCTCCGCGTAGTGCGGAAAACTCAGGCCCCTATTGTGGACACATTAGTCCACTAAGCCACCTGGCCAAACCTGGAAGAGCATTCCAGATTTAATCCTGGAGTCTGGACTTGCAGTCAGAATCTAAACGAATGACGGTGAGAGGGGTGGCGGCCGGTGACGCCGGCGTCCCCACTGAGAACCAGGGGTCCCGAGATGCAACACTGCAAGCTTTGGGGGTGAAGGTTTTTGCCTCTGAATTGCTGTAAACAACGCGGGATGCTGGACCAGGGCTCCCTGACTTCATATTGGCGGCTGTCACAGACAGGCGCGGGGTGCCAGTCCGGGCTGCCTGACCCCTCAATGGTTGCTATCACCGTCTCACTTCAATATCGCGAGGCAGTACTGAGCGGAGGCTCGCCACAGATCCAACATCCACTGGTGGCATCAAAACAGCAGGTATTGCTGAGTCCCTGTATCATCGCCCTCAGGCTTGCACGCCCGACTTAGAGTTGGTCCATTGAACACCAAGGACCCTTCAGCACTAAGGCAGACAGTACCAAGATGGCCGCCGAACTGAAGCTGGACAAGAAGCTCCCGCGGCCGGGATCATTAGCATTTAAATATCCCGCTGATACCCTGCCATCCACCTACCTTTTAACCAACAGTGCCTCAAGACTCGTCCTCATTTTTTGTTGAGGCTAATTTATCTTCAAGAGAAGAGTAAGAGGGATATAGGAGGCCCCCCACCTGATCCCAAAATGGCGGCCGTTTCTCCCGCTTGTTGCTATAATACAGCTTTACTCTCCTCCTCCTCTGGAGGCGAGCGGTCACTAGCTCTGGCCTCTAGCTGCCCCATTGCTCAACAAACACCCCCCTTCGAGCAAAAGATATCATTGGGACCGGCCGAATGTAACACCAATGTCAGAATTCCCTTGCCTGACCTCAAGACTGCTCCCTCTGTAGTCCCTACCACGTTGTGCCACTACTCTGGGACATAAACTGAACTTCGACCTGACCTTAAACCTATCCCCCATCATGATAACCCGTCGGGACTTAGACCTTGTCTATCTCTCCTCCGACAGTGGAGACCTAGCTTTCTGGCTGATGCCCGGTGGAGCTACTGGATAGCTAAAGAGGAGATGGGTCGTGGTCTTCCCCTCGGCCATCACCTACCCAGCCGGTCCTTGGACAGACCTTCCTTCGTCTCTCTGTCGTACCTCCCTCCTTCACCTTCACCCTACCCCCTACCCCCTACCCCTCTACGCTCCTTTCATCCTGTCTTCTATGATTTAAATGTTGTTCTGTGGAGACCTAGCTTTCTGGCTGATGCCCGGTGGAGCTACTGGATAGCTAAAGAGGAGATGGGTTGTGGACTTCCCCCTCGGCCGTCACCTACCCAGCCGGTCCTTGGACAGACTTTCCTTCGTCTCTCTGTCGTACCTCCCTCCTTCCCCTTCACCCTACCCCTCTACGCTCCATTCATCCTGTCCTCTATGATCTCTAAATGTTGTTCTGTGGAGACCTAGCTATTTGGCTGATGCTCGGTGGAGCTACCTGATAGCTATTGAGGAGATGGGCTGTTGACTTCCCCCTCGGCCGTCACCTACCCAGCCGGACCTTGGGCAGATTTTTCCCTTCGTCTCTCCATCGTATCTCCCCCTACCCCGTTACCCTACCTCTTACCCTTCTACGCTCAAAGATCTTTATATGTTTCGTGCAACTGATGTAACCTGTAACTGATGTAATTTTGGAACTCTGTGGAATTCATGTAAAGCGCTCTGATACCTTCGGGTCTAATCTGTTTTTATTCCTGAACGCTGAGACCTGAGCAACATGGCTGATGCCCGGTGGAGCTGCTAGACAGCTAAAGAGGAGATTGGCCCTGGTATCCCCCTCGACCGTCACCTACCCAGCCGGACATTGGACATAGTTCCCCCTCGTCTCCCTGCTTTTGGCTCCTTCCTCCTCCCCCTCCCTCCCACGAACTCTCGCAACATGATTTTTTTACTGTACTTTGCTATGCTCTTGTAACTGATGTAACTTGTAACGCAATAATCCTAAATGTAAAGCGCTCTGATACCCCCTGGGGTCTGGTTCGCGCTATATAAAACATTAAACAAACAAACATCTCTCTGGAGGTAATGTGGGGACAAAGACATTTCGAATCTTGCTGATTGAACACTTTCGTGCTGTTGGAGACGGTGCACACACTTGCTGTCACACAAGGTTCTGGAGCACACACACAACACACTCTTTCACATCTGGTTCCCCAATACAGCCATGCCAAGGGAAAACAAACAAAAGGAAAAGAGGCGGCAGGAAGGAAAAGAGAGGTAAGGGGTCACTTCCTCCAACGTGCGTTCACCGTCATTCTTGGCCTGCTGCTATCAGCAGTTGCCAACTGCCCTACTTTCCCAGATCCTGTTGTTCTTTAACATGTGCTCTTTACAGGGAGCACAGAAACCGAAAGAAAGGAAGAGACCATAGCTATCTGGGAGTTAGATTTGGAACAATTTGGGCCTCAGAAAAATCCCATACAGTTTGGGATTCACCGGAGCGGGGTTTGTGGCGGGGTTGAAGATGCGGGGTACCAAGTGGTTCAAGTCTGCACTAAGGAAAGGCCTTCATTCTGGTCTCAATTCACATTTAACCAAAATCTAAGTGACCTTCTTTCTCTCTAAGGATGATTTAATAGAATATTGGCAATAATTCAACTTCATAAGGTTCTGAACTGTAATAGCAGTTGCGGGCGGTAGGGGGTGCAATTCCAACCACCACTTGGGAAAGCCCTATGTCACCCACCTTCTTCATACCTGCCCAGTACAAGGCAGCAGAGTCCTTTCACATACAGGATAGGTCAAATACAAGGTCAATAAACGTCTAGAGCGCTTCAGTACCCAGCTTTCAAGATAAAACAAACAAGCGCTATCGTACCCACACAAGGCGCCAATCACCCGTGTGTTTACAATTTAACAGAGTTCGGTGGCAATCCGTGAGCACACCAGTCCATGTAAACATGACGAGTCATAAAAAAATAGTCCTTCAAAACCGGCAGGTGTGTTTTACACCCTTACCTTTTTTTGTTTTTTTCTTAAATAAAGTTAAATATATGTAAAATAAAGGAATTCCTTTTACAAAAATATATCTTATTTTTTTTTAAAAAGCAAAAATTCGATTTTTTTGCTCAAAAGTGACAGGTGTGCTGATATCCACAGTCAATTCGGTAACTAATTTTAAGTTACTTCTATTTTCTACCTACTTCGGTAGCCATCCCTTATTTTTAAAAAAACAAAAAAACTTTTTTTGGGGCCCCCAAACCAGTCCGGGGACCATGCTGCAGTCAAAAAAATATTTTTGAAATTTCCAGTTCTTCAGACATCTCTCGCTAACTTGTAAGGACTCTACATTTCACTGTGGTGAATTTGCTCCATTTCTCCCAATGTACTGTACGCTGATCCGACTTCTTGTGGCAAATCGCTGTATGCTAGCCTGGAATCAACAAAAATTGAGGAAAAAAGAGGGATTAACGTAAAGGATCCAGGAACAAAATCCTTTGTTGATATCAGCAATTTCTCCAAGTATGAATTCCCCCATCCCCTGTCTGAGAGCACATTAACAATACTGTCCTCCTCCATTCAGCAGCTACTGAATTGAGAGTTTTCTAGAACAGGTTAAGTTACTATGTACCAAATCCCACATTTCCAGAAGCTCAACTGGGAGAAGTTTATGGACCACCATCATGGCCCGGAAGAAGCATGGTTCCTTGTTCATCTTGCTGTTCTTGTTTCGAGCGATGCCAAATGTCTTAAAGCCATCATGGAATATGGGATTCACCTTTAGAACCTCGAGGCACATCCCTAAAAACACATCATCAATTGGATAAAGCTCCAGGCCCTCGGAAGCCTTATATAATCGTTTGGCCAAGGGCCCGTCCATCAAAAACCCACCGCCGCCAGCATAGGGTGGATATAGGTTATTGTGGTAGAGGGCGTTAGGGATGTAGTACTTGTTGTCTTTATTTCGAATGGGCCGGGCTTTATAGAGGACGTCACCAACAAAGAGGTCCTGGACCAAATTCCCATCTAAGTATTCTAGGACGTTGGTGGGGCTGACATAAACATCATCATCCCCTTTGAAGATGTAGCGTACATCTTGGCAATAAATGGAGAGCCACTTCAGAAAGTGCACTTCCTTCAAAGTCAAGTTGAAGAAGGTGTCAAGGAAGTCCCACTGAAGGATATCCCCATAGATTAAATTTTCATAATATAGGAGCTTTTGGTAATTGTCTTGCTCCTCCTGTTTTGAGGCCTTCCCCAGAAGGAAGAGTGTCTTCACAGTTTTCCCACCGATAACCTCATTCTTGCCCCAGGTCTTCCGGATGGCTTCCCTTCGGTCGTGCTGTGTGATGATGGACTTCACCACAATCAGCAGATCGATTTTCCCGCTGCATTTCTCTGGATGGTTAATAAGTATCGGGAAATACCTGCAATGCCGGTAAAGGATGAATTGCTGGAAATTTGGCTCTAGCGTCTTGAACCAGTCCAACTTTGTGAGGTTGGCGTTGGCAGTGCAGTTGATTGTTGTCACATCCCACGCCTGGACTTGCAGCTCTGTCACTGGTGGCATTTCTGTGCCTTTTGTACTCTTGTTGGGGTCCCAGAAGCTGCCTGGAAGTGCATTCCTCTTCTGGGCTTGCACTGTGTCTTCGGTGAAGACGGTCTTCTCCTGTTCATCGGGAGAGGAACCCATCTGCAGGACAGTAATGGTGACCGCCAGTACAAAGGAAACGGCAACCGTCCTGTAGATGTTCTTCTTCCTGTGAGTAAAGAAAGAAAATTTGGTGAGATTTCACGTACCCTAATGTTTGAGTGCCTCAGGGTCAAGACTGATTTGCATATGGCTGGGTCCAAACTGGGGTGGTGTGGTGAGCAAAAGAATGATGGATTTAGCCCAGATCCTTGTGACAGGGGGTGAATGTTTGCATTGTCCAGCATTCCGTCCATCAATTGTTTCTTTTGCTTAAAGGAATCTGTGGCAGAGACCAGTGACAGGAAAGAGCATAGACTTATCCATTGCAAGATGGCGTTAAAAAGGATACACCCCAAAGTAACATACTCAAGCATATTTTCATTTTCATTTTGATTTTTTCGGCAGCTGGCAGAAGCGACTACCTTCCAATGCTTTGATCATGACCACTGTCATCCCACCAAAAGGATCCTTGCCACAGACTCCTTCCTCCTTCCCCAGTGATTCAAATTACCAAATATAAATTCCACAAAGAGCTATCATTCTGAGATTTTAGCATACCTTTCAGCGGCTTAATTTGATATATTTACCTCCAGTTCTTTTAGGGGCAGATTTACGAGCCCCCTGCGCCACCAGTACGTCACTTTTCGTGACGTACTGGTGGTGCATTTCACTTCTCCATATTTACAAGGAGAGGAAAAGCCACCCTGCGTGACTTTTCCTCTCCTTGTAAATATGGCCCCTTCACACGCAGCACTTTGCGTGGAAGGGGCGTTCCATGGGTGTTGCTGTGGGTGTTCCCACGCAACACCCATGGAACGAGACACATTTCCAGATTTACGAGGAATCGTAAATCTGGAAATGCGTGTCAATGCTACGCCTCCCCAGGGGAGGCGTAGCGAGGCGAAACAAGGAGAAATGTTTTCATTTCTCCTCGTTTTTTCCTCTTTCAAAGCGTGCTGCATTCTACAGCACGCATTGAAAGAGGAAAATGCCTGTAGTGATTGTTTTTTGTGCAGGATGGTGCCCCTTCCTGCACAAAAACAATCTCCCCATGACGCAGGCATCCTTGCACCATGGTGCAAGGGTGCCTGCCCCGGCGCATGGCAGCTGTTTGTGCGCCAGCGCAGGGGAGAGCACAGGAATGCGACATATTATTGTAAATATGTCGCATTCCTAAGCTTCGGAAGTGCCGCAGCGTGGCGCAGCCAAAGGGCTTGCGCTGCGGCACTTCCTTGTAGATCTGCCCCTTTATTTTTAAAAATGCGTTGCAACTATTGTAACCTTTTTGCAAAGCGTAAAGGGGCAAAAATCTACCCCAGCCCACAGTGGGTGTGTGTTACCCATTTTTAACTCATTTTATTCCTGCAGTTGTTTGACCCACTGAGTTGTATTATCCTGTTAGTGTATGAACATCTGTACATCACACAGACAGGCCCCAAACAGTGCAAACATAGAACATGTTTGGGAGTTGTCTGTATCTGGCTGTTACGGTTGTGTTCAAAATGGCACTGCTTCTGTGTTATGACAATATTCAAAGCTTTTGCTTGAAATGGCTAAAAGTGGGGATTTCTCCCTCTTTTTCTAGTCTGCTATGTCATATTGTTTTCACTCCCATAATTGAGGATTTTTATATGGCTTCCTTTTACCCACCACTCGGGGGATCTTTGGGGGATGTCTTAAAACAGTTTCTTGCCTTTCTGAACTGAACCCTGCTTCTTTCCAGCTTTCTTCTTAACTTGGCCCCGGGTGAAATTTACATTACGCCTCGGTAATTTGCATAATTTCAAGAATTTCGTGTTATGTAAAACTCATAAGATTTCAAGATCGAATAATTACATGCCATTCGTAGCAAAATGTTATCACGTGCATGCAGGAATAACAGGAATGGGAGTGGCCGCTGTACGTTCCACTTGTGTTTTTTGCACTATTTATTTCCTCGAAATGTGTCCTTACATCAAAAAATTACCAAAATATAGTGCTTATTGAAGGATTTGCTTTTCTCGCAATTATACATAATTTTGCATAATTTTCCCAAAGTTTCACGTAATAACGCGAAAGCAAAGAGTGTGAATTTTGCACCCCACTACTCTTAACTACTTTTCAGCTTTCTAAAAGCTTCTCAGACTCCTCCGTATTATACATTTATCTTTCTGGTTAGGTACTCTATTTGTTAAAACCTTCACTATTTTTTTAAAATTCCTATCATACATTTGAATTGTTTTCTCCCACTCTCAAGAGTCTTCCTTCTCTGGCTGCCTCTGAAGAGTCTTGCCAATATCTGTGCTTCCCCTTGGACTCCATTTACTAGTATACACTCCTGCGGCAAGTTTAATACTTGCTAGACATAAAACTTGCTGTTACCCTTTTATACAGAATGAGGGCATTTGGGGTAAATTCTGTCTAAAATGAGGTGTACGTTATTGCTGGCTGTGACTACCAATAGTTATGACACTACTGCCAAGTTCTGCTTTTCAGAATCATTTGGCATGTCTCTGCCCTAGGCACCGGGCCTAGTCATTACTTGGCAACCATTTGAATTCACACACTGTGCACATCTTTCGGCGTTTAAACAAAGGGTGTACTGTGGGTGGAAGTTGTTAATGGACACTTTTTGCTAGTTGCAGTCGCAGCCAGCATTTGAACTGGCAGCTTAGTTTTAATGTTCACTCATAGCAGCATAAATATTTACATAATGATTTACAAAACTTGGTGTAGCTGGATGGAAATAATGTGCATATGCTGTTAAAGAAAAATAGAGTGTATGCGCATCTCTGCAAATCCTACACTTTACCTAAATATGATGGTCCAATGTAACCATTGAAGGGTACAGTTGAAAAAGAGAGCAAAACAAAGAAAGAGAGAGAGAAACATATATACACAAGTAGAGAAAAGAGGTGAGAAAGACATGTGCGGCACATCTCAAGATGAACATGAGACACAAACAGAGAGAAACAAAGTGGGGCGAGTCGGATGGCACGAGGGCAACGATCTCTTGCTCACACTGAGTCTTTCTCACTCTCAGGCCTGCGTTAAGTTTCTCAAACAACTGCAAGATGTTTAGGGACTAGGCTGAGGAATCTATCACCGTGGGTGGAGGTTCAATAACACTACTCTTCGATATTTCACAAAGTAAAGACGCCTTTCATCCGTGTTTCCTATTTCAGTATTTCACTTACTCAGTGAATGTTTCAAAAGCAAGAAACTGGGCAGCAAGAATAAGGAGAGGCCAAGGTGCATCCAAACAAAGAGCAGGAACTTAGTAGAGAGTATAAATTGGTACAAGAACCCCCAGGGCAGACAGGAAAGACACATCCCTGACCAGGGTGTGACCTAATACTGACTTAGACATTTCTAAAGGAACAGTAATGAAGGGCTTACAACAGTTACTGCAACCAGCAACCTTAGTCTACAAGGCTCATATTATTGACCTTGGCAGCATGAAAGGCTGAGTCATCCCAACTCGGACACAAGCCACGCGACCTGCAATTTGCACACCAATTTCTGCAGCAAAAACATCATTGGACAGTGTTGTTAGTCTTGAAAATGCCAGCATAGACCAATTTTGTGTTGAAATTGTCAGCTTTGATGATTTGGAGATTCAGAGCTCTTGATTATTGCTTTTTTATTGTGCTTTACAGTTTGTTTTATGTCAGTTTGTAAATTGTTGTTTATTTTTTGACAGGCATCTCGGATTCCACAGAAACTTAGATTGGAATATCCCTTCAAAGGAAATAAACTTTCGTAGGCTTCTATTTCATGGAATCATTAATTGTGAAATTACACTAATATCTGTTATTTGAGCACCAAAGGACAATGTGTGCGCTATATGGATTACAACCTTGTTTTATTTGTTTATCTTGATTCTAGACTCATAACACCTGATTTGCCCCAAAAACAAATATTACACCATCTGTAAATGACACCCATGTATCGGTGTAAGTTACACTTGTTAACCGTAGGCTGCTGCACAGAGCTTTCAAATTCCTCCTTGTGAAGACCACTATCTAACACAGGTAACAAAAAGAATGTGCAAGTTACACATTTTCTGGGAAACAGGCATAAAGTTATGGTATTCACAAAAAAAAAACGTGCATCTGTTTTCTGAACCCTACGTGTGCACAGCTCTATTGGCTATGTAGAGTAAAATGTATAGAGATCGTATTTTTTTTTTAAATGTGACTTCCAGTTTAAAATATTTCTCCTAACATGCCCTAGTATCTTAATGTCTGAGAAATGGGGCTAAGAGTGCCCGCAGAGTGGGAATGTATCTACTTAATCTTTAGATTTCCATCACTACTCAGATAGCACTGCGTGACCCTCCACACCCACCTCCCTGAAGGGCAAACCGGTGCTAAATTTGTAAAAAAATAAGTGCCAGGGCCCTCGTCAGGAGGCCACAGCAGTTTGCACCACACGTTGCCACTGTAATTACTCAACTACTAACCATCACAGTGCTTCAAGTGTGAAAAGCCGCCAAAGCTTTAAGAATGGCTTGGGTGGTGGGTATTAGTTGTCATTCATGTTTATTGAATTAACAAACAACGGATTTTCTACTCATCTTTAAATTATACAAACAGTGCCACCATGTGGCAATAGTCATAAGTGCAGGTTCCGGCAATTAAGTGCTGGTGCTGGCAATTAAGTTTGTTACGAACACCAGAAACCACCGGCTCAAATTGAGCACTGGGGCAAACACACCTTCAATTAACACACAGACTCAATATCTAACCTTGTTTGCACACAAAAGCCACTAATACAGTCACATTAATTCATCCACGCTGCAACAGCCACATACCTGCTTTGAACATACACATCAACACTTAATCGTCTCTAAACCACACACATCTCAAAGTACTACCTCCAAACATCCACAGCTCTGATGCAAGCAGACCTCATCATGCAGACACCTGCCATAAA
The DNA here is from genome assembly GCA_963921515.1 of Calotriton arnoldi. Classification (NCBI taxonomy): domain Eukaryota; kingdom Metazoa; phylum Chordata; class Amphibia; order Caudata; family Salamandridae; genus Calotriton; species Calotriton arnoldi. Next base: position 186,659 of record CAWUFW010011187.1, read on the forward strand.
CACACCTCATCCCAATGTATCTGTCCTTCTCGGTCTCTCACAAACACACACCACTACACATATAAACGTACACACACACCCAGACACACACACTTCTGCACACAAAAACACCAACACCTCCTTACCACCATACACACACCCACAGACACATACATCTCCTGCACAAAAACACCTACACCTCCTTACCCCGACACAAACACACACCGACACTGCATCCTCACACAATGCCCAAATCGACCATGAACCAAGGCGCAACACTAAGTTCCCACCACACCTCGCAGATACTGTGCAAGAAGACACACCACCACATTCCTTCCACCACATGCACAACCTTTTATGGACACACAAATATCATGCTCACCACTAGACCCCTCATGCAGCTCCTCTACTTGTACAGAAGGCGGCTGATGCCGTATTGTGGAATGCCGCGCCCGGCTTTTGTCCCTGGGTGTCCATGCTTTCCATGCCAAATGCCAGCATGGTCTAATAAACCCTGCCATTCACACCATTTCTGTGAGAAAGATTTCAATGGAGCTTCCCATTAGCACAGCGGCACAGTCGGTGCACATTGGGTGCACAATGCCAGCAACGAAATAACAAACCCAGCTGCTGGCATGCAACCCGCTTTCCCGCCAAAGGTGGTGGTTGTGAGACATGTGAAGCCAACCGACTATAGATAGATAGGGTCGCCAACTTGTGTTAAATCCAGAATCCGAACAATGCCATATGAAGCGCTTGAATTGCCTGAACACCATAGGGTGCACGGGCTGTGGGGGGTCCCGGGGAGTGGAGAGGCAGGTTATTCAGAACATGCTGAGACAGACAGCCAGGCGCAGGCCTTTGGAAATACAGACAGCAGGTTGAGGGGTCTTTAGGGATGCAGGCTCCCACCAGAAGGGACCTTGCAGATACAGGCTGCCAGCGGAAGGCTCCCTTGGAATATAGACAGCCTGGAGATTAGCAGGGTCAGATTCAGGGAGTCAGTGGGGCGGTCCTTGCAGATACAGGCTGCCAGTGGAAGGGTCCAATGGTAGAGCTTGGGGGGGGGGGGTCGGGTGTTGGACTAATGGCCAGGAGACTAGGTGCCATATTCTGGGACAATGGGGTACCACTTCGAGAAATTCAGCAGCGAGGATGTTGGGGCTTATTTACGTAACCAATTCGTGAAGGATTTGTGGTTTCTACCATCTCTCCTGTGTGGTCATCAATGTATAAAATGGTCATACTTGGAAGTTATGTTATGTTCACAGAGACATGTAAAGTGCTGTATTGTTAATCAAATGGTCTCGGTGCGCTGTAGTGATACAGCTCAATCAATAATTGCTTTTCACTTCAAACAATGTAAGAATTCAGTGATAAATTAGAATGAATGAAAAAAGTAGCACATGAGTAACAGCAATTTAAAAGACCGAAAGATGTATTCATTTCTTAAAAAAATTTAAATAATGTAAGCTATTAATTAAATTTGTTTCGGTTCCAACGGAAACCACTTTTGTTCCATGCGATATCACATGCCCAGGTTGGATTCTGGAATAGGCTGACCGTCACCAGGTATTCAACCAGAATGTAGTTTTAAATATCTTATCCAGACTAACAATTACCACAATATTGGGGCTCGGGTCTATAACGAGGCAGACGGCCTTTAACAACCGGTATCGCCCAAGGCAGAAGGACTATAGGGCTATTAGAACATTCCACCCACTAAGGGTAGAATGTTCTAAATTAAAAAGGGAGAAACGGAAAGACAAACGTGGGAATTTTGGAGCTCCGGGCTTATAGCAGCCATTATAAGCCCGGAGTTACTCCATTGTCTCCAAAGGAGCTCTCAACATTCCAATATCCTAATATAGCATGCTTGAAATTGTGAAGCTAGAAAGCCTTTTCTACATCATCTTGAAAAAAAATATTCAAAATTCACCTCAAAGCAGGCGGAGATAGTCTAAATGGGCGAACGGCACTGCGTATTCATTCTTCATTCCTTCATGGTAGCTCTACAATCTGTATTTGTACAAGTGAATACCTTGCAAGCCTTCCAAACCCTCAAAAACGTTTATTTCTATAAAAGCAAAACGACACGCTTCACCGGCCACTTCTTTTCTGTAGTTTCCTCATTCCAGGGCGCTTATCTCTCACACATAATTTAATGGGATGTCTGTATTCCCGGCTGTGCCTCTGCTGGCTTTTAAAAATGCACATTACTGGTTAATAATTGGACACGTAAGTTCCCTGTTTGTGCCCCACGGGAACCTTGGCTGGTCCATAATGTGATTATAAAACCAATGACAAACTTACTTAATTCCACTTTACTATAAACTTGTAAATTGTATTTTTTTAACAGCTATGTGTGTTCTTAGTCAATAAAGGCAGTTGAAGTGCTGAAAAGTACAGTCTTGCCTGTGTCTTTAAAAGAATTGCCTTGGTCTGCAGAGTGCGCGCGCTAAATTGCTCGAGGCGGTAAATACCACCAAGCGGAAGTAGAAAGAAGCGTGGCTTCCTGCCAAGACTTGTCAGTGGAGAATAAGGTCGATCAAGGTGCAGGACGTGTGGCGTGCTGCCGGTGCCTGGGCATGTATGAAAAACTGCATGGAGACAGCTTGAGGCATGAGATGAGGGACACGGTCGTGTGGCATGCAGGCGCGCGCCTCTTGCGTCATCACGGACTGTAGGTGCCACACTACAGTCACCTTCATTCGAGACTCACTGGGCCTGGAAGCCAGGCTAGTCCCCTCCCCTCCAGACCTGCTTCCTCCAATTAGGGCCTTGACAGGGCAGCCCCTTCTAATAATGGAACTCTGCATGCTCCAATGAGAGGCCGAGCAGATCTGTAGTATCGTTCAATAAAGAACCTGACAGGCTTGTATCCTCCAATAAGGGAGGCAAAAGCTCTGTGCCAGAAGGACCTCACTGATGGAGCCATCGCAGGCACTCCTGGGAACACTTCATTACTCACCCAAGACCATCCTGGAGCCCTCCCCTTAAAGAGAGGACCCTACAGACCTCGCTGTGCCATAAGGACTCGAGCTGCACCCCACTGATGGAGCCATCGCAGGCACTCCCGGGAACACTTCATTACTCACCCAAGACCATCCTGGAGCCCTCCCCTTGCTTAAAGAGAGGACCCTACAGACCTCGCTGTGCCATAAGGACTCGAGCTGCACCCCACTGATGGAGCCATCGCAGGCACTCCCGGGAACACTTCATCACTAACCCAAGACCACCCTGGAGCCCTCTCCTTAAGGAGAGGGCACTCGGAGTGCTGACTACGAACACCCCCACAAGAGAGTGCAATAAATGCCAGAGCCTAAGTTTCTTCTGCAAGAGGCACTGCCTGCCTGGAAACAACGATTACAGTCATAAATGGCGGCGGGCGAAATGTTTTCATCACATTTCGTGAAATTCCATACAATTTTTGTAAAATTACACTCTCAGGGTGAAATGTGGTTTGCCTGCAAGTGCACTCTGCCTATAAAATTGTCTTGAGCAGAATTGTCTCTGTGCTTCTGCAAGAGGCATTGCAAACCTGGAAAGCATTTCTGCAAGCAAGAAAACACCACCTCACTGCACCTTGCTTCTTAAAATTGCTAACCTGGCCGAAAACTCAATGGCCACCAGTGCAGTGTTTACAGCCCACCACAATCTTTTTTTTCTCATTATGAGGTAGGATTACAAACCAGAGTGGGCTCTGCAAACATTTTGCCAGTAGTCCCAATTAGGCTTATAGCAAGCCTGGACCCCAGCACACGAGCGTCCTTCAAAGAAATGCACAGCTATGGAAAATTAGGGCAGCCTGTGATGGGGTAGAATATATTTATGTGTTCCTCCCTACATTTGGAAAGCAATTGATGTATTTATGTATTTGACTTACATGTTTGCCAGGGCCGGTTTGGGTTCCCAGTCCGGCCGTGTTATTAGTGTTGTAATAGTGAACACACCAGACAAGATTACATTAGTGGCCACGCTGTGCTACATTCCCAGCAATGACCACCTCAGTGCATCAGGCAGGGTTACCAAGAGCAATTTGAAAAACAGGTTTTGCCAATCTGGAATGCCTACGTAACAGCTGTAGCTTCTATTCTGGTGGCACCAAGACAATAATATTCATAAGTCTCCCCATCGCTACATGATTTAGCATTTAAATATTAACTTTAAAAATATTTTGGAAATTCAAGCATTTTCAAACAGATATCTTGTGAGTTCTGCCAACGCACACATTTTCGTCTTGAATGCACACTTTTCAGTTTTGTTCTAAATATATTGAGCAAAGTTAAAGCTTTTTTCTACAAACATCAGCTTATAAGTTCTGAAACATACATGCTTTTCAGTGTTGGTATGCATCTATTCATTTAGCTCGCTACTCCAGAACCCAAAGAGGATTAGTGGTGAATTAGTATAGGGAAATATGAAAATAATTTGAGCGGTGGACATGTGAGTTTGTTATTTTGATTCAAAAAGGACAGTGAAGGGATAGAAGGGGGAAGGGCTTGCATTTATATAGCGCTTACTACTCATGACGAGGCGTCAAAGCACTTTTCGGCAAGTAGCACGCAACTCCGGAACCCAAACAGGATTAGTGTCGAATGAGTATAGGGAAATATGAAATTAATTTGAGCGGTGGACGAGCGAAGTCTGTTAGTTGGATTGAAAAGGATAGAGGAGAAATAGACGAGGGAAAGTGTTTATTTGGAGATCATAGTAGTTAGATGAGGTTTGGGATGAGTAAAGAGGAGGTGGAGGGGGAGAGTCAGAAGGAAGGTTTTAGAAAGGCTTGTTTGGGAGATCAGAATAGTAAAAGATGTTTGAGATGATGCAAGGAGGGGTAGAGGAGGGAAGAGTCTCGAAAGGGTTATTTTGGGGATCACAATATCATACAAAATCTGCATTTTCCTACTTTTTATTCCTCTTTATTCCTCACATTTCTGCCTTTCTCTGGGTCAAAGTCTGATGATGAAAAGTAAGTTTCGCTCCCCAAAAAATTGCGCCGCGTGCGCACCACCTGCAAAGACTGAAACAAACGGATGACTAGAGAGGCCTGGCACTCTTTCTTGGACATAGAAATGCCCATTTATACACAGCTCAAAACTGCTGATTTCGCCTGCTTCTAAGCACCTAGAAGTGTTGAAACCCGAGAAACTGACAGCAGCCGTCACTCCTTAGCTGCCCAGACCTAGAACTACCCTGGCCCCTCCTCCCACCCCTGTACAAGGAAGTGGACCCCACCAATCAAAAAAACATTGTGCCCTCGCCCCAATTCCCCACCTGCTTGGCACCTGCCGAGCGTGTTAGTGGCCTGAAGTGCCACTTTAGCGCTTTACAGAACACCCAGACCTAATAAACTGTCACACATTTCATCCGGCACCCTGCCTGGGGGTGCAGATGTGCCAATATCACTTTCTTCTTCTCTACCAGAACAGCATAACACGACAGCACAATTACCCACATGCCCTGCCCGGCAGTGACCAGCCATAGCCCAGTTCAAGCGCCCCCTGACGGTGGAGTCCTGGTGGTGACGGTGCGGGTAACCACGGGGGCTGGCACACAGCCCTGCGGTGGAACAGACGCACAGGCACACACTGTCTTCTGTTTGTGCTGTCCACACACAGTGCCATTTTCCTATCAGTGACACCGATCAGAGACATGAGTAAACAAGGACATCTTCCGCCCCCCACGCGAGGTATTGACTCAGACGTACCACACTCCTGGCTTCCGGTGGGGAGCCAAGCGCACCGGGTCACACTGTGCGCAATGCGTTGTTTTCGTTGCGCAATAGCGACAAGTTTCACAAATGACAGGTATTACCTGTGGTATGAGAGGTTTCCACTGAAAGTCAGTTTACCTCAAGGACGTGTGAGGTAAAGACCTGTCACGCATCCAGTCTGAGTTCCCTCAAGGCATTTCTGCTCCAAAGAGTGTCACGCAAAAAACTGGCGTAAGAAATTAAAAGACAACTACTACAGGAAGTCCACTAATACGAATCTACATGAGAATATACTTTGTAATAAAAATTACAGCCACCCCTGGTCACATGAGAGGTTTTAGCTGGGCCGAGCTAGCAGTCCATCTGTCCTAGACAGACCAGGCACAGACAGAATGCTGGAGGTGGTGGTTGTGTTCACAGCGCGCCGGAAGGGGGCCCTCTCTGATCAAAGGTAAGTGGGTAACATTTTATGGAGTCTCTAAGGGCCCTTTGTTGGCCCCAACAAAGGTCTCTGGTCTATTCAAATGCGGAAAACATATTTTTAGGAACTGTGGAGGTGTCTGTGTGGGCCATACGGAACTGTGGAGGGGTCTGTTTGGGCAATGGGAAATTGTGTAGGGGGTCTGTGTGGGCCATATGGAACTGTGGTGGGGTCTGTTTGGGCCATACGGAATTGTGGAGGTGTCTTTGGAGGTATCTGTGCGGGCCATACGGAACTGTGGTGGGGTCTGTGTAGGTCATACAGAACTGTGGAGGGGTCTGTGTAGGCCATACAGAACTGTGGAGGGGGTCTGTGTAGGCCATACAGAACTGTGGAGGGGTCTGTGTGGACCACACGGAACTGTGGAGGGGTCTGTGTAGGCCATACCGAACTGTGGAGGGGTCTGTGTAGGTCATACAGAACTGTGGAGGGGGTCTGTGTAGGCCAGACAGAACTGTGTTGGGGTCTGTGTAGGCCATACAGAACTGTGGAGGGGGTCTGTGTAGGCCATACAGAACTGTGGAGGGGGTCTGTGTAGGCCATACAGAACTGTGGAGGGGTCTGTGTAGGCCATACAGAACTGTGGAGGGGGTCTGTGTAGGCCATACAGAACTGTGGAGGGGTCTGTGTGAACCATACGGGACTAAGGCCTACTGGAAAAGACTTACCATATTGGGCCAGAGAATAACCATGTTTTAAGCTCCTGCCCAAATCTAAACTGATTAGGCTGGCTTCTCAGATGTTCAGGGAGATTGTTCCAGAGTTGAGCTGTAGAATGGATGTAACTCCTGCCGCCCCACTTCTCTCTTTTGTGGACAATTACTGTCCTGGAGTTGGTTGATCGTAGCGTCCTGTTCGGGTTGCAGCAGGAAATATTATTTTTCAGGCACGCTGGGGCATTTCCATACAGGGTGTAATGAGCTTAGCATAGTGCCTTGAACTTGGCTCTTTTCTTCACTGGAAGTCAGTGGAGTTCTCCAAGAGTCTCAGCCACGGACTAGAATTTGGGGAATTTTTTCAGAAGTCTTGCCGCAGCATTTTGTAAAACTTGAACATTTTTAAGTGAGTGTTGATGAATGCCAAGATCGGGGGCATTGCAGTAGCCCAGCCTCATAGCACAAATGCTGTGGCTACTAATTTTTTTAATTTATAGGGAATGAAAGGAAGAATTTTCCTATTCTTGTGCAGAAGAAAGAAACAGGAAGAAGTGAGTTTGTGAATCTGAGCCTTAAAAGACAGATCAGAGTCAAAATGTATGCCAAGATTTTTGAGAGTGGAAACTGGGATGAGGGCAGGACCGAGTGTCTGAGGCCACCAGGATTGGTCCCAAGAAACCAGATTCTTACCAAAAAAGAAGGACCTCGGAGTTGGCTGAATTCAGCATGAGGCTGTTGTCATTCATCCATAGCTCAATGGTTGCCATACAGCCCTTGATGTCATTTGTGATAGCCGCCACAATTTGTGTATCGTCTGCATAGGCGACTGGAGCACAGCCAACGGACCGGATTAATTTTGTGAGGGGGACACATATATGCTAAACAGCGTGGGGATCAGAGAAGACCCCTGGGGAACCCCACATGGCAGTGAAAAAGGCTTGCAGACCTGTTCCCCCAAGGAAACCGATTGCATTTTCTATTGGAAAACTAGAAGAAATGGGGGGAAAGCAGAAGTTGATGGAAAGGGGTGGTGGCCTGCTGGGGTCAGCAGTCCACTGTGTCTGTGATTGCTTTTAAATAAAGCATTTTTTTTTAACGTAGCACGTTTGGGATGCTTTTTGAGGTTTCATTTGTTAAGAGTAGGCTGCTGTCGTGGAACCACTGCCTGCCCTTAAAAAATAATTTACTGGCCATTCTCACGTTCTCTCATTCTGTACGTGCTGGCGTGCTGTTGCAGTTCATTCTAAAAACTGGCGTGATAATGCCAGCTTCGTTCTAAGCCATCTGCCTTACGGCATTAGTTCTAGCGTCATACATCTGTGGCAGGAGAGGGAGCATGCGTAACTTGCACCTTCTGTGCTCTGCCACCGTCAACTGCATTTGTGGTGTCAGCTTCTTTGAATATGATTTACATTTCAACACTGTTATTAAATATTTTAGAAATGTTTAACTTTCCCCAAATATTCTAGGACTGGAGCCAAAATAGTAAATTACCCATCCCAGCTTCCACAAAAACCTCAGATGCACTGAGAGTCCAGTTGATGCCAGACCAAGGGTTGTTCCTGTCTCTATCACACACACACACGCACGCATGCACCCATGCATACACGTACACACACACACTCACTCTCTCAACCCAACATTGCCTTTCCTGCATCATCACACACAAAAACACACAGCAAGTTGTCCTCTGGTATCCTGCCCAATTACACATACACAAACACAGTGACACACACACACACACATAGGAAAACATCCCTGCTTTCCTGAGCCAGCACAAAAACACACACCACAATTACAGAAACTACACACATGGCAAACCGTACTCTGCTCTCTTGCATGATCACACCCCACACACATACGCCTAGCCTTCATGTGGTCGCTTCCAGCATCATATACACTCACACCAAGCCTTTCTCTGATCTCTTCCACCATCATACAAATGGTACACGGTAATAACATTTTATTTCCCCCTCTTTCCTATCACAGAGGCACCAGGCCTTTCCCTGCACTCCTTTCCTATCACAGAGGCACCGAGCCTTTCCCTGCCCCCTTCCTATCACAGAGGCACCAGCCTTTCCCTGCCCCCCTTCCTCTCAAAGAGGCACCGAGCCTTTCCCTGCCCCCCTTCCTATCACAGAGGCACCAAGCCTTCCCCTGCCTCCCCTTCCTATCAGAGGCACCAAGCCTTCCCCTGCCCCCCCCTTCCTATCACAGAGGGACCAAGCCTTTCCCTGCCCCCCTTCCTATCACAGAGTCACCAGACCTTTCCCTGCCTCCCCTTTACTATCACAGAGGCACCAACCTTCCCCTGCTCCCTCCCCCCTTCCTATCACAGAGTCACCAGACTTTTCCCTGCCTCCCCTTTACTATCACAGAGGCATCATGCCTTTCCCTGCACTCCTTTCCTATCACAGAGGCACCAAGCCTTCCCCTGCTCCCTCCCCCTTCCTATCACAGAGGCACCAAGCCTTTCCCTGCCTCCCCTTTACTATCACAGAGGCACCAGGCCTTTTCCTGCCCCCTTCCTATCACAGAGGCACCAGCCTTCCCCTGCTGCCTCCCCCTTCCTATCACAGAGTTCCCCTGCTGCCTCCCCCCTTCCTATCACAGAGGCACCAGCCTTCCCCTGCTACCTCCCCCTTCCTATCACAGAGGCACCAAGCCTTCCCCTGCCCCCTTCCTATCACAGAGGCACCAGCCTTCCCCTGCTCCCTCCCCCTTCCTATCACAGAGTCACCAGACCTTCCCCTGCCCCCCCTTCCTATCACAGAGGCACCAGCCTTCCCCTGCCCCCCCCCTGCCTATCACAGAGGCACCAGCCTTCCCCTGCCCCCCTTCCTATCACAGAGGCACCAAGCCTTCCCCTGCTGCCTCCCCTTCCTATCACAGAGGCACCAAGCCTTTCCCTGCCCCCTTCCTATCACAGAGGCACCAGCCTTCCCCTGCCCCCTCCCCCCTTCCTATCACAGAGTCCCCTAGCCTTTCCCTGCCCCCCTTCCTATTACAGAGGCACCAAGCCTTTCCCTGCTCCTCTTCCTATCACAGAGTCACCAAGCCTTTCCCTGCCTCCCCTTTACTATCACAGAGGCACCAAGCCTTTCCCTGCCCCCCTTCCTATCACAGAGTCACCAGACCTTTCCCTGCCTCCCCTTTACTATCACAGAGGCACCAACCTTCCCCTGCTCCCTCCCCCCTTCCTATCACAGAGTCACCAGACTTTTCCCTGCCTCCCCTTTACTATCACAGAGGCATCATGCCTTTCCCTGCACTCCTTTCCTATCACAGAGGCACCAAGCCTTCCCCTGCTCCCTCCCCCCTTCCTATCACAGAGGCACCAAGCCTTTCCCTGCCTCCCCTTTACTATCACAGAGGCACCAGGCCTTTCCCTGCCCCCCTTCCTATCACAGAGGCACCAGCCTTCCCCTGCTGCCTCCCCCCTTCCTATCACAGAGTTCCCCTGCTGCCTCCCCCCTTCCTATCACAGAGGCACCAGCCTTCCCCTGCTGCCTCCCCCTTCCTATCACAGAGGCACCAAGCCTTCCCCTGCCCCCCTTCCTATCACAGAGGCACCAGCCTTCCCCTGCTCCCTCCCCCCTTCCTATCACAGAGTCACCAGACCTTCCCCTGCCCCCCCTTCCTATCACAGAGGCACCAGCCTTCCCCTGCCCCCCTGCCTATCACAGAGGCACCAGCCTTCCCCTGCCCCCCTTCCTATCACAGAGGCACCAAGCCTTCCCCTGCTGCCTCCCCTTCCTATCACAGAGGCACCAAGCCTTTCCCTGCCTCCTTCCTATCACAGAGGCACCAAGCCTTTCCCTTCCTCCTCTTCCTATCACAGAGGCACCAGCCTTCCCCTGCTGCCTCCCCCCTTCCTATCACAGAGGCACCAGCCTTCCCCTGCCCCCCTTCCTATCACAGAGGCACCAGCCTTCCCCTGCCTCCCCTTTACTATCACAGAGGCACCGGGCCTTTCCCTGCCTCCCTTTACTATCACAGAGGCCCCAGCCTTCCCCTGCCCCCTCCCCCTTCCTATCACTGCGGCAGCAGCCTTCCTCTGCCCCCTCCCCCCTTCCTATCACAGAGGCCCCAGCCTTCCCCTGCCCCCTCCCCCTTCCTATCACAGAGGCACCAAGAGCTCAGTTCATGTGTTAAATGTAGCTTGTAATAATTCCTATCATAATATTTCTGACGTCAGAGATATTCGATAGGATAACCTGGGGCTCTTCTGTGGTCAAACCTAGGCTGCCCTAATTTACATAAAGCTAGTTTTGAAATGAAAAGTAGCCTCTAAAACGTAGTGGGCCAGCTCTGACGTCACACAGCCCAGCCTGTGATTCTGTTTTACAGGCTCCTCTCTGATGCACCCCCCGCACAGACAGCGTGTGATGTTGAAGAGACACTCCCCCCGCCATAGGCCGGAGCCTGTAGGGCCTATAGATGAGCCTCCCCCGTCTGCTGATGGTTCAGGCTGCTTTCAGAATCTATCTATATATTCACATGAATACTGGCACTTCTGACCATCCGTACATTCTTTTGGTATAAACTTCACGAATCAGCGCAGTTGGTTTTCTCCCTCCAAGAATACACTGCTCGCTCTGTTTTCGTAGCAGCGCTGAGAGCTGCACAGAGCCCTTCACAAGGCCGGCTGTGGGGACGGGGGCTTGAGAACACAGCGTAGCTTGTGAGCCGAGCATACTCCACCGCCCCCCACCCCTTAAATTAGGGACCCTAAATCCACCACAGCTCCAGAAAAAGCAAATTCTCCACTGTCGGCTTCCAGGCCTGACGAAAAATGTCTTGCAGCTCAACTCTTCTTCAGCCTCCTGCGAGAAATTCAGTGCATGGACACTAAGATAGCTCAGCGGGTTGAGGACGCTTTGTGGAGATCTGTCTTTGTACTATTTTTACCATAGAGTCGGATCACAGTTAGCTCAGCCTTTCATCCTTCAGTGATGGATAAAAGGTGTGCCACAATGGTGTTCCAAGTGTCATGATAACATCATATGGTACCGCTGTATTGGAACTGCTAAAGATTACAATAAAGTGATGGATGGAATGTGTGAATTAATCTCAGCCACTGGTAATCACTCGGGCCAATTCCATCGGTATTTTGCTTAGAATGCCACCTCAGTTTGGACCCAACTATATGCAAATCAGCCTTGACCCTGCTCCAATGGGAACAGTCCAGTCCGAAATGCCAGGCCAAGTCCTCCCTGAACCGGAACACAAGCACCCCAGGACCGGTTTCACCCTAGTTATGGGCTCTTCAGCTGGGTACAGCTTGGTTCCAGTGACACAGTGTGCACAGGAGTCATGTTAGGCATCCCCCTCCCCCGTCCCACTTAGGGCGACACTTTGTTGTTGTTGCTGCAGTTGACGCCATCGGATGCGCCCAAGCGATTTCCTGTGGCTGAGATTAATTCAAGCGTTCCATCCATCACCTTGTTGCAGTTGACACCCTAAGTGCGACGGGGGTGCCCAGATGTGGGTCCCGGGCACACCAGGTCACCGAAATCAAGCTGTACCCGGCTGATGAACCCATAACAAGGGTAGAACCGGTCTAGGGTTCCTGGTTTCTGGTCCAGGTAGGGCCTGGCAGTTAGGGCTGGACTTTAATGACACAGAAACTAGCTCAAATAGTCAGAAATGACTTCGGGACGCTTGCCAGCTATATCCACTTTGTGCCAACTGGTGCACAGGCGCGCTGTACTGCGGCAATGCCCATGTTGTGCCTGCTGAACAGGCGCGCGATAGTGCGGCAATGCCCACGTCGTGCCTGCCTGGTGCACAGGTGCGCTGTACTGCGGCAATGCCCATGTTGTGCCTGCTGAACAGGCGCGCGATAGTGCGGCAATGCCCACGTCGTGCCTGCCTGGTGCACAGGCGCGCTGTAGCGCGCTGTAGCGCGGCACTGCCCACTGTGTGCTTGGTGCACAGGCGCGCTGTACTGCGGCAATGCCCACTATGTGCCTGCCTGGTGCACAGGCGCGCTGTAGCGCGGCACTGCCCACTATGTGCCAACTGGTGCACAGGCGCGCGATAGTGCGGCAATGCCCAAGTTGTGCCTGCCCGGTGGACAGGCGCGCTGTAGCGCGGCACTGCACACATTGTGCCCTCCTGGTGAACAGGCGCGCTGTAGCGCGGCACTGCCCACTATGTGCCTGGTGCACAGGCGCGCTGTACTGCGGCAATGCCCACTATGTGCCTGCCTGGTGCACAGGCGCGCTGTAGCGCGGCACTGCCTACTATGTGCCTGGTGCACAGGCGCGCTGTACTGCGGCAATACCCACGTTGTGCCTGCCTGGTGCACAGGCGCGCTGTTGTGCGGCAATGCCCACTATGTGCCTGCCTGGTGCACAGGTGCGCTGTACTGCGGCAATGCCCATATTGTGCCTGCCGAACAGGCGCGCGATAGTGCGGCAATGCCCACGTTGTGCCTGCCTGGTGCACAGGCGCGATGTTGTGCGGCAATGCCCACATTGTGCCTGCCTGCGGCAATGCCCATGTTGTGCCTGCCCGGTGCACAGGCGCGCTGTTGTGCGGCAATGCCCACATTGTGCCTGCCTGGTGCACAGGCGCGCTGTAGCGCGGCAATGCCCATGTTGTGCCTGCCGAACAGGCGCACGATAGTGCGGCAATGCCCACGTTGTGCCTGGCTGGTGCACAGGCGCGCTGTAGCGTGGCAATGCCACATTGTGCCCTCCTGTTGCACAAGCGCGCTGTAGTGCGGCAATGCCCACGCCTGGTGGACAGACGCGCTGCAGTGCGGCACTGCCCACTATGTGCCTGCCTGGTGCACAGGTGCGCTGTACTGCGGCAATGCCCATGTTGTGCCTGCCGTACAGGCGCGCGATAGTGCGGCACTGCCCACTATGTGCCTGGTGCACAGGCGCGCTGTAGTGCGGGATGTGAAAGTTGACCCAGACACTGGTGTGAATACATCTTTTGTTCGCGTGTTTGCCCACAGTAGCTCGAGTGAATAAACGAACCAGGAAGTGTGTTAGATCCCTCCCCCCCCCCCCCCTTTCTACCTCTCCGGGTCGCTTCCAAGATCCATGTGTACCTTGTGGTGAGTCAGAGGGTTTGAACGCTGAGGGGGTAGGGGCGTCTCAGCTTTTCATCCTTCCAAGGTCAGTAACTCAAGAAACATTTTACAAAACGCCTCCTATACCACAGTGGCGCCATGTTGTAGCGTGGTAAAGGGCACGTGCCCCTGGCACTCTGCAGCACTCATGGTCTGGATCCGACCCTGTAATGAGCAGGTTGCTACCTTATCCACTAGTGTGAGAAGTTGGCCTGGTATATGCTGTTCACTAATTAAAGTGGACACCTTGCACCAGGGCAAATCGACTCTTATGGTAGATAGGTTTAAGACAACCTTTTAAAGAAAGCTATCCTAGTGGTAGCTGTGGAGAGCAGCCTTCAGGCTAAGTCTCGGAGGAATGTAAAGCAGCTTGTTTTACCATATAATCTCTTGAATCACCAAATGAAAAGACACCACACAGGTATATATATCAAATATATATGTATTTATTTCTAAATAACTCTCTACTAATCTCTTTATGAGATTAGAAGACAAACATATGCACAAATCAACGTTTCACAATAAGTTAAGCACAAAATATGGCTGGGGCCCTAGGGGCGTACCAGACCATATACTAAGTAAGAGACTTAGAAACAACGACTTGCAGGGAGACAAGGCCTAGGGCCTTCAGAAGTGCTGGGGCCTCACAAAACCACCCAAGGCAGGTAAGTAAAGGACCCACGGGGGACGCGTGCAGTGTGGATACACAGGCGCGAATCGCCGTTAACTTCAATGGGGCAAGTCGCGGTTGGAAATAAAGAGTTTTAGGATACTTCGGGAGAACCTACAAGCAAGTCACTTACAGGGTAAGTAGTTCTAGGGCCCACACCCACAGGAGCACCGTAGTGCTGGAGTTACCTCACCCAGGGAAGCCGGGTGCACAGGTGTCCTTTGGTGTCGGGTCGCGGCGTCGTTTTCAATGGCGAACAAAGAAGACTTGCTGCTTGCGGGAGCTGAAGAAGTGTCCGGTGGAATCCAAGCCTGGATTCTGAAGAAGGATGACCTGAAAGCAGAGGGGACAGTGTTCAAAGTCACTTGGCAGTGACCCGGGGCAAGGAAGATGGATGCCCACCGTCGTCGGTCGCTTCAGGTCGGTTGCAGGTGCCTTGACTCTTCAGCCACGTGGTCCAGGAGGCGTCGACGACGACCAGGAGCTGGATTCGGTGTGTCCCTCGACGTCTGCAGCTGACTGCGGTATCGGCAACTCGATCGGAGCCAACAAGCCTTGGCAGCCGCAAGTCTCGGGGAGATGAAGAAAAGTCGATGGCGCAGACCAGCAAGGTCTGTGGAACTCACCCAGCGAGGGTAAGTCAGGGCAGGCCTGGAGCAACCAGGGGAGCCCTTCGGTTTCTTTAAGAAGTCTTCTGGGGACCCACAAGCCAGCGGGCAAGGGATCGCGAAGACACCTCGGGCGGAATCACTCAACAGGGGCCCACGGTCACTCGGGACGGTGTAGGCCTCTGATCTTCGGAGGATTCCTGCTGGAGGTCGGGACCACACGTGGTCCAAAGCACAAGTTCGTAGAACGTTGTGAAGGGGTTGCACTCGACAATAGTGCACGGTACCCAGGGGTCGCGGTTCCTCGTTACTCGGGGGTCCACTTGCCTCAGCTTCGCTGGGGACTCACGATGGCCTGGGAGAGGTCAGGAAATCCACTTCTTGGGCTGCAGGGACTTCGGACTCCGGCGGGAGCGGCGTAGTTTGCGACCGTCGTTGTCGTTTTTGGTGCCTGCCAAGCAGGGGAGTCACTCCTTGACTCCAAGGGAGATTCTTCTGTCTTCCAAAGGTAGTGGAACGTCGAAGGGCCAGGATTCTTCTGTAGAGCGTCGTCCAGGGGTTATCTGCTTTGCAATGGCAAGGTTCCCCCTCTTAAACTAAAAAGAGGGGATGGACTAGCTCTATGACCCCACCTATGGGAGGGTCAAGGGAGGGGGTGGCTACACCCACTTCCCTTTGTCCAGTTTCGTGCCAGAGCAGGGGCAGGCAGCCCCTGAGCTGGTTTGAACTGGCATATGCACAGAGGAGCCTTCTGCTCCCCCAGTGCAGGACTTCAAAGCACTCTAAGAGTGCACCCACCCAGCCCCAATACACTAAACCCTGTCTGGAAGGTGGTTACACCTCCCTGTGACAGGATGCCTATTGTTGGGCTTCCTCCACTGCGAGTTTCGGTCATCAGCAGGAGGGCAGCCCAGTGTCTGTGACTGGTGGCATCCATTTTGTGATGCCAGGGCTCTTTAGGATTCTACCGTGTTTCCACAGCAGGTACATGTCTTATCCCTCTAGAAGGGTGGAATGCTACCCCCGCTGCCAAGATTGGCGGGGGGTAGTATTCCAAGATGTTTGACACCAAACACGACATGTTTTGATGCAGCCATTCCAAAGTTAGCATTTACCGCGAGGATATAATGCACTTAAATAGTATATGGTTTAACCGCATCCACAAACAGCACCAGAGAATAGACTCTGAGAGCTGCAGAGGGGCCCTGCTCAGGCAGAGGCACCCCCTCACATAGAAGCCAAGCACCCTGCCCTCAGGATTGATAGGGCCTGCCTTAGGGGTGACTGATAGGTTTATATGTGTGTGCAGGAGAGATATAGGAAACCTATATCCCAGTGAGGGGTGCTAGCACCACCTCACCCAGGCTGCAGTAGCAGGCCTGTGGTGTCAGATTTAGACTGCTTCCCAGGGGTGGCATAACATATGCTGCAGCCCCTGGGAGGCCTGTGAAGTACCTATGCCCTTGGCACCTAAGGTACCATATACTAGGGACTCATAAGGCACCACAGTATCCAATCACTAGTGCACCTAGAGTGCACTCCATGTCGTTTAGAGAGAGCAGATAGACTGGGGCCCTGAATAGCAGGGTCCCAGTCCAACTAAGTCATAAACCAGCAAAACACCATAAAAAAAGTGGGGGCAACCATATAGTCAGATTCCACCTTCCTACATAACCCCCCAAACGAAAGGAGATAAGGCTAACCTTGGCCAGTTGAGCCTTTATTGACTAAGTGGCCATATAAGGAAGCACCTGCACTAGCATGGTTGCCCCCTGTCTTATGGTCCACTAAGCAATCCCTCACCCTAAGGGTATGAGAGGGTCTCCACCATGGGGAATCACTACCTGTGGTGTGCTTTGGTAAAGTACCAGGCTGG
Source organism: Calotriton arnoldi (assembly GCA_963921515.1). Classification (NCBI taxonomy): domain Eukaryota; kingdom Metazoa; phylum Chordata; class Amphibia; order Caudata; family Salamandridae; genus Calotriton; species Calotriton arnoldi. The sequence continues at coordinate 203,732 of CAWUFW010011187.1, forward strand.
TGAGGTGTCTGAGTAGGGAAGTGTGGCCCTAGGAATGTTGGCCTCAGCTTTCTCAGCTCCCTGGTCACCATGTATGCCTGTCTTTCCATGACTGAGTGGTACTCTGCTCTAAGGGTCAACCTTTGACTGCCTACAGCCGGGGGTTGGGTCCCTTTGGGTGGAACACTGGAGGGACATGGCATGTTTGGAACCTTTTGGTCCCAGGTTTGCCCTTGCCTAACAGAGTCCTTCTGGGGGAGGTCCCTACATAAAGGTATGGGGGATCCCTCAGTGGGTGGAGGAATTTCTACCTGGCTAGGGCTACTAGCCTGGGTGCCCCTAATCTGCTGATGGGGGGTTCCTCTGGACAGGGGGCCCTGGGGGGTCCACTGACCTCCCTGACCTCTGCAGCCCTGGGCTGACTGAGGCAGGGTAGAGAGGGGCAGGTTACCTGCTCCAGACTGGGTACCACCTTGTAAGGGTCCTCTGCCATCAGGGGGTGGCCAGGCCAGGCCTGACTACCTCTGTGGCAGTTCCTTCACTAGGGGTAGGGTCAGTTCCCTGAGGAGGCTGACCCTTACCTACTGTCTGGAGGGAAGAAGACTTTTCTTCAACCCTTGTGCTCTCTTCTGGGGGAGAGTGGGCCATTCTTCCAGGCTCCATCTCTCCAAAATCTTGGGCTGGGGCTGTGGCCATCACAGCCCCACTAACCTTTACAGGGACACCCAACATCTTCAGATGGGTTTGGTGTTCAATTTCAGCCCAGGCTGAAATTTCCAGATCATTGCCCATCAGGCAATCTACAGGTAAGGTTGGGGACACTGCCACTCTTTTTGGGCCTGTGACCCCCTCCCAGCTGAGATTGACTATGGCCATGGGGTGATCTGTTCTGACACCATCAATGTTGGTCACCTGGTATTTAAACTCAGGTAAAAGCTGGTGAGGGGGACTAGTTTCCCTGCCACCATGGTGACACTAGCCCCTGTGTCCCTAAATGCCACAGCTTTCTGACCATTAATTATTGGCTCCAGTCTGTACCTGCCCAATGCTGTGGGACCCACGGTAAAGGTGGCAAATCCTATACCACCATCAGAATCTGAGGAGTCTGTTGAGGGGGTCCTGTCTAAACTAGGGCCCACCTCTGTTCCTCTTGCAAAAGCACCTAACTTTTTGGGTGCACTACTCCCAACTGGAGGATTACTACTGGTAGTACCAGGAGGGGTGGTAGTAGTTGTTGGAGGAACATTTTCTTTATTGCCATTCCTGGGACAACTGGGATCAGATTTCCAGTGCCCAGGCTTTTTACAGACATGGCAATAGGGTTTCTTTTCAGGAGAGGAAGGAGTTTGGGACCCACCCCCAGAAGAGGAATTTTGGGGCCCTGTAGTGGACTTATCCTTGCATTTATCCCCACCTTTCTCTTGGGACTTGGTAGAATCTTTCTTGTGGTCACCACCCTGATTCTTAGGCCTTACTCTGGTTCTGACCCATTTGTCTGCCTTCTTTCCCAATTCTTGGGGAGAGGTCAGATCAGAGTCCACCAGGTACTGGTGTAAAAGCTGGTTTTGACAATTATTAAGGATCTGTTCTCTCATCATTAGATTATAAAATCCTTTGAAATCAGTAACCCTACTGCCAACCAGCCAACCCTCCAGAGCCTTGGATGCACAATCTACAAAGTCTGTCCAGTCCTGAGTCTGTGCCTTCTGGGTATCTCTGAACTTCAACCTGTACTGCTCAGTGGTTAAGCCAAACCCATCTATCAGTGTACTCTTCAGGACCTCATAATCATCAGCATCCTCCTCTCTAACAGTGAGGAGCTTGTCTCTTCCTTTATCTGAAAAGGAGAGCCACAAGATTGCTGCCCACTGCTTTTGGGGGACCTGCTGTACTCTACAGGCCCTCTCCATAGCAGTTATCCATTTGTGGATATCATCCCCACTCTGGTAGGGAGGAACAACCTTGCTCAGGTTCCTATGGTCAGGGACATATTCTCTGCCTCTAGGGACACTGTTGCTGCCACCAGGGGGTTCTAAACCCTCCCTTCTGGAAGCTCTCTGGATCTCCAGGGCTTCTCTATCCAGTGCCAACTGCTTGGTTCTGAGGGCCACTTTGGCTTCCTCATACTGGAGCAGTTTGCACCTTCTCTCAGAGGAGGTCTCTCTTAAGTTAAAGTATGAGCTCCTCTCTTGGACAAATTCTCTGCCAGAGTGATAAGAGTGCTCAGATTCCCTGGAAGGGGATCTGTGCCTCTCATCCACTCTGCCAGTTCTCTTAGGGAGAACTCCTCTGTCCTGTTCAGGCTCCTTGAAGCCTGGCCCTTCAACCACAGAGTCTTGGTCATTCGGATTGTCCTCATCTGACCCAGATACTATGATTGACCCACCCACTGATTCAGACCCCTTAGCTCCTAGAGCCAATCTAAGGTCATCTGCTGTCAGCAGATCTATCAGGTGTAGTGTTGAGGGACTCTGTCCTAGTCTCAGGTGTCTGTCAACACACATGGCTCTCAAGTCAGAGAAAGCCATGTCCTTATACTGAGGCTGAGTGGATCCACTGGGTCCACCCTTTAAGGACATTCTAGTGTTGTGCAGTGTTGTACTACCTACACTAGTTTGTGGCCTACTGATCCTAGCTTGAGCTGTGGAAAGGGTGTGCTATCCCTTGGCACACAGCTCTAAGTTCAGTAGAACTTATTGATACTAAGCTTGACTTTATATGTACCTTGAGTACCTATAATGGTTTTCAGTTAGTAATTCAAATAGAGATTTTCTGGTAAAACAATGGCAAGCTGGAATCCCACACGCTGCCCACCAATGTGAGAAGTTGGCCTGGTATATGCTGTTCACTAATTAAAGTGGACACCTTGCACCAGGGCAAATCGACTCTTATGGTAGATAGGTTTAAGACAACCTTTTAAAGAAAGCTATCCTAGTGGTAGCTGTGGAGAGCAGCCTTCAGGCTAAGTCTCGGAGGAATGTAAAGCAGCTTGTTTTACCATATAATCTCTTGAATCACCAAATGAAAAGACACCACACAGGTATATATATCAAATATATATGTATTTATTTCTAAATAACTCTCTACTAATCTCTTTATGAGATTAGAAGACAAACATATGCACAAATCAACGTTTCACAATAAGTTAAGCACAAAATATGGCTGGGGCCCTAGGGGCGTACCAGACCATATACTAAGTAAGAGACTTAGAAACAACGACTTGCAGGGAGACAAGGCCTAGGGCCTTCAGAAGTGCTGGGGCCTCACAAAACCACCCAAGGCAGGTAAGTAAAGGACCCACGGGGGACGCGTGCAGTGTGGATACACAGGCGCGAATCGCCGTTAACTTCAATGGGGCAAGTCGCGGTTGGAAATAAAGAGTTTTAGGATACTTCGGGAGAACCTACAAGCAAGTCACTTACAGGGTAAGTAGTTCTAGGGCCCACACCCACAGGAGCACCGTAGTGCTGGAGTTACCTCACCCAGGGAAGCCGGGTGCACAGGTGTCCTTTGGTGTCGGGTCGCGGCGTCGTTTTCAATGGCGAACAAAGAAGACTTGCTGCTTGCGGGAGCTGAAGAAGTGTCCGGTGGAATCCAAGCCTGGATTCTGAAGAAGGATGACCTGAAAGCAGAGGGGACAGTGTTCAAAGTCACTTGGCAGTGACCCGGGGCAAGGAAGATGGATGCCCACCGTCGTCGGTCGCTTCAGGTCGGTTGCAGGTGCCTTGACTCTTCAGCCACGTGGTCCAGGAGGCGTCGACGACGACCAGGAGCTGGATTCGGTGTGTCCCTCGACGTCTGCAGCTGACTGCGGTATCGGCAACTCGATCGGAGCCAACAAGCCTTGGCAGCCGCAAGTCTCGGGGAGATGAAGAAAAGTCGATGGCGCAGACCAGCAAGGTCTGTGGAACTCACCCAGCGAGGGTAAGTCAGGGCAGGCCTGGAGCAACCAGGGGAGCCCTTCGGTTTCTTTAAGAAGTCTTCTGGGGACCCACAAGCCAGCGGGCAAGGGATCGCGAAGACACCTCGGGCGGAATCACTCAACAGGGGCCCACGGTCACTCGGGACGGTGTAGGCCTCTGATCTTCGGAGGGATTCCTGCTGGAGGTCGGGACCACACGTGGTCCAAAGCACAAGTTCGTAGAACGTTGTGAAGGGGTTGCACTCGACAATAGTGCACGGTACCCAGGGGTCGCGGTTCCTCGTTACTCGGGGGGTCCACTTGCCTCAGCTTCGCTGGGGACTCACGATGGCCTGGGAGAGGTCAGGAAATCCACTTCTTGGGCTGCAGGGACTTCGGACTCCGGCGGGAGCGGCGTAGTTTGCGACCGTCGTTGTCGTTTTTGGTGCCTGCCAAGCAGGGAGTCACTCCTTGACTCCAAGGGAGATTCTTCTGTCTTCCAAAGGTAGTGGAACGTCGAAGGGCCAGGATTCTTCTGTAGAGCGTCGTCCAGGGGTTATCTGCTTTGCAATGGCAAGGTTCCCCCTCTTAAACTAAAAAGAGGGGATGGACTAGCTCTATGACCCCACCTATGGGAGGGTCAAGGGAGGGGTGGCTACACCCACTTCCCTTTGTCCAGTTTCGTGCCAGAGCAGGGGCAGGCAGCCCCTGAGCTGGTTTGAACTGGCATATGCACAGAGGAGCCTTCTGCTCCCCCAGTGCAGGACTTCAAAGCACTCTAAGAGTGCACCCACCCAGCCCCAATACACTAAACCCTGTCTGGAAGGTGGTTACACCTCCCTGTGACAGGATGCCTATTGTTGGGCTTCCTCCACTGCGAGTTTCGGTCATCAGCAGGAGGGCAGCCCAGTGTCTGTGACTGGTGGCATCCATTTTGTGATGCCAGGGCTCTTTAGGATTCTACCGTGTTTCCACAGCAGGTACATGTCTTATCCCTCTAGAAGGGTGGAATGCTACCCCCGCTGCCAAGATTGGCGGGGGGTAGTATTCCAAGATGTTTGACACCAAACACGACATGTTTTGATGCAGCCATTCCAAAGTTAGCATTTACCGCGAGGATATAATGCACTTAAATAGTATATGGTTTAACCGCATCCACAAACAGCACCAGAGAATAGACTCTGAGAGCTGCAGAGGGGCCCTGCTCAGGCAGAGGCACCCCCTCACATAGAAGCCAAGCACCCTGCCCTCAGGATTGATAGGGCCTGCCTTAGGGGTGACTGATAGGTTTATATGTGTGTGCAGGAGAGATATAGGAAACCTATATCCCAGTGAGGGGTGCTAGCACCACCTCACCCAGGCTGCAGTAGCAGGCCTGTGGTGTCAGATTTAGACTGCTTCCCAGGGGTGGCATAACATATGCTGCAGCCCCTGGGAGGCCTGTGAAGTACCTATGCCCTTGGCACCTAAGGTACCATATACTAGGGACTCATAAGGCACCACAGTATCCAATCACTAGTGCACCTAGAGTGCACTCCATGTCGTTTAGAGAGAGCAGATAGACTGGGGCCCTGAATAGCAGGGTCCCAGTCCAACTAAGTCATAAACCAGCAAAACACCATAAAAAAAGTGGGGGCAACCATATAGTCAGATTCCACCTTCCTACAACTAGCATCATGGCAGGCGGCTTCATTCTGCCTCTACACTCCTACCAAGGCTGTAGTGTACCCTCTCTTTTGGAACAGGGCCCCTCCTATGCCCCCCCCACCCCCCTCCCAGCTTGGTTTCCACCTCCTCACCGTCCTCCCCCCCTCTCCCTCGGAATGTTGGACCCCGCCAGGACCCCTCACTCAGCAGCTTCCAATCACTTCTCAAAGCCCCGTCTCTTCAGCGAAGCTTTCAATCTCCACCGGTTTAAAACTGCACGCTATGGCGAGGAAACTAACTGAAGGAAATTGAGATTGGCTGTAAGGTGAGCCAACAAGGACGCATTCCTCTCTAGACACCAAGGAACAGCCCTGACGACAGGTCTTCTCTAGGGGTTCCCAGCAGACTGAGACCGTGAGTATGCAAATTCAGTTTTTACCCAAGGTGCATCAGCGGTGCCCGTTTTCCAGATTTCTCGTTCATTGCTGCGGTGATATGCGCAATTCGAGTTTCCAAATGCCTCGTGTTAGGGATCACTGGTATCTGAAGGATTTTGGAGCCCTGGGCAAGATATATTTATAGTGGCCAATTTCTGCTGATTACTTAAACTTTCACCCAAAAGGGGTTTAAAAATGTCTTGCCCAGGAGCCTAAAAACCCTGAAACTAACACTGGGCGGAGAGACCGAGTCAGAGGTAGAGGTAGGCGGAGAGAGGAAAGATGCGGAGACTGAGACATCGAAGTCGTTGTGACAGTGAGAGAAAGATCACTTTGGGGGGTGGGGTTTGAAGTTGGGGGCCCAGGGCCATTGCCCATTCTGCCCTCGTCTCTGCTAGGGATGTCTGGCAGAGCATGGTCCCTACTTACATCTTCAGGCAGGAGTGGCCCTCCATATTTTGGACTGGTCAGGCACGGGGGGGGGCCTGCGCAGGGCCTGGGGGCGCATTTTAAACATTTTTTAGTTTTATAAAGGGATGGTATCTTTGTACTTTTCTAGGACTTAGTTACTTAGTCTGTGGCTGGGCTGCTCCAAACGGCAATATACCACCAGGGTTGGATTGGGATCAAAAATTGGCCCTGGCACTCTAAAAACAAGCATTGGCATAGCCAATAGGTCTCGCCTTTGGGACCTTTTAAGTGTTTAGCCATGCAGTACATTATCCTGGTTGCTGTGCCTCCAGGGATTAAAGAGCTATATAATTACTACACACTCGGTCATGCAGTCTGTTGTGAGATGGTTACTCTCTCCAGTTCGCTTCAGACTGTGTAAGCAATAGAAAGGTTTCGATCTAAATTGATAGGTAGTGGAGCAATATGAGAGCTTTTGGTGACTTCACTTTCCATAAACCCTGCGATTGGTTAAAAGATAATAATCCGCCCCAAAATAGTCGACACACCAATCATCAAAGAAACCCACTCCGGCTACTACACCGGAAGATATCTCCTTAATGCCCTGGAAGTGGGTGGGTAGTTGGATTATGTATTGTGTTGGGCTGCGTAAGCACATGTGGTGGAGATGTGGGGAGAGACTGTCCAGAAGAGATTGCATCTCCTGTTAATGAGAGGGAGCTCCATTAGCTGTATAAAGATGAGATCAGTACAACAAGGGCCTAGCAGTGCCCTCTGACTCGCACTTGTGTTGGGAATGGGCTTCTTGTTGTTGGCTGTTAGAGGAGGGGACATCAGCAACATGTGTGTGGGACACAAGGTCCTACTGGCAGCATCAGAGGAGTGTCAGGCTTTCACGTGGAACAGTTTAGGACCCTTACTGCAGCATATGAGTTTGCCAGCAGTGACAGAAGATTTAGGACATAAGAACCGCAAGTAATAAGCAGCAGCCAGGCTATTGTCAGGAGGTGGAATGTGCGTGGCCTTACGAAGGGCGGCTGGACTTACTTGGGCAACGAACACAGAAGCCTTTAAGCACAGAAGAGGCATTATGTTGAAGGGGCACAGATTTATGGTCAGTAAAAACACTAGTCCTTACTTTAAATTACTGAACAAATGAACAAAGTGGGCAGAAATAAAATGTATGAGTAATTAATGGACGACCCCTTCCAATAAATTAAGGACTTATATTTAGCCACCGTTTAATGAAAAATATAATTGAAATGTATTTAATAAAACGTACACGAGCCCCACCTTGGAGGGGTGCTTAAAAAATGCAGCGTACAATCAGTTATAGAATCCCGAGGTGCGTCATAAAGTTAAGGATCTTTCTCACACAATTGCATATTAAAATCAGCCATGAGAATGATGGAAAAGTAAACATTGGTGGCACACTTAAAAGCCAGCAGAAAAGATCTCAACGAGTCAATAACGCCAGAATTGTGTTTGTTAAAATTATTGTAAAAATTAACAACTAACGTCCTCTTATGATGCTCAAAATGCAGTAGAGTGGCAGAAAGATTAGACGAGCAAGTAACAACCATTAAATCTCTATACCAGTCTTTGTGCGATAGGATGCTGCAAGGTGTAAGAAGAATACAGCTCCTTAGAACTCTCCGAGGGTTAAGCACCTGCTGCGGGGGCCTGCGGGCAGTTTCTTTGCCTCATGCGCGGACCCGCTCAGCCCATCATGCTTCTCATGCTAGTAAAACTACGCACGGTGCTCGCAGCTTCACAGGGGCTGCTTGTGAGTTCCCAGCTCAGCACCAGCCTTTTCACACACACTAGGCTTCTGCTAGTGCCTCTGTTGTTCATCGCGAGTATGAGTGTGTGTGTGGGGGGGGGGCCTGGGTGTGTGAGAGAGGGCGAGAGATGGAAACTCACACTGCTGTTGACATCGTGTGTGTGTGTGCGTGTGTGAGATGGAAGCTTGCACTGCTGGTGCCTCTGTGGTTCGTTGTGTGTGTGTATGTGCATGTATGTGCGTGTGTGTGTGCGTGTGCGAGATGGAAGCTTGCACTGCTGGTGCCTCTGTGGTTCGTTGTGTGTGTGTATGTGCATGTGTGTACGTGTGTGTGTGTGTGTGTGTGTGAGATGGAAGCTTGCACTGCTGGTGAGTTTGGTTCATATTTTCACGGTGTGGAGGGAAGCTTGTGTTGCTACTGCTTCTATGGTTCGCCTTCTTTGTGATGGAAGTCTCATTGCTGCAGTCGCTGCCGTTTGTCTTCTCTCCGTGTGTGATGGAAGCTTGCACTGCTGCTGCCAACGCTCTACCCCTTTTACCTAAGTGAGAAGCCCGCGCTCTGTTGTCGTTGCTTTGACTGTTCGTTTTATGAGTGGATTTACTCTGTTCGCTGCCCACTGCTGCACATGGTTGTAGGTTTCAAGTGGGCTCTAACCTTGCTTTGTATTTCCTGTTTTGTGTGAAAATGAATTATAATACTGCCTGTGCAGTACCTGCTTTGTGTGTTTAGACTTGCATCATGTCTGTATATGTGCTTTTTCTGGAAGGGACGCTTGCGCCGTGCGTACATTTTTCTGTCAGATCTGCGTATAGGAGAGGCTTGCACTGCCCATGCTGTGCCTTTTTCACACAGAGCTTCCATCCACTAGTGAAGCGCAAGGAAAGCTTGCATTTCTCCTGTGTGTGCTGTGTGAGGGAAGCTTGCAATGCAGCTGCCTGTGATATAGTTGTTGCTGTGTTTGTAGGAGGGAAGCATGCACGGCTGCTGGGTCTGCACTACATGTACTGTGCGCATGAAGGAGGCTGCCCAGGGGTCAGTGTTCCTTTGTGTGTGAGTGAAGCTCGCATTGCTGATACCCAGGCTACTGCTTTCTTTCTGTGAGTGGAGATTTCCATCCTGTGTATATTCTGTGAAGATTTCACTCAACAAAACATGACCTTTCACCCGGAACAAGATATTTTACGAGAAAGTAGCAAAAATGTTACTGCAGGAATAAATACCGGAAACTAGATGTTGCCTCCCAGTAAAAAGACAAGGACACTGCCGGGGAGGCCAGTGGGGGCACGAGGGTGACAAAGATCTGACGTAAACAGGAACCGCTACATTCACAGCAGCCCTTTAAAGTGGTACACGCAGTCCTGGACTAGGAAAGGGGGAGCGGGGAGGGAGGGGGTCTCCTGGGAGGCTGGCGTATAGTGAGCTACTGTCGACGCTAGATGGGCTAAGGGACCGTCAGTCGGCGCAGACCTCAGGGCACCCCACAAGGATCAGCACACTCTTACCATAGGCACACACATGATTTGCTGCCACAGAGAAGCAATGCCTCATAGTACTCTGCCAAATCTTCAAGAACTCGTATATTTAATGAACTTTTTTTCAAAATGACTGATAAAAGCTGTAATTTTTTAGCCAAAGAATTTGAACACGTGAGTTGTCTTTCGGGTACTTTGCATTAGAAACAAGCCCGGGAGTGGTGCGTGCGTGCGCGCCCAGTCTTCACTTTTCAAGCACTGCACTCGTGCTTGTGGCGCGCCGCTGCTCGCTCCCGCAAGGTGGATGCCGCCACAAGCACGAGTGCAGTGCTTGAAAAAGTGAAGACCGATGGTTAAAGGCCCTCCTATGCAGCGCATGCGCGCTGCGTAGGCGAGACCTAAAAATTGGCCCATATTTGCAGATTGCGCCTTTTCGCAAAACGCTGCTTCAGTGTTTTAAGTATTATGAAAAGAAGGAGGGGGGATTCTTTAAAAGAGGCATTTTTTCTTAACTTCACTGAGATTTAAAAAAAAAATGCAAATGTTGCCAGGACTCTTTGTGCATGGATTAGTTTACACTGGTGAACCACACCTGAATATAAGTGAGGCCACTTCTGCTCAGCTCCCCACCCAATCTGCATACATTAATGAGCCAGCCCAGCGAGAGACGGGGAATAACATCGCCACCCCGTTGGCAAAAGGGCGGTAATAGAGGCCCATCTGCCTCTGAAAAGGCCACTGAGGCCCCCACTGGGCCGCTGGCGGCATCTTAACAAAACAGACACAGCCCAAATCGGCCGCCACGCTGCCCAAAAAAGCGGCCACAGCTGTAACTCAGATACCGGCCCATTGCCTGAGTGCCGCCTTACCAATCTGACCCTGTGTACCACCTCAATGAAAATGGTGCAGCAGTGGGGGCCGGTTATTTGTTATTGGGGGCCGGGTTTGCAGCGGTGCTGCAATACCGGCCCCCAGTAACAAAAACAGTAGTGCTTTACACTTGCACCCGCCCTCCCTACCCCCTCCTGGGGGGGAAGGAGGCTGGTCCTGCAAAATTGCCAGGGCTGCTTTGTGTTCCCAGTCCGGCCCTGGGAGGAAGCAAAGCTTGCACCGCTGATGCTTGATGTGTACCTCCTTGCTGCTGCCTAGCTCTACCTGCCCTCTGAAGGTGGGAAGCTTGCGCTGTTTCTGCCCAAGGAGTGCCTGTTCTGTGAACAAGGGGTGTTTCCACGGCCACTGCCCCACTGTATAAAACCAAAGATAATTTGAATTCACTTGCAGAAGGTACCGTGGCAGTCAGATGCTTCTGAGGGCCCCAGGGCAAAAAATAGGTACAGGGCCCTGACCCAGAGACCCTGGTTTATTTCCCCGCTTGACATAAGTGTGTGACCCTGGGCAATTACTTTTCTTCGCTCTGCTCACATTTGAGAGCACCTTGAAATAATTCAGTCCAAGATGCACACTGTGCAAAAATCTTTATTGTATATTGTTTAATAGACTATCATGTTGCTCCCTTTATAACAAATGCTTATATAGGAGAAAACAGACAACCGATTTGCCATTGAGTCATTAATAAACTTGTCAGGGCAGAAGGGGTGTGGGTCATTAATTCTAATAAAACCCTCTCAGTGCAGTGATGTAATCTAATGTGCTAAAGTAAAATAAGCCAAAATTCACTTTTTTAGATTAAAAGTTACTACTTCAGCTATAAATAAGGTCACTGTACTTATGCGGCAAGACAGGGCCAAATTATGTGACAGGCTTGAGCAAATTATGTGTCAAAAAAGCCAAATTGTGAGTCATAAGGCATTGGTTGAACCTAATTAGTACCAGTTTAACACCCAAATATGGCAATAAGCAACAGAAAGGTGAGCAGTCCAGTTTTGCAAAGGGCCTTCCAGCAAGTGACAACACTTGCTGATAATTTTTTAGTAACTTTTGCACCTTTTGAGCTAGAAACAGATTTTTTTTGGTTAAAATCTGCAGGTTGTGCTGCAGATGATAGATTATCTGTTAAATGCTGAAAAACCAGTGGCGGCTACTCTGCTATGGCGGAGGAGCGTCGCCCCACTGCCCACAGAGGCAAATGAAAAATAAAATGATCTTAATGCAGATAATTTTATTTTTCGTCCTGTGGCTGAGTCTTGGGAGCGGGCCAGAGCACTGCAGCAGGGGGAGGAGGAGTGGTGGGCCCTGCTGTCAGTGCGCATGTCGGGTTGGCCAGCTGTCTTAGGACGGCCAAACTGTCATGTGCACTGACGTCTCTAAAACCCAGCTGTATTGCTGGGTGGAGAGATCAGCAGGCACAGGCTCCCAGCTCCAGATGTAGTGCTGAACAAGCCCGCTCCGCCCAATCCCAACACTTCTCTCATGGTGAGAGCAGCCGCGGGATTAGCCGCAGGGGAAGTTGGGGGCTTCAGCCTGTGCTCAGAGGAGAAGACCGGTGAGCAACGCGGCGAGCAGAAGACCGGCGGGTATGTTTTTGTTGTTGTTGTTGTTTAAGCCCCCCTCGCGCTGCCCCCACTGCCCCACCACATTTCCCTTACACCAGCCACTACTGGGAAAATCTATAATCATGCGAAAATTGCAGCAGGTGCACAATCGCATAATTCCAGTATCCCTGGCTATAAATAAAGTGGAAGTCAGGGACCCTTGCAAAGGGGGGAAGTCTAGGCTGAGCTAAGAGCTGTTCACCTCAACCTCTATAATGCTGTTTTTCCATACAGGTTACAACACAGATGGGGCCACACAGAATTATGGGACCCTGCCATCACCACCTCAGTGCCACTGCACAATTGGTGCTGGCAGCGAGGCAGGAGATGCTCGGGTGTTGTGTGCATGACTCGCGGTCTCCTAGGTCTATGCGAGCCTGCCACCCACACTAAGTAAGCTCCAAGTGTGGCTTGACAGCATCGACATGGCCGGTTTCATAGCGCGTGCTCTGATTTCAGTGGCCGGCCCTGTGAAACATGGCGCACATCCCGACAGCCTCACCAACGGTTCAACGCAGGACCTGTTCAAGGAGTGGTGCCTGAGGAAATGTGCCCGCCGGTCACCCCTGCTGACGCCGGTGAACATGCCCTGTTAAGCAGGGACTGTTTCATATTAGTTTACATGAGCTACCGATGGTTCTGAGGAAGCTACTTGCCCCCATAGGGGCGCCGAAACGTATCAATGGAAAAGAACCTGCATCCGTTGCTTGACCTTCCTGTTTTTAAACTTGTGGTAGGGAGACACGAGTAATACACTTTTTAGCTAGCCTACAAACAATTTTAATATAGGTCAGAGAGTTTAATAAAAGTAGAACATAAATGTCAAAATAAGGGACATAACTCTCAATCAAAATAGGGACCTTATACCTATGAGACTACAACCAGAGAAGAGTAGTACTCTTGGATGCTTAACAGTCCAGGGAGCCAACTGAGGGAGCATACCTCACTGTGCAGGCGAGGGTCACCATCCTATATGATTACATAAATGTACGGCAGTGGCGGCTCCTCTGCTGTGGCGGAGGAGCGTCGTCCCACTGCTTTTGAGCAGTGCAAAGTAAAATGATAATAACTTTGAGTTATTATCATTTTATGTTTCCTTTGCGGGTGGGCGGGGCTGCTCTGCTCTCAGAGCAGGGCAGGGGAGGAGTGGTTTGCCCAAATCAGTCATGCGCACTTTCCCTGTTCTCCATGCAGGCTGCATTACAGCCTGCACGGAGAACATGCCCAGGCCCCCGTTCCCTGGTTGAGCGTCGAACCAGGATGCTCAAATCATTCATAACGCTTCATTGCAGCATTGTGATTGGTCAGGGGAGCCTGGTTGCTTACCAATCGCAATGCTGCATTGCAGGGGAGCCTGGCTGTTCTTCCTGGCTTCTGTTCCTCGAGTCCCACGAGAAGAGAAGGAGCAGAGACTCAGTGCCCCGGCGGCAAGGTATGTGTATATATACATATATTTTGCGTTGCGCAACCCCCCGTGCCCACCCCTGCCTCACCACCCACGATTCATGCCAGCCGCCACTGATGTACTGTAATTCCATAATTTCAGGCATTTAGAACTTCTTGTACGGGTCTGTCTGTTTACAAAGAGAGTACTTTAACTCCTCTCACTCCTTTAGTGTGCTGGCTACCTCTCTTGTAGCTGCCCTGCATTTGTGAGACAATCGTGTCATGTTGTTTTCAGTGGCGGTTCCTCTGCAGTAGCATTTGAGCAATGCCCCACCAATTGAGACCTGCGACAGACACGAAAAAATATCAGCATTAATTACCCCAAATTTACTTTAGGCCGATTCAGCGCTGCGACTTTGCAGTCAAGTAGTGTCGTAAGTGTAGCCATCCTTCTCGCACAGCTCAGGTGAGTGACAGGGGCTGCTGTACGAACGTGTGCTTGTCACGCTGGGCAAGTATTTGGGCGCTGCCAAATAGACATGCGCACTTTGAATTCTCTGAACTGGCGCCGTATTAGAGAGCCAGGTGGACTGTGACGGCAGCCCCGGTTCTCCGATGAAGCGCTAAGGTGCCCTGCCCAGCCAATCCCGAGGCCGTTCTCATATACTGTTAAAAGAATCTCTTGCTTTTTATTTTAAAGAGCAGCATCGGGATTGGCTGGGCAGGTGGAAAGCAAAATCTTTGGATCAACGCTCAGAAGGAATGAAGACCAGCCCAGTTTTGGTCCTCTCAAGAACAAACAGAGCTTGTGTCCAACATAAAAACAGAGTTTGGAAACACAGCTCCAGGGTGACCGCAGTAAACATATTTTCTCCTAAAAGGCATATGAGACAAAAGTCTTTCATTTTCAGAATGATGATGTGGCGTTACGCTGACTTTGTAACTAGGGAACCAGGGTTGAGTCCCGGCGTCGGCTAAACATCCTGAGAGTTTAGGCAGATCACTTAATCTCCTCATGCCTACAAAGAATGAATTGGATCTGTTGTAATTTAACTGGTGCTTATGTAAAGTGCTCCAGTCCAATGTCCTTAGGCCGACTTTGCGCTATACATACAAAAAAATAGTCATGCTTGCTTGCTACTTGAACTTTGGAACAGTCTTTTACGCCTCACCACTTTTAAATCTCACCAGCCACCACTGGTTGTTTTTGCTACTGCCACCTGTCCTTTACTTATTTTTTGTGTTAGGCAAGAACTGCCCTGGCATTGTCCATTATTGTACCTTTATGGTATTGTGAAGCTCATTTTAAACCGTGCCACTACAGAAAAGAAAAAAACAATTTGCATTGCCAAAGCTTGTTTAAATGTATGAAGCAGAATGTATGTGAGCAGAGTTTACCTCTGGTTTTAAGAGTGGTTTAAGCAAATTTTTTAAATGAAGTAGACGACTTTGTAAGATTTTTAAACGCTGCCGACGAGTGGGTCCGTATCCTGTTTAACACCCTCAGCCAAATCTTGCATTTTAGCCAACAGCACTTTGCATGCTAGCCAACAGCACTTTGCATGCTAGCCAACAGCACTTTGCATGTTAGCCAACAGCACTTTGCATGTTAGCCAACAGCACTTTGCAATTTAGCCAACAGCACTTTGCATTTTAGCCAACAGTACTTTGCAATTTAGCCAGCAGCACTTTCCAATTTAGCCAGCAGCACTTTGCAATTTAGCCAACAGCACTTTGCATTTTAGCCAACAGTACTTTGCAATTTAGCCAGCAGCACTTTGCAATTTAGCCAGCAGCACTTTGCATTTTAACCAACAGCACTTTGCATTTTAGCCAACAGCACTTTGCACGATGGGATTTTGAGCCATAATGAAGGTGTTGAAGGAAAAACTATGAACCCCACAGCACAAGCAGAAAAGCCAGGAATGACTGATGGTATCATATGTCATTGTGACACTTGGCAGACTTGTGAAATGTAAAATATAATTTAGTTCCTGCTTTTCTGCCTTTTTTGTAGTGTTAATCTTACAGAGCAGAATCCATAGCAGAATTGAGTGCTGGCTGAGAGCGCGGATAGCAGCATGCAAGGAGGGACCCTCTGCTGAATGCTTATCAACCAAACTTGAAATGAAACAGAAAGGGGGGTTGTGATGGGTCTATAGGGGCTAAGAATGCTAATTCGAATGATACATTTAATAGAACTATTACGGTATCTTTCAAACCACCTCATTTAATATCATATCAGCGGTCCTGCCAAGTTTCCCAGCTGCCGCTCTGTTCCCGCTGACGCCACCGGCCGCCTCGCTGCTCCACTCGTCAGGCCGGAAAGGGATGGGCCCTCAGGGCACAGGCTCCCACCCAATCCAGATGCTGCTCTGAAGCATGAGAGCAGTGCCAGGATTGGTCTGAGTGGCTGGTTTGCCACTCAGACAGTGCATTGGAACATGTGGCTTTTCTCCAACCCAGCTGTGCAACACACTCGGGTTGGAGAAACATTAAGTGCACTGTCAGTTTGGCCGGCCTAGGACGGCTGACATGCGCACTTATAAGTGCCCACCACGCTTCCTCTATGCCATGGCCAGTCCCGCCGCACCCAATACTCATTGCGATGTCAGACAGCAATAAATAAAATAACGTTGTGCTATTATCATTTTATTTATCATCTTCTGGCTTTCGGCAGTGGGGCGACGCTCCTCTGCCACTACGGAGGAGCCGCCCCTGCGTTTTTGTATTTCCCGTGGAGAAACGGATGAGTTTGTGGGTGTTCACCAGGCCTAGTTCCACCTACTTCCCACCTCTTGTGCGGGATTTACTCCTGCTGCATATGTTTTCTGCACTCATGGTGCAGAAATCCGCAGCAGTAAATCAATTCACGCAGGCCAGGATGCCTTTTGTGAGTTCTTGACAGGTGTAAATTAAGACATTTTTGGCCATAAAAGCATCCTCAGGCCTCAAATACCTTCGTGTATCCTGCACTAAGAGTTTGAGTGACACACGGTTAGAGTTTGAATATTCGTCAGACAATACTTTGTTCATTTTGTTGTGTGCAGATGGGCATTTTGTGCTTGTGCTGCCGAATTCTTACACACGATTTGTACCTTTGCCTTCCATAATGGATTTTTGAATATGTGAATTGGTGACTTAGGTTGTTTATAGAGGTATTGTGTAAAGCTGGATTGTGAAACTCTTTTACAATACTATACAAACAGAATGGGACACAAAGATTATGTACCACGTTGCGCAAGGGTGAGAGAGCAGTGCAGAACCGTATCTACTAAGATATGGCGTTGCTGCTTTCTTCACAAGCGGTGCACAAACAGCCTGCCTAGCGCACGTTAACACCTTTGCATCACAGTGCAAAGATGCATGTGTGATGTCTAGCATTGGTTTTGTCCCGGAAGGTACCCTTCTATTAAAAAATACTACACTTAAAATAACTTTAAAACCTCCCAATGTTATGTGTGAACCCATACAGTGCATCTGACATGCAATGTGTGAAAAGATAGGAGAACTGAAAATATGTCTCCTTGGTAACGCCTGCCTCTACGAGATGTTGAGCCCGATCACAAAGGTAAGCTGAGATGAAAGTCTAACTTTACGACTTTCGGTATTCACAAAGGGCATTTACGAGTTGTAAAGTTAGACTTTTGTCTCAGTTAAACTAAAGTTTTGGCCTTCAGTTTAACTGAGACCAAAAGTCCTTAGATTGAAGGCCAAAACTTAAGTTTAACTGAGACAAAAGTCTAACTTTCTACAAGTACATTTTAAAGCTCAAATCCCTTCCTACCAATTTTAGTAGTTAGGGGTTTGTGTCAAAAACCCTGGGTCGTAGCATGCGAAAGAAACGATTTGTAGTACTTTTAAGGCCACTTCACAGCACAAAAAAGTTTTGCGATAGGAAGTAAATACTTGATCAAGAATTGCACTTTCTTCCGTCACTTTGTGTGCCTTTGCAAACGGTTCAAAGTCATGTTAAATCTACCCCTGAGTTTAGCTGGGCAGTGTAATTCACCAGCTCTCCTAGACAGATTTCAGCATCATGACAGCTCGTGTGGGTACCGGTGATGCTGCTCCTGGTCTGCTATGGTGATGAAGTGAATGCACCAATCAGAATTCAGCAGAGCATCCTTCCTTCTCCATCGAACAGTCCATCAGATGAAAAGAGTGAACCGCTTTCAACTCGCTGTTCTACTTCCAAAGTGTGCCACTGGGAGGGTTAGGGTTAGAGTTTATACCGTGGGGTTTTCAATTAGGCTAAGGTGAAATGTTACAGTTTAGGGTTAGGGGTTAGGGCTAGGATATAGGTGTTAGAATTTTAAGTTAGGGTTAGGGTAAGGTAAACCTTTATGGGAAGGTGAAAGGTTACATTTAGTGTTAGGGTTTAGGGTTTAAAGTATGGTGAAAGAATAGGACTTACTGATTAGGGATTAAGATGAGGGTAAGGTTATCAATAGGGTTAGTGTCGCTGGAAACCCTACACATCAGATAGTCCAATGTGAAAATAAATCGTGAACTTGTTGAGTTTGCGTCTGGGAAAGGGCTTATGGGGGGTACTCAGCACAGTTTAGTTTAAGGGGTGTGAGAAGTTGCAAATGTTTCCTTCCCTGATGTTCTGAAATGCGGTTTCAAAAATGCAGCTTTCTACTACAATAAATTTGAACGAAGCATTCACTAAAAAAAAAAACACATTCAGCATAACAATTATCAGCCAAAGAATGTTTCACCACAAAACCCTCCGGAGTCACTGTGCAAGTTTATGTTTGCAAAACTGTAAGGGGCAGATTTACAAGCCCCTTGCGCCACTTTTGCGTCATTTTTAACATGGGAAAAGGGACGTACGGGTGGTGCAAGGGGCTTTTAAATCTGCCCCTAAGTGCGAAACTGAATTTGACGCAGGTCTTTTTAGCTCATTAAGTAGAAGATCCACTCTCTGGTCTAAACACTCTGAGAACTGAGCTTTTAAAAACAAGTTCATATTGATTTTTTGTATTTTATTTTACTAGCTGTTGGTTTATGTTTGTTACATTTCGCAGTGTATGAACCTTTTGCGGCCTGGAGTTTGAAAGAAAGATTATCTTCAAAAAGTTGTGATTACAGGGCCGCCTCTAGGGCGGTGCGATCGGTGCGACCGCACCGGGCGTTGACTTGGGGCGGGGGCGTCATTTTTGCAAATGTGTATAATCATTTTAAAAGCACCTGCTGCCTCGTTCCTGGTTTCCAGGAACTTTCAGACATCAATTAAAATGTCAAGAGAAGTCCGGTGATTAATCGTCTTCCTGGAAAGAGACCGGAGGTTTGTCTCGCGGAAGTTTTGACTCATCCTAAGGTAGCGCAGAGGGTTAAAATGCCTGCTGCTAAGAACGTGTACCATGCAGATAAGGAAGTGCATATAATGTAAATAGGTCAGTGGGTCACTGCTTCTGTAAGAGAGCGCCTTTTGTTACTTGTCCTTTATAAGTCAAAATCCTAATATAGAACATGGAGCTATTAACTGTCACCCTAGAGCTGCGCGCAAACTGCAAGGTATATGTTAGAGCTATATGTTTTTTTGCCCAGTCTTTTATTATCTTAATCTTGCCAAAAGGGTTCATTTGGGTGGTAAACAATTCTGTTTATGAAAGAGAACCCCTAACAATGTTGCGTTTTAAATTCTGAATTTGTGCTTTTCCTGAATAAGAACTTAAACTATATTGCCTACCAGTATCGATGACATGCCACTCCTACACTACACCTTGTAGTACTGTCTGATGTTACATTTCCTATACACTGATTTACAAAGCTATGATTGTCTCTGTGCGATGTGTGTGTGGTGTAAAGTGCTCTGACACCTTGCACTGGTATGAGTGGCGCTATAAAACTAAACGAATCTCAAAAGTGGTTCTGGTGACTTGAGAGGCACTGTTAAAGGGTGCTAGTGAGGGAATCCGTGGCAGAGGTGGTCATTGGGGGGGCGCCAAAAAAAACACTGTCGCACAGGGCGCCACCAGCACTAAAGCCGGCCGTCGTCAGTGTTCAAAGGTTGGGTAATGTCACTTCAACCTCAGTGGCAACAAGAAGCCTGCCACCATTGTATGAGCCACCGACAGTAACTACCACCCCCCCACCCCCTCCCCCCGCCTATCCTCTGCAGCCTCCCACAGCCATCACACCTTGAACCTGGGTATGCTGCATACAACTGATAGCACGGCTTGTAATCAGGACATTGCTCGATTTCCACACAGCTTTCCATCGAAACACCTTTTTAAATATGCATGTTCCAGGAAAGAAATTAATTTGTAGTCACCATAATCGGCCTAAGGGATTAAATAAATCCAGACATTGATACACCGCAACTCAACTGGTGGGCCGTGCGAGCTGGTAAGATATCTCTCAAATACACATGTTATGATATGTTATGTTATGTTAGTGAGTCATGAAATTGTGGCTGACGTCTACAGGTCAAAAGTACCAATCTCAGCAGGGCCAACTCAGCCTTCCCTCTTTCTGAGGTCGATATCAATATGGTAACACATATTATTTACAGTGCTTAGAAATGGCAGAAATGTGGCATGAAGTGCTATATTAAAGTTATTGTTACCTACAGAGTGAAGGCTACCACCTTCAACACACAAAACATGTTATTTGTAGCTGGGCAGTGCGCTCTTGTACTTTCAAATAAACTCGTGCAATACAGCCAGAACCAGGACATTGCTTATGATCCCTAGTGGTCACCATCCCCCTGGAACTATGACTGTGTCTCTCTGGTGGACACCATCCCCCGACGCTGCTGGACAAGCGTTCTAGAAGCCTCAATACGTATTCCAAGGGTAATGAAATGGTTGGATGGTCGTAGCCCCCTGCTCCATGGCTTGTCATACTCCACACTGGCACCCCTCAGGGGCATCCTACATTGGACACGTATCATCAAGGGCCTGAAGAAACATGATCACGTCACCACCGTCCTGATGGAACTCCATTGGCTGTCCCTGCCGGTCCTCAAAATCTTCAAAAGCAGCTGCATTATTTACAAAGCCATCACGACCAGCACCCCCGCTAATCTTGCAGACATCTGACCGTCTCTGGTGGGTCTTGGCACACCCACTGCCAGGACGCCATCAGACTGCGGACTAAGGAGTGTAAAAAGAAGGCAGCAGGCTCTGTCCGTCTCTGGTGGGTCTTGGCACACCCACTGCCAGGACGCCATCAGACTGCGGACTAAGGAGTGTAAAAGAAGGCAGCAGGCTCTGTCCGTCTCTGGTGGGTCTTGGCACACCCACTGCCAGGACGCCATCAGACTGCGGACTAAGGAGTGTAAAAGAAGGCAGCAGGCTCTGTCCGTCTCTGGTGGGTCTTGGCACACCCACTGCCAGGGCAGCCATCAGACTGCGGACTAAGGAGTGTAAAAGAAGGCAGCAGGCTCTGACCGTCTCTGGTGGGTCTTGGCACACCCACTGCCAGGACGCCATCAGACTGCGGACTAAGGAGTGTAAAAGAAGGCAGCAGGCTCTGTCCGTCTCTGGTGGGTCTTGGCACACCCACTGCCAGGACGCCATCAGACTGCGGACTAAGGAGTGTAAAAAGAAGGCAGCAGGCTCTGTCCGTCTCTGGTGGGTCTTGGCACACCCACTGCCAGGACGCCATCAGACTGCGGACTAAGGAGTGTAAAAGAAGGCAGCAGGCTCTGTCCGTCTCTGGTGGGTCTTGGCACACCCACTGCCAGGACGCCATCAGACTGCGGACTAAGGAGTGTAAAAGAAGGCAGCAGGCTCTGTCCGTCTCTGGTGGGTCTTGGCACACCCACTGCCAGGACGCCATCAGACTGCGGACTAAGGAGTGTAAAAGAAGGCAGCAGGCTCTGTCCGTCTCTGGTGGGTCTTGGCACACCCACTGCCAGGACGCCATCAGACTGCGGACTAAGGAGTGTAAAAAGAAGGCAGCAGGCTCTGTCCGTCTCTGGTGGGTCTTGGCACACCCACTGCCAGGACGCCATCAGACTGCGGACTAAGGAGTGTAAAAAGAAGGCAGCAGGCTCTGTCCGTCTCTGGTGGGTCTTGGCACACCCACTGCCAGGACGCCATCAGACTGCGGACTAAGGAGTGTAAAAAGAAGGCAGCAGGCTCTGTCCGTCTCTGGTGGATCTTGGCACACCCACTGCCAGGACGCCATCAGACTGCGGACTAAGGAGTGTAAAAGAAGGCAGCAGGCTCTGTCCGTCTCTGGTGGGTCTTGGCACACCCACTGCCAGGACGCCATCAGACTGCGGACTAAGGAGTGTAAAAAGAAGGCAGCAGGCTCTGTCCGTCTCTGGTGGGTCTTGGCACACCCACTGCCAGGACGCCATCAGACTGCGGACTAAGGAGTGTAAAAGAAGGCAGCAGGCTCTGTCCGTCTCTGGTGGGTCTTGGCACACCCACTGCCAGGACGCCATCAGACTGCGGACTAAGGAGTGTAAAAAGAAGGCAGCAGGCTCTGTCCGTCTCTGGTGGGTCTTGGCACACCCACTGCCAGGACGCCATCAGACTGCGGACTAAGGAGTGTAAAAGAAGGCAGCAGGCTCTGTCCGTCTCTGGTGGGTCTTGGCACACCCACTGCCAGGACGCCATCAGACTGCGGACTAAGGAGTGTAAAAAGAAGGCAGCAGGCTCTGTCCGTCTCTGGTGGGTCTTGGCACACCCACTGCCAGGACGCCATCAGACTGCGGACTAAGGAGTGTAAAAGAAGGCAGCAGGCTCTGTCCGTCTCTGGTGGGTCTTGGCACACCCACTGCCAGGACGCCATCAGACTGCGGACTAAGGAGTGTAAAAAGAAGGCAGCAGGCTCTGTCCGTCTCTGGTGGGTCTTGGCACACCCACTGCCAGGACGCCATCAGACTGCGGACTAAGGAGTGTAAAAGAAGGCAGCAGGCTCTGTCCGTCTCTGGTGGGTCTTGGCACACCCACTGCCAGGACGCCATCAGACTGCGGACTAAGGAGTGTAAAAGAAGGCAGCAGGCTCTGTCCGTCTCTGGTGGGTCTTGGCACACCCACTGCCAGGACGCCATCAGACTGCGGACTAAGGAGTGTAAAAGAAGGCAGCAGGCTCTGTCCGTCTCTGGTGGGTCTTGGCACACCCACTGCCAGGACGCCATCAGACTGCGGACTAAGGAGTGTAAAAAGAAGGCAGCAGGCTCTGTCAGTCTCTGGTGGGTCTTGGCACACCCACTGCCAGGACGCCATCAGACTGCGGACTAAGGAGTGTAAAAAGAAGGCAGCAGGCTCTGTCCGTCTCTGGTGGGTCTTGGCACACCCACTGCTAGGACGCCATCAGACTGCGGACTAAGGAGTGTAAAAGAAGGCAGCAGGCTCTGTCCGTCTCTGGTGGGTCTTGGCACACCCACTGCCAGGACGCCATCAGACTGCGGACTAAGGAGTGTAAAAAGAAGGCAGCAGGCTCTGTCCGTCTCTGGTGGGTCTTGGCACACCCACTGCCAGGACGCCATCAGACTGTGGACTAAGGAGTGTAAAAAGAAGGCAGCAGGCTCTGTCCGTCTCTGGTGGGTCTTGGCACACCCACTGTCAGGGACGCCATCAGACTGCGGACTAAGGAGTGTAAAAGAAGGCAGCAGGCTCTGTCCGTCTCTGGTGGGTCTTGGCACACCCACTGTCAGGACGCCATCAGACTGCGGACTAAGGAGTGTAAAAGAAGGCAGCAGGCTCTGTCCGTCTCTGGTGGGTCTTGGCACACCCACTGCCAGGACGCCATCAGACTGCGGACTAAGGAGTGTAAAAAGAAGGCAGCAGGCTCTGTCCGTCTCTGGTGGGTCTTGGCACACCCACTGCCAGGACGCCATCAGACTGCGGACTAAGGAGTGTAAAAAGAAGGCAGCAGGCTCTGTCAGTCTCTGGTGGGTCTTGGCACACCCACTGCCAGGACGCCATCAGACTGTGGACTAAGGAGTGTAAAAAGAAGGCAGCAGGCTCTGTCCGTCTCTGGTGGGTCTTGGCACACCCACTGCCAGGACGCCATCAGACTGCGGACTAAGGAGTGTAAAAGAAGGCAGCAGGCTCTGTCCGTCTCTGGTGGGTCTTGGCACACCCACTGCCAGGACGCCATCAGACTGCGGACTAAGGAGTGTAAAAGAAGGCAGCAGGCTCTGTCCGTCTCTGGTGGGTCTTGGCACACCCACTGCCAGGACGCCATCAGACTGCGGACTAAGGAGTGTAAAAAGAAGGCAGCAGGCTCTGTCCGTCTCTGGTGGGTCTTGGCACACCCACTGCCAGGACGCCATCAGACTGTGGACTAAGGAGTGTAAAAAGAAGGCAGCAGGCTCTGTCCGTCTCTGGTGGGTCTTGGCACACCCACTGCCAGGACGCCATCAGACTGCGGACTAAGGAGTGTAAAAAGAAGGCAGCAGGCTCTGTCCGTCTCTGGTGGGTCTTGGCACACCCACTGCCAGGACGCCATCAGACTGCGGACTAAGGAGTGTAAAAAGAAGGCAGCAGGCTCTGTCCGTCTCTGGTGGGTCTTGGCACACCCACTGCCAGGACGCCATCAGTCTGCGGACTAAGGAGTGTAAAAGAAGGCAGCAGGCTCTGTCCGTCTCTGGTGGGTCTTGGCACACCCACTGCCAGGACGCCATCAGACTGTGGACTAAGGAGTGTAAAAAGAAGGCAGCAGGCTCTGTCCGTCTCTGGTGGGTCTTGGCACACCCACTGCCAGGACGCCATCAGACTGCGGACTAAGGAGTGTAAAAAGAAGGCAGCAGGCTCTGTCCGTCTCTGGTGGGTCTTGGCACACCCACTGCCAGGACGCCATCAGACTGCGGACTAAGGAGTGTAAAAAGAAGGCAGCAGGCTCTGTCCGTCTCTGGTGGATCTTGGCACACCCACTGCCAGGACGCCATCAGACTGTGGACTAAGGAGTGTAAAAAGAAGGCAGCAGGCTCTGTCCGTCTCTGGTGGGTCTTGGCACACCCACTGCCAGGACGCCATCAGACTGCGGACTAAGGAGTGTAAAAGAAGGCAGCAGGCTCTGTCCGTCTCTGGTGGGTCTTGGCACACCCACTGCCAGGACGCCATCAGACTGCGGACTAAGGAGTGTAAAAAGAAGGCAGCAGGCTCTGTCCGTCTCTGGTGGGTCTTGGCACACCCACTGCCAGGACGCCATCAGACTGCGGACTAAGGAGTGTAAAAGAAGGCAGCAGGCTCTGTCCGTCTCTGGTGGGTCTTGGCACACACACTGCCAGGACGCCATCAGACTGCGGACTAAGGAGTGTAAAAAGAAGGCAGCAGGCTCTGTCCGTCTCTGGTGGGTCTTGGCACACACACTGCCAGGACGCCATCAGACTGCGGACTAAGGAGTGTAAAAAGAAGGCAGCAGGCTCTGTCCGTCTCTGGTGGGTCTTGGCACACACACTGCCAGGACGCCATCAGACTGCGGACTAAGGAGTGTAAAAAGAAGGCAGCAGGCTCTTTCCGTCTCTGCACCCAGGATCTGGGCCAATATCCCTGTATCCATCAGGACCGCCCCAACGCTGCTCCAGTTTTGGAAAGAGTCGGAGACTCGCCTCTTTAAAGAACACTTTATCACAATGCACTAATTACCCCAATTATCTGTCCTATCATTCGCTAATTTTATCCTTGACCTTGTAGCGCCTCTGCCGCCTATTGGCTAGGTTTGCGCTATAGAAACACACTATATATACATGAAAGACTGACAGACGCAGTCACGGAATCTCCACTGGCAGATATCATTCTCAAATACATATATTCAAAACCAAACTCACAAACCAAACCAAAGAATATGGAGCAAACCCTCAGCCACAGAAACACAAACCACAAATCACAGGAAAAGCTGTCATCCGACCAGGCACCTGAATAAGGGGGGCTTATTTCAAGCCCCTTGCATGTACGTCCCTTTTTCCCATATTAAAAGTGATGCACCGGCAGCACAAGGGGCTTGTAAATAAGCCCCAGGGTTCTTTCACTACTTGTCCTCCAAAATGCTGTCATTGATTTGTGCAGCCAAAATGCTATTTTTTTTTCTCAGTGGGCAAAATGGGTCTGACGTGCAGACATTTGAAAGAATGACGATGCATTACTAACAGCTGAACGAAAGACAGCATTGGGGGGGGGACATTTTTTAAAGATATTAAGAATGTAAATGTGGCAATCGTGAATTGTAACTTCAAAAATTCACAGAAAAATGAGCAAATCTTCGTAGGAAGGTTTACAGTCTCGCGTCATGTCGGAATACACAAAAGTGTCTCAGTTTATTCCAGGAAATATCCAGCAGTCGCTGATTTCCAGAAGTCCCGTTGAAACAATATTGTGCATTCCATTTTCGTGTGAGTAAAATATACTTGAAATTAATTAAATATCTTCCTATACTAATTCACAACTAATCTATTTTGGGTTCCGGAGTAGCGCGCAACTCGCAGAAAAAGCGCTTTGACGCCTCGTCAGAGATAGTAAACGCTATATAAATGCAATTAAAATTACCATTACAAGTGCAAATGGACTTTCTAGCTATCTTGGGGGGATGGGGGGGTAAATACTCATAAATGTGTACATTTGTGAGTGTACACAAACTTCCAAGGCATTCCAATCCAGAAACACCATGTCCCGACAGACAGGAGTGAGTCACTCACACAAAAAACTCCACTGCTGTAAATCCTTTTATGAGTGCAAACCCACATATTATGAATCCCAAAAGTGGGATTGCACTGATTAGAAGGCCATTTGCACGAATGAGAATTAAGGGTGCAAAGACTTTGGGACCCCCAGGCACTGGAGGAATAATTGGGTGAACATGATGCAAACATTTAAGGCTCTGTAAAATGCTATAAAAGGGAAAGAGAGTTTCTGTCACCCTACTAAGAACCCCCAAACCTCGGATCCCTTCCCAGCCTCCATCCTACAACAAAAACTGACAGAAGCGGGCTTACTTGCTGCTTGTACTGACACTAGAATCATTATTTGCCCATTCACGGCTCCTGGAGGGAGTGCTGCGGGGCGGTGGGGCGAGGGAGGGGCAGGGTGGGGGGTAGTAAACTCCGGCATACGGCCGAACGGAGTTTAGTACATAAATAAATAAATAAAACGAATTACATTGCGCGAGCTGCAACGCCAAATGGCGATGCGGCGCGCGCAATGTAATTCGTTTTATTTATTTATTTATGTACTAAACTCCGTTCGGCCGTATGCCAGAGTTTACTACCCCCCAACCTGCCCCGCCCCCGCCCCGCAGCACTCCCTCCAGGAGCCGCGACTGTATTTGCCAGCCTTTGTGCACTAGCAGGGTGCACTCACTTCCTTCTCCTGCCAAGTGCAACAGATGGGTTATTTTCAGTGCTCGTCAGGAGTTTTCATAATTGGGTAATTGATACATCACTGCCTTCACCTGCAGGCGGGGTCATAAATCAACTGAGACGGGTCACTAAACAAGCACGTGTGCCTTTGTGCTTCCTGCTAAACTTGCATTCCTCGTCGCACCCTGAACAAGCATTTGCAATGCAATAGGTCTGGCAGTTGCTTGCTTTTGAGCTATTGGCATTGTAAATGGCAATGCCTTTTATAATATTAAACGGCATTGTCATTTACAATACCAATATTTAAACTTTTCAAAAGCGATACCTATTGCAGAGCGCGGTGTCCGTTAAGCGGGCGCCGCGCTCACTATTAAAGTTAAAAAAAAAGAAACAGAGCACGGTGTCCTTGAAGCGGGCTCCGCGCTCAGTGTTAAAGTTAAAAAAAGAAACAGAGCGCGGTGTCCCTGAAGCAGGCGCAGCGCTCAGTGTTAAAGTAAAAAAATAAATAAAAGAAACAGAGTGCTGTGTCCCTGAAGCGGACGCCGCGCTCAACATGAAAGTTTAAAAATAAAATTTGAAACTGAGCGCGGTGTCCCTATAGCGGGTGCCGCGCTCAGCATGCAAGTTAGAGCGGCATAGCGCTTTATAAGAAAAAAGGCCGCCATTGTCCTGTGTGGACACGCAACAAATACAAAAAAGCAGCCGCCATTGTCCTCATAAGTGTCAATAAACAAAATAGTGCTCACCCACAAGATAAAGCAGACGGTGTAACGAGCCAAGTAAAAGGTCCAGTCGTTATGGGAGGTAAAAATGCAGACAAGGCGGTACCAAGGAGGGACTAACAAGCCTAATAATGAATCGGGAGCCAGCGTTTACGAAGGACAATGACACAAGCCAATTAAAAATATGGGCGGAGAGTGGGCGGGGCTTCCAGTGCATACTCTACTACAGCGTGCCTCACAGAGCGAGCAGCGCAAGTGCGCTGCCCAGGCTCGACCTAAAAATACAATTAGAATCCCTTTCTGTATTAAATCTGCTTCATTGGTACAGTGAGTGTCCAGAAATGGGCCCACCTGGTCGTGAAACCTAGCAAGAAACACGAGACAGGTGTCTTATCTCCAAGACTATGTGTTGTACTCTTTGCTGTTGTAAAACTTGCTTCGGTGCCTTCTGGGGTCAAAGGGCATTCAGTGTAATCTCTGCTTCCTAGATGATTATGGTGAAATGACATCACAACACCCAAAGCGCTTAAAGGCAAAGTGGTTTGCACGCTACCCAAGATATCAGCTAGTAATGCACAATACTGGATAGATGTTTTTTTTTGTAAAGAGGGGCTACCCCAATAGTTTCTGCAGAGAGTGAGCCGATTTAGCAAGTTCTGCGGATTGTTTGCAGTCAGCAGTTTTTCCAAGATGTGGTTCAAGTCCCAGGAGAGAGAGGGGAGATCCGGCGACAGACTGCATTTGTCACGCGAACAGACCCTCTCGGCCGTTTGAATCGGTCAAAGAACCCAATGTCTGGGCGAAAAAAATGAATTTGGGATGTCATTTGCCTAGTGAAAAGTCCTGGTTCTGCTTCTGGTCGGAGAAAGAGTTCGGGTCCTGGCTCCTCTTGCCACTGAAAGGTGTGATCTTGGGCGAGGCCACTCAATTTACCAATCCCTCTGTTGCCCAATGCAAGAACTGAAGGACAAAAGCCTGAAGGCAGAAACCTCAGCTATGGGAAGCGGGGAATAATTGTTCTTGAGAAATAGTCTTTTGTGGTACAGCAGTCAATGGAGGGCTAGGTGCATTTTGATTAAGGCTCCCTGTTTCCGTGTTTACTGCTTTTCACAGATAAATAAAGACAGAAAAACATTTCATTTCTTGTTTGTATTTATTTTTAAGTGTGGATAAAAATGCCAATTGGGTTGCTTTTTGAGTAATTCTAAATACTGTGGAAATAATGTGGAAATATACTAATTTTAGCTTAATTTTTTTCACAAAATCCAAAATAAATTTGAATAAATACAGATAAAATTAGCAAAAAATAAATATGGGTACATACAGACGTAAATTTAAAAAAAAAATACCATAAAACCGGCAGCCTTAATTATGATGGCCATGTTCACTATGGGGGGTTAAAGGCTGGATGAGAAATCTGGTTAGTGTACATAACAATTTTTTTCTCTTTGTTATTTTTTTTAATTGCTGTGACATTTTGTGCATGTTATTTGTGATGTTTTTTTGTGGACCTTTTATGGCTCTTCTTTCGTGCCGAATAAAGTAATTCGAATTGAACGGATACTGCAGTCTTTTGTTAGTCACATGGTCTCCTGTCAGCCCAGACTGGTTCCCTCAACCTGTCTGCCCTGTATCAGTCTTTAAGTATGCGTGATACTAAGTGCCAGTCAGTTTCTAAGCAGCTCCTACTGCAGTAAGAAAAAGAACAGGGAAATGGGAGATAAAGTGGCAGAGGATCACACAGTTTTAGTCATGAGAGAGCCGGGATCCTGCATCTTTCCCTCTCTTGAGAATGATGAATGTTTCTACTTGGCCAAGTCACCTTTTCTCATGAGTTGTACACACGATTCGTCCAAACTAAATGACGTGTCGATTCCAGTGCTTCTAGCCGACTATACTCTCCTAATTTCACATACCCCCCCCCCCCCCCCATGGGCCTCCAGAATTTTCTGAATGGTTTCCAAAATTAATGTGATTCTAAGTGCTAAGAAATCCATATCCTGAACACTAAATATATGGTATTGAACTAGACCTTGAGGGGAGCTTTAAGCTGACTGGAATATTTTTGGATATGGTTTCCATATCCCATTATTTGGGAATTAGAATTGACAGTAATTTATTTTGGAAAACACACAGTGAGAAGAGCAGGGCTACAATGCCCCCCCCCCCATAAAGGCGTAGAAATCGAAGGACCCACAGAGCAGCCTTTGCCAAACCTGTGTCTCCAGCTCTATAGGTTTTTAAAGCCAAAGCTCTGTCAGCCGCCCTGTATGGTGCCGGGATTTGGGGATTTGAAAACGTGCTGAGCTTAATTTGAGCCGGTGGTTTCCGGTGCTCGGCACCTGCACTTAAGTGTCTACACCGGCACCTATGACAGTCTGCCACATGGTTGCGCTGTCTATCTAATTTAGAGGTGAACACAACAACAGTTGTTTATTACTTCAATGTACATTAAAAATTACATACCTGCCGCACAAGCCATTCTTATAGCTTTAGGGGCACAGAATAGTCTGAGTTGTCACACTTGTAGAGTGTGATGGTTGGTAGTTGTGTTGGTACTGCCATTGGCAGCGCTGGCAGGGGCAATGGGTAAGGCGAGCTGCAGTGGTCTCCTGAAAAGGGACCTGGCACTTACTTTTTAAGAAATTAAGCACTGGACCCTAAGAGAGAATAATTTTGCAAGATCACTAGTTAATTTACCCCAAAGTACACCATTGCTTCTGTTATTTTTTGACCTGAGTCTAAAGGAAACCAACCTTGTTATTGTTTCTAGACCTGGACTGTGTTGGGCCAGGTTGTGGTCTACACCGGAACTTGCCACCTCCAGGGCGGCCCCAGGAGATCCTGCGGCTGGATCCAGATGGTGCTGTCCCCTCTCTCCGCCATGTCAGGGTCAGGCGGAGCACTTTAGGCTTCGAAGAAATGTGAGCTGAATAGTGCTTGATTTGTAAAAAAAAAAAAAAGAAAGTGCCAGGGCTCTCGTCCGAAGGCCACTGCAGCATGCACCACACATTGTCCCTGCCATCACTGCCGATGACAGTGCCAACACAACTCCTAACCATCACACTCCTACAATGAGACAATTCGGACTATTTCAGGCCCCCAAAGCTGTAAGAATGGCTTGGGCGGCAGGTAATAGGCATTTTTAATGAACATTGAATAGTAGCTGCTTTTGTGGTCATCTCTAAATTAGCCAGACAGCGCCACCTTGTGGCAGACTGTCACAAGCACCAGTGTTGACAATTAAGTGCCGGTGCTGAGCACCAGAAACCACCGGCTCAAATTAAGCACTGGGGCTGATCCTTCTTCCATATTGGCGGCTCCGACGTTAGACTAGAACATTAATACTGGGAGTATAATGCGGGTGGCTTTAAGGACATTCTGTCCGAAAAATTCTTGGACGGTAAGCCAGCGCCGCTTTTGAACCTTATTTAGACGAGATATCGACAGCCCAGGTTAAAACACCTTTTTATGAAGTTCAGGAACTGCACTTTAGGAATTAAAGTTTTACGAATAAGTGGAATAAAGGTTGTAAAACAACGTCTGTGCTATGTGTGGTGAAAATACTGTTGAAAACGGGGGGCGCGTTCGGTTTCTTTGTACTGCATACCTTCAAGCGCCTAAGAAATGGATGTACACTTTAGACCTCTCTTTAGGTATTAGGAGCTATCTCCAGGCGCTAAGAACATTATGGTCTGACCCTTCGCCTCTCGTGTTTGTGGTGAGTACATTTTTATATTGTGTGTGGATCAAGAAGAGAACATTTGGCACGGATCTGTAAGGCACACAGAATTCACGATCAAATGATTCTGTTCTATTCGATCTTAAGCGTTTTGTTGTTCGTATTATTACTTGTCCTGTCGTTTTAGGGTTTTTATAATGTAGTACATTGTATATTGTGCTTTATAGGGTTTGCCCCGAATAAACATATTGATTGATTGATCACGCCTGCCTTGTTTTTTGGTAAAGATGGGCTACCCCAATAGTTTCTGCAGAGGGTGAGCCAATTTGACAACTTCTGCGCAATGTTTGTAGTCTGCAGTTTTTCCAAGATATGATTCAAGTCCCAGGGGAGAGGGGATCTGGCGACCGACTGCGCGTGTCGCAGAGGCAGACTGTCCCAGGGGTTTGAGTTGGGCAAATAACCCAAAATCTGTGCACAAAAAATGAATTTAGGATGTCATTTGTCTAGTGGAAAGTCCTGGTTATGCTGCAGGTCAAAGAAAGAATTCGGGTGCTGGCTCCCCTTGCCACTACAAGGTGTGATCTTGGGCGAGGCGCTCGACTTCCCAACCCTGTGTTGCCCAACGCGAGAACTGAACGTCGAAAGCCTGAAGGCAGAAACCGCAGCTATGGGAAGCGGGGAGTAATTGTTCTTGAGAAATAGTCCTTTGGAATACTGCATTTTTTTCTCGACAAACAGGGTCTCCTGTCAGGTCAGCCCAGACTGGTTCCCCCAACCTGTCTGCCCAGTATCTAGTCTTTAGGTATGCGTAGTACTGAGCGGCAGTCCGTTTCTAAGCACCTCCTGCTGTGGTAGGTATAGAACAGAGAAATGGGGGTTAGCACAGGATCACACAGTCTTAGTCATGAGAGAGCCGGGATCCTGCATCTTTGCCTCGCTCGATGAATCTTACTACTTGGCCAAGTCACCTTTTCCGATATAACCATATCGCTTTCATTTAATTTATTGTGTCAGCTTATAGACAGAAGGCATACAATATGCCATATACAGTAATAAAATCCTCGTTATAGGCATAAATATATAAATTAAAAAAACAAATATAAACTGTCAATTAGCAACACGCAAAATTATAAATGCAAGAAACATCAAAAAAGCTGAGCGTAAAACCCTTCACAGCCCATAGGGTTGAAATATCATCAGGGGCCTATGAAAAGTGTTCTGTGCAAGTTAAATGAAGTGCATTTTTCAACTTAAAGACGGCGCGATTAAAAATGGTATTACAACAATAAGATACTAACAATTGAGGCACTTCAGGACTGGGGCATTATGCTGTCTAATGTAACAATACAATAAACATAAAATTAGACAATAAATTGGTATCCTGCGTAAATACAAGCGACAACAAGGTAACTTAAGAGTAATTTGGACTCTTCCTAAACCACACAATTACAATATGGAAGGGTCCAGTTAAAGTGCTTTGTGCAAGTAATTGTGAGTTAGTTAAAGTGCATTTTAAACTTGATAACAGCACAAAAAGGTACTATGACAACATTGGATTGCTAACAATTGACGCACTTCTGAACTCGCGACTTTCCGTGCTTTATAGATATATGAAGACGCTGGGTCAAAAATGTCAATAAAGTCAACTCTGACACATGAGTGCATGGAGGCATTGCAATGTCTTATGCCACACTTTTTAAAAAGAGGACGAAGGAATCACCTCCACACTGACAAAGTAAAAGTGCATAGCAGCATAAAGTGCCTGAGAGTCTCATGGCCGCCTTGCAAGCAGGGCCAGGCGGGGTCGCCACTGGAGATAGACCAGTTTCATGTAGAAGACTTTACAGGGGGCATCCTAGCCAGAGTTTCATAAACCGCGCTCTCTTTATTGGTGGAAATATATGGTCAATATAGTTTGCGAAACCAGATGCGGGTTGGATTCCCCGCAGGGTAAGCAACAATTCTCTATGGTGCTGGTCAGACATCCAGGGTAGCCCCCCTTTAGTCTATCTAGGGTGGAGGAACCCATGTTCTCCGGATTGGACCAATGTTCATAGCAACCAATGTTGTTGAGGGTATTGCAATATGTTTGAACCGTGGTAACTTGTAAGAATGGCTGCTCTCCCAAAGTTTGCGGATCGGTTTGAGGTAGGTTGATAAACTGAGTTTGGACTAGATTCGGTGCCAAAAGAAGAGAGGGGCATATTAGCAAGAAGAGGCGATAATCATCGCTAACCCTGCTTAGCGTGATCTTTTTTATCGCCGGCTATCGCTGGAATATATCGCCACGCTAACGCTGTATTAGCAACGATTAGCGCTATGGCGATGAATATTCCAGCGATAGCGGGGGAAATGGGCCAACATCGCTGAAAAACCAGCGATGTTGCATGGAGAAGGGTAAACACCTTGCTGATACGACCCTTTGGTCGTATCAGCATAATCCACCCCCCCATGTTAGGTATGGCTAACACCTGCTAATTGCAGGTGTTAAATAAATGGCGATTACCCCGGTTAGCGCGACTTTTCACGTCGCTAACTGGGGCCATGGCCACCTTGCTAATAGGCAATAGGCCTGTTAGCGAGTGTTTCCCAGGTTTGTTCGTCGAGACGCCCACTTTGCATGTCATTAGCGATAAATATCGCTGACATGCAAAGCGGTAAAAAACGGGCGCTAATGCCCGCAAACTGTCGCTAACTGCTGTTAGAGACAGTTTGCTGATAGGGCGATATAAATATCGCCGCTTTAGCGGCAAAAAGTGCCGCTAAAGCGGCGATAGTGCCCTTGCTAATATGCCCAGAGTTTTTAGAGCAGCAATGGCTTTGATGATGTTCAAACCCAACTCATGTATAACCATATCTGTTTTATTTAGTTATAGATTTGACGTATATAGCGCCAACCTCAATCAGGCAGCTTTCAGAGCGCTAAAGATCAGTTGTAAATTGCCATTTACATAATCTCATAGAACATTTGACATTTCATTTAACTGAAGTAGTGTAGCTGGTATAGAAAGTAATTTAGCTAGAACAAGGATGGTGGGTACAGCAAAAATAGGAAAAGGGGAGTGGAGTTGGTCTCAGAAAGCAAATATTGTCTTTCTTTTCTTTTCTTTTAATTTTCCATAGTGATTCCACAGAAACACTATTAACACAATACAGAAATCATGTGCAATATGAATATTTAAATTTCAATGCGCTTTATAAACAATCTTAAAAATACTTATTCAAGGAAAACATTATTACAATAAGCCCGTAGCGGATTCATCAAACACTAACAAATTCACATCGAAAATGGATTTCGCCATAAAAACAACCCCCCCTTCATTCATTTACGTACAGGGAATTCAATTTGAATTCAACTGTCAAAATTCTTAAAAGTAAAAATTCCTATTTAAACGTTATTCTATTTTATGAAGCGACACAAACAATGTCATTTGACATTAAGAGATATTCACATGCGGCGGTTTTGACAGTAGGTAAAGCACTCACTCCCTTACTAGTTTCTACCGGATATTTAAAAAGGATCGCTCTAATGAATTTGCTTTGCAAAGCTGTCAGACTAGGGCAGAAGTACAAAACATGAATCATATCCCATACCATGGCCCTGCAAAATTGACAAACAGGGTGAAAACGAATCCTGTTTCTTTTTATCTAAGTGTTTTCTCCAGTAAGGATTTGACCATAATTTTAATTTCATGCAAAACTTTCGTTCACATGGACAGATATTCGCTTGAAGTTATGAGTGAATTGCATCTCAACTTACATGAAAACAATTCAGTTGCAATCTTTTGATCCATAAACAGTGTTGTATATCCGTCTGGAGGCTTTTTATCTGTGATACTTCCTTAAATCTTTAATTGAACTCTCAGAGTGTTATTGTCTTTGTAAGATAACACTTCATCACAGTTAAAGTCCATCTGCTTCAAGAAAAGAAAATATGTTTTCATAACCTGTAAACCATATTCATGTCAAGAGAGAATTCCCTCCATAAAACTTTTTTCAATACATTTTCCGAGCTAGTAAACAGTCAGAAAACGTGTTGAATAATCTGACAATAGGCCCTAAAAGTGAACCCTATCAGGTTTTGATGAAAACATATCATGTCTATTGCACACATTGTCATAGTAGTCCCTAGCACTGAAGGGAACTACTTTGGGTGCGGAAGAGTCACTTGCGAAAGGGCGGAATGACCTCATAATAGCCAAAGACCGAAGTGGGCTGATCCATTTTCCCACGCTGTACGCTGTAGCGGGCGGTTCAAGAATAAGAATGACATAGCATCAGACCAATGGATGGAGGGGGCTGGCTGAGAGCTCATATCACTAGGTATATTATAGTAATGCTTTTGGTAAAGTCAAAAGTTCTTGACGAATGCCAATCCTAAAGAGAGGGTGCGGCGGCGCCCTAAAGTGGGCAAAGATGGAGGTTTAGGTTGCTTTTTGTGCCATAGACACATATGCCCCCATCATCAATCCACCCCTCTTACCACCCACCCCAAATCAAGAGACATATGGGGGATTCCGTTGCCCCTCACACATCCTTACACATGAAACACCACCAGCATCTTCAAGACCAAACTGATTCTACTTACACACCAGGGTCAGGTTGACCTATCGGGCTACCAGGCAGTGCCCAAGGGCTGTGAGAATGGTGAAGGACAGAGCTGGGTAACTGAGTAATCTTTCGTATTATAATTCCAAAATGGAAGTAACGTAGCATAATGTAACGTAGCTTAGTATTGCATAACCTAACATAACATGACATAACGTAACATATCGTAGCATAACATAACATAGCGTACATGTACATTCGTGTTTTGATAGAAACATCTCCCAAAAGTGGAGGTTCAGTTAGAAGAGTGGAGGGTGGCATCCGGCCCTCACACCTCCTGGAAACCCTCTTCAACAATCATTTCAGCTAATAAACATCTTTCCTCTTCCCTTACTGCCCAGCCCCCTCCTGTTTAGTTTTTATTCCCCCCACCCCCTTACTGCTGCTCCAGTAATCTCCACAGGACTCAGGTGTCCAAGTGGACAGAGACAAACTACCCAAGCACCCTTCCTCTCAGAAAATGCTGCCAAAATGTATGAGCCCAAGTCTGGCAAAACTCGTCTATGATTGATATGTTATGTTGCTTGCATTTCTACAGAGTTTCCACCACTGGTATAATTCTGAGCCACCATTTTGGTTCTGGAGTTCTCCTAGGTTGGTGTTGAAGTGGTCGGTGGACATTGGCTTTGGGACAGTTTCGTACAGCTCAGAGGTAAGTTGTAGTTAGCGATGGGTGGCTGTGGTTAGTGGCCGACTCCTTCCTGCTATAGACCCAACTGCCGTGTTATGTGCACAGATATGTGTGTGCGCCCAAGGACTGTGCCTCATGCTTCATTTAGGAAAGGGTGGCATTTTTGCAAAATATCCTCGTTGGGGGTGGGAAGTGACATTTATGTATGCACACCGCAAACAGAATTGCCTCTGGCTACTTAAAGTATCATGGGCCTTATAATGAGTTGGTACGATTTCTAACAGTAACGGAGAGTTTGCTATATTGTTGTATATTTTAACATCACACACAAAGAAAACACATTTGAATGTATACATTTTTCTGCATTTTGAAAAACACCAAATATAAATACATTATATACTTATATGGTTGCTCCAAAGAAATGCGTGATGGGGTGCTCAGGAAAGAAGTGCTCGTGTGTGAAGTATTTTAGTTGAAAAAGGAGAGAGGAAATAGACTTATTACATGTATTATCGTATTCACACAATAGCCTGTCCATATATACTTATTATCCAGCATAAGTATAGTCTCATATAACAGAGGTAATCATATCATTCATAATTGCCCCTCTGTGGAGCCAATTGACAATCCAGGTTGCAGGAAATGTTGACGTTTCGACCCGACAATCTAAGCCTCATGAGCGGGTCTTCATCAGGACTGTATACCCATTTAGAATGGAGAGCAACCTGGAAACTCATCCAATGCCAAGACTGCAGAATTAATCACGTAATTAACGAGAGCCAGCTGGCTCCTAGACAATAGTGGATTTAATCCAACCCTTAAAGCAAATGAATACTGGCAGCCTTGAAGTAAAAGTAACTTGTATAGCTTGGAATCAAGAGTCAGTTGGTGTCCTCGCGAAACAATGCGATAGAGTTGGATTCTTTTGACGTGTAAAAGGAGGCCTCCTACTTATTTTGTTCATTCAAGCTCTCCTTCTATAATGAAGTAATACTTCACGCACAAGCACTTCTTTCCTGAGCACCCCTTTACGCATTTCTTTGGAGCAACCATATAGGTAAGTAATGTATTTAAATTTGGTGTTTTTCAAAATACAGAAAAATGTACACATTTAATTGTGTTTTCTTTGTGTGTGATGGTAAAATATACAATATAGCAAACTCTCCCTTATTGTTAGAAATAGTACCTACCCCCATCTTTGAGATATATGGGTTGGGGCGATTGAGAAATAATTCGGATACGTTTATTCATTAAAACCGTATTCGTTGTAGTGGATCTCTCCGATTGGACCACTGTTGCTACGTGTCATAAACTACCCCGGTCCTT
This sequence comes from Calotriton arnoldi, assembly GCA_963921515.1. Lineage (NCBI taxonomy): Eukaryota > Metazoa > Chordata > Amphibia > Caudata > Salamandridae > Calotriton > Calotriton arnoldi. The sequence goes on from CAWUFW010011187.1 coordinate 241,480, forward strand.
TGGATTATTTTTGGGTCGCCCCATTGTTATGTAATGATTATGAGTTGGGCAGTTATTTCTGACCCTTTCAACCCTGTTTACGCACCAGTTGAACTTACGAGTTGTTAGGCATTTAACGCAACCGATATTTATCGGATGCGTTAAATAACTTAACCTTCCTTAAATTTCGGCAGCTCAAACCTGCGGAAATTTAGCAGGTGGAAAACCATACAATATTTACCATATCATCCAGATTTTTGGTGTGTTAAACACTAAAATCCACATTATTCCCCAACAACTCGTAATAGATGTGATTTATTGCACCCGATAAATAACGTGCCCCGTGGTATCGTTATTTATCAGGTGCGATAAATACCACCTATACTCTAGTGGCCTCTTCATCTAGTGCAAAGGTACTCCTTTCATCACCTTCAGAAGAACAAAACGCATCCCAGCTGGAATTCGAAAGAGTTATCTGCTGCTTATACAAGGATATCCTTAATGGATGCTCAGCTCACTGAGCTTTCATCGCTTTATAGCGTCAGTTTCCCAAAAAGTAATTATTTGAGCTAAAGGAAGGGTTTTTCTTACCCAACTAAGACACAACCAGGCTCCAAACTATGCATGCTGGCCACACGTGCTGGACAACACACCAACTATGCACATATCTTGGTGAGATGCACAGCATGGGGGTAGAAGGTCCGCGCAGTATACAGACGTCAATAGGGAGTGGTTGCACCCCGAATGCCAAGTCTGTCACAGTCCTTCCCAATGCATTCTGGGAAAAGTAGTGAAAAGCAGCCGGTTTCCTCCGAGTATCCAAGGTGTTTGCTTGTAAGTTCAAGCACAGACAGTGCTTGGCATTCCGTGACGTAGGCATGTTCCTAACTATGGGTACTGGCTGGAAGGGAGTATTCTGGGCTGACCTCCAGCCAGTGTGCAAGCCCCCCCTAACCCCTTGATAATATACAGAATCCCATGAATGGATATTCTATTAAATCAGATTATTTCAGGGGAAACGGTGAGAGATAAAGTACCTCATAGATCATGCATTTTACCGCTCGCAAACGGCCCGATTCTGACCGATAAAATGCATTTCAGTATGCATGAATTCCATTTTGCGATTCGGTAACATGTTACAGAATCTCAATTTGGAATTGCAACTACATACCTATTCAGTATTAGGAAGGGGCGTGTTTAGGGAGTCCCTTCCCAATACCGAATCGCAGCAGTATGTAGGAAAGTTTTGCGACCGAAATGCGGTTGCAAAACATTAGCATTTTACCAATGGTCCCTTCCCCTTTGTGAATGTTTGTAAAAATGTTTTTGAAGAGCAGGCAGTGGTTCCATGTGCCACTGCCTGCTCTTGAAAAATGAAAAGAAACTTTTCATTTTTCTTTAAGGAAAACGGGCTGAATTTAGAAAAAATGGATTGCTTTATTTAAAAGCAATGACAGACATGGTGGGCTTCTGGCCCCAACAGGCCACCATCCCTGTGATTTTTAGTGATTCCTAATGGATTGCAAATTGCGGCCTGCCTCATTAATATTCGTGAGGTAGGTCAATTTGCGACCCACTAGGAAACACTAAATGAAACTCATGGAGTGTCATACATTCAAATAGAGATTTGCATAGAATCGTAATTAGGTAATCGCTATTTCCAATATTGATACATGTGGCCCAAAGCCATTTGCCCATTGTCCAGGGCATTAATCAGGGCTTTGCGGCCCTTTATTCATGTACTTAATGGTAACAGGCAAAAACACTGATCGCTTTCTCAAACATGACTGTAAAGACCTTTAAGGTAATCCGTGTCAGGCACGTGTCCCGCTTTCATTTCACATGTTCAGCTATTTTCAGAACTGAAATATTTTCAAGCCAAAAGTTTTCACAACAAACTGTATGTTTCTGTTCTTCATTTTATACAGCTATCAAGCATTGGCAAAGTCAATCGGTCTGTCTTGTTTTAGGCATACGTCAGTTGTGTCGCATCATGTCAAAGTGAAAAAACAGAAAACTCAAAGAGTGTCGACCAAATACTGGTCATGTGATGCACTGTAAGCACATAATTTTAGTTTGCATGTCTTAAGCCATGTCCTTAACTACATATGATCTGTGCTCTGTGTGGGGAGTCGGGAGACGGGGGGTGGCTCCCTCTCAACATGATGTCATCCAGGGCACAACAGTAACATGGCGAGGATCGGAGTTAAGACCAAGCTGTGGTGAAAAAGCCCAGGAGATTTTCCCTGCTGGGTGCCTGCAGACAGCCACCCTGCTGTCCTGTTGCAATCCGTTCCCTCTCGGACGAACGCCATCCCAAGCCTGAATCCTTGAGCCACAGCAGGGGTTCCCTGCCGCTGCACCAGTTCCTCCCCTGCCCACCTATGACTTGCCGGAGCGGGGGATAAAGAGAATGAGGCGGCCATGATGTTCCCACCGCCGCACTCCTCAGCTACAAGTCTCTGGCAGCGCTGATCTGGCCCCCGGCTCCGAGCCAATGACTTCCTCTCCTCCATATACAAATTTCCCTACGCCGGCTATGGAGCCTTCATGCCCTACAAGCCCCAAGCTACCTCTTTCCCATAGTTGGCGCCCAGCACAAGCTCAAGAACAGTCCCGGGCTCCAGCACGCCGCCTTCGCCCACCACCACCCGGCCTTCTACCCCTACGGCCAGTACCAGTTCAGGGATCCCTCCAGGCCCAAGAACACTGCCCGTGAGAGCACCAGCACCCTGAAGGCCTGGCTGAACGAGCACCGCAAGAACCCCAGCAATGGCGAGAAGATCTTGCTCTGTAAATATGTAATATATATTTGTCCAACCATAATCGCTTCAACTTTTCTTACTATGTAATCCTGAGTGAATTTGCAACTTTTATACCTGTAACTCTAACCACTAGTATCTGTAGTAGACCTATGCACTTACTACCATTCTTATGTGATTTTAGAGTTTATCTGTGTGTATCATTTATGTTATTCATGTGCTCTCAAGTCCTTATTCTATGTAACTGGTTCTATTGTAAAGCGCTCTGACACCTTCGGGTGAAGTACGCGCTATATAAAAACGCATAACTAACTAAATAAATGTTGGACCGCTGTATAATAACCGACATGGGCCATGCCTCTTGAAAAAGACTCATTGTTATGCCTCTTCGGCCACACCCCCTTGAACTTCCCCCCACACACCCCCACAACGCCTTCATCCAAACACTCAAAGCAGTGCCATTATCACATATTTCGTCATAGGGGAATATCAGTGTTATATCCCAGGTTTCTGGATTCCATAAAGTGCTGTCTGTCCACTCACAGCTTCTCCCTAAAACCTGGGTGAGGAAGAAAGATGGCCTGGGACCTCAGACTCCCAGGACGGTAACAGAGCTCTCTGCACACTCCCAGGATCCCGAAAAGCAAAGGGCCACGTTCACCATCACGAACAACATGGGCTCAGGGATAAGGCGCTATGAAGCGCCAATGAGAACGCGTATGCCCAGGTGCTGCGCTTTATAACTCATTTGCAGGAGGTGGACTTTGCAATCAAGCCGTGGGCTACTAACTTACAACAGTCAAGCCGCGGGCTACTGACTTACAACAATCAAGCCGCTGGCTACTGACTTATAACAATCAAGCCGCTGGCTACTGACTTACAACAATCAAGCAGTGGGCTACTGACTTTCAACAATACAGCCGCGGGCTACTGACTTACAGCAGTCAAGGTGTGAACTACTGACTTACAACAATCAAGACGTTGGCTACTGACTTACAACAATCCAGCCACAGGCTACTGACTTACAACAATCAAGCCGCGAGCCACTGACTTACAACAATCAAGCCACGGGCTACTGACTTACAACAATCAAGCCCTTGGTTACTCACTTACAACAATCAAGCCATGGGCTACTGACTTACAACAATCAAGCAATGGGCTACTGACTTACAACAATCAAACGGTGGGCTACTGACTTACAACAATTAAGCCATGTGCTACTGACTTACAACAATCAAGGTGCGGGTTACTGACTTACAACAATCAAGCAATGGGCTACTGACTTACAACAATCAAGACGTTGGCTACTGACTTACAACAATCCAGCCACAGGCTACTGACTTACAACAATCAAGCCGCGAGCCACTGACTTACAACAATCAAGCCACGGGCTACTGACTTACAACAATCAAGCCCTTGGTTACTCACTTACAACAATCAAGCCATGGGCTACTGACTTACAACAATCAAGCAATGGGCTACTGACTTACAACAATCAAGCCGTGGGCTACTGACTTACAACAATCAAGCCATGTGCTACTGACTTACAACAATAAAGGTGCGGGCTACTGACTTACAACAATCAAGCCGTGGGCTACTGACTTACAACAATCAAGCCGTGGGCTACTGACTTACAACAATCAAGGTGCGGGCTACTGACTTACAACAAAGCCGTGGGCTACTGACTTACAACAATCAAGCCGTGGGCTACTGACTTACAACAATAAAGGTGCGGGCTACTGACTTACAAGAATCAAGCCATGTGCTACTGACTTACAACAATCAAGCCGTGGGCTACTGACTTACAACAATCAAGGTGCGGGCTACTGACTTACAACAATCAAGGTGCGGGCTACTGACTTACAACAATCAAGGTGCGGGCTACTGACTTACAACAATCAAGGTGCGGGCTACTGATTGACAACTTAGAATGCAAACAATATTTTTTTCTGCATGAAAGAGCCGTGAACGCCTCAAAAAGAATATGGTGCAAAATGCCAGAGCCTCACTATAACGTTTTTATAGGGCTTCGCATAACATTTCTGCCATTTCTAAGCGCTATAACTAGCAGGTGTTACTGTTACCCAGTTTAATGGTACTAAACCGACCATGGAAGGATGGAGGGCTAAGCCTGCGCTGCCAGGATTCAAACGAGTGACCTACACTAATATGGGCAGTGTAATGCTCCACCCGCTATGTGTGATCCCTGTTTCACAGACGATCACACCGTTTGATCTTGGTGAACCGCGAGCTCGAGTTTCCTTCACTGCAGTTTCGGGAGCGACGGTAGTTTATTTAGCAGAGCCCAAGGCCGCAGGCTGCAGTCATCACGGCGCACCCCTTGCTAAGGTCATCTAATTCCTCTGTAAACTTTTGTCGCTGTTCGGCATCTGGACATTTAGCGTCACATTTCCCCCCCCAGACCTGCTTGGCAGGAGAAGCAGGCTACAGTTGCCCCAGGCTGGGGCAGGCTTCCCTCGGCCCTTGCTTGGGGTAGCCGGGGGGGGGGGTGCTGTCCACGGAACAATGGGGTGTCCAGATTACAGAGACTCGCACCTCTTTTTAGGTCACGTTGTACAAAGCTGCACTTGATGCACGCTGCCCTAGAGATTTGCTCAGAATCACACTGTTTTTGGACAAGTATTGAAGCCAGGATTAGTGCTCAGGTTTGTAGGTCGCAAGGTCACCATAGAGCACTAGAGCCCTTTCCTGTCACTAGGATTCTTGTGCTAAAGTGCATAGGGAGAGCCGACTCTCGAGCTGAGACGCATACATCAGATATCTGGTTCGCTTTAGCGTAGGGCTGCATTCGCGGCCGTTTACTGTACTCATGCGCGTCCTTGGGCACTAGAATCCCCGAACATTTCACGGCGGAGTCAGGTGCGCAGGATAACATCGTTTGACCGTGGTGACGCCAGGAATAACTCTCTTTTCCGGCACCAGTCGTGACACAGGTTGGCACCTACCCAGAGTGCGGTTTTCTTTCTTCATTGGCAGAGCAGCACGTAGGGTCACCAACAAACAGTGAAACTGCAAAGGGTTAATCGCAGTCCCTGTGGGACAGTGGAAAGGCAAACACCCTGCCTCGGCACCATTAGTGTGCTATGTGTGTGGTTTTTTTTTGGGGGGGGGGAGGAGGGGGTAGAGGTTGTTAGGGAAATCTAACGTTCACCTTAATGTAGACCACGAGCCGCATCTCCGAACCTTTCATTTCGCCCAAAATTCTGCTCCCGGTTCTCAGTGCCCCCCTTCCTGCTCCAGGCCTGTCTTGCACTGTCACAGGTGGGGGAGAGGGGGGGGGAGGGGTAATGGTCCCAGTGCACACGCTGTGAAATGCACCCCCACAGGAGATGAAGCGCACCCCCAAACCACAGTCAGCAGCACCCATCTCTCATCCATACTACCCAAGCCGCACCTGCTTACTCTGCAAGGTGGAACGCGCCCTGAGGCCTGGCAAGAGGTCGAAAGCGCTATAGAAATGGCACGTTACTGTAATTCAGTAAACTTCCATATTCATTATGGTGGAGTTTCATTTTCTCTCACGAGGCGCCCTGTCTCCCTTTTTGGGTCTGGTCCGTAATATTTAACTGTGAATTTAAATCGGTTCCTCCCGCGCGCGGCTCTCCCGTCTGGGCGGCTGCACCCACCCCTTCCATCCCAGCAGATGAGTGTCTCTCCTCCTCTCACATCCGATCCCTCGGGGAGGCCGCGGCTATCCTAAATAGCCAGGCAGTGCTACTCTGGGATTCCAATGCCCGGACGACTTCCAGGCGCTATATTGGACGCAGAGTTGGCGGCACCGGTCCCTTCCGATGTCCTCAGGGAGCGCCGGGACTGGCCTCGGTGGGCACCGGCAGGCCTGCTGTCAGGCCGGTCCGTCTGGAGGGGCAGTAGGTGGAACAGAGAGACCCGGGAGGTGTGGTGTAGAGTCAGTCACACGCCGGCCGTGCAGGGACAACCCGCTGTTCCCAAGAATAGCCGCTACAGCACTATCAGAGCTACACGCGCCTCTGGGCGCTACACCGGAAACGTGTTCAAGCGGCGCTTGAGACAGTCCGTACAGCAGTGCGCCGCGAAGCAAGGCGCTCCGAAAAAGCTGAATGAGTCTGTATTTGATTCCAAGGCAGTACTGTGCCGAAGCCCCCTTTCCATACACTGGTGGCCCGCTACCAACCCATGCCAAGATTTATGTACCATGCAACCTCTGCACAAGACCACAGCGTGAGATGCATGTCACGCACAGACATGCACAAAAGGGCGTGACGCAAAGCGTCTTGTAACTGCTACACGGGATTCTGCACCTGTTCTGCCATAAGATGCTAATCTTTCAACAAGCGTTGGGACGTGAAATAAAGATGGGGTAGAGAAGAGAAACACGAGATCAAAGGGAGACATAGGAAGAGTGACAGAAACATGAGAAGAGAAGGGAAGCAAGGGTGAGCGAAAGCAGGAGATACAGAGAAGAAAGAAGGAAAGAAAGAAAACAAAAAAAGCAAAGTGAAATAAAAGTCACCTTAAAGGAGACACAAGAAGAGATCGAGTGAGAGATGAACTCACTGAAATAAACGGGGAGTCACAGCCCCGCTGCCTGTCACAGCCCCGCTGCCTGTCACAGCCCCGCTGCCTGTCACAGCTTTGCTGCTCTTCCCCTCTCCTCACACCTGGCTGGAGAGACAGAGAGAGAAGAGAAGACCCTCCGCCCCAGATCCCCCCCCTCCCAAAAAAAAATAAGGTCCTGGCCACGAGAAGGTCCCCCATCACTCACCACTGCATCATGCCGGCGGCCTGTGGACGGGGAGCGGGAAGCTGTGATCTGCACTCTGCCACTGGTGCAACTGAGCTGGACCGAGCCGGGTCAGGGCAGGGAGGGACAGTGGGGAGTGGCGAGCGGACGGGAGGAAGGGCCAGCGGGGCAGAGGAGGGGCGACGGGGCGAGCGAGAGAGGCACGTGCTGCGACAAGGAGGGGCGGTAGAGAGATAGTGAGAGTGGGATGGGACTGGGGTAGCAGGAGACAAGGACAGTGCAGGGGGGGACAGTGGGTGGTGGCGAGGGGGCAGGAGGAAGGGCCAGCTGGGCAGAGGAGGGGCACCTGCGGCGACAAGGAGGGGCGGTAGGGAGATAGTGAGAGTGGGATGGGACTGGGGTAGCAGGAGACAAGGACAGTGCAGGGGGGGACAGTGGGTGGTGGCGAGGGGGCAGGAGGAAGGGCCAGCTGGGCAGAGGAGGGGCACCTGCGGCGACAAGGAGGGGCGGTAGGGAGATAGTGAGAGTGGGGTGGGACTGGGGTAGCAGGAGACAGGGGCAGGGAGGGACAGTGGGTGGTGGTGAGGGGACAGGAGGAAGGGCCAGCGAGTGGTGGTGAGGGGACGGGAGGAAGGGGCAGAGGAGGGGCGACCGGGCGAGCGAGAGGGGCACGTGGGGCGACAAGGAGGGACGGTAGAGAGTGGGGTGGGACTAGGGGGCAGCAGGAGACAGGGACAGGGCAGGACAGTGGGTGGTGGCGAGGGGGCAGGAGGAAGGGGCAGCTGGGCAGAGGAGGGGCACCTGCGGCGACAAGGAGGGGCGGTAGGGAGATAGTGAGAGTGGGGTGGGACTGGGGTAGCAGGAGACAGGGGCAGGGAGGGACAGTGGGTGGTGGTGAGGGGACAGGAGGAAGGGCCAGCGAGTGGTGGTGAGGGGACGGGAGGAAGGGGCAGAGGAGGGGCGACCGGGCGAGCGAGAGGGGCACGTGGGGCGACAAGGAGGGACGGTAGAGAGTGGGGTGGGACTAGGGGGCAGCAGGAGACAGGGACAGGGCAGGACAGTGGGTGGTGGCGAGGGGGCAGGAGGAAGGGGCAGCTGGGCATAGGAGGGGCACCTGCGGCGACAAGGAGGGGCGGTAGAGAGATAGTGAGAGTGGGGTGGGACTGGGGCAGCAGGAGACAGGGGCAGGGAGGGAGGGACAGTGGGTGGTGGCGAGGGGGCAGGAGGAAGGGCCAGCTGGGCAGAGGAGGGGCACCTGCGGCGACAAGGAGGGGCGGTAGAGAGATAGTGAGAGTGGGGTGGGACTGGGGTAGCAGGAGACAGGGGCAGGGAGGGACAGTGGGTGGTGGTGAGGGGACAGGAGGAAGGGCCAGCGAGTGGTGGTGAGGGGACGGGAGGAAGGGGCAGAGGAGGGGCGACCGGGCGAGCGAGAGGGGCACGTGGGGCGACAAGGAGGGACGGTAGAGAGTGAGAGTGGGGTGGGACTAGGGGGCAGCAGGAGACAGGGACAGGGCAGGACAGTGGGTGGTGGCGAGGGGGCAGGAGGAAGGGGCAGCTGGGCAGAGGAGGGGCACCTGCGGTGACAAGGAGGGGCGGTAGAGAGATAGTGAGAGTGGGGTGGGACTGGGGCAGCAGGAGACAGGGGCAGGGAGGGACAGTGGGTGGTGGTGAGGGGACAGGAGGAAGTGCCAGCTGGGCAGAGAAGGGGCACGTGCGGGGACAAGGAGGGGCGGCAGAGAGATAGTGAGTGGGACAGTGGGTGGGACTAGGGGGCAGCAGGAGAAAGGGACAGGGGTTGGCCAGGGGGCAGTGAGGGAGCGCAGTAGGGAGACGTGGCGCGAGGAACGAGGTAGACAGGGCGGCAGCAGGTGGATAGGAAAAGACAGGGCGAGGAGATAGGAAGGGATGGAGGGGGGGGGGCGGGCACTCAACCTGTACAGGTAGAAGGACAGCGCCAAGGGGGAGCGCACACCGACAGTCGGCGGGACCTCTACATTTTGAAGGGAGAGCACAAAGAGGGGTGCGCTCTGAACAGGGGGGCGAGACCTTAACAGGTGGAAGGGAGAGCGCAACGACGGGCGCACCCTCTGTACGGAAGGGGGGGGGGCGACATCAACAGGTAGAAGGGAGAGCGCAAAGAGGGGCGCATAGTCTGAACGGGGGAGAGACCTCCTCGTGTCTCACACAATGGCAGCCCGGGCCGGAGAGGGCCGGGGCAGCCTGTCCGGGAAACATCTCCCTCCGCCTCACTCTAAAGAGAGCCCGCTTTGGCACACAGGCTCACTCCCTTCCCCCGAGGTTCTCACACACGTTGGCATTGGCATGCAGGTATGTTGGCCGCTGGCACCTGAGCAGCTGCAATGCCAGGGACAGCCGAGGGTGCGCGCTGGCCACCAGCAGGAGACGCAAGCAGGGGAAGCCAAGAAGAGAGTGGCGGGCCCTAGTCAGGCATGAATGATACAGATAATTATATGCTATGATTAATTATATGCCTCGCATAAAGCTCTCTGCCACAGTCACTCCAGCGCTAAAGAAACGGCCTTAGGAATCTGTGCCCTGCAGACTGCACACATACAGTATCTCTGCCGCACTCGCCTCATCCCACTGAGCTCCCTGCAGACTGCACACCAACAGTATCTCTGCCGCACTCGCCTCAGCCCACTGAGCACCCTGCAGACTGCACATCAACAGTATCTCTGCCGCACTCGCCTCAGCCCTCTGAGCTCCCTGCAGACTGCACAGCTACGGTATCTCTGCAGCACTCGCCTCAGCCCACTGAGCTTCATTACTGAGGCCAACATACAAAGAATACAGCATCAGGATTCACCACTAAACTTTTTTTTAATTTTTTTTTTTTTAAGAGTTTTATTTAGTTCGAACTAGACCCGAGAAATAGGGTATCAGAGCGCTTTACATGGAGCACCAGTTTCGTTACAGATGGACACATTCATTTTTTTGTTAGGCACGGGGAGATTAAGTGATTTGCCCAGAATCACAGGATGTTGAGCGGGGTTGCTGAGACTCAACCCGGTTCCCCAGCTTCGAAGTCGACCGCTCTAGCCGTAAGGCTACATGTCACAGGGTCAAGTGGTACCGCATTTAAAATATTGGACGGAAATGGCTCTTCCACATAATTGTGGCATGCTTCATCATTGGCCAGTCAGCCCCGCCCTGATAGAGGGTCTCGACCTTATGATGCGAAACCTCAGAAATGATAGTTCTGGACAGATAGCAGTTGAAGCTGCCTCAGTGTAAACCCCAAGGGATTTCCTTTATTCTGGGGGCGTACTGTGCCGGGCTTTAAATGATTTAGCATGGATGAAAATGAGAAATGATGTCTCCTTCATCCTTGTGGCAACATGTTTCGGCCCTTACATGTGCTCTAACAGGGTCTAGGGCCTTCATCACGGCAAAAAAAGGATTCCTTTTATCTCCGCTCCTTCCTCTGTCTGCGGAGAGTCTTACCTCCATCCAGTCGTTTGTTAACACCATGTAGTGTAGGGATTATTGACTTAGTGGTCTCACCAGCAGGGGACTCATTCTGGAGTCAAACTTTCGCCAAGGATTGAGTACCGTCGGTTACCTACACCATGCCATCTGTGAGCCCATGTGGGCGTTAACAAATGACTGGTTGGAGGTAAAACATATTATTGCCTTTTTCTGTGTCTGTTGAATGATTGTATCTGGGACGTACAGTCGGGTGCTACTTCCTACTCTCACGGGGTGTCATAGAAATATGTCCTTTTTGAGGATCAGTCTTGAAATCACCAGCTTGTAAACAGATCTCTGCAGCAGGAGCGTCAACCTACCTGGCTACCTTAGGGGTATTGGAACCTTGAAGCTGGGACATGAGGTGCAGCTCAACAACAGGGACCCTAAATACACCGAGGCATTGTATCCGGATTTGAACCCAAGACATGTACCGTGCATACAAGATTTCTGAAAATGAATATTTCACAAAGCTACCAGAATAAGATCTCAGTCTTGGAGCCTTTAGTGCTCACTGAGCTGTGCAACAGGCGCCTTAACCACGGAGCCAGCTTATTGGGTTCAGAGCCATGGACCTGTATCTTACACACATCTCTGCAGCAGGTACTTTTACAACATTAACAAGATTTGAACACTATACCCTACACATACCATTCTGTATCATACAACGCCCTCCCGTCGTAGCCCAGTTAGTACCTCGACTAAGTCATGGGGTGCACAGATTTATGCAGTAGGTGCATAAACCCACTCAGCTGCATCACCAGCTGATAATTTCTGCAGGTTACCTAATGTGTAACTGCTTTCTAGCAAGCACAGAGGGCCAGATGTACGGAGACTTTTTATTGACTGAATTCTAGTCGCACAACATTATTTTACCACATCCTCAAGGGAGGTGATAAGCCAATCGCAAAAGGAAAGGAAAATGTAAAAAAAAAAAATAAGAGCGGGCAGAGGTCCAAGGGACCAACACCTAGTCTTAAAAAATTAAAGTTAAACGTTTTATTGTTTTTATTGAACCACATCCTGTTTTCCTTTAAGGAAAACGGGCTGCTTTAAAAAAAATATATATTTAAAGGGAACACAGACATGGTGGTCTGCTGACCCCAGCAGGCCACCATCCCTGTGATGGCTATCATTCCTAATGGGTCGCAAAGTGCAACTTACCTCATTAATTTTCATGAGGTAGGTCAATTTGTCACCCACTAGGAACCGGTAATTTTAAAAGAAAAGTTTAATACATGAGAATAGCGGGAGAGAATCGCAATTTTGATAGGCTATCCCCAATACTAGTACATATGGCCCCAAGTTTCATTTTCATCCCCATTACGCGTCTGGTGCGCGAGATTATCACAGTAAACCTCCCCCCCCCCCAACTTTTCTGAAAGTGTCAGTTCAAACGCTAGAATCTGCACGTTATTCGCTTGAAACATTTTCATAGCACTTCACACGTCTTAAAACCACACTAGAGTTGTTTCTAGACGCCCATTTGTTTCCAAAGTGGTGTTTCCGGTTCCAATCCCGGCTCAGCGCACTGTGTGACCTTAGTGCAGAGCGGGCCGCGGTAGTGACATAATTGCACCCTCATTTGCCCTGGGAATGTCGCCAAACCCGGATCTCAGAAGCTAGAACCACTCTGTACCCTGGTGACGGAGGGGGCCCCTAATGCCGCCAAAAATGAGTGCTTTGGACACTCCTTGAGACGGGGCCCTTCCCTCGACACACCAAACAAAGCGAACCTCGTCAAAGTATGTCTCAAAAGCGCATTGGGAATGATGGCCGTTCGAGGCCCGGAGGGCTCGAGGCAGCGCGCATTCATGACACTAGACAGTCAAGTCAAGGCTGCACCTCTTTGTCATGTGTAAACACACGACCCCCCCCCCCCCCAGCTTCCATCGCTTACACTCCCTCCCCTCCATAGCGACCACAATCCTTGATTTACTAAGGGGACTTGAAGTAAGGCAAACTGTGCAGTTTTGATGACCCCCCACCCCCGTACATATGTTGGGACCCACCTAATGTCCATTTGACCACGAATAGTCGAAGTTTCATATCTCGACCACCTATGTTATGTTATGTTATTTTGTTCAATGCGCCTTTACAGTTGCTTCTTGGCGCTATGCACCACGATTAGAGTGAAAATAAACCACAGTAACTGTTATATCTTGAGTTTGTTCCTTTAATTATATGTGTTTATGTTTAACTGTAAAAAGAACAATTGATGGACAGAATGCAGAACAATGTCATACATTCACCCCAGTACAGAGATCTGGGCCTAAATCCATCATTTTTTTGCTCACCATGCCATTCCAGTTTGGACCCAGCCATATGCAAATCAGTCTTGACCCTGCGCCCAATGGGAACAGTCCAGCCCGAACTGCCAGGCCAGGTCCTCCCTGGACTGGAAACAAGCATCCTAGGACCGTTTTTTTTTTTTTTTTTTAGTTTTGGGGCAAAAACTTTTATTAAGTGCTTAAAAGTTGCGCTACATAGTTTATAAGGAAGTGGTACCTCACCCCTTAGGGTGGGCAGTCCACTTTAACTTTTCAATCAATGTAATTTAACTTTTTACATTCCATCAGTTTGGGATTCAGAAATGTTTGAAAATAGCGTTTACGGTTTTAATGGGGTCGCCACTTTAAAGAGTACAGTGGGGAAGGAGGGTTTTATTACAGTTCTTCCTCTTCCTCACTTTCCTTTTTGTTCATGGCTGCATAGTCTCTGAGCAGGCTGAGCACCATCCTGTGGCACCCTTCTCTGTTTACCACCTCTCCATTGGTTACCAGGCGGGTCCTGGCGTACAGGAGAATGTCTTTAATGCAGCAGAGGAGTCTCCAGCACCCCTGGATAGCTTCCTCTGTGTGTGTCCCTGGAAACAGCCCATACAGCATGGACTGGTCCGTAATGTTCTTGTAGGGGATGAAGGCTACCAGTTCTTGTTGTAAAGCAGCCCGTAGTCTCTGGGCAAAGGGGCAGGCCCAGAACAGATGGTGTGCAGATTCCTCTGCGGGACATCCCCTTGGGCAGTTCCTGTGCGGGCACAGGCCTCTGCTGTGCATGAAGGACCTCACTGGCAGGCCCCCTTCACGGTCATCCATGCTATGTCCTTGTGTCTGTTGGTCAGAATTGGGGAGGATACATTCCCCCACACGTGCGTTGCCGTTGCTGGTGGCAGGTCGCTCACTGGTTCAGTGGTGTCCCTGGCCCTGATCAGTTTGTGGATTGTTTTGGGCTTCCAAAGGCAAGGGGTAACACAGTTCAGCCCAAATTCCTCCACAAATTTTTCCACCTCCCTGTAGTACCATGGGAGGTCCCAGTTGAAAGTCATAGCGTTCTCCCACTTATCCCATCCCAGCCGTCTCCACACCGGGAGGAGGAAGAAACGGAACACCTTGTAGGCGGAGTGGTCCTTGTTCACATTTAACAAGGTTATTCGGACGCAGCCACACACAAAGAAGGCCCTGAGGATCGTTGAGATGTCGGGGACTGCCTTCCCCCTTTGCGGTGCTCCTTGTGCATGACTGACCGTTTCACCCTGTCCATCTTTGAGTGCCAGACAAAGTGGAACACCATGCTGTTGATGGCCCGTGCTACATTGGCCAGGAGTGGCCAGGCCTGTGTCACATACTGCAGCAAGGGCAGTGCGTCGTTCCTGAGCACCAGAGCCTTCCCTTCAATGCTCAGGTTTCTCAGGCTCCAGAGGCCCAGTTTTTGCTTTACCTTGGCCAAGCGTTCGTTCCAGCTCTTCGCTGCTGCCCCTGGTCCTCCAAACCAGACGCCGAGGATCTTCATCAGTCCTGCCTCGATGGGGAAGGGGAGAGGCTCGTTGCAGAGGTCCCATCGCCCAAACAGTTTGACTTGTGACTTGTCCACGTTGATTTTCGCACCCGATGCCTTGCCGAAGTCCGTGCATGCCTCCAGCAGGGATTGGACCGATTTCCCGTCCGCGCAGAAGAGGGTGACGTCATCCATGTATAGTGAGCACTTGACCTCCTTCTTCGCGTCGCCAGGTGTCGGGATCCCTCTGATGTTCGGGTTCTTCCTGATGTACTCAGCAAGTAGTTCTATAACCAAAACAAACAGAGGTGGCGAGAGCGGGCAGCCTTGTCTTACCCCAGACCTGATAGGAAAGGGGTCTGTTTTACAACCATTTACAATGACTGAACTGAAGATGTCTTTATACATTACTTTAACGTAACCGCAGAAGCGCTCCCCCAGCCCAAAACCTTGCAGTACCCTCTCCATGAACTCATGGGAGACGCGGTCGAATGCCTTCTCCTGATCTAGACAGACCAGGGCAGCCCTGATCTTGCGGTCCGTGATGTACTGGATCGTGTCCCTTATCAGTGCCAGGCTGTCTGCGACCCTGCGCCCCGGGACCCCGCAGGTTTGGTCTGGGTGAACTAACTCTCCCATGGCGCCCTTCAGTCTGTTTACTAGTGTCTTCGCCAGGATCTTGTAGTCTACATTCAGGAGAGAGATGGGGCGCCAGTTCTTTAGGTCACATCTCTCCCCCTTATGTTTATACAAGAGGGCAATCATTCCCTCCCTCAGGGTGTGGGGCATGATTCCCTCCCTCTCCATCTCCTCATACACCTGCAGGAGATCTGGTCCCACCAGGTCCCACAGTGAGTCATAGAATTCGACTGGGAGACCGTCACTACCTGGTGTCTTTCCTGACTTGAAGGATTTAACTGCAAGGTGCAGCTCCTCCAAAGTCAGGGGGCATTAAGGGCTTCTCTCACTGTTGGGGAAACAGTTCTTGGGATACCAGACAGAAACTTTTCTGCTTGATCTCCCTCTGACCTCTTCTCTGAGTAGAGGTCCCCATAGAAGTCTGTCACAACCTTCCTAATGTCCTCCCTTGTGTCACAGAGGGTTCCCTCCTTATTGCGCAGTTGAACCAGAGGGTGTGCGCAGAGTGGATTTTCTTAAAGAAGAAGGAGTTGCATTTCTCCCCTTCTCCAAGTTCTCCACCTTGGAACGGAAAATGATCCTCCTGGATTCGTCATGAAAGTGCTCGCTCAGCTCTTTCTTGACTTCTTCCAGAGGGCTCATGACGTCCCATCCCCGGAGTTGGAGGTCGTGCAGCTCTTGCAGCTCTTGCTGTAGTCTACTGAACTCCCTCTTTCTCCCCCTTGCAACCTGCCTACCCACATTCTTGAAGAAATCCTGGACCCTGCCTTTGACCCATTCCCACCATTCCCCTGTGGACTCAAATGTGTCTTTCATGGCCTGCCACTGGGTGTATGTCTCCCTCAACTCCTCCTTCACCCCCTCTTTCTCTAGCAGAGAGCTATTCAGTTTCCAAGTGCCTGGACCTGTCAGGAACTTGCCCGTCAGTTCCCCTTGGAAGTGGATAGCTCTGTGGTCAGAGAAATGTACTGTCACCATTGAATGTTGCTGGAGCTTCACTGATTTAGAGGTAAAGATGAAGTCTATCCTGGAGCGCACGGAACCATCAGGGCGACTCCAGGTGAAGTTCCTGGCGTTCGCCCCCATGGACCCAATGACATCTGTCAGGGAGGCCTCACTCACCATCTCCACCAGTAGTTTCGCAGCATCATCCATCCATCCTTCCCCCGCCCTGGCCCCGCATCTACCACCTGCTTCTAGAATACAGTTGAAGTCCCCACCCATCAAAATTGTCCTTGAGGTGACCAACTGTGGCCTGAGGCGCTGCCCTCATCAGCCAGGATAGCTTGACTCCAGTGGCATGGAGAGCACGGGACCCACGTCTGGGCATACCCGTCGCACTCGGGGTGACAAATGCAAAAAGAACAATTGATGGACAGAATGCAGAACAATGTCATACATTCACCCCAGTACAGAGATCTGGGCCTAAATCCATCTTTTGCTCACCATGCCATTCCAATTTGGACCCAGCCATATGCAAATCAGTCTTGACCCTGCGCCCAATGGGAACAGTCCAGCCCAAACTGCCAGGCCAGGTTCTCCCTGGACTGGAAACAAGCATCCTAGGACCCGTTTCGGGCTTTCAGCCCTCATCAGCCAGGATAGCTTGACTCCAGTGGCATGGAGAGCACGGGACCCACGTCTGGGCATACCCGTCCCACTCGGGGTGGACTGTTCCCATGAGGCACAGGTCAAGACTGATTTGCATATGGCCAGGTATAAACTGGGGTGGCATGGTGAGCAAAAGAATGATGGATTTAACCCAGATCTCTTGACTGGGGGTGAATGTTTTGATTTGTTCTGCATTCCGTCCATCAATTGTGTGTCTTTTGCTTTCTCGCCCTAAGTGCGCCAGGTATGCCCAGACGTGGGTCCTGGGCTCACTGTGCCACTGGAATCAAGCTATCCTGGCTGAAGAGGGGTGAAACCCCGAAACCGGTCCTAGGATGCTTGTTTCCGGTCCAGGGAGGACCTGGCTTGGCAGTTCGGGCTGGACTGTTCCCATGAGGCACAGGGTCAAGACTGATTTGCATATGGCCATGTCTAGGGGGTGGCATGGTGAGCAAAAGAATGATGGATTTAACCCAGATCTCTTGACTGGGGGTGAATGTTTTGATTTGTTCTGCATTCCGTCCATCTGGGACAGAGGAGGTGACGGTGCCTAGCTTCCAGGCAGGTACCCTGCCCTCTCCAACAAAATAACTATTTTAATCTCCTAAACTTGTCTTATCTTGGATTTCAGCAGCAACCACATTGAAATTGGAAGTAAAGACTTTAACAGTTATGAGAGAAAAGCAGGTGCATCAATACCGTTGGTGCAGCAGGTGCAGTGGCACCGGCGCCCAGAGCCCTGAGGCGGCCACTGAACCCTAATAATTGCTGCATTTTACTGTCCCAACAGCAGTCAAAGCAGCCCTTTACCTTGATTGCACCTGGGTCCACGGCCGCCTTGCTGCACTACTGCTGAAAAAGCACGATTTTAAGGCTTTTCGAAACTGTAGCAGAGAGGTCATGTTTGGAAGGTGAACTGGCAATATAATCCCAAATCCTTGTTGCCAAAACAGCCGTCTTTTAAAGTAACCGGAGAAGCTGTCTGTTTTCAGATGCAAGCCTCTCGGTGCTTTGAAAAGACAGAATTTAAATGGCCGAAACTATGGTACATTTGTACAAATCACTTTATGTCGGATGACCATGGCTTTAAATAGAATTAGTTTGTGAATTGGGAGCCATTGTAGTTCTTTCAAGCATCAGGAGATAGAGCCAATTTTTTTTAGGCCAAAAATAAGCCTGTCTGTGACATTTTCTGCCAGTTAGATTTGGGCAATGGGCTACTGAGGTCTGGGCCACTGGAATTATGCGATTTTGCGACTGCAGTGTTTCATGCATAATTATGGATTTGACGCATTTGCTACATAATCCGTCATCTTCTGAATAATCAGCAGATTTTATCAAAGAATGGTTTCTAGGGCAAACGGGTAAAAGGTTACTAAAAAGGCAGCAACGTATGTTGCACATTTGACGGCATTTTGCAATGATTGACTGGTCACCTTTTCTGTTGCTTATTGCTGTATTTTGGTGTATAACTGTTACAAACGAGGTGAATCCTTTGCTCAGATAGTGTTAAGGTGTAAAAATTAAAAAAATTAGGCAATACTATCACAAAATGTGCTGCATTATGTCACACAATTTGCCTTTTCCTGCCACATAATTTAGTCAACCCTGCCACATAATTTGATCCTCACCTCTTGCATCGTTCCAGTGGCCTAGACGTGAGTGCAGCTAATGGAACTGCATTCTAGTAGTCAGTGGAAACTGGATCACGGCATTAACTGACTATTTTTAAATAAAGGGCCAGCTTTACCATAGTTTCACGCAACGCAGCGCAACGCAGCAGCCCAAAATTCTGCGCTGCATGAGAGGGAGAGCCATTAAGATATAATGGGGTAACCCACAAAAGTCAATGGACCTGGGTACTAATTGATATAGAAAAACAATGGTCCTAGACTTATGTTAAATCTTAGTTGTCTGAAGCAATCATAGACAGCATAGGGTACATATACAGTTTAATTCAATAATGTACCGTTAACTTATTTAAAACACATTCAAATATATCCTCAAAATCCAAAAAGAAATCCAAAAAAGGCACACACAATTGTTTTTATGTGACTCGTATTTTATTCGGTCACTTTATATAAATAAAATACGAGTCACATAAAAACAATTGTGTGTGCCTTTTTTGGATTTCTTTTTGGATTTTGAGGATATATTTGAATGTGTTTTAAATAAGTTAACGGTACATTATTGAATTAAACTGTATATGTACCCTATGCTGTCTATGATTGCTTCAGACAACTAAGATTTAACATAAGCATGAGAGGGAGAGAGCAGCACACATGAAAAGTTGGAAAACAAAGGAGAAATGAAAGCATTTTTCCTTTTAACACATGATTTCAAGTGACAGTACTTTTTGGCGCAATACCCTGTCTTAAATATTAGGTAGATAGGGTTTTGCATCAAAAACCAGGGGCAGTTGAATGAGAGCGTCGATGTACCACCCACGGAACCCCCCCTTGACGCTAAGTTCTGCTTCACGCTGCTTAGCGCTAGCTTTAGGCAATTTTCCAGCGCAAAACAAGCACTGGAAAGTACATTTAAAATAAAAAACAAACATTTTGCTCTGGTTTGCATCACTTTTGTGACGTAAACACAGCACTAAATGTTTTTCAATCTGGTCCGTAGTATTTGAGACCCATCTGGTGAAGCAACTTGGCCAAGGTGAGCAAACGGATCCCTGGGGAATTCCTCACTTAATAGGTTTGCTGCAAAAAGGTGGAATGAATTCCATTTGTTGGCGATTGGTAAGAAAGTGTAGCGTCCATGCCTGGGCAGTTCCATAAATGCCAGTTTCTGCAAGTCTTGTGATCACAAATTTCATTCTCAATGGTGTAAAAGGCTGTCAGGAGGTCAAGGGGCACCAGACTCCTTGGTCCTCAGCATACAGTGGCGGCAGGTCGTCCAAAACTGAGACCACGGCTCACTCAGTACTTGTGCCTGGGGTAAACCTGCCTGTCGAGTTTCCAAAGCGTGGCTGTCCTCCACAGAATTCAACAATTGGTGAAATATCAGTTTTTCCGGCATCTTAGTGGATACAGGATAGTGAAATGGGGTGAAATTTATTGAGACCTGCCAGACCTGGTGAGGGTCTAATAAGAAGTGGGTTTAATTCAGTGCTTAATTTCAGCCCGTGATTTCTGGTGCTCTGCACCGGCACTTAATTGCCAACACCAGTGCTTGTGACAGTCTGCCACAAGATGGCGCTGTCTGGCTAATTTAGAGAATACCACAACAGCAGTTAATTATTAGTTCCATATACATTAAAAATGACTATTACTTGCCGCCCAAGCCATTTCTACAGCTTTGGGGGCCTGGAATAGTCCAAATCGTCACACTTGTAGGAGTGTGATGGGTTAGGAGTTGTGTTGTTACTATCATTGGCAGCGTGGCAGGGGCAACGTGTGGAGCAAGATGCTCCTGGCGAGAGCCTTGCACTTTTTAATTTTTTTTTTTACAAATTAATCGCTTGTTATCCCTGGCTCTCACCAGGGTTTGGGTAAAATAGCTGTTTTCAGTGGACTGTTGATGATATTAGACATCTCAAAGAAGCTGTCAGTGTTTGCACATGTCTGGCCGTGCAGAGGGGAGACACAGGGAGGGACAGTTGCTTGAAATGACATCTCCCAACTGAGCATCTTAAAGGGGCTGGCATTGGTCCAGTGAGGGCTTGCTCGACTCGAGGGTTCAGGAGGTCTGGGCAGGCGATAGCTTCTGACTGGATAGATTCACTATTTTCTGAGGATAAGGTAGACAGCTTCTCACACAAGTCAGAAGGCGACACAACCGCATTTTGAGTAGTCTCGATTTTCCTTTATATTTGCAAACAACTCTTTGACCATATTTGGCGTTTTGGCTAATATAGTAGAATAAAAAGACTAAACCTATAGATGAAGTCGGCCAAATTGCCGGACCAGGCTGCTCACAAATGTCCTGTCGGTGGTTAACATGGAGGAACCCATAGCATAGCTTTGTTCTTGAAAACGTCCAGATCCCGGCTCAGCCGTAAGATACACACCCATTGTGATTTTAGTCACCTGCTTCAACCCTCCATTGTAGTGCTGCATCACATGTCTGTACGCGGTCCCCCCTCTCTCTCGGGCCTCGTGATGTAAACATAGGCGCAACCAATGTGGTTTGGAAAAGGGGAGGGCTCTGCGCCATGTTGGGATATTTTCCTTTTGGTTCCATCAGCCTTTTGACCGCTGGCTCGCGACAGGACAGTGAAAACACAATGTTGTGTTTTAGAAACATGAAGCTTTCTGATGCACCGATTTGTCTGTGAGCGTCGTGGCTTCCAAGCCTCTCTGTGCCTGTATAGCATTTTATTGCTGAAACTTAAAGCGTTTGATCATTAAATTCTCAAGGCACTAATACATTGTATTTTCACAATTACCTAACACTTTGGGGCACCTGTGCTGTAGTGAGGGCGATGGTATAGTGAGGGAAGAAGGAAACACCTCATCACCAACATAGGTCTCTCTCTCTCTCTCTCTATTTCTTTCTCTCTCTCTTTCTCTCTCGTCATTAATTTTTTGTGAGCGAAATGTGGTCGCAAAACATTTCTATTTCACCGGCACCTCAAAGAAGGTGGTAACCCATTTGCAAACATGAAGAGGTCCCCAAGGGACCACTTTCCCTTTGAGAATGTTAAAAAAGTCCCACGGACCACTGCCTACTCTTAAAAAATGTAACTTTTTTTTTTAACCACATCCTGTTTTATTTTAAGAAAAAGGGGATGTATTAAAAAAATAAAAATCGTACTGGCTCACAAATTGCGACCTACCTTACTACTCAGGAGGTAGGTCGATTCACAACCTACTAGGAATCGCTAATTAAAAAATAAAGTTTCATACATTAAGAATAGCGATTACCAAATAGCGATTAAGATAAAAATCACTATTTGTGAATCACCATTCTTAATGTTCGTACATCTGGCCCTCTGTCTATGACAAAACCCTTTTTACAGATTAACACTGCTGTTTTTAGGTCTCGCCTATGCAGCGCGCATGCGCTGCTAGGAAAAAGACCTTTAGTAATCGATTCTGTTTTGCAGTCAAAAACGTGCACGCATTGCATTGCTTTGACTGGCAACGCGTGCACGTTTGGCGATTCCCTTGCGGGAGCGAGCTTTGAAACCATCTGTTTGTAATTAACAGATGGTTCCTGCTTGCTCCCGCAAGGGAAACAGGCGCAGGCCCCCTCCTCTCTCCCCTCCCCCTGCTGCCTCTCGTCAAACTGGCGCGCGCGCTTGTTTTCCTCATCAAGCGCATCCACATTACACAGCCTCGCATCATATCATCCACTGAAATTCCTTGCTTTTTCTCTTAAAATGGCCAGAGTGTGATCAGTTCTGAAAAACGCACAAGTCGCCCTTTATAGAGGTCGGCTTCTGGCTATCAATGGAGCAGAGAAACCGTATAGGATTTATGGTGGCGTGAGCAGATTAACATAACACCCGCACCGCCAGAGCGGTCACCATACAAAACACTGATGTAGACCATGTGACCAGCAAAAGCGCTTCTCTTTAATTTGAAATGGACCAAATAATTTAAGGAAAAGTAGATAACTGGTGGCTTTCAAGTATTCTAACAGCAATTTATATATTAGGAATTGGTAATAATTTTTTAACACGTCATACTGAAAGAAGATGCATTTGCTTTTGTAAAATAAACAA
Source organism: Calotriton arnoldi (assembly GCA_963921515.1). NCBI lineage: Eukaryota > Metazoa > Chordata > Amphibia > Caudata > Salamandridae > Calotriton > Calotriton arnoldi. The sequence continues at coordinate 264,155 of CAWUFW010011187.1, forward strand.
AGGGTTGGACGTCGTATCCACAATTGAACATTTACGTTAGTTGCAGGTTTCGCTGTATCTCAGATTGCATAAAACAATAAACCTTTTAGAAACGGGCGCCATATTCAGCTGACGTTCCGTTGCAGTCTTTCTTTTGTGTGACAGTTTTTAGGTGTCGGCCTGCACCAGCGCTTGCGCTGGTCTGGACGAGAGTTTTAGTAAGCGGGTTTTGGAAGTGCAAACCCACTGGCTTTCGGCTGGCGACCAGCTTGCGTTCACGATGGCGTGCACGCGCACAGCTGCCAGCCATTCCTCGCATCGCTGGCGAGGCGCCATCTGCCTTTCCTCCCCCTCCCTCACCCCTCCTCCCCCTCCCTCACCAGAGAGCGCGTTTCACTGCTTTCTCATGATTATACTCGCATCACCGTCACACATTCTCATTTCAAGATTTTACGGCCCCATGATTGAATCGTAAACAAGGCAACCAGCATTAAACTTTGCCATCTCACGTGCGCACCCGATCTATACCCTGGCTCTCAGAAGAGGAACTCTTGCCTTCCATTTGGATCAGAAATCGCACAATTCATGTACAAAGCAGCACGTGAGACCATTCCCAGGCTGCTGCGACGTGAAAAACAACTGTTTAAGGAGCTATCCGAGAACTCCATTTGCGTTCGCTCAGCTATTGTTCGGAAGAAGCAGTAAACCATAATAATCACCTTTTATTATCTATATTTCAGACCAGTAAAACCTTGCCGTCAGCAGATCCGAGCCGGGTAATGGCTTTCACAAACATAACCTAGTTAAAGACTCTGTAATACTGTCGCAATTTAGCCCGCCCTTCGAATGATTGCGGAATTTATTTGGCGAGGAAATCGATGGGATGAAAGAACGCCTTCAGCTGCTCTCGCTGTTCTAGAAAGGGCCTCTCTGGCAAACTTTCAATCAAATTCTCAAATGTGCATTTCATTCTTCAGAGAAGTAAACAAATCAAACGTTAAAGCTGTACTTTCTTCAATCGTGACAAACAGGCCTGTCCAGTGACCGGGATAAAATGGCGTCCCTGTGGCTATCCCTGATGGTGGACAGACAAGACACTGCCCTGAACCTTTCAATGGGAAAGCATATATATGCGGTAAGGGGAGGCCCAGAGCACCTGAAGATGTGGTTCGTCTGGGCTCGGTGTAAGGGATATGAATGGAGCCCTCTGATTGGCCCTTAGGGTCATTAGACGCCGAAAAAAGACCTTTTGTACCCCATCTTGATGTCCCTTGTGTTTGCCTGTGTCACAGTAAGGGGATGATGGAGTGAGGACAGAATTTGTACTGTGTTTTATAACCAGGCGAGTGGTGAATTGTGCGAGAATTGTAGTGTGTGTTTGTTTTTTATTCAGCAATGGAAATATCAACAAAACGTGTTTTTATAGAAAGCCAATGCCCGAATATGCCTCTCTAAGCTTACCAGATAGACCAGATTGCAACATTGAAGGTGAAATTGTTTTTTACGCAACTTTTAAATTCATAAAATACACTGGTTCTGTTGCAGCTTTGCATTGCCAAGGCTTCCCGGGGGGCCACGTAGGGGACCCTCCAACAGGGCGGCCGCCTTAGTGCCACAGGAAGGCACAGAAGTCTGCAGACTAGGCTCCCTGGGCTAGGGACCAGGGGGTCGGCGGGTCCGCGTCACTTCCGGCTGTGGGAGGGGGACAGGGGTACAAAAGCCTTCCCCCGCCCACTGGAGGGTCTCTTGACCGCTGCCCGTCTCGCTGTTTGTTTCGCCCTGGTCGCGTCGTCTTATTCTGGTCTGGCGTCGGTGTCCGGTGAGTGTGTGGGCATTGTCGCCCCCCCCTCCCTCCCTCCCTCCCCCTTTTCCATGTCTTTCCCAGTCGGTCGGTGGCTCCGGCCGTGTGCTGGAGCCGGGTCGTGCTGGGCAGAGGATCGGGGCCCGGGACGCCCCATTGCTGGGCGTTGTGTTGTGTGGCGAAGCAGCATAGGCCTTGCCGGGCTCGGCATTCTGGCTTGGCTCGGGGAGGGGGCGGTCGCGGAGTGAAAGTTTATTGGGCGGCGTTGTAGTGCTCTGATTTTAGGCGCCAAGCAACAAACGAAGCCCGGGTGTTTCTTTTATGAGGCAGCCAGTCTAATGTACTCCCGACGTGGCCGCGAACTTTGGCGCCTTCTGCTTGTCTGCCGGTAGGAGGGGCCTCATTCCAGCCAGGCTCAGGAGCCGTGAACCCACTAGGGGTCTCGGGAACCTTGTTCCAGTTGGAGACCCCTTCGGCATCTGATCTGTTTCCGGCGGGGAGAATAGTCAACCTTCCAGGAACCCTCGCACACCAGGGCTGCACTGCTCCCCATGGGGCACGAGTGATCGGCCAAGCCGGGTTTGGTGTGTGTTGGGAGGGGGGCGAGCTGCAGGGGTTAAGGGCCCTATTCGCAGCTGTCTGGACAGCGAGATTTGTGCGGAGCGGTGGGGTGACGTGCAGAGGGTGCCTATGTTGGTGCTAGGCCGGGAGGGGCGTTCGGCAGGGCAGCTATGCCTGCGGGGTTGGGGTACGGGAGGCTGAGTGTGCGGGTCCCTGGTGTTCCATGTGTGTCGGCGGGACACGCGGTGTGCACGTCGCCTCCGGGCCGGAGTGGCGTTCATCCTTGGGGGGGCTCGGGTGAGTTGTGTGTGGCGCGCTGTTCGCGGGTCCGCGCCATTCAGTCCGAGACCATCTCTGCGTTAGACGTGCCGGGACCTGGCGCCCGGACTGCATGCGATGCCTGCCAGACCAAACGGGCTGGCCTTTGTGTTTCACAAGAGTGTCTGGAAGAGTTGGTTGACCTGTCCCGCAGCGGTAATATTTTGTATACGCCGCCTTATTTGTTGCCGTCTTTCAGTGCTGGTCTCACCAGTCTTTCAAGACCAGGGTTCTAGCCCCAGCAGTGGGGGCGTTGTCAGTGTTGCGGAAATGTTGGTGCACATCGTGTTGCCACAAGAGCCAGCTGCATTTAGCGCCACGTTACCTACGGGTGCACGTGCGCTCTTATGTCAAGTTTTGCTGGGGTTTTAAGAGATAGGAAGATTTGTACGGACGTAGGAAACAGTGCAGAACAGTTCTAGATCTCGTAAGTAGGTATCAGAATTTCCGTGAATTCTGCTGGCTCCTAACTCAGCTCCTTGCGGTACCTGTTGAGATGCCGCCTTCTAGGTGGTATGTTCCATCTTGTTGGGTGCGGAGTTAAGAGTGAGTGTGTGGCATCGTCACCCGATGTATTGCAGGGTGACCCAGCTCAGAGGATAGAATTCGTTGTGCCTGTTCCGCATGTACTACAGACCATGGGTCATGGGGGGATGAGGCACTTGCATGGTTGCTACATAGGGACGACGTATAAAACGGGTTCAGTGGCCGGGGAGGTGTAGACGGCCAGCTGGTGATCTGTCATATGTTAAGTATCCCAGACCGCGTTGTCGAACTTGTGACAGTCCAGTGAGTGGGTCTCACGGATTAATCGGACGCGGGTTCGTGGCCCAGTAGGCAATCATAAGGAACGTGCAGCAGGAAGTTGGTCTGGGATCGGCAAGGGTGCCAGGGCAGGCCACGTGCGACGAAATCGCGTCAGTGCTGCATGCGGGTCATCCAGGATCAATGGAGACGCCTCGTGTTCGTGGCCTCAGACACTGGTGAGGCAATCATGAGTTCTGTATGATGAGTTCGCTGGGATAGTGGTAAATTTGTATTTGCCTCCATCTAAGGGGCACGGAAAACAGGCACAAACATATCTAGCCCCCCTCGGCGCTACGGGGGGAGCAATTGGAGCAGCAGGTTTGCTGGGTAGACTGGCATATGGTGCTTCAAGGTTAATTTGAGCATGGGATGCCTTTCAAATTGTGCGCGATGACCCAAACAGTGTTCCCACATTGGTGGTGCCCTCGTCTGCTGGGGTCTTTGTTCCAGCGCCACAGCGAGCAGAGGGAGAGTCGGGTTAGAGACATTTTAGGCATGGGCAAGCCTTCGAAGGGGCCCCCATTGTTAGAGCTCTTGTCAACTCCCCAACTCTGTTCTGCAGAGTCTGGTCCTGATTGCCTGGATGTTTGGGGGTCACATATTATTTGCAGTAATATTAGTGAGCTACTGCTGTGTCTTGGCTTGACTTTCTTGTCCCTTACATGTCTGCGAGAGGCGCACCGCGACAACATGGGCTCAAGACAGGTTGAGGACTGGTGCCAGCGGGCAAGGTGGTGGCGTTATGTGACAGTATGGTAACTAGGTGAGGTGTATGCAGTCTCCTCTGTGGTGTTCCTAGTTTGCTACGGTGGGTGTATGGTTGGCACATTAAATGTACACTGCCTCTGGGGTAAGCCCTAAGGCTCTGCCTAGGGGGTGAGCAGGCGTTAGCTGTAGTGTGTACTCCCTTCTCCTGACTAGTGGTGGGTTCGGCCAGGCTCAGGTGCAGACCTTAGCCAACCACAAAATCCACTTATAACATTGGTAGAGAATGCCTAGGAGTTGTTTGCAGTCCATTTGCAACCGCCCCACAGGGCGAATGTTTCAGGACACAAGTGTGTCAGGCAAGTGTGCTTGTGCTTTCATCGCACTGTTAAGTCCCAGTCACAAGCTGATTTTATCAGGGTGAGCTGGCTGGGGGTCCGGGAGCGCCGATGCATCAGAAGCGCTGAGTAGCTTTCAGCTAGGTGTGGTATGGTTGATATCTGATGCAAGGGGCATTGGTTAGACTAGAGCTGTACTCCGATGTACCGCCTTCGGGGCTGGGAGGTCTGTTACCACTGCTGTTTCAATGGAAGCCATTGTCGAACGGGTTGCTCTGAGCGGAGTATTGGCAGGCTTTATTAACATCATCAGCTACCAGTTCATACGTGCATCTTTCACTAATTTATACAATGCAGATCACAAGAACTAATTCCCAGGCTCCTGCAGTAGGTGCGTAAAAAGGTCGGAACGACCTGGCAAGGGAACTGTGCCACGTGTGGTTGGTAGCTTGTGTCGCTCAGTTTGGGCATGAGCACGGCCTGTCCTGTCGCCGATGGTCTGCGAAGCTGGTGGCCTGTGCTCCCAGCAGTCCTGTTTGGTGGATGCGGGGTGACCATAATGGCAATTTCAGAGTGGTTGTTGGTAGGTCACCTTGTTTGGGGTTAGAGGTCCGTTGGTCTAAGGACTGGCCAGTGCGTCTTCCTGCGCTCAGGTCGGTGAGCAACCTTTGGGCGTTATGGTGTCGGTGGTAAGTTCTGGGCAGGGAGACTCAGGCCAGTCCCCACCCTTTGGTCGACCAGGACATCCCGCACTTTGTGGGCTTAGCTCTGCAGGCTACCCTGCGCCCTGGTTTTAACAGACTAGGATATGCAGTGAATTTTGTGGCAGGCATGCGCCAAGAGATGGGTCTTCCCATACAGCTATACCTGGTTTAGTTCCTGGCTACGGAGTGGCTGCGGGACACTCTGGTGTGGGAGGTGGTCAGCCGGTTGGCAGGCCTTCTAGATGTGGGTTCTAGCTCAGGCGTGTCCTAGTAAGGGTTCAGGTGCCAGAAGTCGGCCCTGGGATACAATTTCACTGGCCTGTGGAGTGGCTGAAATGAAAGGGGCTTGTGTTTGACCTCTCGGTCACAGGTTCAGATCCTGGTAGGCCCACTTAGCGTATCATCCTTCTGAGGTCGATAAAACGAGTACCATTGAGTTAAGTAACAATAAACATGTTACGCAGCGCCAGGACACCATGGGGTGAGCGGATTCCCAATTACAGTCAGAAACGGAAATTGTAATGGATTTTGTGAAGGTACCGACTCACTCAGCAGTGTAGAAAGCGGGAGACTTTGCGGTTTTCTCTCGCCCTATAGCCTTGGAGCCAGGCAGGTTGTGGAAGTGGCCATCCAACGAGTGGGCTGCGGTTCATAATTTGGGGAAACTCTGGGTTATAGCACTAAGGGGCTACAAAGTACTAAAGAACATCTGGCATTCCCGGTATTCAAGAAAGGGCAGGTATTTATACATATGGTTCCCCTACTGTTCCCACTGTCTAGTCTACTCCCTGGTATACTAGCAAAAAATTTTGGAGGGCAAAACGTCACCTGGGGTGGTGACTGGCTTAATTCGATGGACATGCTCCACGAGCGCTATACACAGATAACTGGGTGAGAGGAAGTAAGGCGGGCTCGATACTCTAACTTCTACCTGCATTGGCACATCTGGTCATCAGTTGCTTGTCAAAGGTATTGCACTTCAGCCAGGCAAGGTTAACACCCATCCACACCAAACCGATTGTTTAAGGTCATCCTGGGTGCATATATGCAGCCCAGTATCAGGCCCCTGTGGGAGTCAGCGACAGTAATTACTAACTTCAACTGAACAGGAGGCATGACCGTGGTTTACACTAGCAGAAGTGTGGGAGTGTAGACTCCACCTAGGGGGGTGGTTGGCTGAATTTGATTGACCAGTCCAAATGTTTCACAGCAACCACATGGAGAGTTCCAAATACCTGTGCGTTGTTCATTCAGACACACAGTATCATGTTAATTTTGGGCGCTCTGGTAGACCTTTAGCAAACCTAGCCATGGGTTACACTCGCTGGGGTAGGGACACCAGCGTGGCGACACAGCACCTGTTGGCAGTTTCCATTATGCTAATGGGGGGCCAGGACGATCATACTATGTCTCCTTTTCAGGGAGGCACTGAAGGGCTGGGCGAGGCGAGTGCCCCGGATACTGGGTCCCCCTTAGAGTTTCAGACTCGGCAGGACATGCTCGCAGGTGCCAGCTTCGGGCGTGGGTGCAAAGTAGGGGCACATCATTCTTTGTCAAGCATGCCACAGAAAGACTAGTAGTGGCTTGCGGGAACTGACAATCCACAGATACCACTAGGGCTTTCATGACCTACTTGTGTTGGCTGCTGTTGAATGTAAGGGATTCCCATTTTCGCTATAAATGTGAGCTTCCTGGGGGATCATTTGGTGTCATTTAAGTCCATTCTAGCAAGTTTGAGGTAACAGATCGACAGGCCTTTTCATTGTTCTTTTGCCCCCTATATAGATAATCTCTCATGGACAGGGCCCAGTGCGGGAGCCAGCAAGGGAATTAGAGGCAGGCCTTGGGTTCTCACCCAGCAGGAGCCGGAAGCAATGCGGGGAGACTTAGCCCATAGATTTACACCTGCAGGTACAGTGGCTAGCCTCCCCTCTCCCTACATATGGGGGAAGGGCGTACGGTTCCCCACATGTTGTCTATGCCTATGTAAGAGCTGATGGGATACCCTTTCCAGGCCCCTAATTGTAATTTTCCATGTTGGGCCGGCGACTACGTTTGTCATCGTGATCTATTAGTTCTCCTGTGTATTCACCACTAGGCTAGACGAAGGGACTGCATAGTGGGTACAGGATTCACACAGGGGTGCGGGCCACCAGCCGTGCCCCGGGCAACGCTTGCAGGACATTGGCTACCACTAATTGGTAGTGGTCTCGGTATCAAGTTTCAGGAACAGCACTGTTCAGGATTAGCATCTGACTGGGGAAAGCGTTTGGATGCGGTGTGGGAGGAGACCGCCCCTGCGGGGGTAGGCTTTGGCAGTCACCCTTCCCGGAAGGGCAGCGACTGCAGCTTTCAGGGCGGGCCTGGAGCGGAGCGCAGCGCATCTTGCAGGGGGACGTTGGGTATCCCAATGTTTTAACGGTACTTCCGCTGGTAGCCACCCTGGGGAGTGGCTGGAGGACAGGTTGTAAATTATGTGCAGTGTGAATTTTGAGTTACCGAAGGCAACCCTGTGAGGCATCAGGGGTTTGGCGGGGTGCACTGTTAGTGTGTTAGTGCACTGACAGCACGCCCCTTACCAATTTTCAGGTGGAACGGGTAATGTGGGCATAATTAAATATGGCAGGCAATGCGGGTCCTGGCAGGCGCTTCTGCGGTCAGTCCTTTTTGCATGGGCAGCAAACCCAGCGTTCAGGGGCGGGCTTGGCAGCGGAGCGCATCATGCAGGTGGGACGATGGCAATCCCAAGGTATTAAAGATACAGCCGTCCGCAGCCACCCAGGGGAGTGGCCGGAAGACAGGTTAAGGTATCATGTACAGGCAAACTTTGAGTCATCCAAAGGCTCCCTGTGAGGCACCAGAGGTTTGATGGGGTGCAGTGTTATTGTGCAACTAGGTGCGAGCTGGAGTAGTTGTATAATATAGTGTGCAGTGCTCATTAAAGGTTGAGATTGGGATTGAGATATCACGTAGGAGAGTGAACAGCGCCATGCGTAAATTCACGGAACAAAAGGGATTTGGCTTCATCAGGCATGGTTTACTTCATGCCAAGTCTACTGGATGTTGGGAAGTGGATGGGATTCACCTCTCAAGGGTAGGCATGGACCTATTTTTGCTGGACCTTGGGGAGGCCTTGGAAGCAACAGGCTGTAGGTAGGAATATCTGCCTTGGTGGGGGGCCCTGGTGGTGACGGTGGCCACCCCCAGAGCTGTGGAGGAGTTACAGGGCGATCCAGAGTCTGCAAGGTACAGAAGGGTACTATATTGCAGCAGCACAACAGGGTGCTAAGCCAAGGATACCCAGGGATGTCTTAGCGTGTCCCCTGGAAGAACTACGGCGCCCGTTACCCTACAGGCGGTTGTGGGTCTGAGCAACCGGGGCTGCCTGGAACGCTCCGCCCACCTGTGGGGGGCGTGAGTAAGGGAGTGGACTGGCGGTCCACTGAGGGGAGAGGTGGCCTCTCCCAATAATTGGTAAACACCGGTTGGCGACGGCCACGGTGCAATTTGGCTCATCAGACGGGCAGGCGGCATAGGGGCTGGCCTGCCCTGGGATCGCCCGTAAGATAACCCACCGTGTTGGCATATTGGTTATGCAAATAAACCTGCAGCAAAATTTCTCCACTAAAAAGGTGTCGTGTGGTTTATTTATGTATGTCACTGTATGAGAGTTGAGTGTTGCCGATATTGGCACTATGCCAAGGCTGCCCGGGGGGCCACGTAGGGGACCCTCCAACAGGGCAGCCGCCTTAGTGCCACAGGAAGGCACAGAAGTCTGCAGACTAGGCTCCCTGGGCTAGGGACCAGGGGGTCGGCTGGCCACGTCACTTCCGGCCGTGGGAGGGGGACAGGGGTACAAAAGCCTTCCCCCGCCCACTGGAGGGTCTCTTGACCGCTGCCCGTCTCGCTGTTTCCCGCCCTACCGCTTACCCGGCGGACGGCCAAAGGGTGGTACGGGGAGGGGAAGAATCTAACTTATTGTTTTGTGTTGCAGGAGGAGTTACAGGGCGATCCAGAGTCTGCAAGGTACAGAAGGGTTCTATATTGCAGCAGCACAACAGGGTGCTAAGCCAAGGATACCCAGGGATGTCTTAGCGTGTCCCCTGGAAGAACTATGGCGCCCCGTTAGCCTACAGGCGGTTGTGGGTCTGAGCAACCGGGGGCTGCCTGGAATGCTCCGCCCACCTGTGGGGGGGGCGTGAGTAAGGGAGTGGACTGGCGGTCCACTGAGGGGAGAGGTGGCCTCTCCCAATAATTGGTAAACACCGGTTGGCGACGGCCACGGTGCAATTTGGCTCATCAGACGGGCAGGCGGCATAGGGGCTGGCCTGCCCTGGGATCGCCCGTAAGATAACCCACCGTGTTGGCATATTGGTTATGCAAATAAACCTGCAGCAAAATTTCTCCACTAAAAAGGTGTTGAGTGGTTTATTTATGTATGTCACTGTATGAGAACTGAGTGTTGCCGATATTGGCACTATGACCACTGCACTGAGCGTCAAATGCAAAGATGTCATTCGTGCAGGCTGCCCAGTGCGCAAACAAATTCAGCCTGTTTGAATGGCCGTGCAAAGTCTGCTACAAAATGGACCTGCCAACAGTACCAGTGATAACATCGGGAAATATCAGTGAAATTGGACTGGCATCCATGCCATCAACGCGATCTGCCCATGGACCGAGCTGCACAAGCAGTTCAGAGAGGGCGGCAGTTTGTAAAGGCACTTCCGATCACGTAGTTCTAAATCCAATTCCAGTCCTTGGCATGCACCCAAGACATTTTGAGGACTTCAATAATCTTTATTTTTTAATTGTTAGGAAAATAAAGAATTGCAAAGAGATTCGATGGCTGTTTCACAAAAGCATGCGAATAAATGGCTGCATCTGCAAATAAAAAACGATTTATGCATAGACGTGTTTTGTTTTCTAATGATTCTTACGCATGTTTTTCATATATCATTATGAATGTGAGTGAAAATATTTATGTATGTATTAAATGCATTACGCGAGTCTCTGGCTATTGGTATGCTATTGTATTAGTACATTTATTGTATTAATAACATTTTGGGCGTTTGTCGATTTCTCCGCTTGCATGACATAGGGAATTCACCATTTCACAATTTCTTTTCAACTTACTTTTCTTTTCGCAAAAACTATTAGTTTCTCAAACATAGCCTTCTGTCATACGAATATTTTGAAAAGTGCTTGCAATGATTTACTTAGCTGTACTTCCTGCAAAACCGACGCCATCTTTTTTCAGTGAATTTTCGAAGCTCAGATAAGTGCAGAAAGTACATTCCTTAATCTTTGCAAATAGAACAAGCATTTGCAATGCAATAGGTCTCGCATTTGCGAGAGTTTGAGCTATTGGCATTGTAAATGACAACGCCTTTTATTTATGTGTTTTGAAAACTTGCAAACGGTGTGTAAATACGCACTTTGTACTTATAGAAGCAAGGCTGGCAGTAAAAGAGGCGCAGTTACTGCCAGCCTTGCTTCGTAAGCAAGGACTATAAGCACCGCTTGCAGGTTTTCAAAACACATAAATAAAAAGCATTGTCATTTACAATGCCAATAGCTCAAACTCTCGCAAATGCGAGACCTATTGCATTGCAAATGCTTGTTCTGTATTTTGTTCTGAGTATAACCGTACAACGACTCCTTCCTTAAGTCTGTCTTCTAATGTATGACAGTTAAAACCCTTGCTCTTTATTCCCAGTATATGAAGTTCACGAGATTGCCACAAGGGGGTGGGGGGCTCATTTCCTGGGGGCTCATTTCCTTGTCATAGGCTAGGTCTCCTGTTTGTCGGCGCTCAGAGGGTGGAGGAATTTTCCAAAGGGTTAATGGGGCATGTGTAGGTTGTGCTGCACTACGGTGGGTCGGAGAGGGACAAATTATTAAAGGGACTGAAAAAATCTAGCCGCGGAGGAGATTGAGGGACAAGCGGAGGGACACACATGACATGCACAGAAGATCCCAGTTTATTTCAGACTCAGAATCACAGCTCTGCTCTGTGTGGAGAGCCCATGTCCTTCCCTAGGCATGCCTTCGCTGGTTCTAGTAGCCCATCCACAGTCTGTGCCAACCGGCTCCATGGGAACATCTGCACTCCATGCACTTCTTAGGCGCGCGTTCAACGGCTGATGCCCTTCCAGACTCTGTGTGGAGATCCCATGTCCTTCCCTGGGTATGTCATAGTTGGCTATCCACATTCTGTGCACCCGGCTTTATGGTCGCATCTATAATCCCTGCGTTTCTTAGGCGCGCGTCAGTATGCAGCCCGCCCGACAAGCCTCTGTTCACATAACCCTCTAGTCGCTTAAGAGAGCAGCGCAGCCCACCACATGACCCAAATCTCTGTAACTACATACAGAGCCCATGTACTCTCCCAGAATCATATACTTATCCACAGTCTTTGCTTTCCAATCCCCCCCATACTCGGTGTGGCTATATAGTCAGACCCCATCCTCAAGGCGTGTGCAGTCTCTGTCTCAACTCCGGTAAGCTCTGGTAAGCACACTGCCTAGTAACACTCTATGTTCTCTACTTTATATGTACATCCCCCCCCCATTTTTGTAATTTCTGCAGATTTTATGCACGTTCAAAGTGTATGGTCTGCGAAAGATGAGTGCATAACCAGTCTGTGCCTTCACAGGCTCTGTGTGCACATACATTCACATATTATTGCCATCTGCGGGCTCAGTGAGAACATTTGCAGTTCATGTCCTCTGATAGGTTTGTGTTCATAACCACAGTCTCTGCATCTGCAGACTCTGGGGCCGATTCCGATTCGGGCCGGAAAACGTACCGACTGACTCGGATCCGGAATTTATTCCGACCGACACGTACCGGTGCAGCCCGACCCGCAAAGTACGATGAAATGCGTGCAAAATCCGACCGACTCGTACGGAACACAATACGAACGACCGAACCGCGTGGAAAACAGCTATCCGGCTAGAAAACCACGCGAATCGAACCGACCGACACGCACCAGGAAGGAACCCGAACGAAACGTACTCCGCGAACTCCGAGCCGCGCAGTACGATGCAACGAGTGGAAAACACGACCGAGTCGCACGGAGCTCAAGCCGTACGACCGACACGCATACAAAACAGCGAGCCGAAGCAACCCAATACACCGCCACCGACGCGTACGCAGCACATAAAACAGCAAAAACACAGCGTGAACGACTCGGAGAAGCTCGCACGAGACAACTGCAGGGTCCGACTCGGTCAGAAGAACGTCTCCTACATGCACAAAAAGTACAAAGGGAAAAACACAAAAAAAAAGGTCAAACAAGCAATTACAAAGCCAATAAATACTGGGGGGGGGGGGGAAACAGGGAACAAAGACACACCCACAACTCCACCCATATAAAGGACACAAATCCCTACCATGATCCTTTGCAAATTCAAATTACCTGCCAGCACAGAACACCAACACACAGCATACACACACACACTCACAGCTCATCCATCACACAAGCCACACACCATCAGCACCTCAACAAATAGCACCCTCACATACACCCAGCAAAACACACACTCACACACCCTCACTTGCACACCAACACACACATCACTCACCACCACCACCCATCACCATGCCCCCCAAGAAGAATCCAAAGTTCCTAGATAGTGAATTGGAAGTCCTGGTAGATGAGATCCTCAGGGTAGAGCCACAGCTGTTTGGTACATTGGTCCAACAGACCCCCATGTCGCAGAAAACCAAGATGTGGGAGAGGATCATCGACAGGGTGAACGCACAATCACCATGTTTGCGCACAAAGGAAGACATCCAGAACAGGTGGTATGACGTGCGCAGGATGGTCAGGGACCTACTGAAGAAGGATTACATCTTGAGCCAACACACCGGCAGTGGCCTTCCTGCCAAACCAGTATACCTCAGGCCCTGGGAGGAGAAGGTGCGGGCCATCCTACCACCAGTGAGCGTATATGGACTAGAAAACATCCCAGAGCCTGGTGAGTACACAACCAATATACCCAATATTGTGTGACAATACACACACATCACTGTCAAGGGGATAGTCAAACCATGCACCCTTAGCAAATACACAGCAACAAAACCAGAATCATCCCAAGATGTGCATGTCAGTCAGATAAACACAATACATGCCATCTCATAGTGATATGTAACTGTGTCATGACATGTACAAACCCTACAACAAATAAAGCTAGGCAGTGGCACAAATCTAACCAACAAACACTGTCAGATATGTAGCCACCACTACAACACCACCACACAGGGAATCCCACAGAAAGGAAGGAATTCTGTGTATGCTGGTCAAGTCAGTGTAGCCAATAGCATCATGGGAGTTGTAGTCACAGATATTGCCCACCCTCACAATACGCCCATCAACACCACTCTGAATCATGCTCACATCACAGGGAATGGAAAACAACTGACAAGATGGCTGACACTGGCTACTGCTGTGGGGAGCACAAGGCCCTGCTGGGAACTGGGCACCAACAAACAGCAGGACACCACTGACTGACATCCTGAAAGCCAACTTGCACTCCCTGCAATGGAAGCACGTTCCATGGTGGGATATCTGGCTGGGTGGGAAGGAGGACTGACAGCTATGACCATAGTTACCAGCAGCTCTTCTCACACACACCCCTAACACAAACTACACACAACTCACCTGGGAAAATGCATTGCCTCACACTAAAATTAATTATCCCACAAAGAACCACCACCCTGGGTCATGCTGTGGGAAGCACAGTGACACACATGGGACTTGTAGCCAAACAAACGCCAGGACAACACTGTCAGCCATCCATTCAGCACAGGCACACTACCCCACAGGGAAGCAGAGTCAGAAGGAAGGAAGTATGGGCAAGCTGGGAAAGGGGGTGGAGGCAATAGCATGATGGGAGTGGTAGTCACAGCTCAACATCCCCCACCCACATGGCCCAGCAAGCTCACACTCAAGCATGCACACCTCACAGAGAGTGGAAAGCCCCATCAAAGATGTCTGACACTGGTGCTCTGTTGTGGGGAGCACAAGGCCATGCTGGGAACTGGCCACCAACCAACAGCAGGACACCACTGTCAGCCATCTTGCCATTGCTGTCACACCCACACACAGTGAAGTACACTCAAAAGGAAGGAAGTATGGGCATGCTGGGAAGGGGGCGGAGGCAATAGCATGATGGGAGTGGTAGTCACAGCTCAACATCCCCCACCCACATGGCCCAGCAAGCTCACACTGAAGCATGCACACCTCACAGAGAGTGGAAAGCCCCATCAAAGATGTCTGACACTGGTGCTCTGTTGTGGGGAGCACAAGGCCATGCTGGGAACTGGCCACCAACCAACAGCAGGACACCACTGACTGACATCCTGAGAGTCAACCTGCACCCACTGCAAGGGTGGCATGCTTCATGGTGGGATAACTGGGCTGGAGGGAGAAGGATGTCCGGATGTCAACCAAATACCACCAATGCTGGCCATGCACACACCTCAACATTCACATTGAAATGCTTCATGTTGTCAGGACAATGCGCTACACCATTATCAACAGCTGACTGTGACAACTTAGGACAATGCAATGTACAGGCCCGCATCCAGAGGTACAGTCACAACTGTCAGGTGTTTGAACCATTGATGCCTGTAGAAACATTACATACATTGTGTGTCTCTTCCAAATACAGGTGATGATGGGGACACAGCAGCAGACGCTGAGGAGTCCCTGTCACAGGCTCTGGGGGTCACTGAGCTCACTGGTGTGGAACAGCCTCTGCCCAGCTCGGATGACGAAGACCTACCTGGCACCTCCGGAGTGAGTCATCATGCAGCACCAGCAGGACCACCAGCTGCACCCCCTGCACCCACCCCTCCAACAACTGCCAACACACAGACCACCCCTGCCGACACGGACAGACCAAGGACCACCCCCACCAACAGCACACGGACCCCGGCCCAACGTGGAGCTACGGACACCAACACCAGCAACAACCCCCAAGTGGGCCCAGGGTCACCTGTGCGTGCCACCGCAGGTCCTGCACGTGTCGCCAGGGGTGGTGGGAGGGGTGGTAGACATAGGTCGCTGCTTGCAGAGGGGTCTGGACTGCATGATGACCCACAACTGGTACGCATAGCTGATGCGTACCAGACTAGCACCGGAGAGTTCAGCCAGGTAGTGGGGATCCTCAGGGACATTCAACAGCAGCAGGCTGCCCATCATGCCCGCTTGGACTTACACATGTCCCGCATGGAGTCCAAGTGGGACACATTGCAAGAACAGACGGCGGTGCATAGGGACATATTACAATGCCTCCGACAGATGTGCACCAACATGTCAACACCTCCCTGTGTGCCCACAACATCTGGTGCTGCAACAACTGCAACTGCCACAGGGAGGGAGGATGACTCTGGCGGAGAGTCCCCTGCCCCGCAGCAGCCTGCACTTGAGGGCCCCCCCCCCAAGAAGAGGGGTCGTCCGAGGAAGGACAACTGAGAGGCCGATGGCCATGCACAACCCCCAGGAAGCCAACACCTGTTCGGGAAAATCACCTTTGTGCGCAAACTCTTCACCCTGTCGAATGCAACACAACTCTCCCACATGACATGGGGAGCTCAAGTTGGACCAATGTATCAGATGACTGTGGACTTTACTCAGGACATTTCTGCTATCAGGACTTCCAAATCATCTAGGAACTTTGGATTACTATCACAATGTACAGCCCCCACCATCCTGTGCACTATACTCACACATGTATGTCAATAAACTCACTAATACACCATACTTGCCTCTGTTGTGATTCCAACGTTGTTTTTGTCATGGAGATGATGATCTGCTCAATGACACTGTGCATGCTAACTGCTACAGCAAGTTCAACACCGTCATGTGAGTCATGGCGACGTGACACATATGAGGGAGACACACCACTAGGGCTACACAACTCATACACACCAGGGCCATCTGACTCATCGCCTACACTGATGTTGCCAGGAAATACGGTGCAATGCACAGACCCAACACCTATTCACAGTCTGTGTTAACTAGCCCACTGGTGCAGTAAGCAAATGTCAGTCAGATGTGTGACCACAGACAACGCACATCACAAAGTGAAGCACAGGTTTATTACACATTTGCAACATGTTGTTTCCACTACAGATGCAAGGTAATCCCACCTGGCAGTGGGCACACAGTCAACAAGTGTAGAAGAAAGGAAGTCCATGGGTGTGGCGCACATCACCTGTAGGGAAACGACAGCTACCACCCTGGAAGTTGATTCACGGTGTTGGGGGATCACAGTTGACCAAACAACTCTGAAAGTACCCTGTGAAGGACAGAAATGACACACAGTCAAAAGCACTGAAGAACAGGACAGAACTGCAATACTCATGCCCAATACATGTCACAAGATACCCACCCAGAACCAAGTTAGCATGTCAACACTGCTGTGGAGTACAGACTACCTGTAAGGACACATCGCTGCACGCATACAGTCATGTAGCACATGGACACACTCAAACAGCACCAGAGCACCACCAACACATATCATGCAAACTCACATCATTGACATAACATCTCTGGATACTCACATTCAGCTGAAGAAGTTGGTGATGAGCTGTGTGCGGACATCACCCTTATCATCATCATCACTGGCATCGTGGTCCAGGGCAGGATCCTCCACAGGTGGTGGATGTTGGTCATCGTCATCCAGGATGAGAGGCAACTCCTTCCGCACTGCCAGGTTGTGTAGCATGCAGCAGACGATGACAATCTTGCACACCTTTGCTGGGGCATATGGGAGGGCCCCTCCTGTCTTATCTAGGCAGCGGAAGCGGCTCTTCAGGAGACCAAATGTCCGCTCGATCACTCTCCTGGTCCGACCATGTGCCTCATTGTAGCGCATCTGCGCTGGTGTCACAGGGTTCCTGAGGGGCGTCAGCAACCACGGCATGTTGGGGTATCCGGAGTCACCTACATACAGACAATTGCACATTAGCTGAGTTGGAAAAGAGGGTGGAACACTACATTGCAGAACACACACAATGGTACAAAGTCAGTACACACCAACAAGCCAGGCACGCTGGTTCCGCATCTGTGACATCATCCTCGGGATGCGACTACTCCTCATCACGTAGGCATCGTGTGCAGAACCGGGGAAACGGGCACAGACGTGTGAGATGCTCATATCTGCAAGACATACCACCAGTGCATTGACCGAATGGTAGTGTTTGCGGTTCCTGTATGCCTGCTCTTGGGCCTGTGGTGGTACCAAAGCCACATGTGTCCCATCAATGGAGCCAATGACATGCAGCATCCTCCCCAGGGCATAGAAGTCACTCTTCACGTCAGTTAGTTGTTGAAGTCTAGGGAAATAGATGTACTGGTTCAGGTATCTCAACATAGCCTCCAAAACATTGCGAAGCACACGGCTGAACATGGTCTGTGACATCCCACCAGCAGACGCCACAGTGTGTTGAAAGGTACCGGTGGCAAAGAAGTGTAGGGCTGCCATCACCTTCACCTTGGGGGTCAGCGCTGTAGGGTATGTCCGGCCAGGTTGCAAATGTGGGGCCAACCGCACCGTCAATTCCTCAATCAGCGGCCTGGTGAAGCGGTACCGTCGGATGCAGTCCCGTTCGACCATGGTTGCAAGGTCAGGGAATGGTCTATGGACAGCTGGTGCCCTGCAGTGCATAGGTGAACAAAGAAAGATTGTCAGTCACCCCACATATGTGGCCTTGACCATACTCAATATCACATGATACATCATTATGAGACACAAGTACATGATGTGTGCAGTTCCGTAAGGACATGTATGGCACCTACATGGCCAACATCTAACATCACAGTTCAACAAGTGGCATCAACAAGTCCCAGATTGTGCCATGGGATATCATTAGGCTGTGGCACAGTTCCCATCTACTGCTGTCACGTTCCAAACACACCCCACAGTGACATGTGAGGACAGATGTGCCCCAGACATCACAGCTCATCGACAGGTAGATTCACAGGGACCCTGTATTGCCACATGGACACTGGCTTGACATGGTGCATCATGAATACACCACAGCAAAACAACCATGACCCCCACAGGTAGTGGTCCCTGTTGCCTCGTCAGGACAGACATGGACGTCTGTGACACACACACGCACAACATCAAAGTCCATGCACAAACAACGTGGATGTGGAGACTGTCTCCCATTGTGCCCATGGAATCAGAGACATTGTAAACACAACATGCACACAGACTGTGGAGGGCCATCACTATTGTGGCAATGGGTCACCCTGGGACGTACATACCGTCCCACATGGGACTCAGGGGTATGTGACATGACATACACATACACAACCGTGAAATGTGACCATGCCACATGCTCTGAAATGAACAGTTGCACATCACAGTGGTCATGTGCACGACACACCAAGGATTCTGTCCCCATGAACACGTGCACAGCCTGGGAGTGGCTGCCCCCAAGTGCCACCCACAGAACAACATGTTGACCCCCATACATGGAATAGGTAATGCAGCCTTACATGCCTTAGGATACAGTGTGGACAGGCTGTGGTGTTGTAGGTGTGCCCCTCACTCCCTGGGAAGTATATGTCGCTGGCATATGTTCACCTGTGACAGGCATGGTGACATATGCCAGTGACTTGTACAGGGACGCGTTGTACAGCAATGGACCGATCGGTGCGCACGGATTGGCCATTGCATACAATGTGAGCGGGTACACGTTGTACAGCAATGGACCGATCGGTGCGCACGCATTGGCCATTGCATACAATGTGAGCGGGTACGCGTTGTATTCGCAATACGCGTTGTACAGCAATGGACCGATCAGTGCGCACGCATTGGCCATTGCATACGATGTGAGCGGGTACGCGTTGTACAGCAATGGACCGATCGGTGCGCACCCATTGGCCATTGCATACAATGTGAGCGGGTACGCGTTGTATTCGCAATACGCGTTGTACAGCAATGGACCGATCGGTGCGCACGCATTGGCCATTGCATACGATGTGAGCGGGTACGCGTTGTACAGCAATGGACCGATCGGTGCGCACCCATTGGCCATTGCATACAATGTGAGCGGGTACGCGTTGTATTCTCAATACGCGTTGTACAGCAATGGACCGATCGGTGCGCACCCATTGGCCATTGCATACAATGTGAGCGGGTACGCGTTGTATTCGCAATACGCGTTGTACAGCAATGGACCGATCGGTGCGCACCCATTGGCCATTGCATACGATGTGAGCGGGTACGCGTTGTACAGCAATGGACCGATCGGTGCGAACGCATTGGCCATTGCATACAATGTGAGCGGGTACGCGTTGTATTCTCAATACGCGTTGTACAGCAATGGACCGATCGGTGCGCACCCATTGGCCGTTGCATACAATGTGAGCGGGTACGCGTTGTATTCGCAATACGCGTTGTACAGCAATGGACCGATCGGTGCGCACGCATTGGCCCTTGCATACAATGTGAGCGGGTACGCGTTGTACAGCAATGGACCGATCGGTGCGCACGCATTGGCCATTGCATACAATGTGAGCGGGTACGCGTTGTACAGCAATGGACCGATCGGTGCGCACGCATTGGCCATTGCATACAATGTGAGCGGGTACGCGTTGTATTCGCAATACGCGTTGTACAGCAATGGACCGATCGGTGCGCACCCATTGGCCATTGCATACGATGTGAGCGGGTACGCGTTGTACAGCAATGGACCGATCGGTGCGCACGCATTGGCCATTGCATACAATGTGAGCGAGTACGCGTTGTATTCGCAATACGCGTTGTACAGCAATGGACCGATCGGTGCGCACCCATTGGCCATTGCATACGATGTGAGCGGGTACGTGTTGTACAGCAATGGACCGATCGGTGCGCACGCATTGGCCATTGCATACAATGTGAGCGGGTACGCGTTGTATTCGCAATACGCGTTGTACAGCAATGGACCGATCGGTGCGCACCCATTGGCTATGGCCTGGCCTGGCAACAGACGCGTTTTCAAATCTTTAACGAGTCTGATGCTGTGAATTCAGTTGGTCACCCACAACAATGTTGCAAATTCATGGGTGTCATGAAGTTGAACTTTTGAAGGATGCTGTGGGCGTGTGTAAGTGGTGCAATTCCATGGATTGGCCAGATTCAGAAGATGCAAACGACTTGGACCTATCACTTTGGACACATGGGACAGTATCTGCCTCTGCAGCACACATATAATGCTGGCTGTTCCCCTGAGAGCAAACTTGCCTGCACTACATGCTCCAGGACGACATCTGCCACCACCACTGCTGCTGTATCTGCACCCTCTGGATCCTGCAATGGCACGTACTGTGGAGAGAGCCCCAGCCTTCAGCACTGAGGAGAACCAGGCCCTGCTGGACAGCCTCCTTCCACAGTACAGCAAGCTGTATGGGAAAGCAGGGGAGCAGGTGAGTGTGCTGTCCACTGCCTTACTAAATGTGCATGTTGTCTGACTAGCAAGACTTACAGTCTGCACGCCACTGGCTAGCAGGCTCACTGAGTAGTTGTCACCCCCCATAGTGTGTAGTTACATGCACTGAACAGGTATAGTGCAGTGACAGTGCATTTAAACAAGGTTTTACTTCCCAGGCAATGATACCATGTAGTAACTGCTGGCAAACTGTCCATAGCCATCGTTGCACTGCCTGTGTACATCATGTGCCCCTGTGATTGAGACATGTATATCCAACTGTGTAATGCACGGATATGTTGAATGTGTAGTAATGGCATTTTCACTTTGTCATCCTCACAGGTTGATGCCCACCAGAAGCAGCAGATATGGCTGACCATCGTCCGGGCAGTGAGATCCGTGGGGGTCTACAAGCGCCGGATCCGCAACTGCCAGAAGAGGTGGCAGGACCTTCGGGGCTGGACCCGGAGGATCGCACGGGTCCAGCTGAAGCTGTCGCCTCCTCGCAGGAGGGGCGGACACCGGACCCTGACCCCCACATGCTCAGGATCCTGGCGGTGGTCTTCCCTGATCTGGATGGGCAGCTTAAGGCCAGACAGCAGCAAGGAGGGGGTGAGTCCATGACTGCATTGTGAACTTGGTCTGCCATGCTATGTGCCCTCCTCTGGCCTGGTTAAACTTCCACAGTACATCAGTCATGTGGTCCAGGACCCATGTCCCTCAATTGTGCACTGCCCACTCCTCATCTGATACCCAGGTGTGGCCCATACAGTCAGGGAATTGTGTCACTTGGGTACTGTGTCCTTGCATTTTGCTTAGCTCAAGGTGGGGGACAGCATTTGTTCCCCTAACTCTGTGGTGGGCATCATGGGTGGGTCCATTGCTTACACAATGCCTGTGTTCTGACATGTAATCTGCGTGTTACTTTGATATGTGGTCCAATTGCTGAGCTGATCCACCACATGTGCCTGGGGTATCTGGCACACACCCATGCTGCGGGTGTGAACAATGTTTGGGCCCCAGGAGTGTGTATATTACGTGTGTCACACATACTTAGCCACCTGCCTACTGTCCAGGGCTCATCCCTCATTCACGTGGGGCAGGACAGTCATGCCTACTCCAGGCCATACAATACACTCTGTACTCCCACTCCCGTGTATCAGCTGACACGTTGTGCTCAGTGATATGTCCCCTCAGGTGTCTGCCTCTGTGTCAGTTGTCTTTGGCTTCGTTGTCAGGACTACTGGGGTGTTTCTCGGTTGGGGCTCAGCATGCCACCGGAGATGTGACCATAGGAGACGATACTTGTGTGACACATAGGTGTTTGATCACCTGACCGTGCAGACTGGGGTATGCGAATGTGAAGTTCAGGCAGCTGTTTCCCATTCACAGCAGATTGTGAGGTGCTCAGGTTCAGAGGGTTGTGTTACAGGTCTCCCATATGTCCAATTGGTATGACGTGGACAGATAAGGGTTCAGATGATGTGGTGTGTGGGGGATGTACATGTGCACTTGTTCAGCTCCAGGACTTGCATTCCCCATGACCTACTATTGTGACACAGTGCAGACTGTTGTTGTCTGGCTGCCCTGCCCATGTGACTGGAGACAGTGATGTATGACTTAGCAGGCATGCCTGTGCCATGGCATGAAACTTCCAATGAGTGATCCTGCAGGGGAGTGACATGTGCTACATGCACACCATTGTGGCAATGACTATCAGGACATGGGTGCATCATGGTGTCTGTCGCTGGTATGCATCACATGCATTTCAAAATTGACTCTGGGCATCCCTTTATCCGGACACCTGTACTGACTCAGTGGCAAGAGTTGTGATGTGTGCATGTTCACATGCTTCACCGTGTTCTCTGCACTGTCCAACTACTGTGTAGGTGGTGCATGTGTCCACACTGGGGTATTGCCATCCAACAGACACCAGACAGATGGGTGCAAGGCCAGGAGGGATGTGAGTGCCATGGTTGACCATCAGACTGACAATTGGCTTCTCCTACTCTGTTTGGGCACTTTTGGCAATGTTCAACTAAGGATGCCAGGGCTTGCTCTGTAATGTGCTGTACTTACTGTGGTGTGTGCGTTCGGTGCAGGTGACTGATGTCTGTCTGTTTCCCTATTGTTTGCAGATACATCCACGGCCACAGGAGGGGACAGCTCCACGGACCAGGAGGAGCCGCAGAGCCAGACTGGGTCAGCAGCCGAGGAGTGGTCGGAGGGACCCAGTGGCACGGAGGGCGAGGGGAGCCACACCGAGGAGTCCTCAGCAGCATCCACCTCAGCTGAGGACCACAGCAGCTCGGAGGATGACTCCCTTGTGGAGGCGGGTGTCAGCAGCCACCACACCCCAGCTAGTGTTGCTGTCCCCGCCACCACCACCACCACCGCCCTCCCATCGGCTCCCATTCCCGAGGTCCGTGGAGGCTCCCATGTTCGGGAGCGTGTCTCCTTCGGGCCAGGCACCGCACCCCCTGCCCCTGTGTCCCCTGCTGCCCTGAGTGAGGAGTCTGTGTACCTCCTTCGCCA
Organism: Calotriton arnoldi; assembly: GCA_963921515.1. NCBI lineage: Eukaryota > Metazoa > Chordata > Amphibia > Caudata > Salamandridae > Calotriton > Calotriton arnoldi. The sequence continues at coordinate 287,338 of CAWUFW010011187.1, forward strand.
GCTCCATGTAGGGCAGACAGCGATGCTGAGTGTCCTCCATGCCCACACCACTCTGTTGACTCAGCTGGTGTCGTTCATGGAGGGCATCTCATCGGGCATGTCTGCCCTACAGAGGGGCAATAGGTCCATGGACTCCTCCCTGACGGCAGCAGTGTCCCTCCTCCGACAGTCCCTCACCCCTCCTACCTCTGCCCCATCCACACTCCCCAGCACCTTACCTGTCCCAAGCACACACACACCGGCACAGGCACACACCAGCACAGACACAAGCAGCACACAGACACACACGCCAAAATCCAGACGCACACGCACGCACAGTCAGGGGACTGAAACCACACTAACAGGGGATGGGGCCCAGGCACACACACACGCATCCACGAGCACTGCGCAGTCCTCAGTTACCTCTCCCTCCAAGGCCCCTTCCCTTGCCTCACCTGCAACCCCACAGACACAGCGGGTCTTCCTCAGTGACCTCGGCCTCTTCCCCTCCAATCCAGCTGATACAGCATTCAGGGGGAAGAGGAAGCCCACCCACACGGAGGGGAGTGCCCCTCGCCCCCGGACACCCTCCCCCAGGCGCAGACCGACTGACGCCCCCATCCGCAAGTCCCCCCGGACCCGGAAGAGCAAGACCCCACCGCCGCCCTGCAGCTCAACCACCAAGTCTCCCTCCTCCATCCCTCAGGCCCCCACTCCCCAGGTGCCCCCACCACACCCTGCCCCAGGTTCCCCCACCCACAGATACACCATCCCCAAAATGATCCGGCCTTCTCCCCTGCCACTTGCTCTTCCGGCACCACACCCCCGCTGCGCATGTCTGTGCCACTGGTGTGGAGACGGTGTCCTCCCCTCTGTCCTGCCCACCTTACCTGAACCCCATTCTCCTCCCCTGGAGGTAGGCACTGCAGTGGAGTCCACTACCACCCCGTCTGACTTGGGCACTGCAGTGGGGAACCTGTCCACTCCATCTGCACGGCCCACTGCAGTCGTGCCGGCACCCACACCATCTGAGTCATGCCCCCCAGTTGTGCCGGCACACACCATGTCAGACACCTCCACTGCAGTTGTCAGTGGCTCTCCAGCACCCACCACCCCTTCCCTGCCTCCTTCTGGTGAGCCCTGATCCTGTCCCTGCGGTGCCTGGCCTGCCCCCCGTATGCCCCTCCGAGGGGATTGTCCCTGGTGTGTAGCAGTGCAGGCATGCGTAGGGTGACATCTGGCACTGGCACCCTGTTTGGACTCTCATTATGGACTGGCCATTGGCCTTTGTTATATTTTTTTCACTTCTATCACCCAAATGCTGAATAAAGCAACTTTCTGTTCTCTAGTGGTTTTGCTTCTGATGTACATGATGTTGATGATGCTAACCGTGCCCTTGCTGCAGTGATGGTGATTTTTGGTCTCATGAAAATGAAGTGTTACTGTGCAGGAACCCATGTGGTCCACGGGTAATGTGTCCTATCCTGTAGTGTATCCATGTCATCCTTAGCAGCATATGAGGGTGTCATGTTTTCAATATTTGGCAATGGGATTTCCTACTTACATTTGCAATATCACATCTGTGGCTTACACCCCTGCACATCTGTTGTGCTTGCCATTGTTCAATTAGTCTACTTCCCTGACCGTGTGGCCATCTCCACTGGACATGCAAGTTTGGGCATCAATGGGGAAGGACTCATCTGTGTTGTCAGTGCAACTTGCTATACATGTGTGTTGGATCTGTGCTGATGATTTCGTTGACACTCCCATGACCAGGCTGATATGACGGGAGCCTTCATTTCGTGCTAATTGTTGACTGTGTGACCAAGTGTTCTGCTGACATGATGGAGCCCTACTGAGGCAACATATGGCACAGCTTTCCTCACACAGGAGTGGAGTCCCCTCATGGCAGTGTGTAATCCTGTGACATTGCCTGAGCCCAAGGTGTGTGTTGTGTGAGCATGTCTGTGTGTGTTCACTTCCATTTTGCTGTGCATGCTGGGATCCCTAGTGATGTTCCTGTTTGTGATGCTTGCTGAGTTGACCTATGTTCCCCCAAAGTCTTCTCCCTGGGTTCTCTGTGATGTGGGTGCATGGCACATTACTGGTCATCAGGGTGTCACCCATAGGTGTGTTTGCTGTCAGGGCTGAGTTTGTGGGCAAACGCAGATGGGACACAGTCAGGATTCCCCTTGGCACTTGTTGTTTACACCTGTCATGTAATTTCCAGTTTGTGTTAGCTTTCAGTGATTGTGACACGTTGTGTGTGTGACTGCTGGCACTCCTCAGGGTCAGGGCTGCAATGTTGGTAGTTGTCTATGTGTGTTCTTTGTGGGTGACCTTGGCTTCTTCATTGGTGTGGGACTGTGGCTGGGATCCCATTGGTTGGTGTGGTATTGCCGTCATGTCCATGTACAGCGTAGTGTGCAGTGTGTCAGACATTCAGGAGTCTTGTTGACTGGCCATGTGTGATGTGTTTCTGCACCTTAGTTCCCACCACCACCCATGGGATTGTCATGGGTGCATGTGCAATGTCACCAGTGCATGTGAGCTTCACTGCTGCACATTGTTGGAGGTCGAGGTGTGTGGTGTTGAGTGTGTGCAGATGAGAGTTGTTGCCCGGCTATACCCCTGCCTCCATGTTGGCCTTGGCTTAAAGGCCGTGCTGATTGATTTGTGCTTGTGTAGGTGTGATGGTGGTTTGTTGCTCAGGACACATGACTGTGGTTCACAGTGTGAACGACATCTAGCTTTGTCATCACAGTGGGATTGTCATGCAGCCCAGGGTCACCACATTGTGGGGACCCTGGGAGTAGTGCTGTGGTGTGTTTGTGTCTTGCTGTGTCAGTTGCTGTTCCTACATGCTTGTGTGATATGTGTGATTTGTGCTCCCTCTCATCTAACAATGCCTGATTGCCCACATAGGGGATTTGGATCCATGAGTTACTTTTGTGTGGCACTGTATGCGCATCTGTGTAATTGGTATTCAGGCCTCATCATGTGTTGTGTGGTTGCCTGGGGACACTGGCACCCCCCCTCACCTGTTGTGTTTGATGTGCAGTGTGGGGCTGCCTGTTTGTGTTTGTGCATCTGCACCACTGCATTGGCATATCTTTAGTGTGCCATTGGCTGTATGTTGTTTGGTGGGTTTCACCTGCTGTCCCTGGGACTCCTAGGTCATCAGTCAGCACAATGATCATTGTTTGTGTGTCCCATTGCTGCCATGGTATGGTATTTGTTCACCTCACATCTACAGTCTCCACAGGATATCTACATTTGTGTGCCCATTGGTGCAAATATGTGGGTCTGCATTATGATGGTCACTTCTGTCATTGTGTCATTGATGAATGTTGACAGTGTCAGCCCCCATGGGTGATGTTTGTCTGCACATGGCCAAAGGTATGTCTTATTTGCACTGCACTGTTTGCCTCCCCCAATCTATGTTGCTATGGGACACAAGCACTACTTTGCCACTGATGTGTTTGTTGTTCTGTGACCAGGAATCATCCATGCAGTTTGGCAGTTGCAGCTTTTTCAATGTCAACACTTACCTTTTGATCACTGTGATGATGGGGGTTGGACCCCATTGCCACAATGTTCAAAATGTGCTTCAGCTATGGACCCCACACTTACCTTTTGGTCACTGTGATGATGGGGGCTTAGACCCCATTGCCACAATGTTCAAAATGTGCTTCAGCTATGGACCCCACACTTACCTTTTGGTCACTGTGATGATGGGGGCTTAGACCCCATTGCCACAATGTTCAAAATGTGCTTCAGCTATGGACCCCACACTTACATTTTGGTCACTGTGATGATGGGGGTTTAGACCCCATTGCCACAATGTTCAAAATGTGCTTCAGCTATGGACCCCACACTTACATTTTGGTCACTGTGATGATGGGGGCTTGGACCCCATTGCCACAATGTTCAAAATGTGCTTCAGCTATGGACCCCACACTTACATTTTGGTCACTGTGATGATGGGGGTTTGGACCCCATTGCCACAATGTTCAAGATGTGCTTCACCTACGGACCCCACACTTACATTTTGGTCACTGTGATGATGGGGGTTTAGACCCCATTGCCACAATGTTCAGAATGTGCCCCAGCTATGGACCCCACACTTCCCTTTTGGTCACTGTGATGATGGGGGTTGGACCCCATTGCCACAGTGGTCATGGTCTGCTTGCATTGTGGAGGCCACACACATTTATGTGTGATACATGTGATAGGGGGTCACATTGTATGTTCAAAGTCATGTTCAGTGTTGTAGGCATTTGACACAGTCTACACACGCTTGTCATGGTGTTGGGGGGATGTCTTTTTCTTGCATTCCTTAGGTTGTAGTGTGCTGGTTGTGTCATGCATTGTCCATCCTATGAGTGTGGGTGTGGGGTTGGTGGTAGACATCTAGCACCCCCTGAGTAGGGGTGGTAGTAGTGGTAGGCATCCAGCGCCCCCATGGGTAGGGGTGGTGGTAGTGGTAGGCATCTAGCACTCCCTGACTAGGGGTGGTAGTAGTGGTAGGCATCCAGCCCCCCATGGGTAGGGGTGGTAGTAGTGGTAGGCATCTAGCACCCCCTGGGTAGGGGTGGTAGTAGTGGTAGGCATCTAGCACCCCCTGAGTGGGGGTGGTAGTAGTGGTAGGCATCCAGCCCCCATGGGTAGGGGTGGTGGTAGTGGTAGGCATCCAGCCCCCTGAGTAGGTGTGGTAGTAGTGACAGGCATCCAGCCCCCCATGGGTAGGGGTGGTAGTAGTGGTAGGCATCCAGCCCCCCATGGGTAGGGGTGGTGGTAGTGGTAGGCATCCAGCCCCCCTGAGTAGGGGTGGTGGTAGTGGTAGGCATCTAGCACCCCTGGGTAGGGGTGGTGGTAGTGGTAGGCATCTAGCACCCCTGAGTGGGGGTGGTAGTAGTGGTAGGCATCCAGCCCCCATGGGTAGGGGTGGTGGTAGTGGTAGGCATCTAGCACCCCATGAGTGGGGGTGGTAGTAGTGGTAGGCATCCAGCCCCCCATGGGAAGGGGTGGTAGTAGTGGTAGGCATCTAGCACCCCTGGGTAAGGGTGGTGGTAGTGGTAGGCATCTAGCACCCCTGGGTAGGGGTGGTAGTAGTGACAGGCATCCAGCCCCCCATGGGTAGGGGTGGTAGTAGTGGTAGGCATCTTGCACCCCCTGAGTGGGGGTGGTAGTAGTGGTAGGCATCCAGCCCCCCATGGGTAGGGGTGGTAGTAGTGACAGGCATCCAGCCCCCCATGGGTAGGGGTGGTAGTAGCGGTAGGCATCTAGCACCCCCTAAGTGGGGGTGGTAGTAGTGGTAGGCATCCAGCCCCCATGGGTAGGGGTGGTGGTAGTGGTAGGCATCCAGCCCCCTGAGTAGGGGTGGTAGTAGTGACAGGCATCCAGCCCCCCATGGGTAGGGGTGGTAGTAGTGGTAGGCATCTAGCACCCCTGGGTAGGGGTGGTGGTAGTGGTAGGCATCTAGCACCACCTGGGTAGGGGTGGTAGTAGTGACAGGCATCCAGCCCCCATGGGTAGGGGTGGTAGTAGTGGTAGGCATCCAGCTCCCCATGGGTAGGGGTGGTAGTAGTGGTAGGCATCTAGCACCCCCTGAGTGGGGGTGGTAGTAGTGGTAGGCATCCAGCCCCCCATGGGTAGGGGTGGTGGTAGTGGTAGGCATCCAGCCCCCCCTGAGTAGGGGTGGTAGTAGTGACAGGCATCCAGCCCCCCATGGGTAGGGGTGGTAGTAGTGGTAGGCATCTAGCACCCCCTGGTAGGCATCTAGCACCCCCTGGGTAGGGGTGGTGGTAGTGGTAGGCATCTAGCACCCCCTGGGTAGGGGTGGTAGTAGTGACAGGCATCTAGCACCCCCTGAGTGGGGGTGGTAGTAGTGGTAGGAATCCAGCCCCCATGGGTAGGGGTGGTAGTAGTGACAGGCATCCAGCCCCCATGGGTAGGGGTGGTAGTAGTGGTAGGCATCTAGCACCCCTGAGTGGGGGTGGTAGTAATGGTAGGCATCCAGCCCCCATGGGTAGGGGTGGTGGTAGTGGTAGGCATCCAGCCCCCTGAGTAGGGGTGGTAGTAGTGACAGGCATCCAGCCCCCATGGGTAGGGGTGGTAGTAGTGGTAGGCATCTAGCACCCCTGGTAGGCATCTAGCACCCCCTGGGTAGGGGTGGTGGTAGTGGTAGGCATCTAGCACCCCCTGGGTAGGGGTGGTAGTAGTGACAGGCATCCAGCCTCCCATGGGTAGGGGTGGTAGTAGTGACAGGCATCCAGCCCCCCATGGGTAGGGGTGGTAGTAGTGGTAGGCATCTAGCACCCCCTGGGTAGGGGTGATGGTAGTGGTAGGCATCTAGCACCCCCTGGGTAGGGGTGGTAGTAGTGACAGGCATCCAGCCCCCCATGGGTAGGGGTGGTAGTAGTGGTAGGCATCTAGCACCCCCTGAGTGGGGGTGGTAGTAGTGGTAGGCATCCAGCCCCCCATGGGTAGGGGTGGTGGTAGTGGTAGGCATCCAGCCCCCCCTGAGTAGGGGTGGTAGTAGTGACAGGCATCCAGCCCCCCATGGGTAGGGGTGGTAGTAGTGGTAGGCATCTAGCACCCCCTGGGTAGGGGTGGTGGTAGTGGTAGGCATCTAGCAACCCCTGGGTAGGGGTGGTAGTAGTGACAGGCATCCAGCCCCCATGGGTAGGGGTGGTAGTAGTGGTAGGCATCTAGCACCCCCTGAGTGGGGGTGGTAGTAGTGGTAGGCATCCAGCCCCCCATGGGTAGGGGTGGTGGTAGTGGTAGGCATCCAGCCCCCCCTGAGTAGGGGTGGTAGTAGTCCGCGACCACTGACACATGTGTGTGCGGACGGGACACTCTCGTTGAGAGGGGTAAACTTACCAGGGTTGTGCCCCGTGGTATCCAGGGAAGATTGACTAACCTTGAATTGCCATTATCCTCTCTTATTGTTTGCCACTCGTGCAGTGTGTATCAGGATTTTACTTTACTCGCTTTAAACACTTAAGCGATTGTTGCATACCTTATGGGCAACATCGGTGCGTTTCACTGGTCCTTTTTTATTGGGATTCCATTAATTTTCCAGATTTCAGGTGTGGCAATGATACATACTTGTATGCTTTGACCTTTTACATTACGATATCCTTATTTGGATTCCGGATTTCTTTCGGTTGATGTACTGCAGGGACGGACACATTTTCTGACTACAGTTTGCCAATATTCCCATTTTTTGCCTTGAAAAAGTCTGAGTACAGACGAAACACGTGTCGGCTAATCGTGTGCTGGGAATTTTAATCTTTTGGATACTAATAAAGGATACAAGAAATTTCAATTGATGAACTTATTGGATTATTTTGAACATATTGGTTGTTTTTCATCGCCCTCATTGTGCAGAGTTTAACTTTACTATGGAATCAATTCAATTTATGACCAGTAACTTTTCTGGATAATTAATGTATTCAGGTTAAAAGGTTGTGCTGTAAGAGCTTCTTTTGTTGTGTTTAGGGGTGGTAGTAGTGACAGGCATCCAGCCCCCCATGGGTAGGGGTGGTAGTAGTGGTAGGCATCTAGCACCCCCTGGGTAGGGGTGGTAGTAGTGACAGGCATCCAGCCCCCCATGGGTAGGGGTGGTAGTAGTGGTATGCATCTAGCACCCCCTGAGTGGGGGTGGTAGTAGTGGCAGGCATCCAGCCCCCCATGGGTAGGGGTGGTGGTAGTGGTAGGCATCCAGCCCCCCCTGAGTAGGGGTAGTAGTAGTGACAGGCATCCAGCCCACCATGGGTAGGGGTGGTAGTAGTGGTAGGCATCTAGCACCCCCTGGGTAGGCGTGGTGGTAGTGGTAGGCATCTAGCACCCCCTGGGTAGAGGTGGTAGTAGTGACAGGCATCCAGCCCCCCATGGGTAGGGGTAGTAGTAGTGGTAGGCATCTAGCACCCCCTGGGTAGGGGTGGTAGTAGTGACAGGCATCCAGCCCCCCATGGGTAGGGGTGGTAGTAGTGGTAGGCATCTAGCACCCCCTGAGTGGGGGTGGTAGTAGTGGTAGGCATCCAGCCCCCCATGGGTAGGGGTGGTGGTAGTGGTAGGCATCCAGCCCCCCTGAGTAGGGGTAGTAGTAGTGACAGGCATCCAGCCCCCCATGGGTAGGGGTGGTAGTAGTGGTAGGCATCTAGCACCCCCTGGGTAGGGGTGGTGGTAGTGGTAGGCATCTAGCACCCCCTGGGGTAGAGGTGGTAGTAGTGACAGGCATCCAGCCCCCCATGGGTAGGGGAGTTAGTAGTGGTAGGCATCTAGCACCCCCTGGGTAGGGGTGGTGGTGGTAGTGGTAGGCATCTAGCACCCCCTGGGTAGGGGTGGTAGTAGTGACAGGCATCCAGCCCCCCATGGGTAGGGGTGGTAGTAGTGGTAGGCATCTAGCACCCCTGGGTAGGGGTGGTGGTAGTGGTAGGCATCTAGCACCCCCTGGGTAGGGGTGGTAGTAGTGACAGGCATCCAGCCCCCATGGGTAGGGGTGGTAGTAGTGGTAGGCATCTAGCACCCCTGGGTAGGGGTGGTGGTAGTGGTAGGCATCTAGCACCCCCTGAGTAGGGGTGGTAGTGGTGGTAGGCATCGGGCCCTCCACGGGTAGGGGTGGTGTTAGTGGTTGGCATCCAGGCCCCTATGTGTGTATGTGGCATTGGTGATAGCCATCCCGCCCCTATGGTGCTGCTGTTGCTGGTGTAAGTAATTTCTGCATCCCTATGTGTGTGTGTTATATGTCGGGTACGTGTGGTTTGTTTGTGTGGTGGGTGTCTGACTTACCTTCTGCGCCGTACGCGTCCGTACCAGTTCCGGTAATAGATGTAGAGTATTGGTAGGATCGGCGCGATGGGATTCATGGTTGGTTCGTCTTTCTCTTTGCTTCGCCTCGTCCTCGTGGCTGGCGTGTTCGTCTCGTAGCCGTGGATCGTCTTGTTTTCGCGAATCGGAGCTTATGTGCACCTCTCCCGGATGCTTTGGCGTGCCGTGCGTAGCGACGGGTTCGGCGCGTACGGAAGGCGCATCGTACTAGTCCGGCCGGACGGGGCTGCATTTTGGCTTCCGTGCGACTCGATTCTGCGTTTCCGGATCCGCCTCGGTCGGAGAACAGGAGCTGGATAGGGTGAGTGCGACTGGGTCGGGATTTGGGCAGTTATGCGCATCGTACTTGCTCGTTCGGACGTATGTGCGAATCGGTCGGGAAACACGCATTCGCCTGGTTTTTTTCCCGGGCGAATGGTGTTAGGTGCGCCTCCGACCGGGATCGGAATCGACCCCTCTGTGTGCACACCCACAGCTCACAATCTCCTATTGCTGCGTGCATATGCACCGTCCCTGTTCTCTATGCCCTACCCTGTTTATGCTGGCCCAGCAAATAACTCTACAGGCTCAGGGAGAATTGGATACACTTGCACAGCCAACCCCCTTCCTGGTCTAGTGTACACATCCACAGTTGTGCTCCCCCAAGCACAAATGACTTGCTCTACCCGTACATCCACAGCTAATATCCTTCCCAGGCTGTATCCGCAGACCATGGCCTCCCCATGCTAGATACACACCCATGCACACACACAGACTCACTTTTTGTGTGTGCATATCCTGAGTCCATGCTATTTTCCCTTTTTCTGCTATTGCCATCCAACAAACATCATGGGGCAGGGCAGAAGATCATTGATCATGTACCGGTTGCCATTCACTTCATCACGCAGAGGTTTGGCAGAATTTACAGCTGGTAAAACATGCATAGTTATGACCTGCAGAGACGAGTGTGTGAGCGGCTCGTGTGCTTAGCATAGATGTGAGTGGCATCTCTCCTCATACCTTATCTGAGCAATTTCTAACAGAAATTACATCGGAGGTGGTGCTGCGCAGCAAACAGCCATGAACTGAATGAAGAAGGTAGTGGGTTCTCATATGGTCAGGGACTACCGCCAATCCCCCTCCCTGTCCTGCGCATTACCACCGTTAAACAATTAAAGCAACTGGACATGAGAGGAGTTTTCTTTGGAAGGCGGGGGGTCTCGCGACCCCCCGGCCGTATTTATTAAAACATGAAAACAAATTAAAATTTGAAATAAACAATATTTACACAAGCATTTTTATGCAGAAAATTAGACATTAGGTACAATCAATGTAGACAGGTATCAATGGCTAACCTTAACAAATGTCTAATACAGCGTGTTTCCTAACCGAATCTAACATCATACTTATTACTTTTCTGCATATCCTAGTTTTGGGCCTACGGCAAGGTCGCTAACCGGTGTCAAATCCTTATTAACCAGCTACGCCTCACGTATGAGTGCGCATGCGCAGAGGGCCCGTTTACCGAGAGGGTACTTCCCCCCTCCCGGTTACCCCCGTACGCTCCATGAACTCCATTACCCAAAGGGGGGCCCTTGCACTCTGCGCCGTTTAATGACGTCATCGTGCACGTGCGGGGTGGCTAACCAGCCCAGAGAAAGCGTGACTCCCCCCTCCCCCGCACCCATCCAACCAAGCGGATGTACCGCCCCTGGAGTTCTGGGAGAGACCACTTGCCCCTCCCCCTGGGCGACCCCATTCCAGAATGGTGACGCCCCCTAAGGACCTTAAATTGACTGCTCACCGATCATGACCTTACCGCCTGACCAAGGACTATCAATAAATACGACAATTATGTTACCTGCAAACGGGAAAAAGGCCTAAGGACAAAGTTTACACAAAACCTTACTGTGCAACCATAGCTTGATACTTGAGCCTGTAAACGGGAAAAAGGCCTAAGGAAAACCCACACCAACTCACAAACTACAGTGAAAACGAACCTAAAATGATACAATCAACATACAAACGCAAGAATCTGCTTCAGGGGCTGGTGGGTGGGAAAGATTATTCTGCGCCTTTGCGAGGCGCGGGGCAAGCCTGGGGAGTGCGGGAACAAGAGGGTGCCTCCCGCGCTCCCCCGGCCTTTTAACCCCTCTGGGGCAGACCAGTTCCAACTGGTCCGCCCACTCTGGCTCCCCTCCTTTGCCCCGGAAGCAATTAGATTGCTTCCGGGTCAATGCAGGAGCCAGCACCAATCGGCGGTGGGGCGCGCCCGCCGCGTCATCAAGACGCGGCGGAGGGGCACGCCCCACCACCGAGAGTGCAGGGGAGGAGGGGGCCGGCGCCCCGCCATACGTGCGGGGGGGCCGAGCGGCCCCCCTTTCCTTATGGTCAGGGACTACCGCCAATCCCCTCCCTGTCCTGCGCATTACCACCGTTAAACAATTAAAGCAATTGGACATGAGAGGAGTTTTCTTTGGAAGGCGGGGTCTCGCGACCCCCGGCCGTATTTATTAAAACATGAAAACAAATTAAAATTTGAAATAAACAATATTTACACAAGCATTTTTATGCAGAAAATTAGACATTAGGTACAATCAATGTAGACAGGTATCAATGGCTAACCTTAACAAATGTCTAATACAGCGTGTTTCCTAACCGAATCTAACATCATACTTATTACTTTTCTGCATATCCTAGTTTTGGGCCTACGGCAAGGTCGCTAACCGGTGTCAAATCCTTATTAACCAGCTACGCCCTCACGTATGAGTGCGCATGCGCAGAGGGCCCGTTTACCGAGAGGGTACTTCCCCCCTCCCGGTTACCCCCGTACGCTCCATGAACTCCATTACCCAAAGGGGGCCCTTGCACTCTGCGCCGTTTAATGACGTCATCGTGCACGTGCGGGGTGGCTAACCAGCCCAGAGAAAGCGTGACTCCCCCTCCCCCGCACCCATCCAACCAAGCGGATGTACCGCCCCTGGAGTTCTGGGAGAGACCACTTGCCCCTCCCCTGGGCGACCCCATTCCAGAATGGTGACGCCCCCTAAGGACCTTAAATTGACTGCTCACCGATCATGACCTTACCGCCACAGGCCAGCATAGTTGACCGACTATCTGGCCCCCCTATCCTCCTCTTCCGAAAGGTCATGTCTACTTAGAACCTCCCAGCCCTGCCAAAATGTTCTCCAGAAAAAGTTGGTTACCTGCCCCAGTCAGATGGACCCCGTCTTGCAAGAAGAACTGTTCCCCCAGATACACCCATGTGGTATATTCTGTAGTTGAGGTGACCGAAATAATTTCTCTATCTTGTTGTTGATCCTCTTTACCGAGTGATTCAACGCCCTGACCGAGTCCCCCCTCCATTTGAGCCTGGGAATCATCTGAGACCACACTATGGTGCAGCCTTGGCATGTTTTAGCTAGCCAGTTTACTTCCGATATTATCTCCTCCATCAGGACCCTCCTGCCCAATTTCACCAGATCGTTGCCCCCAGGTGTAGGATAACTACTGCAGGCGGCGGGGTGTGTCTATTGAGCAACTCTGTAAAGAACCCCTAAACTGACTGAGGCATAGGCCCCCCTACCATGAAAGGAAACTTCGAAACCTCCTTGTTCCGCCCTCTGTCTATAGCTACCTGAAAAGAAAACAGATTTAACGCGCTTTACAAATGAGTGACCAACCACCCATACCACTTGTGTCTCCTTCCTCCGTTCCTGTGACCGCCGTGCTGAAGGTACTTGCTGTTGGTGACCCGGCAACAGTTTCCGCCCTGCGTGACAGGTTCGAGAAACTGAAATAGAAGCAAACAACAAGACAGGCGTCAGCGTAACTTACTTGTCACCTCACAGCATGTGCATCCGCACATAACGTTTGTAACAGTTGGAAGACCATCTCCCAATCCTTTTTACGCTGCTCGCATGCAATCCTCTAGCAGTCGCCTCGGTGGCCGCACCTATCCTGAAGGAATGCGTCCCAAAATCCTTTGGATTGAAACCAGCCCTGTCCATTGTCATCGACAGTACTCTTTGGAATTGGAACCTGGTCAGTGGGGTACCGTCTGCATGCATTAACAATGCTCCCTCCTTCGCGCCCGCTCGCTGTTTGATAAAGGCTTCTACGTGGAACACTGGGCAGCAAGGATTAGCCCGTGCCCGATGGAGTACCAGCCCGTCCCCCGGGCCTCCTGGTCAGTTTTTGATTTACGTATGGTAATCAACAGCACCTCGCCCAATATTTTTGTGTGTTCCAGTCGAAGACCCCCAGCATGTCCTGCTTGCTGCTAGCCACCAGTTCCCCTACCCGGAATGCCCCATAAAAGGCCAAAGTAAAGGCGGCTCTGAACAAGAGTACTTCCCCATATGAACTGCAGGTGTCGGACAAGGCATTCAATAATGATGCCAGCCGGTCTAAACCTATCGGTTGCCTGGAATCTGCGGTGGTTGCTTGCAGGCGCCGCCACCCCTTTAGTGCCTTCCGCACGACGAAACTATTCGTGGGATCTCTGGCCCCCTGAGTTGTGCCATGAAAGACACGGCCGCCCTGTGTCTGCTAGCTGTCGCTGCTGAGCGCCCCTCCTTATGTAATGCATCTAGGTACTTAGCGAAATTCTCCTCATGCTCCCATTTCTCTGCCCAGTCCCGTCCCAAAAGGAGCAATAAGACAAAACGCCCCTTCGTAAGCTGTCCTGGTCCTGGGCGCTAGGCTAGCTGCCACGAGGTTCTGTAGCTGGGGGCACCAATTTGCCAGAGTGTTGCTGGGAAGTGTGCAGGCGTCGCCTCTGCGGATGGTAGGTGTTCCCTGAATACCTGCATCTTAAAGCGAGAGAGTGCATCGGCTGCGTTATTCAACACCCCTGGGACATGTTTGGCCCTAAACTGTACATTGAGTTTCATGCAAACCAACACAATCTCCTTAAGTAGGCGGAGTATAAACTTACATCGTGCCGCCTGCTGGTTGATACATTCGACTACCGTCATGTTATCTGACCAGAAGATTACAGATCGATTACACAACTGATCAGGCCAAACTGTTAATGCAACCCATATTGGAAATAGCTCCAAGAAACCGATATTAGCTGTCAGGCCGCTCGCATCCCACCAAACCGGCCACCGTTGGGCCACCCACTTGTTTCCCAGTATGGCACCAAAACCCACACTGCCTGCAGCATCCGTCCATAGACCTAACTCTGCAGACGTAGTCGGGGACCGCACCACACCACTCTGCCGTTAAAGCCCTCCAGAAATGCGATCCAAATACGCATGTCCTGGCGGACCTCAGCCAGCAATCTAGTGTGATGGTGTTTCTCTCGCAGGCCCGTCATGGCCTGCGAGATTGAGCGGGAGAAGGGGCGTGCCATGGGTATGACTCTTAATGCGAAATTCAGCTGGCCTACAATCTGTTGTAGCTGCTGGAGCGTCACTCTGTCTTTGGCCAAACCTTGCTGGAGAGCTGCTCTAAATTTCGTGATTTTGTCTTTTGGCAACCTGAAACAGCCCTCCACTGAGTCCAATTCTATGCCTAAGAATTCCAATGTGGTTGCAGGGCCCACCGTCTTTCCGGGTGCCAGCGGGACCCCAAAAGCCCGCATGAGCACGCAAAATTCCTGCAATGCCCACCCACACTCCTGTGAGCCCGCCGACCCCAGAAAGAGAAAATCATCCAGGTAATGCATGACATGGAGGTGCCCTGACGTTTGCCTAAAAGCCCATTCCAGAAAGGAACTAAATTTCTCAAAGTAGGCGCATGAAACCGAACAACCCATGGGCATGCACATATCCATATAGAATTTGTTCTGAAAAGAGAAACCTAGCAGATGCTGATCTAGGGGATGCACTGGCAGTAGCCGAAAAGCCGATTCTATGTCCGACTTGGCCATCAAGGCTCCCGGTCCGAGAGCCCTCAACATATCCACTGCTTGGTCAAAGGACGCATACTTAACACTACAAATGTCTTCATTTATGGCGTCGTTTAATGATGCGCCCCTGGGTGCTGATAGGTTATGAATGAGCCTGTACTCGCCCTCCTCCTTTTTGGGGACCACGCCGAGGGCGAGCAAACAAAATTCGGTACAGGGATGTCATTAAACGGCCCCGCTATCCTACCCAGGCGCAGCTCTTTAGCTATTTTTGCCGCCACCACATCTGGGTTGTGCTTAACTGAAAGTTGATTCCTACATTCTGGTGTTCCGGTATATCCCACCGCTGGGATCCTAAAGCCCTGCCAAAATCCTTCCTGTAACATCGCCGCCGAGGCATGGTCAGGGTACCTGTTCAGCCAAGGAGTCATAGCCAGAATGTCGATGGGTGAATGAGCTACCAAACGGCCTCCTCCCCTAATCCTGCTTCTTTCTTCCCCTGCTTCCCGAGGCATTACCTTTATTGCGGCAGACTGTTTCTGGGTGGGAAGGATGGTTACAAATGGAACATGCGTGCCTGAACTTGCAAGTGCCCTGTGTCCTGGTGCATGTACGCTTGTTAAAATCCCAGCACACCCCTTTTCGCCCCCCACTGCTCCCCGTCTTAGTGGCTGTGCCACCCCCTGAGGTGACCGAAAGGGCTGCTGGTGATTGGAGTGGTAGCTTTTGTTCCAGCTTGGCCCCGCACTCCCTGCCGTAAACTGGCCATACCATGAAATTGAATCCACTCTATCCCATGTTAATGCGTGGTCAAACTCCTTAGCCTTCCTGAAAGTAGTGTCGTACTCCTTCCACCCATCCCCTCCATATTTCTCGCTGAAAGTTGTGATCCTACTCTGGTAACAAGCCATTTCGGCCTGCAAGTTCGGGAAGCGCTCGGCTGTGATTGCCATAAACACAGAAAAGGCTCTAATCCAGTTGATCAATGTCTCCTCCACCCTGAATCTCGCCATTTCACCCCGCCATTCGCTAGGCAACATCCAGTCTTTCTGTTTCCTAGCATACTCCATTTCTCTGTTATCAACTAGCAAGGAAAACATATTGACATATTTCCCCGCCCAGATCAAATCCTTCACTTCTTGTGTTACATGTTGAGCCAGATTTTCCCTCCTGGAGGGTATTGTCCCTTCCCCCAGCACTGGTAATGCCACCTCCTTACCACTTTCTGCGGGTCGCGTTGGTTCAACAATCTTGTCCCTTCCAGAGTCGCTGCCTGGACCTGTTGCTTGTGGAGTAAAGGGCGCGCTTGGCCCCCCCCGCCACCCTGTGCAAGCATGATCTTTGCCACCATTTTCTGAGCCTCCGCTGAGGGGTCTTCTCCCACCTCCCTGGCACCCACTGAAGAAGGTAACATCCCACCTATCCCTAGCCAAGGCAGTACAGCCGCTATCTGCGCTGCCAGCTCAGGAGGTACCCGACCAACCACTGGGGGTGCTGTAACTGGCATGGGGGATCCCGAGCCGGGTACCGGAATCGGCGCGGGTACCACCGGGACTACCGCTGGGACCACCGGAGGCACTATGCTTGGTACTGGCGCCGGAGAGGCCGGAGCCGGTGTCATCGGTAGGTTTGTCGGGATAATGGGAGCGGGCATAGGAGCTACCGGCGGTCCAAGCCCTTCCTCAGGGACCACCCCAGAAGGCCCCCTCTTCGTGTGGCTTGGGGACCCGACCGCTACCCTTCTTGGCCCTGACCCGCTTGGGCAACGCATCCAAATCCCCCTCGGCTGCGGGGGCACAATTATTCGCTTGGGTCTCCCAGATGGCCCAACCTGTTCGTCGATCCTTTGCCTGAGCTCTGCCACACTCTTGCCTATCTGGTCAACCTTCCCCCATCTCCTGTCCATAGCTGTCATCTTGCGCATCATGCCCTCCAGCATATGCTCCATGCGGGAGCGCCTAGCGCCACGACCACTAGTCATCCCTGCAACAAGTACACCACCTGCACTTACCCCCTACACTGAAAGCCCTGCGGTGTCTCAGTGCCCACTAGCGCCTGCCTGGTGTTTACCTGCTCCGAGTTGGAGGTACACAGACTGGCCGTAAGCACCACGCAACTGTGACCGCGACACACCAGCTAACCTGGGTGTTGGGCGAGCGCACTCTAGCCCGGCGGCCCGACAGAAGCAGTGAAATGCAGGCCTGCCTGTGTCCCCGGATCGCGTCGTCCACCGCGCCCCTCTCCTTTGGCTCAGTCGCGTTACCGAGATCCTAGGGTGAAAAGTAAGTTAGGGTATAGCACTGCCAAATCTTCTCAAAAGGGCCCTTATTTTGTGTGCAGCCGGTCCCAACACCCCCACGTTAAATACCTTGACCAAAAGTCAGTTAGGGTACCGACTTGTGCCTTATTAGTTGATCAGCCCTCAGTAAAACAGTACCACCTCCACCTCATATCTCCTATCTATCACCATCTTAAAAATTTTATTTTTTTTTTAAATTTTAAATACAGAAGTTATGGGCTTTGAACCCTTGTCAAAAACCTTTCAGTCCAAGTGCTTTAGCAAAATATTGCTCACCTGCAATTATTTGCTTCCCCTCTAAAAATGCCTATCTGCCCCTGTGGTCTCCCATCCATGTGCTGCCCCTGCCTACCCTGCTTCGCCCTCAGTTACCAACTGTGCTGCTGGAGGCTCCACCTCAAACAGAGTCTGCGCTTGCCGGGACAGCAGGGAGCACGATCCGCTCGCTCTCCTCCTCGAGGCTGGTAATCTAGCAGCCGGATCCACGTCCTCTCCTCGATTCACGCTAACCGGGCCACTACTTCTTAATTATCCGATCCGGACCGCAAGGGATCCTAATCCTGAAAACAAAGGAAACTGATCAATGTGCCTCAGCGGAGCTAATTAGCCGGCGCGCTCCATTCATGCTCCCCCTGCGAAATTGACCAGCCGCCGGCGTGTAAGCTCCTCACGTAAATCTGCAAGAAAAGAAAGCGGGTGAAATAAAGATTATTCTGCGCCTTGCGAGGCGCAGGGCAAGCCTGGGGAGTGCGGGAACAAGAGGGCGCCTCCCGCGCTCCCCGGCCTTTAACTCCCTCTGGGGCAGACCAGTTCCAACTGGTCCGCCCACTCTGGCTCCCTCCTTTGCCCCGGAAGCAATTAGATTGCTTCCGGGTCAAGCAGGAGCCAGCACCAATCGGCGGTGGGCGCGCCCGCCGCGTCATCAAGACGCGGCGGAGGGGCACGCCCCACCACCGAGAGTGCAGGGGAGGAGGGGGCCGGCGCCCCGCCATATGTGCGGGGGGGCCGAGCGGCCCCCCCTTTCCTTGTCGCTATCTTATTGCATTTTAACTCGGTCTGAGTGAGATGGGCGGATATTGCTGTCACAGAAAAAAACATACAGCCCTGGTACAAATTCCTATTCGCGAAAAAAAAAACACATTCACACGTACTTTGGAACCTTCCTTCTATACGTGCAGTCAAATAACTACATACTGACCATCATGAGTGTTGTAATATTCCTAAATCCTGTACCTACCGGTATATTAGCATCTTGAAATGAGGCTTTGTTCATCAGGCTACAAGCTCCTCTAGTTAAGCACGACCACACAATGGATTTTTTGAGAAGGCCGGACTCAACAACGCTTGATAAATGTCCACACTATGCAGGAAATGAATGTGCTGCCGCTAGCCCCCCTTAGGGAAAGACATCCTTCAAGATGTTCATAGCTCAGTACTCCTTTGTTTTGCCGTAGAAGCTGTTTTTTGTTTTTTAATAAGACAACCTTTCATAAAGAAATAGAAATGTCATTTTTGATTTTGGGTGTCAGTTTTTTGCGGACATTTGTGATATATATTCTCCGTCAAATTCGACCTTAATAGTGGCAAGCTGTAAGTTCAGTAGGAATGTATGAGAAAAGCATGGATTTCCAGAGAAGGCTCAAATTGCAGAGCCTCAGACACTCCCACACATCTTACTTATGGGACAATGGGCAGCGCCCTGTCACATCATTCCTTGCAGTTTCTGTTAGTCAGACTCCCCCCTACTGACGGAATCTCACCTTGGGGTCCTTTTAGGCCCTGGCTAATCAATAGAACATTCAAGAAGTGAATGGGCTGCTGTCAGAGACTCTTCGAGGAATACTTGGGGATCTTTGGGGCATGTTATCAAGGGCTTTATCGCCGCTTTAGCGGCACTTTTTGCCGCTAAAGCGGCGATATTTTCATCGCCCTATTAGCAAGCTGTCGCTAACAGGCGTTAGCGACAGCTTTTAGAGCGTTAGCGGTCGGTTTTACCATCGCCTTGCATGTCAGCGATAATTATCGCTAATGACATGCAAGGTAAGCGTTCCCACTAAAAGCAGACTGAAAACAGTCGCTAACACAACTAACCCCTATTAGCAAGGCAGGCGATGCGATAAAATAAATCGCGCTAAGCGCGTTTATCGCTGAAGTTAACACCTGCTACTGAGGATGACTTACCTGTTTGTAGTATAGGAGGTGGATTGTCAGGCTAAATCCATCCTTGCGTTAATGCGAGAATATCGCTGCTTTTTCAGCGATATTCTCACATTTTGCCGCTATCGCTGGAAATTTTATCGCTATGGAGATAAACCTTGCTAATAGGGTGTTATCTCAGCGATAGGCGGCGTTAAAAAAATTCGCGCTAAGCGCGGTTAGCGATAAATATCGCAATTCCTTGATAATATGCCCCTTAATTTCCAGCGATAGGCGGCGTTAAAAAAATTCGCGCTAAGCGCGGTTAGCGATAAATATCGCAATTCCTTGATAATATGCCCCTGTATTTCTCTGTACTCATGTGTTGTATCAGGACCTGCTTTATAAACTGCATTTCAGAAAGAGAGATGCTTATTTTGTCTGGTTTCAGTTATTAGACAAGTCATGCAGGGTGTTTATTTATTTTCTATTTTGAAAGTGCCATTATGAATTAATTAGCAACCCCCGTTATGCTAGCTAGGAAAGATAGGGGTTTTGTTGGATTTATTGAGAGCCGTTTTTATTCTTCGGGGAATCTGTGCACTAGTCTTAATGTATCATTTGTACCCGAGAATAAAAAAACCAAAGCAAAACAACGGCCTTCAAAGAATAAATATTTTGCATCACTCTATTTTTTTAATGGTATTGCAACGCATGTCCAATACAGGAAATGTTCAACTAAAATGAATGTCTCAGGATTTCATTCTGTTTATAATCCTGTAGACTGGATCCAAGCCACCAAGTGTCACACTAACTTGGATGTTGATTGAGTTAGATTGAGGTGTGCCATGAAAGAGAATTTCAGTGATTCTCTGTAGACTTGTTCTCTGTTAGTTCAAAAAGAAATCTTATAAAATAGCATCCTGTGTTTGCGTCAATTCTATTTGAAAGCCAGTTCACCCTTTAATCATTATGCCCACACTTTGTATCTTTTATGTATTTTGATTTCCTGTTATGGGGAAGTTTGTTTGCTTATGCTGCTTCTTTGCGTATAGTATTTAATTTGCTCTGGTGCATCAGAATTTCAAGTGTCATTTAATAAATTAGCTTGTCATCGCCCGGAAGTGACCCAAAAAAAACACAGATGATAATGTGTAATGTCACATGTACTACCCTCTGGGGTTGGAATAGTGGTGACTGTAATAAGCCTATGGAGTTGGACACAAATGAGTGTTCATGGTAAAGAGCCCAAAATAATTTCGTGAAGTTCTTGTTGACAGTAAGCATCTTTTATTTTGCATAAGTGTCTGGTTGCCAGCACCATCTAGTATAATAACAGAATATAATGTGTACATTTTAAAGGGCAGCCAATCTCAAACATATGATTTTGTCGCTTGTTACGTTATGACATTTCAAAAGCTCCTCATTTATAGTTTTTTACAGTTTCAGATAGGTCGTGCACACAGCTGTAGTGAATCCAACACAGTTATGATTGGAGAAGATGCTTTATTCCGGTAGAAATGCCCCAACGCGGAGCAATTACAAATCGGCCTGTTCCCTCCAGCCGGTTCTCTCGTTCTCCTCAATGGATTCCTTCCATTACATCATTCTCATTCCAAATATTCACTGAGGAAACAATAGAGGGACTATGCAAGGTTACACATTGAGATTAATATATAATTACCCATTACAACAACAGCAACTTCACTTTTAGTGCTGTGTTTCCTAAAGTGTCTGTACTGGTGTGCCATCTTAGTTTTTAAATGTCGCATTTCAGTTTATACCCTCTTCTCCCTCCATCCTCAGCCATATATTAACAAACCTTTACTGGGGAGAGCCAGATTAGTTGTGGCCCCCGTGCAGCGCATTGCTTGAATTTCCAAACAGTTTAAAAGACTGATCCTTCTGTGCTCCTTACTATTGTATCGAATAATGACTTCGCATACTAGTTTGTATTTAAGAAACCCTAATCATTTTGTATACATGGCAGCAATATACACTTTGGTGCTCCTGAGTATCAGCCACTCTTGGGCATACATGATTTTTGTGATGTATTCAACTGGGAAAAATACCAGTTGTAGCAGGGCAACATAAAATGAATTTTTACATGATAAAGTTGTTAAAAGAGCAAAATAGTAAACGAAGATGACCTCCGATTGTGCAACCCTTTTGACTGCTGTTCTAGAGGTGCTATGAATACATGGGTACAGTGTGCACCCGGGGCGGTTGGTAAAAGAACATCAGTGTCTTTGGATTTTAGGCCTCAAGTATTCCTACTATGTGTACAAACGTCTGCTTACTAGTTACCCTCCTTGGAGCTAAGTTGTCAACGTTGTGCGGTCCGACCCCGCATGCTCGACATTTTAATGCAGTCTCAATCAAGGCGGGGTTCCCAGACTGCGTCCTATTATTTTTTCAGTTTGCTGTACTAGGAAGGATGGAAAAAACGTTTGTTTATTTGCTTGCTCGAAAGTTACACCAGTTTCTGGCTGTCTTTTCTTTTTTGTAGTTGTTACATTTCTCTTCAGTAGCCCTCGGGCCGATTCACAGAACTAACTTAAGACAAAATCCTAAACTTACTCATTTTGGTATTCACAGAAGACACTTACTCATTTTGGTATTCACAGAAGGCACTTACTCATCAATGAGTAAGTGCCTTCTGTGAATACCAAAATGAGTAAGTGCCTTCTGTGAATACCAAAATGAGTAAGTGCCTTCTGTGAATACCAAAATGAGTAAGTGTCTTCTGTGAATACCAAAATGGTAGTAAGTTTAGGATTTTGTCTTAAGTTAGTTCTGTGAATCGGGCCCAGCATGTTTGGAATCTCCATGTGATTTTCTTTTTTTTTTTCTGGCGTCCTAGTTGCCTTTTGCATAACAAGCAACGGGAACTATCCGTCTCAGGTCGTTAAATGAAGTACTATTACATTATATAATAGTAATACCTGTTACTTACCGCACTTCCCAACAGTATATATACTGTTGCCTGAAGCGCTGTACATAAACAGGTTATTGTTCGTTATAGTCCATCAGGCCGTATTTGCATGTATCTAATGCAGAGGTCAATTTGTCATGGTGCAGTGGACTGTTCTGTGGACCACCCTAATCCTTTTCTGAGAGCTCAACGAAACAAGCATTGGCATAGCCAATAGGTCTCGCCTTTGGGACCTTATGTGTTTAGCCATGCAACAGTTGATGTTGTTGCACCAAGGATATTGTGCTGCATAACTAAATACTCATAAGGTCCCAAAGGCGAGACCTATTGGCTATGCCAATGCTTGTTATAGCTGGTAACCTGTGCTTAATTTGAGCCAGTGGTTCCCGGGTGCTCAGCACCAGCACTTAATCATCAACACTGGCGCTTTTCATGAGCACCAGTTAAGGACACATTCATTTATGGTAGGCACAGGAGATTAATCAATCAATCAGGGGTTTATAAAGCGCGCTACTCACCCGTGAGGGTCTCAAGGCGCTGGGGGGCAGCTCCGGATCAGTCGAAGAGCCAGGTCTTGAGGCTCTTCCTGAAGGTGTTCAGAGTGGGGGAGCGTCTGATGTTGACTGGGAGCTCGTTCTAGGTCTTTGCTGAGACATAGGAGAAGGCTCTTCCGCCTGCTCTGGTTCTGCGGATGCGTGGGGTCTCTGCCAGGGCGAGGTCGGCGGAGCAGAGGTTCCTTTTGGGTACGTGGAAGGAGACTCTTTCGTTGAGGTATTTGGGTCCGATGTTGTGGAGGGATTTGTAGGTGTGGGTGAGTAGCTTGAAGGTTACTCTCTTCTCGATGGGGAGCCAGTGGAGGTCTCGTAGGTGTGGGGTCATGTGCTCGTGTCGTGGGGTTCCGAGGACGAGTCTGGCTGCGGTGTTCTGGATGGTTTGGAGCTTGTGTAGCAGGGTTTTGTTGATTCCGGCGTAGAGGGCGTTACCGTAGTCCAGTCTGCTTGTTACGAGTGCGTGGGTGACGGTCTATCTGCATTCGTGGGGGATCCACTTGAAGGTCTTTCGGAGGATGTGGCGGGAGTTGAAACAGGTCGAGGAGACGGCGTTGATCTGGTGGGTCAGGGTGAGGGAGGAGTCTAAGATGATGCCGAGGTTCCGGGCGTGGTCCTTCGGGGTGGGCGGGTTCCCGAGAGCAGGGGGCCACCAGGAGCTGTCCCACGCCCTGGGGGAGGGTCCAAGGACGAGGACCTTGGTCTTCTCCGAGTTCAGTTTTAGGCAGCTGTCGCTCATCCAGGCTGCAACGTCTTTCATTCCTTCTTGGAAGCTGAGTCTGGTGTCTTCGGGGTTCTTTGTGAGAGAGAGGATGAGCTGGGTGTCATCGGCGTAAGATACTATGCTGAGCCCATACTGTCTGACGATGGCGGCGAGAGGGGCCATGTAGATGTTGAAAAGCGTGGGGCTGAGCGAGGATCCTTGGGGTACTCCACAGTTGATCTCTGTAGGTTCGGAGAGGAAGGGAGGGAGTCTGATCCTTTGGGTTCTGCCGGAGAGAAAGGAGCGGATCCAGTCGAGGGCGGTTCCTCGTATACCGGCGTCATGAAGTTTGGCTGCGAGAGTGCGGTGTGAGACGGTGTCGAAGGCCGCAGAGAGGTCTAGTAGGATGAGGGCCGCAGTGTGGCCCTGGTCGAGTAGCATGCAGATGTCATCAGTGGCGGCGAGGAGGGCGGGCTCAGTGCTGTGGTTGCTGCGAAATCCGGACTGGGAGCAGTCGAGGATGGCGTTCTCTTCGATGAAGGTGGTCAGCTGGGCGTTTATGAATCTCTCGGTGATTTTGGCTGCGAAGGGAAGGAGAGAGATGTGCCGGTAGTTTTTCAGGTCCGTCGGGTCGGCCGAGGGTTTCTTGAGCAGGGGCATGACTTCTGCCCGCTTCCAGTTGTCGGGGAAGATGCCGGATTCGAGGGAGACGTTGATGGTCCGGCCTAGTTTGGGAGCTATGACGGCGGCGGCTCTGTGGTAGATGTGCGGTGGGCAGGGGTCCGTGGGGGCTCCTGAGTGGGTGTTCTTCATGGTTGTGGCAGTATTTTCGGTGGTAGCCGGTTTCCAGGTGGTGATGGTGGGCTGGCTGTCGATGGCGGAGGGGGGGTGGTGTCTGGAGTCTGTTCACTGAAGTTGTCGTAGAGGGCCTTGATTTTCAGGTGGAAGTAGGAGCTGAGCTTGTTGCAGAGGTCCTGAGATGGTGTGACGTCCGTGGCTTCGCTGGGGGGTTTGGTGAACTGCTTTATGACGTGGAAGAGTTCTTTTGCATTACTTGCGTTGGAGTGGATTTTGTTCTTGATAAAGGTCCTCTTGATGGCTCTAATGCGCTGGTGGTATTCATTCATGGCGTTCCTGTAGTTGTTCAGGTCTTCAGTGGTTTTCTTGTTCTGCCAGAGTTTCTCGAGGCGTCTGCAGGAGCCCCTGGCTTCTTGGAGGTCGGTGGTGAACCAGGCAGCCTTCAGGGGGCGTTGATTGACGGTGAGGCGGAGGGGTGCGAGCTTGCCAGCGCAGTTGGAGATCCAGCGGTGTAGTTCTTTGGCTGCGGAGTTGGCGTCGGTCGTGGCGGAGGGGGGGTCGTGGTGGAGGGTGTTGTTGAGGTGTTCCTCTATGATCTTGCTCCAGTTCCTTCTGGGCAGGCGCGGGGTGGGTTTGGGTGCAGTGGTGGTGTTGAAGGTGAAGTGTACGCAATGGTGGTCTGTCCAGAGGGGCTGCGTGGTGTGGTTGAAGTGGATGTTTGTCCCTCCTGAGAAGATGGGGTCGAGGGTGTGTCCGGCTCTGTGGGTGGTGGTGGTGATGAGCTGCTTCAGTACGAGGTTGGCGAGGTTGTCAATGAGGGTGCTGGAGTCGGGGTCGCTGCGGTTGTCGAGGTGGAAGTTCAGGTCTCCGATGAGGATGTAGTCCATGGAGGTGATGGCGTGGGGAGCGACGAGGTCGGCAATGGTGGTGGCGGAAGAGGCGCGAGGCCCGGGGGGTCTGTAGACGAGGGTCCCGTGCAGCGTGGTTCTGGGGCTGGTTTGGATCTGGAAGTGGAGGTGCTCTGTGTTGGGGAGGGGGTCACTCGTGCTGGAGGTGGAGAGTCGGAGGGAGCTCTTGTGTGCGATGGCGAGTCCTCCTCCTGGGCGGTGGGGGCAGTCCTTTCTTTGGATCTTGTATCCGTCTGGGATGGCTGTGGCGATGTCAGGGGCGGAGGTGGCATTGGTCCATGTTTCCGTGAAGAAGGCGATGTCTGGCGAGAGGGTGTCGAGCAGGTCCCAGATCTCTGTGGCGTGTCTGTGGAGGGAGCGCACGTTGAGGAGGATGCACGTCAGGGCTTCGGTGGTGCGTGCGTCCGTTGTGGGTTCAGAGGTCGTGGGGGGGCTGTTGATGGTGAAGGATTGTCGGCAGTGTCGGCAGGAGAACTGGCCGTGGGTGGTGTTCGGCGTTGATCTTTGGCAGTTGTTGATTCTTCCGGGGTTGAGTGCGAGGAGGTCGGCGGAGTTGTAGCGGTGGAGGGTCGTAGATCCAGGGTTCCTGGAGCTGGCCGCGGTCGGGTCGCGGATGGGCGCAGACGGGCTTGCCTTTGGCGCGCCAGCGGCGCGGCCGCCATCAAGTAGGGGAGGGGGAGGGAAGCGCAGCTGGGAGGCGGGAACGGGAGGCGGGAAACTGGCGGGGGGGAGGGGCCACGGGGGCAGCAGCGGCGGGAAGGGCACAGGGAGAAACAAGCACCAAAGATAGAGAGAGAGACAGAAAAAGAGAGAGGGAACAGAAAAGAGATGAGAAATTAAAATTAGATTAGATTAGAAGACAGAAGACAGAGAGAATGCAGAAAACGGGGATAAGGAGACAGAATGCAGAGAAAGCACACAGACAGACACGGGAACAAGAGAGACAGAAAACAGAGAGGTGGCACAAGGTAGACACGGATAGCAGCGGCCAGCAGAAGAGCAAGGCTCTCCCACTGGACCACCAGGGATGAGGCGCAGGCCGGAGCCTGCGGGTGGAGGAGGGCCTCTACACTTACCGGCAGTAAGGCACTTAGGAGCGGAGCTGCAGGGGAAGAGCAGGTCTCTGACCAGGAGGTCAGGGGTCTTGCTCGCACTCCCTCGCAGCGGCCGCCATTAAGTGATTTGCCCAGGATGTTGAGGACATGCTGAGGCTCGAACCTGGTTCCACAGCTCTGACGTCGGCAGCTCTGGCCATGCCACATGCTCTCCCCGCTTTCACAGTTAGTAGTTGGTTCTGTTTTAGGCGGCGCTAACAGGAGAAATGAGCTGGTGCAAGCTGCCTCCTGACGAGAGCCCTGGCACTTATGTTTTTTACAAATTAACCACTGCTGGTAGCATGGCAAATCAAAGCCATTTCCACCTGTTGAGTTTGCTCAGCAACTTTAAAATTAAGGTGTTGCAAAACTAGTTTTTACAGCTGAATGGGGTCCAGCACAAGCTCGTCCTGCGAGTTTATTATGTACAAAGAGCAGGCCATAAAACACTCATCATTTTTGTTACTCAAACACTGGCTTGGGACAGGCCCTTAACCTGGCAATGCTGGTGACTACGAACAGGCCACATCAGCAAACTGCACACTCACAGGAGGCCGCAAACCCTCTCGCCTCAGAAAATATCATTGTCTGTGGGGGTCTGGTGGCTTAGTGGGTTGATGTGCCCAGTGTAGGGACCTGTGTTTGACCGCATGGTCATAGGTTCAAATCTTGGCAGGTCCACTCAGTCTTTCGTCTTTCTGAGGTCGACAAAATGAGTGCCATTGAGCTGGGTAACAATAAACATCTGTTATTCAGCACCAAGATGCTGACGGGTGAACATGGGCTTTATAAATGCTTATGTTATGTGTACAATGCAGGATGAAATGTGTGACCCTCCTATGTGGGGCAGGAGACCTCTGTCCCAGGATGTCTTACTGTACAGTGAGGAAGGAACATTGGAAAATGTTCAGGCAACCTGTCAAAAGGTGCTTTGAAAACACCTCTGGACAAGACAAAGGATAAAAATTGAATATAATATAAATGCAACCATGAATGGGTTCGTGTGAGCTCTATTATGGGACCTTTGGGGGGAAATGAAAGGCCGACGTTGCATTTCTAGGCATATTTTAATGACTAGCATTGATAACAATTGCATTGGTCTAAAGGCAGATCTAAACACATTGGCACCATTTTGAGTGAACAGACATGGTGTGTGCAAAGATACTGTCCCACTGTCAGTCAGCACTGTGCTGACTGTCCCTGGCTCCTGCGGGATGGACCTTATCGAACAGTCAGCAGGACAGACAGACAAGGTAGGCACAGGTTGTTGGGGAGCATGGGCACCACTCAGGCAGCCAGGGTGCCAATGTGTCCCTTCCACTAGTTGAAAGGAGCTAGAACCAGCCAGACAGACCCCCAACCATTCTTCCAGTGCCTTGGGCTTCGTGTTTTATTTCTGTGTGTGGTTGAATAGGCAGCTTTGATTTTGGGGGGCACAGATTACATTTTCATCATCAGACTCTGACCCAGGAACGATGAGATGGAGGAATAGTGAAGGTCGAGGAGAAAGATAGGGAATTAGTTTAAAAAAAGGATGAACAGAGGGTAGGTTGATGGTCCTGCAAGAGTAAAAAAAAAAAAAACACGAATTGAGAGTGACTGAAGAAAGAGACACACGGTGGAATCACACACAGGCAGCCTTGGTATTCAGCAGGCCCAGCACTCAGTGAGGACAGCCTCCAATGAAACATCTTCAGCCCCTGCACTAATAGTTTTACAAAGTAAGCACTGCTTGGACATCAAACCCCTGGCAGGGAGTTGCAGTGATTCATTTTGGGTCCAGAATGGATCCTCACTCTGGACTGGTCTCTTTCTCTTTAGGTGGCTGCCTGGCCTGCAGAGTGCTTACAGATTGACTGTGCAGGTGACAGGCAGCGTCATTTAAATGATGAAGACTGCTCAAGCAACAGGGGAGAAAGAGTCCCTCTTCTCCTTCAAATGCAGCAGGCCTAGCCTGATTGAACCCCCCCTTTTCATTACGGTAACAAATGCAGGGATCGTCAGCACCCGCCCCACCCCCGCTCTTACCTGTGGCCATTGCGGGGCGGCAAACGCAGGGGCTGCCATGGGTGGCCAAAGGTCTAGCTACGCCACTGGTTCTGGAAACTGAAAAGTTGCATTCTGGGCTCTTCTATTGGCTAAATCAGGGTCTAGTATTTTTGTCCAGGGCTTACGCACCGTGCTTCCAAGCTGATTGGCTGCCTTATTGTCTCAAGAGAAAGCTTCAGAAGTATGGCCGATGGACAACATTTGCCAACGTTATGCCCTCTTAGTGCTAAGAGCTATTAAAGAATAATGTTGTTTAGTTGGGACCATGCGCTTGTCCTCTCTGATGCCCATTGTCCATAGTCCTTGGTCTCCAAGTCTATTTTACAGGCCTAGTCTTTGTGTCCATGCATTAGTGTTGCTCTGTCCTCTTGTCACAGTTCCCGTGACCTTGTTTAATGTTCAGTGCCCTTCTCAGTGACACTCTATGCCTGTATCTCATGTCACAGTGTGCCTCCCAATGTCCAGGGCAGTCACAATGTCCATTTATCAGTGTCCCCACATAAACTGTCCAAATGTCAATGTCCCTGTGACACGGTCCCCATGTCCTAAGACTAAGTGAAGGAGTAAGAGAAGAAATAAGTAGAGATACACGTAGAAGCAAAAGGAACTAAGTGTATTAAGAAGAGGAACTTAGCAGTAAAAGTAAGAGTAACAGTAAGTTGAAGTAAGAATGAAAGTTAATAAAAGTATAAGCAAGAGTGGGACTAAGTCCTTTTGCCAGTTCGCATCCCCATGTCAGTGTCCCGGTGCCAAAATGCTCATCTCAATGCCTGTGTAATTGTCCTGGTGTCACTATTCTAATGGCAGTGTCCCATGTAACCTTCTAAGCCTCAGTGTCAGTGCTTCTCCGTATCCTGGATTATGTACCAGTGGCAGCAACGACCTTCTCATGTACACACTGATGTTCCATTATCAATATTGATAACCCTATGTTCCTGTGTCAATGAATCCATATCAGTCCTCTCACACCCCTGTCCATGTGTCAGTGTCCCTCCCATCAGTATTCATGTGCAAGTATTGCTGCCCCAGTGTGTGTCTTCCCTGGTAGCTCCCAGTGTCAGCTTTGTTGCTCTGGGGCCGGTGATGCACCATCAGTGCCTCTATGCTGATACCTGGTGTTATATTACTTCCTAGTGCTAGTATCCATGTGTTGTAGCATCCTGCATCAGTGTCCCAGTGCTGGTGCTCCAGTGTGTGACTTCCCTGGTAGCTTCCTGGTGTCAGCTTTGGTGCTCTGGGGCCAGTGACGCAGTGTCAGTGCCTCTATGCTGATGCCTGGTGGTATGTTACTTCCTAGTGCTAGTACCCATGTGTTGTAGCATCTTGCATCGGTTTCTCAGTGCTGGTGCCCCAGTGTGTGTCTTCCCTGGTCGCTTCCCGGTGTCAGCTTTGGTGCTCTGGGGCCAGTGACGCAGCGTCAGTGTCTCTATGCTGATGCCTGGTGGTATGTTTCTTCCTAGTGCTATTACGCATGTGTTGTAGCATCCTGCATCAGTGGCTCAGTGCTGGTGCCCCAGTGTGTATCTTCCCTGGTCACTTCCCGGTGTCAGCTTTGGTGCTCTGGGGCCAGTGACGCAGTGTCAGTGCCTCTATGCTGATGCCTGGTGGTATGTTACTTCCTAGTGCTAGTACCCATGTGTTGTAGCATCTTGCATCAGTGTCTCAGTGCTGGTGCCCTTGTGTGTGTCTTCCCTGGTCACTTCCCAGTGTCAACTTTGGTGCTCTGGGGCCAGTGATGCACCGTCAGTGCCTCTATGCTGATACCTGGTGTTATATTACTACCTAGTGCTAGTATCCACGTGTTGTAGCATCCTGCACCAGTGTCACAGTGCTGGTGCCCCAGTGTGTGTCTTCCCTGATAGCTTCCCGGTGTCAGCTTTGGTGCTCTGGGGCCAGTGACGCAGCGTCAGTGCCTTTATGCTGATGCCTGGTGGTATGTTTCTTCCTAGTGTTAGTGTCCATGTGTTGTAGCATCCTGAATTAGTGTCTCACTGCTGGTACCCTTGTGTGTGTCTTCCCTGGTCGCTTCCCGGTGTCAGCTTTGGTGCTCTGGGGCCAGTGACGCAGCATCAGTGCCTTTATGCTGATGCCTGGTGGTATGTTTCTTCCTAGTGTTAGTGTCCATGTGTTGTAGCATCCTGAATTAGTGTCTCACTGCTGGTACCCTTGTGTGTGTCTTCCCTGGTCACTTCCCGGTGTCAGCTTTGGTGCTCTGGGGCCAGTGATGCACCGTCAGTGCCTCTATGCTGATACCTGGTGTTATATTACTACCTAGTGCTAGTATCCACGTGTTGTAGCATCCTGCACCAGTGTCACAGTGCTGGTGCCCCAGTGTGTGTCTTCCCTGATAGCTTCCCGGTGTCAGCTTTGGTGCTCTGGGGCCAGTGACGCAGCGTCAGTGCCTTTATGCTGATGCCTGGTGGTATGTTTCTTCCTAGTGTTAGTGTCCATGTGTTGTAGCATCCTGAATTAGTGTCTCACTGCTGGTTCCCTTGTGTGTGTCTTTCCTGGTCGCTTCCCGGTGTCAGCTTTGGTGCTCTGGGGCCAGTGACGCAGCATCAGTGCCTTTATGCTGATGCCTGGTGGTATGTTTTGTCCTAGTGTTAGTGTCCATGTGTTGTAGCATCCTGCATCAGTGACTCAGTGCTGGTGCCCCAGTGTGTGTCTTCCCTGGTCACTTCCCGGTGTCAGCTTTGGTGCGCTGGGGCCAGTGACGCAGTGTCAGTGCATCTATGCTGATGCCTGGTGGTATGTTACTTCCTAGTGCTAGTACCCATGTGTTGTAGCATCTTGCATCAGTGTCTCAGTGCTGGTGCCCCAGTGTGTGTCTTCCCTGGTCGCTTCCAGGTGTCAGCTTTGGTGCTCCGGGGCCAGCGGCGCAGTGTCAGTGCCTCCATGCTGATACCCGGTGGTATGTTACTTCCTAGTGCTAGTACCCATGTGTTGTAGCATCCTGCACCAGTGTCCCAGTGCTGGTGCCCCAGTGTGTGTCTTCCCTGCCCACTTCCCGGTGTCAGCTTTGGTGCTCTGGGGCCAGTGACGCAGTGTCAGTGCCTCTATACTGATGCCTGGTGATATGTTACTTCCTAGTGCTAGTACCCATGTGTTGTAGCATCTTGCATCAGTGTCTCAGTGCTGGTGCCCTTGTGTGGGTCTTCCATGGTCGCTTCCCGGTGTCAGCTTTGGTGCTCAGGGCCAGTGACGCAGCGTCAGTGCCTCTATGCTGATACCTGGTGTTATATTACTTCTCGTGTTAGTATCCATGTGTTGTAGCATCCTGCATCAGTGACTCAGTGCTGGTGCCCCAGTGTGTGTCTTCCCTGGTAGTTCCCAGTGCCAGCTTTGTTGCTCTGGTGCCAGTGATGCACCGTAGGTGCCTCTATGCTGATACCTGGTGTTATATTACTTCCTAGTGCTAGTATCCACGTGTTGTAGCATCCTGCACCAGTGCACAGTGCTGGTGCCCCAGTGTGTGTCTTCCCTGATAGCTTCCCGGTGTCAGCTTTGGTGCTCTGGGGCCAGTGACGCAGCGTCAGTGCCTTTATGCTGATGCCTGGTGGTATGTTTCTTCCTAGTGTTAGTGTCCATGTGTTGTAGCATCCTGAATTAGTGTCTCACTGCTGGTACCCTTGTGTGTGTCTTCCCTGGTCGCTTCCTGGTGTCAGCTTTGGTGCTCTGGGGCCAGTGATGCAGCGTCAGTTCCGCTATGCTGATGCCTGGTGGTATGTTACTTCCTAGTGTTAATATCCACGAGTTGTAGCATCCTGCATCAGTGACTCAGTGCTGGTGCCCCAGTGTGTGTCTTCCCTGGTCGCTTCCCGGTGTCAGCTTTGGTGCTCTGGGCCAGTGACGCAGCGTCAGTGCCTCTATGCTGATACCTGGTGTTATATTACTTTTCGTGTTAGTATCCATGTGTTGTGGCATCCTGTATCAGTGACTCAGTGCTGGTGCCCCAGTGTGTGTCTTCCCTGGTAGCTCCCAGTGTCAGCTTTGTTGCTCTGGGGCCAGTAATGCACCGTCAGCGCCTCTATGCTGATACCTGGTGTTATATTACTTCCAAGTGCTAGTATCCACGTGTTGTAGCATCCTGCACCAGTGTCACAGTGCTGGTGCCCCAGTGTGTGTCCTCCCTGATAGCTTCCCGATGTCAGCTTTGGTGCTCTGGGCCAGTGACGCAGTGTCAGTGCCTCTATGCTGATGCCTGGTGGTATGTTACTTCCTAGAGTTAGTATCCACGTGTTGTAGCATCCTGCACCAGTGTCACAGTGCTGGTGCCACTGGGTGTGTCTTCCCTGGTCACCTCCCAGTTCCAGCTTTGGTGCTCTGGGGCCAGTGGTGCAGCGTCAGTGCCTTTATACTGATTCCTGGTGATATGCTACTGCCTAGTGCTAGTATCTATGTGTTGTAGCTACCTGCATCAGTGTCTCAGTGCAGGTGCCCCAGTGTGTGTCTTCCCTGGTAGCTCCCAGTGTCAGCTTTGTTGCACTGGGGCTAGTGATGCACCGTCAGTGCCTCTATGCTGATACCTGGTGTTATATTACTTCCTAGTGCTAGTATCCACATGTTGTAGCATCCTGCATCAGTGTCACAGTGCTAGTGCCCCAGTGTGTCTTCACCGATAGCTTCCCGGTGTCAGCTTTGGTGCTCTGGGGCCAGTGACGCAGCATCAGTGCCTCTATGCTGATGCCTGGTGGTATGTTTCTTCCTAGTGTTAGTATCCATGTGTTGTTGCATCCTGCATTAGTGTCTCACTGCTGGTACCCTTGTGTGTGTCTTCCCTGGTCGCTTCCCGGTGTCAGCTTTGGTGCTCTGGGGCCAGAGGTGCAGCGTCAGTGCCTCTATGCTGATGCCTGGTGGTATGTTACTTCCTAGTGTTAGTATCCATGTGTTGTAGCATCCTGCTTCAGTGTCTCAGTGCTAGTGCCCCAGTGTGTGTCTTCACCGATAGCTTCCGATGTCACCTTTGGTGCTTTGTGGCCAGTGATGCAGCATTAGTGCCTCTATGCTGATACCTGGTGTTATGTTACTTCCTAGTGCTAGTATCCACATGTTGTAGCATCCTGCATCAGTGTCACAGTGCTAGTGCCCCAGTGTGTGTCTACACCGATAGCTTCCCGGTGTCAGCTTTGGTGCTCCGGGGCCAGCGACGCAGTGTCAGTGCCTCCATTCTGATACCTGGTGGTATGTTACTTCCTAGTGCTAGTACCCATGTGTTGTAGCATCCTGCACCAGTGTCCCAGTGCTGGTGCCCCAGTGTGTGTCTTCCCTGCCCACTTCCCGGTGTCAGCTTTGGTGCTCTGGGGCCAGTGACACAGTGTCAGTGCCTCTATGCTGATGTCTGGTGGTATGTTACTTCCTAGTGCTAGTACCCATGTGTTGTAGCATCTTGCATCAGTGTCTCAGTGCTGGTGCCCTTGTATGTGTCTTCCCTGGTCGCTTCCCGGTGTCAGCTTTGGTGCTCTGGGGCCAGTGACGCAGCGTCAGTGCCTCTATGCTGATGTCTGGTGGTATGTTTCTTCCTAGTGCTAGTACGCATGTGTTGTAGCATCCTGCATCAGTGACTCAGTGCTGGTGCCCCAGTGTGTGTCTTCCCTGGTCGCTTCCCGGTGTCAGCTTTGGTGCTCTGTGCCAGTGACGCAGCGTCAGTGCCTCTATGCTGATACCTGGTGTTATATTACTTTTCGTGTTAGTATCCATGTGTTGTAGCATCCTGTATCAGTGACTCAGTGCTGGTGCCCCAGTGTGTGTCTTCCCTGGTAGCTCCCAGTGTCAGTTTTGTTGCTCTGGGGCCAGTGATGCACCATCAGCGCCTCTATGCTGATACCCGGTGTTATATTACTTCCTAGTGCTAGTATCCACGTGTTGTAGCATCCTGCACCAGTGTCAAAGTGCTGGTGC
The DNA here is from genome assembly GCA_963921515.1 of Calotriton arnoldi. Lineage (NCBI taxonomy): Eukaryota > Metazoa > Chordata > Amphibia > Caudata > Salamandridae > Calotriton > Calotriton arnoldi. The sequence continues at coordinate 321,359 of CAWUFW010011187.1, forward strand.
CCCAGTGTGTGTTCTCCTGATAGCTTCCCGGTGTCAGCTTTGGTGCTCTGGGGCCAGTGACGCAGTGTCAGTGCCTTTATGCTGATGCCTGGTGGTATGTTTCTTCCTAGTGTTAGTGTCCATGTGTTGTAGCATCCTGAATTAGTGTCTCACTGCTGGTTCCCTTGTGTGTGTCTTCCCTGGTCGCTTCCCGGTGTCAGCTTTGGTGCTCTGGGGCCAGTGGTGCAGCGTCAGTGCCTCTATGCTGATGCCTGGTGGTATGTTACTTCCTAGTGTTAGTATCCACGTGTTGTAGCATCCTGCATCAGTGTCACAGTGCTGGTGCCACTGGGTGTGTCTTCCCTGGTCACCTCCCAGTTCCAGCTTTGGTGCTCTGGGGCCAGTGGTGCAGCGTCAGTGCCTTTATACTGATTCCTGGTAATATGCTACTTCCTAGTGCTAGTATCTATGTGTTGTAGCTACCTGCATCAGTGTCTCAGTGCTGGTGCCCCAGTGTGTGTCTTCCCTGGTCGCTTTCTGGTGTCAGCTTTGGTGCTCTGGGGCCAGTGGTGCAGCGTCAGTGCCTCTATGCTGATGCCTGGTGTTATATTACTTCCTAGTGCTAGTATCCACGTGTTGTAGCATCCTGCACCAGTGTCACAGTGCTGGTGCCCCAGTGTGTGTCCTCCCTGATAGCTTCCCGGTGTCAGCTTTGGTGCTCTGGGGCCAGTGACGCAGTGTCAGTGCCTTTATGCTGATGCCTGGTGGTATGTTTCTTCCTAGTGTTAGTGTCCATGTGTTGTAGCATCCTGAATTAGTGTCTCACTGCTGGTACCCTTGTGTGTGTCTTCCCTGGTCGCTTCCTGGTGTCAGCTTTGGTGCTCTGGGGCCAGTGATGCAGCGTCAGTTCCTCTATGCTGATGCCTGGTGGTATGTTACTTCCTAGTGTTAATATCCACGAGTTGTAGCATCCTGCATCAGTGACTCAGTGCTGGTGCCCCAGTGTGTGTCTTCCCTGGTCGCTTCCCGGTGTCAGCTTTGGTGCTCTGGGCCAGTGACGCAGCGTCAGTGCCTCTATGCTGATACCTGGTGTTATATTACTTTTCGTGTTAGTATCCATGTGTTGTAGCATCCTGTATCAGTGTCACAGTGCTGGTGCCCCAGTGTGTGTCCTCCCTGATAGCTTCCCGGTGTCAGCTTTGGTGCTCTGGGGCCAGTGACGCAGTGTCAGTGCCTCTATGCTGATGCCTGGTGGTATGTTACTTCCTAGTGTTAGTATCCACGTGTTGAAGCATCCTGCACCAGTGTCACAGTGCTGGTGCCACTGGGTGTGTCTTCCTGGTCACCTCCCAGTTCCAGCTTTGGTGCTCTGGGGCCAGTGGTGCAGCGTCAGTGCCTTTATACTGATTCCTGGTGATATGCTACTTCCTAGTGCTAGTATCTATGTGTTGTAGCTGCCTGCATCAGTGTCTCAGTGCTGGTGCCCCAGTGTGTGTCTTCCCTGGTAGCTCCCAGTGTCAGCTTTGTTGCACTGGGGCCAGTGATGCACCGTCAGTGCCTCTATGCTGATACCTGGTGTTATATTACTTCCTAGTGCTAGTATCCACATGTTGTAGCATCCTGCATCAGTGTCACAGTGCTAGTCCCCCAGTGTGTGTCTTCACCGATAGCTTCCCGGTGTCAGCTTTGGTGCTCTGGGGCCAGTGACGCAGCATCAGTGCCTCTATGCTGATGCCTGGTGGTATGTTTCTTCCTAGTGTTAGTATCCATGTGTTGTTGCATCCTGCATTAGTGTCTCACTGCTGGTACCCTTGTGTGGGTCTTCCCTGGTCGCTTCCCGGTGTCAGCTTTGGTGCTCTGGGGCCAGAGGTGCAGCGTCAGTGCCTCTATGCTGATGCCTGGTGGTATGTTACTTCCTAGTGTTAGTATCCATGTGTTGTAGCATCCTGCTTCAGTGTCTCAGTGCTAGTGCCCCAGTGTGTGTCTTCACCGATAGCTTCCCGATGTCACCTTTGGTGCTTTGTGGCCAGTGATGCAGCATTAGTGCCTCTATGCTGATACCTGGTGTTATGTTACTTCCTAGTGCTAGTATCCACATGTTGTAGCATCCTGCATCAGTGTCACAGTGCTAGTGCCCCAGTGTGTGTCTTCACCGATAGCTTCCCGGTGTCAGCTTTGGTGCTCCGGGGCCAGCGGCGCAGTGTCAGTGCCTCCATTCTGATACCTGGTGGTATGTTACTTCCTAGTGCTAGTACCCATGTGTTGTAGCATCCTGCACCAGTGTCCCAGTGCTGGTGCCCCAGTGTGTGTCTTCCCTGCCCACTTCCCGGTGTCAGCTTTGGTGCTCTGGGGCCAGTGACACAGTGTCAGTGCCTCTATGCTGATGTCTGGTGGTATGTTACTTCCTAGTGCTAGTACGCATGTTTTGTAGCATCCTGCATCAGTGACTCAGTGCTGGTGCCCCAGTGTGTGTCTTCCCTGGTCGCTTCCCGGTGTCAGCTTTGGTGCTCTGGGCCAGTGGACGCAGCGTCAGTGCCTCTGTGCTGATACCTGGTGTTATATTACTTTTCGTGTTAGTATCCATGTGTTGTAGCATCCTGTATCAGTGACTCAGTGCTGGTGCCCCAGTGTGTGTCTTCCTGGTAGCTCCCAGTGTCAGTTTTGTTGCTCTGGGGCCAGTGATGCACCATCAGCGCCTCTATGCTGATACCCGGTGTTATATTACTTCCTAGTGCTAGTATCCACGTGTTGTAGCATCCTGCACCAGTGTCACAGTGCTGGTGCCCCAGTGTGTGTCCTCCCTGATAGCTTCCCGGTGTCAGCTTTGGTGCTCTGGGGCCAGTGACGCAGTGTCAGTGCCTTTATGCTGATGCCTGGTTTTATGTTTCTTCCTAGTGTTAGTGTCCATGTGTTGTAGCATCCTGAATTAGTGTCTCACTGCTGGTACCCTTGTGTGTGTCTTCCCTGGTCGCTTCCCGGTGTCAGCTTTGGTGCTCTGGGGCCAGTGGTGCAGCGTCAGTGCCTCTATGCTGATGCCTGGTGGTATGTTACTTCCTAGTGTTAGTATCCACGTGTTGTAGCATCCTGCATCAGTGTCACAGTGCTGGTGCCACTGGGTGTGTCTTCCTGGTCACCTCCCAGTTCCAGCTTTGGTGCTCTGGGGCCAGTGGTGCAGCGTCAGTGCCTTTATACTGATTCCTGGTAATATGCTACTTCCTAGTGCTAGTATCTATGTGTTGTAGCTACCTGCATCAGTGTCTCAGTGCTGGTGCCCCAGTGTGTGTCTTCCTGGTCGCTTCCTGGTGTCAGCTTTGGTGCTCTGGGGCCAGTGGTGCAGCGTCAGTGCCTCTATGCTGATGCCTGGTGGTATGTTACTTCCTAGTGTTAGTATCCATGTGTTGTAGCATCCTGCATTAGTGTCTCAGTGCTGGTGCCCCGGTGTGTGTCTTCCCTGGTAGCTCCCAGTGTCAGCTTTGTTGCTCTGGGGCCAGTGATGCACCGTCAGCGCCTCTATGCTGATACCTGGTGTTATATTACTTCCTAGTGCTAGTATCCACGTGTTGTTGCATCCTGCACCAGTGTCACAGTGCTGGTGCCCCAGTGTGTGTCCTCCCTGATAGCTTCCCGGTGTCAGCTTTGGTGCTCTGGGGCCAGTGACGCAGTGTCAGTGCCTTTATGCTGATGCCTGGTGGTATGTTTCTTCCTAGTGTTAGTGTCCATGTGTTGTAGCATCCTGAATTAGTGTCTCACTGCTGGTACCCTTGTGTGTGTCTTCCCTGGTCGCTTCCTGGTGTCAGCTTTGGTGCTCTGGGGCCAGTGATGCAGCGTCAGTTCCTCTATGCTGATGCCTGGTGGTATGTTACTTCCTAGTGTTAGTATCCACGAGTTGTATCATCCTGCATCAGTGACTCAGTGCTGGTGCCCCAGTGTGTGTCTTCCCTGGTCGCTTCCCGGTGTCAGCTTTGGTGCTCTGGGCCAGTGACGCAGCGTCAGTGCCTCTATGATGATACCTGGTGTTATATTACTTTGTGTGTTAACATCCATGTGTTGTAGCATCCTGCATCAGTGTCTCAGTACTGGTGCCCCAGTGTGTGTCTTCCTGGTCGCTTCCTGGTGTCAGCTTTGGTGCTCTGGGGCCAGTGGTGCAGCGTCAGTGCCTCTATGCTGATGCCTGGTGGTATGTTACTTCCTAGTGTTAGTATCCATGTGTTGTAGCATCCTGCATTAGTGTCTCAGTGCTGGTGCCCCGGTGTGTGTCTTCCCTGGTGGCTCCCAGTGTCAGCTTTGTTGCTCTGGGGCCAGTGATGCACCGTCAGTGCCTCTATGCTGATACCTGGTGTTATATTACTTCCTAGTGCTAGTATCCACATGTTGTAGCATCCTGCATCAGTGTCACAGTGCTAGTGCCCCAGTGTGTGTCTTCACCGATAACTTCCCGGTGTCAGCTTTGGTGCTCTGGGGCCAGTGACGCAGCGTCAGTGCCTCTATGCTGATGCCTGGTGGTATGTTTCTTCCTAGTGTTAGTATCCATGTGTTGTAGCATCCTGCATTAGTATCTCACTGCTGGTACCCTTGTGTGTGTCTTCCTGGTCGCTTCCCGGTGTCAGCTTTGGTGCTCTGGGGCCAGAGGTGCAGCGTCAGTGCCTCTATGCTGATGCCTGGTGGTATGTTACTTCCTAGTGTTAGTATCCATGTGTTGTAGCATCCTGCATCAGTGTCTCAGTGCTAGTGCCCCAGTGTGTGTCTTCACCGATAGCTTCCCGATGTCACCTTTGGTGCTGTGTGGCCAGTGATGCAGCATTAGTGCCTCTATGCTGATACCTGGTGTTATGTTACTTCCTAGTGCTAGTGTCCATGTGTTGTAGCATCCTGCATCAGTGTCTCAGTGTTGGTGCCCCTGTGTGTCTTCCTGGTTGCTTCCCGGTGTCAGCTTTGATGCTCTGGGGCCAGTGACGCAGCGTCAGTGCCTCTTTGATGATACCTGGTGTTATGTTACATCCTAGTGCTAGTATCCACATGTTGTAGCATCCTGCATCAGTGTCGCAGTGCTGGTGCCCCAGTGTGTGTCTTCCCTGGTCGCTTCCTGGTGTCAGCTTTGGTGCTCTGGGGCCAGTGACGCAGCGTCAGTGCCTCTATGCTGATACCTGGTGTTATATTACTTCTCGTGTTAGTATCCATGTGTTGTAGCATCCTGCATCAGTGTCTCAGTGCTGGTGCCCCTGTGTGTCTTCCCTGGTCGCTTCCCGGTGTCAGCTTTGGTGCTCTGGGGCCAGTGGCGCAGCGTCAGTGTCTCTATGATGATACCTGGTGTTATATTACTTTGTGTGTTAACATCCATGTGTTGTAGCATCCTGCATCAGTGTCTCAGTGCTGGTGCCCCTGTGTGTCTTCCCTGGTCGCTTCCCGGTGTCAGCTTTGGTGCTCTGGGGCCAGTGGCGCAGCGTCAGTGTCTCTATGATGATACCTGGTGTTATATTACTTTGTGTGTTAACATACATGTGTTGTAGCATCCTGCATCAGTGTCTCAGTGCTGTTGCCCCAGTGTGTGTCTTCCCTAGTCGCTTCCTGGTGTCAGCTTTGGTGCTCTGGGGCCAGTGACGCAGCGTCAGTGCCTCTATGCTGATACCTGGTGTTATATTACTTCTCGTGTTAGTATCCATGTGTTGTAGCATCCTGCATCAGTGTCTCAGTGCTGGTGCCCCTGTGTGTCTTCCCTGGTCGCTTCCTAATGTCAGCTTTGGTGCTCTGGGCCCAGTGATGCAGTGTCAGTGCCTCTATGCTGATACCTGGTGTTATATTACTTCTCGTGTTAGTATCCATGTGTTGTAGCATCCTGCATCAGTGTCACAGTGCTGGTGCCCCTATGTGTCTTCCCTGGTCGCTTCCTGGTGTCAGCTTTGGTGCTCTGGGGACAGTGATGCAACGTCAGTGCCTCTATGATGATACCTGGTTTTATATTACTTCGTGTGTTAGTATCCATGTGTTGTAGCATCCTGCATCAGTGTCTCAGTGCTGTTGCCCCAGTGTGTGTCTTCCTGGTCGCTTCCTGTTGTCAGCTTTGGTGCTCTAGGGCCAGTGACGCAGTGTCAGTGCCTCTATGCTGATACCTGGTGTTATGTTACATCCTAGTGTTAGTATCCATGTGTTGTAGCATCCTGCATCAGTGTCTCAGTGCTGGTGCCCCTGTGTGTCTTCCTGGTCGCTTCCTGGTGTCAGCTTTGGTGCTCTGGGGCCAGTGACGCAGCGTCAGTGCCTCTATGCTGATACCTGGTGTTATATTACTTTGTGTGTTAGTATCCATGTGTTGTAGCATCCTGCATCAGTGTCTCAGTGCTGTTGCCCCTGTGTGTCTTCCCTGGTTGCTTCCTGGTGTCAGCTTTGGTGCTCTGGGGCCAGTGACGCAACGTCAGTGCCGCTATGATGATACCTGGTGTTATATTACTTCTCGTGTTAGTATCCATGTGTTGTAGCATCCTGCATCAGGGTCTCAGTGCTGGTGCCCCTGTGTGTCTTCCCTGGTCGCTTCCTGGTGTCAGCTTTGGTGCTCTGGGCCAGTGACGCAGCGTCAGTGCCTCTATGCTGATACCTGGTGTTATATTACTTTTCGTGTTAGTATCCATGTGTTGTAGCATCCTGTATCAGTGACTCAGTGCTGGTGCCCCAGTGTGTGTCTTCCCTGGTAGCTCCCAGTGTCAGCTTTGTTGCTCTGGGGCCAGTAATGCACCGTCAGCGCCTCTATGCTGATACCTGGTGTTATATTACTTCCAAGTGCTAGTATCCACGTGTTGTAGCATCCTGCACCAGTGTCACAGTGCAGGTGCCCCAGTGTGTGTCCTCCCTGATAGCTTCCCGATGTCAGCTTTGGTGCTCTGGGGCCAGTGACGCAGTGTCAGTGCCTCTATGCTGATGCCTGGTGGTATGTTACTTCCTAGTGTTAGTATCCACGTGTTGTAGCATCCTGCACCAGTGTCACAGTGCTGGTGCCACTGGGTGTGTCTTCCCTGGTCACCTCCCAGTTCCAGCTTTGGTGCTCTGGGGCCAGTGGTGCAGCGTCAGTGCCTCTATGCTGATACCTGGTGTTATATTACTTCCTAGTGCTAGTATCCACATGTTGTAGCATCCTGCATCAGTGTCACAGTGCTAGTGCCCCAGTGTGTGTCTTCACCGATAGCTTCCCGGTGTCAGCTTTGGTGCTCTGGGGCCAGTGACGCAGCATCAGTGCCTCTATGCTGATGCCTGGTGGTATGTTTCTTCCTAGTGTTAGTATCCATGTGTTGTTGCATCCTGCATTAGTGTCTCACTGCTGGTAACCTTGTGTGTGTCTTCCCTGGTCGCTTCCCGGTGTCAGCTTTGGTGCTCTGGGGCCAGAGGTGCAGCGTCAGTGCCTCTATGCTGATGCCTGGTGGTATGTTACTTCCTAGTGTTAGTATCCATGTGTTGTAGCATCCTGCTTCAGTGTCTCAGTGCTAGTGCCCCAGTGTGTGTCTTCACCGATAGCTTCCCGATGTCACCTTTGGTGCTTTGTGGCCAGTGATGCAGCATTAGTGCCTCTATGCTGATACCTGGTGTTATGTTACTTCCTAGTGCTAGTATCCACATGTTGTAGCATCCTGCATCAGTGTCACAGTGCTAGTGCCCCAGTGTGTGTCTACACCGATAGCTTCCCGGTGTCAGCTTTGGTGCTCCGGGGCCAGCGGCGCAGTGTCAGTGCCTCCATTCTGATACCTGGTGGTATGTTACTTCCTAGTGCTAGTACCCATGTGTTGTAGCATTCTGCACCAGTGTCCCAGTGCTGGTGCCCCAGTGTGTGTCTTCCCTGCCCACTTCCCGGTGTCAGCTTTGGTGCTCTGGGGCCAGTGACACAGTGTCAGTGCCTCTATGCTGATGTCTGGTGGTATGTTACTTCCTAGTGCTAGTACCCATGTGTTGTAGCATCTTGCATCAGTGTCTCAGTGCTGGTGCCCTTGTATGTGTCTTCCCTGGTCGCTTCCCGGTGTCAGCTTTGGTGCTCTGGGGCCAGTGACGCAGCGTCAGTGCCTCTATGCTGATGTCTGGTGGTATGTTTCTTCCTAGTGCTAGTACGCATGTGTTGTAGCATCCTGCATCAGTGACTCAGTGCTGGTGCCCCAGTGTGTGTCTTCCCTGGTCGCTTCCCGGTGTCAGCTTTGGTGCTCTGGGCCAGTGACGCAGCGTCAGTGCCTCTATACTGATACCTGGTGTTATATTACTTTTCGTGTTAGTATCCATGTGTTGTAGCATCCTGTATCAGTGACTCAGTGCTGGTGCCCCAGTGTGTGTCTTCCCTGGTAGCTCCCAGTGTCAGTTTTGTTGCTCTGGGGCCAGTGATGCACCATCAGCGCCTCTATGCTGATACCCGGTGTTATATTACTTCCTAGTGCTAGTATCCACGTGTTGTAGCATCCTGCACCAGTGTCAAAGTGCTGGTGCCCCAGTGTGTGTTCTCCCTGATAGCTTCCCGGTGTCAGCTTTGGTGCTCTGGGGCCAGTGGTGCAGCGTCAGTGCCTCTATGCTGATGCCTGGTGGTATGTTTCTTCCTAGTGTTAGTGTCCATGTGTTGTAGCATCCTGAATTAGTGTCTCACTGCTGGTACCCTTGTGTGTGTCTTCCCTGGTCGCTTCCCGGTGTCAGCTTTGGTGCTCTGGGGCCAGTGGTGCAGCGTCAGTGCCTCTATGCTGATGCCTGGTGGTATGTTACTTCCTAGTGTTAGTATCCACGTGTTGTAGCATCCTGCATCAGTGTCACAGTGCTGGTGCCACTGGGTGTGTCTTCCCTGGTCACCTCCCAGTTCCAGCTTTGGTGCTCTGGGGCCAGTGGTGCAGCGTCAGTGCCTTTATACTGATTCCTGGTAATATGCTACTTCCTAGTGCTAGTATCTATGTGTTGTAGCTACCTGCATCAGTGTCTCAGTGCTGGTGCCCCAGTGTGTGTCTTCCTGGTCGCTTCCTGGTGTCAGCTTTGGTGCTCTGGGGCCAGTGGTGCACCGTCAGTGCCTCTATGCTGATACCTGGTGTTATATTACTTCCAAGTGCTAGTATCCACGTGTTGTAGCATCCTGCACCAGTGTCACAGTGCTGGTGCCCCAGTGTGTGTCCTCCCTGATAGCTTCCCGGTGTCAGCTTTGGTGCTCTGGGGCCAGTGACGCAGTGTCAGTGCCTCTATGCTGATGCCTGGTGGTATGTTACTTCCTAGTGTTAGTATCCACGTGTTGAAGCATCCTGCACCAGTGTCACAGTGCTGGTGCCACTGGGTGTGTCTTCCCTGGTCACCTCCCAGTTCCAGCTTTGGTGCTCTGGGGCCAGTGGTGCAGCGTCAGTGCCTTTATACTGATTCCTGGTGATATGCTACTTCCTAGTGCTAGTATCTATGTGTTGTAGCTGCCTGCATCAGTGTCTCAGTGCTGGTGCCCCAGTGTGTGTCTTCCCTGGTAGCTCCCAGTGTCAGCTTTGTTGCACTGGGGCCAGTGATGCACCGTCAGTGCCTCTATGCTGATACCTGGTGTTATATTACTTCCTAGTGCTAGTATCCACATGTTGTAGCATCCTGCATCAGTGTCACAGTGCTAGTGCCCCAGTGTGTGTCTTCACCGATAGCTTCCCGGTGTCAGCTTTGGTGCTCTGGGGCCAGTGACGCAGCATCAGTGCCTCTATGCTGATGCCTGGTGGTATGTTTCTTCCTAGTGTTAGTATCCATGTGTTGTTGCATCCTGCATTAGTGTCTCACTGCTGGTACCCTTGTGTGGGTCTTCCCTGGTCGCTTCCCGGTGTCAGCTTTGGTGCTCTGGGGCCAGAGGTGCAGCGTCAGTGCCTCTACGCTGATACCTGGTGGTATGTTACTTCCTAGTGTTAGTATCCATGTGTTGTAGCATCCTGCTTCAGTGTCTCAGTGCTAGTGCCCCAGTGTGTGTCTTCACCGATAGCTTCCCGATGTCACCTTTGGTGCTTTGTGGCCAGTGATGCAGCATTAGTGCCTCTATGCTGATACCTGGTGTTATGTTACTTCCAAGTGCTAGTATCCACATGTTGTAGCATCCTGCATCAGTATCACAGGTCTAGTGCCCCAGTGTGTGTCTTCACCGATAGCTTCCCGGTGTCAGCTTTGGTGCTCCGGGGCCAGCGGCGCAGTGTCAGTGCCTCCATTCTGATACCTGGTGGTATGTTACTTCCTAGTGCTAGTACCCATGTGTTGTAGCATCCTGCACCAGTGTCCCAGTGCTGGTGCCCCAGTGTGTGTCTTCCCTGCCCACTTCCCGGTGTCAGCTTTGGTGCTCTGGGGCCAGTGACACAGTGTCAGTGCCTCTATGCTGATGTCTGGTGGTATGTTACTTCCTAGTGCTAGTACGCATGTGTTGTAGCATCCTGCATCAGTGACTCAGTGCTGGTGCCCCAGTGTGTGTCTTCCCTGGTCGCTTCCCGGTGTCAGCTTTGGTGCTCTGGCCAGTGACGCAGCGTCAGTGCCTCTATGCTGATACCTGGTGTTATATTACTTTTCGTGTTAGTATCCATGTGTTGTAGCATCCTGTATCAGTGACTCAGTGCTGGTGCCCCAGTGTGTGTCTTCCCTGGTAGCTCCCAGTGTCAGTTTTGTTGCTCTGGGGCCAGTAATGCACCATCAGCGCCTCTATGCTGATACCCGGTGTTATATTACTTCCTAGTGCTAGTATCCACGTGTTGTAGCATCCTGCACCAGTGTCACAGTGCTGGTGCCACTGGGTGTGTCTTCCCTGGTCACCTCCCAGTTCCAGCTGTGGTGCTCTGGGGCCAGTGGTGCAGCGTCAGTGCCTTTATACTGATTCCTGGTAATATGCTACTTCCTAGTGCTAGTATCTATGTGTTGTAGCTACCTGCATCAGTGTCTCAGTGCTGGTGCCCCAGTGTGTGTCTTCCTGGTCGCTTCCTGGTGTCAGCTTTGGTGCTCTGGGGCCAGTGGTGCAGCGTCAGTGCCTCTATGCTGATGCCTGGTGGTATGTTACTTCCTAGTGTTAGTATCCATGTGTTGTAGCATCCTGCATTAGTGTCTCAGTGCTGGTGCCCCGGTGTGTGTCTTCCCTGGTAGCTCCCAGTGTCAGCTTTGTTGCTCTGGGGCCAGTGATGCACCGTCAGCGCCTCTATGCTGATACCTGGTGTTATATTACTTCCTAGTGCTAGTATCCACGTGTTGTTGCATCCTGCACCAGTGTCCACAGTGCTGGTGCCCCAGTGTGTGTCCTCCCTGATAGCTTCCCGGTGTCAGCTTTGGTGCTCTGGGGCCAGTGACGCAGTGTAAGTGCCTTTATGCTGATGCCTGGTGGTATGTTTCTTCCTAGTGTTAGTGTCCATGTGTTGTAGCATCCTGAATTAGTGTCTAACTGCTGGTACCCTTGTGTGTGTCTTCCCTGGTCGCTTCCTGGTGTCAGCTTTGGTGCTCTGGGGCCAGTGATGCAGCGTCAGTTCCTCTATGCTGATGCCTGGTGGTATGTTACTTCCTAGTGTTAGTATCCACGAGTTGTAGCATCCTGCATCAGTGACTCAGTGCTGGTGCCCCAGTGTGTGTCTTCCCTGGTCGCTTCCCGGTGTCAGCTTTGGTGCTCTGGGCCAGTGACGCAGCGTCAGTGCCTCTATGATGATACCTGGTGTTATATTACTTTGTGTGTTAACATCCATGTGTTGTAGCATCCTGCATCAGTGTCTCAGTACTGGTGCCCCAGTGTGTGTCTTCCCTGGTCGCTTCCTGGTGTCAGCTTTGGTGCTCTGGGGCCAGTGGTGCAGCGTCAGTGCCTCTATGCTGATGCCTGCTGGTATGTTACTTCCTAGTGTTAGTATCCATGTGTTGTAGCATCCTGCATTAGTGTCTCAGTGCTGGTGCCCCGGTGTGTGTCTTCCCTGGTGGCTCCCAGTGTCAGCTTTGTTGCTCTGGGGCCAGTGATGCACCGTCAGTGCCTCTATGCTGATACCTGGTGTTATATTACTTCCTAGTGCTAGTATCCACATGTTGTAGCATCCTGCATCAGTGTCATAGTGCTAGTGCCCCAGTGTGTGTCTTCACCGATAACTTCCGGTGTCAGCTTTGGTGCTCTGGGGCCAGTGACGCAGCGTCAGTGCCTCTATGCTGATGCCTGGTGGTATGTTTCTTCCTAGTGTTAGTATCCATGTGTTGTAGCATCCTGCATTAGTATCTCACTGCTGGTACCCTTGTGTGTGTCTTCCCTGGTCGCTTCCCGGTGTCAGCTTTGGTGCTCTGGGGCCAGAGGTGCAGCGTCAGTGCCTCTATGCTGATGCCTGGTGGTATGTTACTTCCTAGTGTTAGTATCCATGTGTTGTAGCATCCTGCATCAGTGTCTCAGTGCTAGTGCCCCAGTGTGTGTCTTCACCGATAGCTTCCCGATGTCACCTTTGGTGCTGTGTGGCCAGTGATGCAGCATTAGTGCCTCTATGCTGATACCTGGTGTTATGTTACTTCCTAGTGCTAGTGTCCATGTGTTGTAGCATCCTGCATCAGTGTCTCAGTGTTGGTGCCCCTGTGTGTCTTCCCTGGTTGCTTCCCGGTGTCAGCTTTGATGCTCTGGGGCCAGTGACGCAGCGTCAGTGCCTCTTTGATGATACCTGGTGTTATGTTACATCCTAGTGCTAGTATCCACATGTTGTAGCATCCTGCATCAGTGTTGCAGTGCTGGTGCCCCAGTGTGTGTCTTCCTGGTCGCTTCCTGGTGTCAGCTTTGGTGCTCTGGGGCCAGTGACGCAGCGTCAGTGCCTCTATGCTGATACCTGGTGTTATATTACTTCTCGTGTTAGTATCCATGTGTTGTAGCATCCTGCATCAGTGTCTCAGTGCTGGTGCCCCTGTGTGTCTTCCCTGGTCGCTTCCCGGTGTCAGCTTTGGTGCTCTGGGGCCAGTGGCGCAGCGTCAGTGTCTCTATGATACCTGGTGTTATATTACTTTGTGTGTTAACATCCATGTGTTGTAGCATCCTGCATCAGTGTCTCAGTGCTGTTGCCCCAGTGTGTGTCTTCCCTGGTCGCTTCCTGGTGTCAGCTTTGGTGCTCTGGGGCCAGTGACACAGCGTCAGTGCCTCTATGCTGATACCTAGTGTTATATTACTTCTCGTGTTAGTATCCATGTGTTGTAGCATCCTGCATCAGTGTCTCAGTGCTGGTGCCCCTGTGTGTCTTCCCTGGTTGCTTCCTGATGTCAGCTTTGGTGCTCTGGGCCCAGTGATGCAGTGTCAGTGCCTCTATGCTGATACCTGGTGTTATATTACTTCTCGTGTTAGTATCCATGTGTTGTAGCATCCTGCATCAGTGTCACAGTGCTGGTGCCCCTATGTGTCTTCCCTGGTCGCTTCCTGGTGTCAGCTTTGGTGCTCTGGGGACAGTGATGCAACGTCAGTGCCTCGATGATGATACCTGGTTTTATATTACTTCGTGTGTTAGTATCCATGTGTTGTAGCATCCTGCATCAGTGTCTCAGTGCTGTTGCCCCAGTGTGTGTCTTCCCTGGTCGCTTCCTGTTGTCAGCTTTGGTGCTCTAGGGCCAGTGACGCAGTGTCAGTGCCTCTATGCTGATACCTGGTGTTATGTTACATCCTAGTGTTAGTATCCATGTGTTGTAGCATCCTGCATCAGTGTCTCAGTGCTGGTGCCCCTGTGTGTCTTCCCTGGTCGCTTCCTGGTGTCAGCTTTGGTGCTCTGGGGCCAGTGACGCAGCGTCAGTGCCTCTATGCTGATACCTGGTGTTATATTACTTCGTGTGTTAGTATCCATGTGTTGTAGCATCCTGCATCAGTGTCTCAGTGCTGGTGCCCCTGTGTGTCTTCCCTGGTTGCTTCCTGGTGTCAGCTTTGGTGCTCTGGGGCCAGTGACGCAACGTCAGTGCCGCTATGATGATACCTGGTGTTATATTACTTCTCGTGTTAGTATCCATGTGTTGTAGCATCCTGCATCAGGGTCTCAGTGCTGGTGCCCCTGTGTGTCTTCCCTGGTCGCTTCCTGGTGTCAGCTTTGGTGCTCTGGGGCCAGTGACGCAGCGTCAGTGCCTCTATGCTGACACCTGGTGTTATATTACTTCTCGTGTTAGTATCCATGTGTTGTAGCATCCTGCATTAGTGTCTCAGTGCTGGTGCCCCGGTGTGTGTCTTCCCTGGTGGCTCCCAGAGTCAGCTTTGTTGCTCTGGGGCCAGTGATGCACCGTCAGTGCCTCTATGCTGATACCTGGTGTTATATTACTTCCTAGTGCTAGTATCCACATGTTGTAGCATCCTGCATCAGTGTCATAGTGCTAGTGCCCCAGTGTGTGTCTTCACCGATAACTTCCCGGTGTCAGCTTTGGTGCTCTGGGGCCAGTGACGCAGCGTCAGTGCCTCTATGCTGATGCCTGGTGGTATGTTTCTTCCTAGTGTTAGTATCCATGTGTTGTAGCATCCTGCATTAGTATCTCACTGCTGGTACCCTTGTGTGTGTCTTCCTGGTCGCTTCCCGGTGTCAGCTTTGGTGCTCTGGGGCCAGAGGTGCAGCGTCAGTGCCTCTATGCTGATGCCTGGTGGTATGTTACTTCCTAGTGTTAGTATCCATGTGTTGTAGCATCCTGCATCAGTGTCTCAGTGCTAGTGCCCCAGTGTGTGTCTTCACCGATAGCTTCCCGATGTCACCTTTGGTGCTGTGTGGCCAGTGATGCAGCATTAGTGCCTCTATGCTGATACCTGGTGTTATGTTACTTCCTAGTGCTAGTGTCCATGTGTTGTAGCATCCTGCATCAGTGTCTCAGTGTTGGTGCCCCTGTGTGTCTTCCCTGGTTGCTTCCCGGTGTCAGCTTTGATGCTCTGGGGCCAGTGACGCAGCGTCAGTGCCTCTTTGATGATACCTGGTGTTATGTTACATCCTAGTGCTAGTATCCACATGTTGTAGCATCCTGCATCAGTGTTGCAGTGCTGGTGCCCCAGTGTGTGTCTTCCCTGGTCGCTTCCTGGTGTCAGCTTTGGTGCTCTGGGGCCAGTGACGCAGCGTCAGTGCCTCTATGCTGATACCTGGTGTTATATTACTTCTCGTGTTAGTATCCATGTGTTGTAGCATCCTGCATCAGTGTCTCAGTGCTGGTGCCCCAGTGTGTGTCTTCCCTGGTCGCTTCCTGGTGTCAGCTTTGGTGCTCTGGGGCCAGTGACACAGCGTCAGTGCCTCTATGCTGATACCTAGTGTTATATTACTTCTCGTGTTAGTATCCATGTGTTGTAGCATCCTGCATCAGTGTCTCAGTGCTGGTGCCCCTGTGTGTCTTCCCTGGTCGCTTCCTGATGTCAGCTTTGGTGCTCTGGGCCCAGTGATGCAGTGTCAGTGCCTCTATGCTGATACCTGGTGTTATATTACTTCTCGTGTTAGTATCCATGTGTTGTAGCATCCTGCATCAGTGTCACAGTGCTGGTGCCCCTATGTGTCTTCCCTGGTCGCTTCCTGGTGTCAGCTTTGGTGCTCTGGGGACAGTGATGCAACGTCAGTGCCTCTATGATGATACCTGGTTTTATATTACTTCGTGTGTTAGTATCCATGTGTTGTAGCATCCTGCATCAGTGTCACAGTGCTGGTGCCCCTGTGTGTTCCTTCCCTGGTCGCTTCCTGGTGTCAGCTTTGGTGCTCTGGGGCCAGTGACGCAACTTCAGTGCCTCTATGGTGATACCTGGTGTTATATTACTTCTCGTGTTAGTATCCATGTGTTGTAGCATCCTGCATCAGTGTCACAGTGCTGGTGCCCCTGTGTGTCTTCCCTGGTCGCTTCCTGGTGTCAGCTTTGGTGCTCTGGGGCCAGTGACGCAACGTCAGTGCCTCTATGATGATACCTGGTTTTATATTACTTTGTGTGTTAGTACCCATGTGTTGTAGCATCCTGCATCAGTGTCTCAGTGCTGTTGCCCCAGTGTGTGTCTTCCCTGGTCGCTTCCTGTTGTCAGCTTTGGTGCTCTAGGGCCAGTGACGCAGTGTCAGTGCCTCTATGCTGATACCTGGTGTTATGTTACATCCTAGTGTTAGTATCCATGTGTTGTAGCATCCTGCATCAGTGTCTCAGTGCTGGTGCCCCAGTGTGTGTCTTCCCTGGTCACTTCCTGGTGTCAGCTTTGGTGCTCTGGGGCCAGTGACGCAGCGTCAGTGCCTCTATGCTGATACCTGGTGTAATATTACTTCTCGTGTTAGTATCCATGTGTTGTAGCATCCTGCATCAGTGTCTCAGTGCTGGTGCCCCTGTGTGTCTTCCCTGGTCGCTTCCTGGTGTCAGCTTTGGTGCTCTGGGGCCAGTGTTGCAGCGTCAGTGCCTCTATGGTGATACCTGGTGTTATATTACTTCTCGTGTTAGTATCCATGTGTTGTAGCATCCTGCATCAGTGTCTCAGTGCTGGTGCCCCTGTGTGTCTTCCCTGGTCGCTTCCTGGTGTCAGCTTTGGTGCTCTGGGGCCAGTGACGCAGCGTCAGTGCCTCTATGCTAATACCTGGTGTTATAATACTTTGTGTGTTAGTATCCGTGTGTTGTAGCATCCTGCATAAGTGTCTCAGTGCTGGTGCCCCAGTGTGTGTCTTCCCTGGTCAATCCTGGTGTCAGCTTTGGTGCTCTGGGGCCAGTGACGCAGCGTCAGTGCCTCTATGCTGATACCTGGTGTTATATTACTTCTCGTGTTAGTATCCATGTGTTGTAGCATCCTGCATCAGTGTCCCAGTGCTGGTGCCCCAGTGTGTGTCTTCCCTGGTCGCTTCCTGGTGTCAGCTTTGGTGCTCTGGGGCCAGTGACGCAGCGTCAGTGCCTCTATGCTGATACCTGGTGTTATATTACTTCTCGTGTTAGTATCCATGTGTTGTAGCATCCTGCATCAGTGTCTCAGTGCTGGTGCCCCTGTGTCAGCTTCTCATCTTTAGTATTTGTGGACTAGTTGGAGTTCCTGGGTCAGTATCCCCAGGTCAGTGTTAGTGCACGCGTCAGTGTCCCTCTTTTTGTTTCCCCCATCAGTGTTCCAGTATCAAAATCAGTGCCCTATTTCTCTATGTACCCAGTGTCAGTGTCCCATCATCAATGTCCCCATATCAGTTCTTTTTGTGTCATTGTCCAGGTCCCATTGGACACTATACGGTTCTTTGTCCGATGGCTGTCCCGCCCACCTCGCATGAGTGTTATTATACTGTCTGGTTTCGAAGAATTCCCTTGGGATACCCAAGATGAATCAAGCCCCACCTTGAAGATCTTCCGGGCAGGTGTAGATGACGCATGGACCGTGACAATGATGAGTACAACAACAGCTAAGGAGGGTTATCGATAAGTACGCTAGGCACTGTCACCATGCCCATCAATATCTTCTCAATCCTCATCCAGGAGAACTATCTTAGCAGAAAGATCTTCAGAGCATATGCCCAAAAATAAAGAGCTTTTACACACAGATCTACTGCAACACCAAGTGATACTTTATTGTGTAATCAACCTTAGCTCTGTGTGATGAATCCATCTGTACTTGCCTCACAAAAGTATGTACTGATGGCCACGTGGCTATCTTGAAAACGTCAATGAGAGCACCTTGGATGCCCAAGAGGAAGGGGATGTGCACCAATGAACAAGTCAACATCTGGGAGGGCCTTCCTCCCCTAACCTTGTACCAAACCTTTTAAGCTGTCAGACTTGCAAAAGGGTTTACATTTCTCCAGACAGCAGAGGAACACCACCCTTGCACCCAGCATATGCTAAGACTGGTCATCCGAAGGAAAAGAGTCTGAGAATGAAGATGGGGCAGGAGGGCCTCCAGAGACCTGTGAAAGGAGGAGTTGAACGTTCTTATAATTGGCTCCTCACAGAGGACACATGGATCAGTAACAAGCATTGTTAATGCCAAAAGGTCTGGCTTGTTTTTAGATGTATGGGTTTGTGTTATGTTGTAATTGTTGTGAATTGTGTGATATGTTTGGATTCACTAATAAACAACACACATACAACACCCATAAGTATGCAGAAAATGCTCTGATGCATGCACTCGGATACACATATGCACACAGTCAGGAAACTCAGACAAGCACATGCAGACATGGGTGAACATGGATGGAGTTATAGCCCTGGGCTTGGATACAGGGATGACTGGATGGATGGTTGATCCTGGGTGCATGTGATAGTACGCCAGTGCATATATGGCCCAGTTCATTGCAAAGCTGGAAGGATATAGGTGTGGATGAATGGATGGATGAATCGCTGAATGTTTGGGTGTGGGTGGATTGCGGACGAAAGGAGAAGGTTGGAGCGATAGAAATATGAGTAAATAGGAGTAAGTAGAAGTAGGAGTAAATGTGAGTAAAAGTAAGCGTAAGCATGAGTATTCCAAAATACGAGTATGTGTTGTATAAGTAAAATCAGACATAATGTGGCGTAAGAGTAAGCATACGCATGAGAATTTAGTAGTAGGTATTAGGATAAGCTATATATATGAGTAAAAATAGGCATAACCTCAAGTAGAAGCATGAAGGAGTAAGTATAAGACTTAGAGTAGGTGTAAAATTAAGGGTAAGTAGATGTAGGAGTTGGGAGGAGTAACAGTAGGCCTGAGTAGAAGTAATTTGGACTAATAAAAAATAACCGTAGGAGGAACAGTAAGCATTATGAATGCAACAATAAGGAAGAACAGTAGGGCTGTAAAGGGTTGAGAGAAGAAATAAATAGCAGTAAAAATAGGAGGAAGATTTGGAATAAATATAGAAGTAAAACTATAAGTAACAATGGAGAAAGTAGGACCAATTAGACAAAAGAGTAAGTATACGTAGGAGTAAGGGTAGGGGTAGGAAGTAATAAATTGGGAGTGAGTGCAGGAGTAAGACTAAGTGTAGGAGTAAGAGAAAGCATAAGTAGAAATACAAGTAGAAGCTAATGGAACTAAGTGTATTAACAAGAGCAATTTAGCTGTAAAAGTAATAGTAACAGTAAGTTTAAGTAAGAATGGAAGTAAATAAATGTATATTTAAGAGTAGGACTAAGTGCAAGTGTAGGCGAGAGAGTTGGAGCAACATTAAGCATAGGAGTAAGAGTAGTAAAAAGAGGGTGTAAGAGTGTCAATAAAAACAAGAACAGGAACAAATAGACGAAAGTAGCAGCAAGTAGGAAATGACATAAAATGGAAACAAATCTAAAACATCTAAACAGGCTTTGTCTTGCCTAACTCAAAAACTGAGCAAATCCATATTAGACAACATCAAGCTAAACTATGACCTCCTGACATTCCAGTCTGAAAACACATTTTTTCAAACTTTACCTCTTTGTGTGTTACCTGATATGTCACAAAGTTACTGGAGTAAATGCATGCAGTTTCTCTTGTGATATTATAACTAATCACAATAACTAACAATGCCACTTTGATTAAATACTAACGAGCGTGCTACTCACTGTAAAGCGCTTCAACGCCGGGTCAGGGGTAGTAAGCGCTAGATAAGCCAATTTTTCAGGCTTCAATGCAATTATACTTTTAAACATGGCTATTTTGTTGAAGCCTCAATATTAACATAAGGTCTAGTAGCCAGGGGCTACCCACCAAAGATTCTGAAAGCTGCTATGAAAAGACCATGGCTCTCCCAGAGGGGGGAACTGTTGACCACACAAACAAAATCTAAATTTGATAAATTCGAGTGCCACAAGTTTTTGCCCTCAGACTAATAAGATTGTGAAAATCCTCAAAAACCATTGAAAGAGCTGCAATCAAGTGATCTTGAGCTTGACCTAAAAACATGGCAGTGACTTTAGAGGCCACGTGGTACATTCTGGAAGCAGAGAATCTTTGACAAAGACTAAAAGAGAAACTGCTTTAAGTTTCCCACCAATTAATGCGCATCACAAGTGTGGCCACTGTGCCACATGAAGCTCTACATTAACACCAAGAACTTTATTCACAACTATATAAGACAGGACCTTAATGGAAGGAAAGCCCAAGTCTGGCCACTTACAAAGCCTCCTAAGTGCAGTGCCCCTTACAGGCTCTACCTATATTCAAGACATGAAAAATGCCTGGATCACAATGGATTGAATCAGGACAATATAGACTTTTTGCAAATCTAAACCCTAAAAGAAATGCTCATGTTGTCAGATTCATAATATACTGTAACAGTACAATTTTAGATACCATCACATCAAATTTATTTGGGTTGCGCGCTATTGATGTGGAAATACGAAAGTGATCTGGTAGCGAAAAAAGAAAAGTGATATTTAAATTTGGGAAGTCAAGAGCATCAATTGCTTAGTATGTCGTTAACCTAACCAGAAATAAGAATTTACCAATAGGAACACAAAAACAAAAGATTTGGATGGAAAGGCCTCACCCCTATACTCTTAGTATGCTTCATCATTGGCCAGTCCGCCCTACCGTGCTAAGATAGTACCAACACAGTGGTCTCACCCTCTCAAAGAGGGAGAACAGAATAAATACTTCTGGTCATACAAGGGGTCCAGATATATTTCTAAAACTACCTCTGTGTAAACCAAAGGTATTCCCTTTATTCAGTGAGTGCACAGGGTAGGATTAAAATGTAAAACTGGATGTCACAGTGAGTTAATGTCTCGCATATCCAACATAACCCCCACCTCTCAACATGTTTCAGCCACAAAAAGATCCCTCTGGAGGGGGTCTAGGGCCTTCATCAGAGCAACACAGGTACCCTTACAGTCCGTCCTACTACCGTGTACGTGCATACAGGCAAGAGTAAGTCTTACCTGTACCCGTCCAGAAGGTTTTTTCTACCTGTAAGTGATAAAAGAAAATTATCATTATTCATGAATGGATTACTTTGTTTGTTTTTTCTTTTATATCATACAAAGGTAATTGCCAATACATATTAACAGTTGGCGCATAACTCATGTCACACTCGTGAAAAACACAATCCCTGACAATGTCTCTAGACCCCATTGGAGGGATCTTTTTGTGGCCAAAACATGTTGGCAGATGATGGTTATGTTGGATGTTCGACACATTAACGCATGGTGATATCCAGTTTTGCATTTTAATCCTATCCTGTGCACCCACTGAATAAAGGGAATGGGGGGGATTACACAGAGGTTGTTTTAGAAATATATCTGGGCCCCTTGTATGACCAGAAGCATTTATTCTGTTCTACCTCTTTGAGACCACTGTGGTGGTACTATCTTAGCACAGAAGGACAGACAGGAAAATGAGGCATGCTATGAGACTGTGGGTGAGGTATTTTTAGCCATTTTTTTGGTTTTGTGTTCCCATCTGTAAAGTCTTTTTTCTGGTTAGGTTAACGACAAGCTAAGTTGCTGTACCTTTTTGTGGTTGTGAGTTTGTTGTGCAGGGTGCATGGCAGTATAAAAACCTCTAGCTCTTTTTCGTGTGATATAATCATTTGTCTATTGCCATATTGTGAGCTTCAGCCCTGATGAAGCAACTGAATTATTGTGTTTGTTGCAAAACACGTGTTGACTTCTGTCTTGTTTTTTACAATTCATTTAATCTTACTGTTTCAAAAATTCAAATACAAATGAAAATCAGTATTTAATTTTGAAGCCTCAAACTTGTCTATTTATGTAGGACAGGAACTTACTCAATCTGTGACTCTACACATGTGGTTTACTGTATATGTTGTCCACGCGGTTTGACCTATATAGGTCAGACCATGGAAGTCGTAGGCTAACACAGGAGCAGCGTCACCTCTGCACCACTGTTAACACACTTTTTTGAGAAAGGCCATCCGAAGAACATATCTGTTGGTAAGTAATAGAGTTTGCCAGAAACAAACCGGCTGTAAATCCTAAAAAGGGTGAAGCGCACGTGGATATTCGGGAGCGACTCAATCGAAACTGGATTCAACACCACGAATGAATGGTGCAGCGGTGTTAAAGATTTACATAATGGTCAGCAGAATTTATACAAAATGACATCATATTAGGAATAGATGCACTGAATAAAGAGACACTGAATAATTGTATCTAGAATATGAATGACTAAACACTGCTATAGTCTATATATAATCTAATATTCCTTTAGTTGAGTTTCGATGTTCAATTTTAACATTCAGAGACAATTACTAATAAATTACTTTGTTTCCCTAGCAATTAACCTTTACAATGGAAGCTGTTCCCACAATATTGTATAGTTAAGTGTGTCATGCATTTTAGTGTTTTAAGTTATTTGTTTAGCAATTAGTGTTCGTAATATATATATAATATGTACTCTTAAATTTGAGAGGTAATTTATGCTCAAACAGGCATAGTCTACGCCATCTTTGTGAGTCAGGCAGTTTAAGGTGCTGGTTCAGTACCATATTATGTGTGTAGTATTTTATTTTAGTTATGTAAAGTAATACTCTATTAACCGTTGTTCATAATTTTGTAAATGCTAAAGAATTTACGAGGTGGTAATTTATGCCCAGGAAAGCGTAATCTATCACCATCCTTCCTAGTCAGGCCATTTTATGGTGTCGGCCATCTTGTAAAATATATCTAATGCCCCATATCTCTTTATCTCTTCTGCGTCAGACAGTGTCGGTTGCATTTCCGGCCCCAGTGTCTGGCCGCTTCACTTGACCGTGCATCAAATAACCTCTTGTCTGGATTACTTAGGGATCGGTTGCACCGTTCAACCTACTCTTGCATGGCCACACTATCAATCAGGACATCGCATCCGATGGACTTGAATTTTTTCACATACATTCGCCCTATATTTTTTGACCATGCTAAAGGCACTGTGTGCTTTTTAATTAAACCCTACTTTACTGGATTCCAAAAGTGGTGCTGGTGTCCTAAATTTAGTACCTGTGCTATATCTTATACCTTTCATGAACTGCCCAATCGCAGTCTACCATTTATTGGGGAGATAATTTTGTTTACTACTCCTTAATAACAAGGATTTTATTAAACCTGAGTGTTTTATACATTTAATGAAGATTAATCATCATCCTTTCAGTTGAGTCTTACCCAGTTGGTCCTGTGAGTATATCATTTGGCTTTTTTACTAACTGTGGTTGACCTTCCACCTTGGTGGATCACTAGCGATCTCGTGTTTCTTTTCATACATTATTGCTACTGCCTGAAAGGTCCTATGAGTATACTCTTCAGCTGCACGGATGTGTGGCGTTTTTGCTTTAAGGAAAGGGGCATTTTCATGTCCTGTCACGGGGTGTGAGAACATTACATAATGGTAATAGACACCTCCCCCAGAATACATGACCTAGGTATGGTCTTATTATCTGGCTTGTTACAGGCATTCTGTTAATTTTTTACGTGTCCTGATGATGACCTTGTTTATAACCTGGCAAAAATCAAAAGAGAGTGGGACCGTGTGTTCTGGAGCGATCTCAATAGAAACAATCTGCTATTTTCGGTCGATGGTATATGCTTTGCCATTGGCGTACTAATAGTCGGTAGCATCATCATTGGGTCTTGTTTCCGCCACCAGGAGGTAATCCCTCTGATTCGAGAGATTAGTTGGGATCCACATATGAAAGGTGATCTAAAATTACCTCTTATTTAAATGATTTGCTAAAAAAACTAGATAAGGGTAAACAAAAGTGGATGTGAAAATGGGGTGCACAATGTGTCTCTCACAACAAGTAGTAAAAAGTGGTCTACATGTTTCAGCCTGCCTGCGCCCTCACTGGATCGATGGCTTTCATCAGGACCAATATTTTAATGGATCCCTTTTGTTTCCCACGTCAGGAGGAACACTGTCCCCTGAAATGTTTTATGTTCTGGTTTAATTCATTCCGGATAGAGAGAAAACACTGTTCTCAGCTGAAATGAGAAGAAGAAAATGAAAACGAAAAACAGAATGCAATATAAACAAAACTGTCTTAGTTTAGTACACACATTTATTTATGTGTAGGTTTGTGACATGCCCTGATGATGATTAATTGATTTATAGAGTGTATCATTGTACTCTCATCTCTCTTATTCATATTCACATACATTTGAGCCAAGTTTTTTTGTTCCAAATCCATGTAGCTCTGCTCTTTGTTCTGGCGTGTTGTTATCATATGTATTTCTTGTTCCTCAGTGGAATGTTATATGAGGACTTTCAACTCAAAGTTTCTCATATACAATTTTTAATGTTAATAATTCATCGTTTATTTTGGGAGGGTCGTGTTTTTTTTTACCCTTCTTGGTACAGATTATTTATTGCCTTATGTTATGATGATGAACGTTTCCACGTTATTAAGCCTACCCGTATACTTGTAGGTCATGACTAGCCCCAACTGTGTTAGGTCTGATGTACGTATTGTTTAGTGACCACGACTGAGGAATCTATTGTGGATCTTTTTGTTTCTCTCCCGTAAAGTAAGGGGTAAGAGCTCTGTAAATGTACTGTGTTCGGGAAAAATAAACCGCACTTATTGTGAAGTATTTGCTATGTGTCGTAGTCCACAGGTTTTAATGTGGTTATGCCAGTAATATAGTAGATGCAGTTATGAGCGTACCATACCCGTAAAACATGGGTCACGTGAATAATGCATTAGAGACTTTTAGGGGTTTTAAAGTAACTTGTCCTTGTTAAACAGGGCACCATAGGTTCCGGGGGAAGCGGTATGGCCTCCCTCCTTAAACGGGGAAAAATGGAAGGTCGCAGGTTATTGTAAACATCGCGGAACAGAAATGGATACATCCGCATTACGAGACCCTGCTTATGATAAAAGCGGGCGATCGTGATCTTAACGAATAGGGGCAGACTTACTTATAGGTGCAGCTCGTCCTCTTTGGTCCGGTCTCTTCCGTCCTGGATGTTACCTGACAGGGCTCCCTGTGCCGTATTTATACAACGTCTGCAACGATTGGCTTAGGCAGATTTAGTAGACAGAGAAGATAGACTTCTAAAAAATAGGCACTTATTCTTTTCTCAAAAATTATTTTTCATTTTAAATAAACTTGGACAGAGACTGGTATATTGGAAGTCTGTTGAGAAACTTAGTATCATGGTTTCATTCATTGTCTGTTCTGTATCGCGTTTCAGGTCATTGAAAAGTTGTCATATGTTATAGGTGCCATATCTGTGAGTGGAATATTAGCCACTATATAAAAACTCACTGTTTAGTAGTAATGCAGTTTGTGCGGGGACGATGGGGCCTCTATAACTGATTCACTATATAATTCAGTCATGATCGTGCACTCTCATCAAAGATTAAGGTGGGGAAAAAAGAGAATTCTCTCTACTTGGGGTAGATTTGCTTCCTTGATCATATCTTATCCCTTCAAGTCTTCCGGGATTTGCTTGACTTGAGGTTTGGGTATGTGCTATTGATTAACATTCTTGGGATGTTGGTCTTGGAGTTGACCATCATTCATTAGTGTCCTTGGGGATAGTTGTGATCTTAGTTGGTCTTTTTTAGTTCCTCTAAAGGCGATGGTTCTTTATGTAATCACATGGTTATCTGGTCACTTGATTCGCTGGAGAAGCCTTCCATACTTGGGGTGCAGTTGCTTCTCCAGAGAGGAAGGTTGATATTACTTTTATTATCTTTTGATGTTGTTTCTAGATGGGTTTTAGTATCTTTCCTCCAGGGATTGGTGTTTCACCTGATCATTCTCTCTCCTTTCATGTTATACTGGTGGCTCTTAGCTAGAGGCCTGAGTATCTTGTTATCAGTTAAAGATCTTGGGGTGTCGCTTTTAGGATGATTAGAGTTGTCCTCAGTTTACTTGTCTCCTCAGAACAGTTGTGGTCTTGGCTGATATTATTTTAAAATCTTCTCAGGGCAGCTCGGTGTGCAACAGTTCTTTGTGTGAGCACATGGTCATCTGGTCATTTGATTCCATGGAATTTGGTAATTGAGCCCACTGTGGAAGGTTCCCAGATGGTAAATCCATTGTTGTTCCTTCTGAAGTAAATTTCTTTCTGAGTTTGTGTCCGCATATTCTAGAGTCTCTAGTACAACCCATTGGATATCGTTAGGACAATGTCCTACATAGAGGAAATGGTTACTCATTTTTGTTGTAGACCTTTTTGCACCTGATGTTGCTTCTTTGTTCACAGATGCAAGTTTTAATCTTTCTGCAGGTCATTCCAATATAGCGCAGGTTACAGGGACATATGATCATGTAAACTTGGGAGTACAGACCAGAAACAAAACCAAAGATCAACTCCCAGAGGCGAGCCACAAAAATCGCTGATCTAAAGACCGAAATTCCCTTGAACGAAGATCGAACCACGGTTCTCAATAAAGGACTAGGCTTTATCCCAACACCTACTTTCAACAAATTCTGCCTACATGGAGAAGTAGCCAAATTTTGTCGAACATTAAAACTCAATGCCTTGTTTAACAACCAAGAAAGAATGACAAGAGAAGGGGGCATCAATCTAAGATTAGTGTGTGTGTCAGTGTGTGCCTGAGTGAGTTATTGGATGCATTAATGTTTGGCTGGCTGTGTCAGTGTCTGCAATGCTGTATGCCTGGGTTAGTCAGTGTCTGCATTGGTAAGTACCTGGGTGTGTCACTGTGTGCCTGGGTGTGTTATTTGATGCATCAGTGTTTGACTGGATGTGTCAGTGGCTGTATTGGTGTGTAGTTGGGTGTGCCAGTGACTGTATCACTTTGTGTCTAGGTGTGTCAGTGGCTGTATCAGTGGGAACCTGTGTGTGTGAGTACCTCTTCCTCTTTCTGTGAGTAGCTGGGTATGTGAGTTGCTGTACTGATGTGTGCCTACCTGTGTTAGTAACTGTAGCAATCTGTTCTTGGGTGTGCATCCTCAAAATCTATCTAAAGTTATGGATCAACACTTCAAGAACTAACTAGTAAAGCACATTACCCCAATAGTTGGTGCCATTGACCTGCATAAAAATAAAAAAACAAATAGTTATTAGTTTTACAATTAATAGAATTACAAAAGTAACTTACAATTTCAGCAATGCATAAAGACATAGTTCAAAGAAATAGCTAGACATTTCTCGCACGGTGTCTCGCTCTCTCCTTTCGCATCTACTCATCCCTTACTCGCAGGCATGGAGGCGCTGGCTCTCTGACTCTTTGAGATCGAGGCTGTTAAGTTCGTCAGCTTCAAGGTTAAGAGTGTCCTCCTCACCCCAGTCTACTTTGACATACGCGGTATCGTATCTCATCCCGACCTAATGTACCAGGTTTCCGGTCTTATTTTGCAAACTGCTAAAGATGTGGGAATAAAGTGTGATTCTGTGTGTGGTGTTCCATACACTGCTTCACCTCTCATTCATCCAATTATATGTCAATGCTTATAAGAAGAAAGCAAATGATTATGGTACAAAGCATCTTGTAGAAGGCAGTATCAAGGTGGGAGAAACCTGCTTGATCATTGAAGATGTTGTCACAAGTGGAGCCAGCATATTGGAAACTGCAGTAGTTCTCCAGCAAGTGGGACTGAAGGCGACCAATGCCATTGTTCTTATTGACAGGGAGGAAGGTGGAATGGCCAACTTGGAGGCCCATGGCATCCATCTGCATCCTGTGTGTACAAAAGTGCTGGAGATCCTCAACCAAGAGGGTAAGGTTGATGCCGACATGTTGGCAAAAGTCAAGATGTTTCTTGAGGACCATAACGTTGTCATCTCAAATGACCAATGGTGGTGCCCTAGTGAAGAATTGAGGTTCAGTGACCGAGCTCTTTTACCCAACGTACACCCATTGGCAGCATGGCTCCTCCACTTGATGGAAAAAAGACAGAGCAACTTGTGCTTGTCAGCAAACGTTACCAACTCCAAAGAGCTTCTGCATCTGGCTTCCACATTAGGACCTAGCATCTGTACCTTGAAGACGCACATTGATATTCTTAGTGATTTCATGCATGAGGCTGTGATGGAATTAAGAGCTCTTGCAGATCAACACTAGTTTCTGTTGTTTGAAGACTGCAAATTTGCAGACATACGACATACTGTGAAACATCAATATGAAGGTGGCTTATATAAAATTGCATCCTGGTCTGACATAGTGAATGCTCGTGTGGTTTCTGGACCTGGGCTTGTGAAGGGATTTAAAGAAATTGGAATTCCTTTCCACAGAGGGTGCCTTTTGATTGCTGAAATGAGCTCTCAAGGTACTCTGGCAACTGGCAACTACAGCTGCAGTAAAACTTGCTGAGGAAGGGTCTGATTTTGTCTTTGGATTTATTTCTAGTTCAAGAGTGAGCAGCAAATCAGAATTTCTTCACTTTACACCTGTTGCCCAAATGGATGTTGGTGGTGATAGCCTTGTTCAGCAGTACTCAACACCCCATGAGGTGATCTACACAAAGGGCTCAGACAACATCATTCTAGGGCGTGGAATTTTATCAGCACCCAACCTCAAGGAAGCAGCAGAGATGTACAGAGTGGCTGGCTGGGATGCTTACTTGCAAAAAGTTGGTGGTCTGTAAGTGCTTCGCCGTGCACTGCCAAAGACCACACATAAACACACAGATGTACTTAATATTTTCGTCTGCAATTATATCCTTAAGAGACGAGAACAAAAGCACTGCCAGTATAACCATTATTTTTGTAGTCTCAAATACATTTTGCAACTCAAAAAACAAACAAAAAAACAAAACTAGACATTTCTCATACTGTAAAGGCATGTATTAATATAAATACGCATTTCATTTTCCCTTTTTTACTGTTCTCAGCTTCTTTACTCATACACCATAAACAATGTACTTTTTAAGCAGTCATTATTGAACAGTGGGGAAAAAACAATCATAAAGATTGCAGAAAAAAACCTAAGGCTGCACACTATCTCATTGCAATTAAGGAACACTGTGTATTGCACTCACTACAAATAAAAAAATGAACATAACACAACTTATTTAACTTTTTCGAATACATTTTTGTGCACAACCACTTTAAACACATGCAGGTTTATCTTTACACCAGCAAGCCTAAAGAAAGTGATGTCTGCAAGAATTTTACAATACCTTCAGGGGAAAAGATTACAGCTAAACATGTGCAGTGTAATATTTGCGGCATACAGTTACCCAGCAGCATGCCAAGTATTCACATGGAACAAGTTCCAATTGGAAGCACTTAAAAACAATTCAGATCAGGGTGTACAACTGAATGATGTAGGAGACACTAGCTTCAGCAGAATATTCCACCTCTACAGCACCAATGGGAGAACCTTCATCAGCTGCAGTCATCATAATACCAGCAGCCTGTGAAGATTTGAGTGCGATGGTTACTCACTGTGCAAAATGCCACATATTTGTTGCTGTAGAAATGTGTTTTGTGGGACTATTTTCCATTCTACTGTTCTCAGGTTGTGTACTCATACACCACAAATGATGTACTGTTGAAATAATTATCATTGGTCAGTTGTGAAAAACACAACCATAAATATTATAATTAAAATAAAAACTGTGCACTATGTGTATGCAAGTAGATGTTTGAATGTGTAAATAGGTCTGTCAATGATTGTACGGGTTTTTGAGGGAGTGTGTGACAGTGTGTGCATGTGTCAGTACCTGTGTGAATGACTATATAGGTGTGTGAGATACATGTATGAGTACCTGCATAGGTGTGTTTGTGAATCTTAACTTAAATTAATAATAAATATTTTTATAACTTTACAAGTACATTTTATTAACATATTAGAATACAATTTAAACCAGAAAATTAACAAACAAACATAATATAACTTATTTAACTATTTACAAATACAGAAACATGCTGAAACTTGAACTTCTGATTAACCTCTGAATAAGAATGTTTAGAAATAGAGTAATACAAAATTTGGTACTAAAACTGAGGGACACTAAGACGAGAAGAGCAGCACTCAAGCAAAAATAAAGGGGCAGATTTACAAGCCCCTTGTGACACTTTTGCGCCACCGTTGTGACACAGCGGCGGCGTAAAAAATGTGGCCAATTTACAACGTGACGCATCTAGGGAGATGCACCACGTTGTAAAGCCCTGCGTCACATTATACCTGCGTCAGGTATAATGTATGCAGGGTGGGCGTTCCCACGCAGGAAAGCCTCATAAAATTGACGCAGTGAAATCTACAGGATTTCACTGCATCACTTCTAGGACACCACTGCGTAAAAAACCTTACGTCTGCTTGAAGCAGGCGTAAGTAGTGACACAGAGTAGTGGGAATAGGCCACAAAATGCATTGCTGGAGTTGCGTTGTGCTTGCGACACGACTCCAGCAATGCGTGACTTTTGCTCCAACAGATGCGTCAGAATTTCTGACGCATCTATCAATCCTTGCGCCATGGTGCGCCGTATTGTAAATACAGCACATCCATGGTGGCACAACGCTTTCTCAGAGTGGCGCAGGGAAAGTGACGCATCTCTACAGATGCGTCACTTTCTTGTAAATCTGCCCCAACATATTGAGAGTATGGTTGATAAAATTTTTCTTCTGAAGCCTAAGCTATTTATTTTGATACTAAATAGAATGAAAACACTGGATAAAACAGTCTTGTCTATGAAGAAAAAAAAAAGGCTTATTACTAAAAGTAACTTTTGCAAAATTTCAAAGGCGAATGAAAGCGTGCATCTACTGCTGAGCCTTACTTTAATGAAGAAAGCTACTTACAAGAGAATGAATTAGTGTATGCAGTTGAAAAACTGGCCGATGTTATGAAGTAAAAGACAGTAGTTCCATTGCAAAAGAAGGGATGATTCATAGAAATGTAGAGGAAAAGATAGGTGAAGAGGTACAAGAAAGGCGTAGACATGCTCCTATGTATAAATAGGAGTGCAGTAGTATTTGCATTATTCGCCAGGAATAAATTGATACAGTAGGACCCCAACCTTGTACTTGCAATGCTGCTGTTTACTTCATCTCTGCAAATATTGGGATGAATGAGTACTGGTATCGTCGTCATGTTGAGCTTAAGCTTAAGTGCATGTTTTAAAATTTAAGAACACCAACTTGGTTTCTAACCCTGAGTTGTGCAGAATATCCATGGGATCACTTACATTACTTTCTGAGAGAAGCAAACTGTAACATTAAAGGTATCATCAACTGAGCTTCAGAAAGGGCTTAAAGGTACAGTTGTGTATTTTACTTTAGATGCCGAACACAATATTGAAACTATGGGTGTAGAGAGAAGTTAGGAACAACCGCTTGTTATTCTAGTGAATTGTGTGCCCACGAAAAAAAAAGGAATCTGGCAGGAACTAGTAGGTGAAGAAAGCTACATTATATCTTAAACACAATAGTGTGTACAATAAAGATGTAGATGTTGTCTAACATGGAAGTTGCATGGAGGAAGAAATGTTGCCTTCAAGTGGACAGTTTGAAAAAATGGATAGATGTAGATCTCAAGAAATATATGAGCACTACAGTATCCATCCACTACATTCAAAAGAAGTAATGGGGGATGCCATTGAACTGCATCAGATGAAACAAGCTAAAAGAACTCCAATGAGTGTATGGAGAAATGTTTCTTCAGGTCCTTCTCAGTTCTCCTTGACAAAAAAGAAAAGGTATAAAACTGTAGAAACACCTTCTTCAGAAAACAACAGTCCTTTTAACAAACATTTCAAAAGTACCCCAAAAATCAACCCAGCAGTAGTGACACAGTTTCTGACTAACCCTCAAATTCACCTTGCACTCCTCTGGGGTTTATTCATACTTACTGACAAGGACCTCCTTTCTAGTGGGATACCTCATCCTCTTCCCCTTCTCTAGAACCACTATGTTGTCCCTCACATCACCACAAATATGACTCCAAAGGCACCTCTACAATCAGTGGCGGCTGGTGACATTTGAAAGCAGTGGGCGTAAAAGTTGCGGTGGAGTGCACTGTAGCGAGCGAGCATAGCGAGCGAGCCTGAGCTACATAAGAGCGGTTCTGGAGGGTTCTCCCCCGAGAAAATTTTGGAAAGAGTGGGCAAATGGTGCATTTTCAAGCAAATTTGAGAAAGGAAGAAGGTTAATAAAGCAATTGTGGTTTCAATTTAGGTAAAAAGGGGTTCTTTAGATTAGTGTTGGCAAATCAATGGTAGGCATTGGCATAAGTGCTGGGTACTATTACTCACTATGATGTAAAAATGAGAGGATTTTGGGAATTTATAATGTGATCAACAGACCTTCACGCTTCACCTAATATCTGCCCACAGCCCACTCATTTCCCCATTCTGGAAGTCTGTGCCCAGGGCAATGGTAATGTGCAGAGGGTTAATATGCCTGCTGCAAAGAACATGTACCAGGCAGATCACAAAAGTGCATAGAATGTAGATAGTTCAATGGGTCAGTTAATGCTTTTGTCAGAGAGATGCTTTTTGTACTTGCATTTTAAAAGTTACAAGCCTAACATAGCAGAGAGGGCTATTAACTGGGTCATCAAAGAGCTGCATACAAACAGCAAGGCATGGGTTAGAGCGTTATGCTTTTGTTCTCCAGTCATTATCCTAATGTTGCTAAAAAGGGTTCATTTTATTAGTAAAGTCAACACAACCACAGTGCTATGTTTAAAATTTATAAGTTTGAGCTGTTCCAGACCAAACAATCAATCTTAGACTATACGGCCCAGTGCCTACCACCAGTATGTATGACATGTGATGCTTGCACCATATAGTCCTCTTTGTCTTATGTAATATTCCCTATGCACTGATTTACACACGTGTGAGATCCATTGTCTCTGTATAATGTGTGTGTGAGGCGAAGGGCTCTGAAACCCTACACAGCACCGGAAAACAAAAGTCACTGTACATATTAGCAACATGCAAATAAATCCGTATTGTAAAATCCGTATTTGTAAAGCGCGAACTACTCACCCTTACGGGTCTCAAGGCGCTGGGGGCCGTCGTGGAAATTAAGTGAGCTATTGCCCAGAGTCACATGGTGCTGAGCTGCGCTGCCGCCAGAGCCGGGGATCCAACCGTGAGCCCTGTGCTCCGAAGTCAGCTGCCCTGGCCGCTGCACCACACCTCTCCACTCCACATGCATCTCGACAAGTGAGTCTCAGGTGGACTGGATTCACATTAAAAATGTTGCATGTTAAGGAATGGATGCAGCTGTTTATGTCCTGATAAATCAATGGCTTGAATTGTATTGCTTGCGTTTAGAAGCGGCTGCTTTCAGCAAACCAGTGTGTTTATTACTTCCAAATGCAAGCAGTAAAATGTAAGCCATTTGTCAGGCCATAAAGACAGCACACAGAGCTGAGGCCAGGGCTCCTCAAGAGTCAGAGGGCCCCTAAACTATAACATAACACCCGCGTCTCCAGTTCCACTTACACCACTTTCCTCTCTGCGCCAGGCCAGCACTTCATTTCATACCCTTTTCAGGCGAATATCTAAGTATCTCAAATACTCCATTTAAAGAGACAATAAGCTTAATCTCCACCATAAATCAGGCATGAATCACCCACAAGTAAATAAGCTTCACGTTGAACTTGCTTTATTATTTCCCAATACTGTATTATCAACATGTTAGTCAGCCTAGAACTCTTTGCAAGTTTTCAGCTAAAAAGAAATATAGCGCTTGGATACTTACGTTGTTTGGCTAAAGGCTCTGCGAGAGAATGCCATCGTCACACACTGCACACCCCCAATGGTACAGTCAGCCACGTTTATTTTTAGACAAATCGTAATGCGTTTGCTTTTGATAAAAACACTCAAGTCCTTTCAGGCATTCTACTATTTCTCCGTACGAATTCAAACTCAAAGGACTTCAGGAGGCTAGTGGAGACTATTAATACAGCCCTAAATCCCATCAATAACTCCAATATTACCGTGGCCTGCTGGGAAACGTACTTAATCAGTCACTAGCAAGCAATGAGCTGCCAGAACAACGTTCATGATTTAGCGAGCAGCAAAGGTTTCTTTCAGCTTGTTTAAAAGAATTAAGGATGGCAGCCAGGTAATACCCCAATTTAGATACAATGGACAAATGATATGGATTATGGCCATATGGAGACCCAGTCGGGGGTTACCAAATGGAGATACACGGCCGGGCTCTTCCAGCACCCATAGCCAATGACCCCCACGGGTCTGTTCTCAGACCCACCGCCATACCTTTAGCCTTTTTCAGCGTGTGCCCTTGTTCCTGTACCACTTCCCTCTCCTTACATAGGCGCTCACATCTCTCTTCTGTATCCCGCAATAATTGGTGCTGTTGTTTGATCTTTGCCTCTAAAAGCTATAGCCCTTGCCATCGTGACCGCTACTCTGATCCCAACCCTGCCGAGCCTCTGTAATCTCACCCCCAGCTGCTGACACCGGAGCCTGTTCTGCCACCCCCACTCCCTCCACAACATGGGGCCTCTGCAGGGAATCCCCATCTTCTTTTTCCTGCCGGATTGACCGGCCCAGACCCCTCATACTGCCCCAGCCCTGCCTGCCTGGTTGACAGGTCAAGGGGCGGCATACCATCCCCCTCTAACGCTGCCTCTGCTGCTAAATCATCAGTTAAAGTGCCTACAGGCACACCCTCATTTACAACTTGGGGCTGCCTCCTTCCCTTGACTCGGGCCTTGAAAGTCCCTGCTCCAGAATAATCATCTGCGGACACCGGGAGGCTTTGTTTTCCACACCGCAAGTGGCCTGCCCGCACCTCTCCCCGGCCCTACTTTTGCTGCAACTGCGGCCACCACTCCATCCGACTCTGCTCGCATGAGGCGACTCCTGCCTGTGCCTACCCAGGCCTCATCTGAGACGCCAGGCCAGAGATCAGCATGCCCACAGCACCTAGAGTGCACAGGGTCTCCCGCACTGCCTCGTGCATCTGCCAACCCTTGTACCTACAATACGCCAGTCTCAGCTCGCAATTCTCAGGGGGTGGGGGTGGGGGGGGGTGGAATGGGTCACGCTGGGGTTATCGCGCGGGTGTGAGGGGAGGGGGGTAAATATAATAAAATAAAACTTACCTGATCCCGGTCCCGCGCCACCTCTGCTCCTGGGGGGTCCGGAACAGGAACAGGCATGCTCCCTCCCCTCCTGTAGCCAATCAAAAAGCTGCAATGGCAGCGTTAGTGATTGGTGAGGCGCAGGGGAGAGCGCCCAGCCGCGCCATTTTCTCCTACATAGAGAAAAGGGAGAGTGGGCGGTCGGCTTGAGGGCAGGGGAGGGCTTACCCACTGTTGTGGGTACTGACTGCTTGGTTGGCTCCAGGGGCCGACCAAACAGTCAGTACCCACAACAGTGGGTAAGCCACTCCCCCTGCCCTCGAGCAGGACCGCCCACCCTCCCGCCCCCAACCAGGCACTTCTGCTTTCTCGCAGTGCGACAAACAGAAACATAAAATGGTAGTTTTTACCATTTTATGTTTCTGTTTCTCGCACTGCGAGAAAGCAGTGGGGCGACGCCCAAACGCCCCTATGGAGGAGCCACCACTGTCTACAATCCTCCTCAGAGATCCTCTGTACCTTTACAGCAACTTTTTATGCCTGAAATAACCTGTCTATATCAAACCCTTCCTTAAAGTCAGACCCAAGTCTCTGAATATATGAACTCTTTGCTATGCACTGGACACACTAGTGGTGTTGACACCATTTTTGCTAAACTCTAACAGGTATTTGGCATTCAAGTGCACCTCCTTGACACTACAGCCAGCAAGACCCTTTTCTACTCCAAGGCTCTCTTAGCCTCATCTTTTCTCTTCTCTGCACCCAGCTGGGCCAGCTGCAGCCTCAGGTCCCACTCAGCCTGTCTGTCTTTGAGATTCTGGGTTTGGGAGGAGACAGTATTTCCTACCCCCTATCCAATAGAGAAGTCTCTCTCTGGGGAATCCCCTCTGTCCTCTGGAGACTTTACCCACTCATTTCTCCACTCCTCTCCCTCCTTTTGAAGCCCACTACCCTTTGAGGCTGTGATTCTGAGGTCAGCTACAATCAGGGTTCTCCCTTTTCGAGATGCTGAAGTAGTCTTCTTCAAACTCTTCTTGTGGTGCAGGTTGCATTCTGCAGATGTTCCCCCAGGCTCTAAGGGGGAACTAGTATTCAAACTTGGACCTACACATGAGTAAATGGTTGTGTGAAATGTCTTATGGGTGTGTGAGTGTGGCAGTCATTGTCTGCCTATATGAATGATATGTACATAACTGCTTCTGTGAGAGTGTAACTGGGTCTGTAAGTGCCTCCCTGACTGTGTGAGCATGTGCAAATTACATACTATTAAAGTACATACTATGAACAAATACCCACCTCTAATTTCAAACACATTCATTCATACTAGCATAATACAATTAATATATATTCAGTATAGCAATTCCTCTTTCTCCTTTCCTGCTCACTGTATTTTTAGTTAATATTCTCATCTAAGCAGCGTTCTATTTTCCCTTCTACTATACTGTCTAGAAGCTACACATTTTCTTTCATCTTACGTACACTCACTATTTTTTTTCTAAATATACTTTTATGTACTCCAACCTAATTACCATACCTGTAAAAGCTCTTTGCTGTTCTCTCAGTTGTATTTCTACATTTGGTAACATCTGTTTTCATTTGAAATCTCCTGTCAGAACTCCTGTAAACCACCTCCTCTCTGGGTAGAAAAGCAGGTAAAATGGCTACCCCTCACCATGTGCTCTTTCTTATGCTCCTCTAGTTAACAAATCACAGGCTTCCTTTCATCTTTCTTTTTTGTTATACCACTTCTAAATAGTCAGTATTTCTTTAACCCTTTCCATGTTTCCTGCGAAGAAGCCCAATTTGGTTGGGTTTTTTCCAGCGATATTCGCAGATTTACACGGGCCGCATTGGGCCCCGCGACGGCTCTGAGGGCCCTCAAAATTTTTTGGGGGGCATTTTACTGCCCTCCTTATAACATACACAAGGGGTCAGGAAAGCTCTCACCAGACCCCTTCAATTAGTATGCAAGCCACCTATCAGCCACGGGGACCATTTCCCGAGATATTAAATGGTGGACGCAAATGTTCTGTGAAGGTGCGGCCAGCCAATCAAGACCCTGCTTTGGCATGTGGACCCGTGGATTCCCCGCAGGTGGATCCGCAGAGGGTCCACGTCCCTAGATATACCAATTTGGTTTTCAGTTAATATCTCTAAAACCACTGAATGGATTTACACTAAATTACAAAAAAGCACGCTTTCTGGACCAAGAGCTAGCTTTCTGCCAAATTTGGTGTAATTCCTTTCAGCAGTTCGGTCTGTAGTCGTGTTCAAAATCCCTATGGGAAATTGCAAGGGGGAAACGTGTTTAGGGACCCCCTTTTTCTCGGCCCCGGCTTGACGGATCACCCCGAAACTTTCAACACAGCATCTGAACTGAGCATCGTACTAATTTTGAAAATTTCATAAAGATTTGTCAAACTGCGCTAAAGTTATTGGCAAATCAATATTCACTTTCCTATTGAAACTAGGTCCTAAATATAACTACCTACTGGCAACTGCCAGTAGGTAATAAATAAATAAATGAATATATATATATATATTCCTCCGACAAGTGCATGTACGGCGTGCATCCAGAATGCCACAGATGCTCGTTAATCACCCGCGCCCGTCGTGTTGATAGTCAGTCCTCGATATTCTGGCATTCAACCTTGTAGAAATATCTTGAATAGGGATGGGTGGAATATTCCGTTTCACCCGCAGAATTGGTGGAATTTTGGCGACTCTGCGTTACTTTTGCAACCGGAGTTCCGGCCAAATTCTACCAATCGCCAAGTGGTGGAATTTTCTCTCACACGTGGCTCCGGAACAGTAAGTTGGCGATAGCGGGCGATATTTGGCATCCCCTAGCGCAATTTCTGGTTGCTAGGAGCACATCCAGTGAGATCTTTCCAACACAAGCAGTTGAAAATTAATTGAGCGGCAGCAAAATCAACTTGACTAACTGTGCTCTCTGATGCACTGCGTGGTGCAGTTCGGACTGATATTTCTGCGAGGAACGCACTACCAGCGCTGAATCATGGTGCGAGCAAAGCAACATGCCAATGCCACCCGTTGGTGTAACGCCGCATACTCTCGCTGAGTTTTTATGTAACTCCACGGAATTCTGCAGACTCAAATTCCGTGAGTTCCACCCAGGGCCGGGTTTAGGGCAGTGTGACTGGTGCGGCTGCACTGGGCGCTGACCTTTGGAGGGGGCGCTGACCAAAGGGGGGGTGCTGTGTTTAGCAATACCTTATGATTCGAGAGATGAGTGGCACTTTTGCCCCGTGGTAGTGAGATAATCTGAGGAGGTGGTCATGGGTGTTGGGGCACCAAAAATGATAGTCGCACCGGGCTCCACCAGTGCTAAAGCCGGCCCTGGTTCCACCCACCCCTAATCTTGAGTAGTAACTCCGAATGTGTCAAGGATTAGGAGAGAGCAGGCCTCAAGTTTTACATTTTGTCTACATTCTGAGAAGGGGGTGAACCTGTTGAGTACATGTTCAG
Organism: Calotriton arnoldi; assembly: GCA_963921515.1. NCBI lineage: Eukaryota > Metazoa > Chordata > Amphibia > Caudata > Salamandridae > Calotriton > Calotriton arnoldi. Next base: position 359,561 of record CAWUFW010011187.1, read on the forward strand.
AGATGGCGGTGGAGGTGATTGTAGTATTCCATATGAAATATGGCGGATCAGTGACATAATATCGATCCGACACATATTGAGAAACACAAATATCAGAAATTAAAAATTGAGAATAAAAATATTGACTCATATACATAACTATAAACATCACTAATATCGAGCACCCAAATATCGTTAACAAAAATAACTATCATATGCATTTATCGATAAGAAAAATATCGGAAACACAAATATCGTCACCTATAAATAAACATATACCATATCAAAAATATCGATTACCACAATATCGACTACAAACTTACTGTCAAAATAACAAATGCAACTATTAAAAATACACCAAAACCCAGTTTTTACATGAGCCAATTACTTCAAATAAACTCTAAACTTATAATAAACATCTATAATCAAAATTAAAATATATTAAATCACTCAAAAATTTAACATTTACCCCAAAAAGTAGCACACCTAAAAAATATACAATAAATATACCCAAAACATTATTATTAACTATAAACATTAAAATACAAACAACAATATAAAATATTATATAAAAACAAATAAATTCATATATAAATTAAAAATATATAAATACTACAAAAAGAAAACATAAATTAGCGTTTACCAAACAAGGATTTAACTGATAAAAACAATTAAAATTATGCTAAACCAATAAATAAAATAACACTCTAAACAACTTTAACCATCATAATAACTGACACAATTAAACAAGCAATATAAAAGGCACACTAACGAAAGCAAAAAATTACTCAAAAAACGACAAACTCTGCAAGAGGTGGAAACTCTGCCGGATTCTCGTTACAAACGATTATACATGAAAATATACATCTCTACAACTACATATTCAAGTAAGCAAAACTTATATTTACACTAAAAATTAAATGTTACTAAACTAAAAATTATTAACAATTAAACAGTAACACACTCAGTAACTTTTATAATTTTACACATACTACCTAAAATAAATAAAAAGAAATTCCAAACAAACTGCTAGAAAAATCAACTATAACAAAGCACCAAAATTATATAAGAAAGTATACATAAATAATAAATTAGAAACTCACCCAAACAGTGATCAAAAATAAACCTAGCTCCCTAAACCTCGACAAACTAGCAAAAAATGCTATTTTGAATAACTCTATTTTTCCTCTTTCAATAGAAAAGAAAACACCTACTCCATGTTAAAACAAACCAAAACAAAAAGCTGCAAATCCATGCATAACATCTCAACAAAACATGCAAGTAAGTCAATAAAATAAAAGTAACTGCATTTTTAAATATATTAATAAATAACATGCAAAAGTTAAACTATAATATATATTTATATTATTAACCTACCTACAGATATAATGACAGAAGGAGCCAAATGTATCACTTCACAAAAAGGAAAACAATTATTAAGTTACATGGCTACACCTACAGCGAAGAAGGTGCATCGACAGAAACTATAAACTGGAAATTTACTAAATATTATTCTAATGCATGCTATGGACGGGCAACTACAAAAGAAAATGTTGTAATTCATGTAAAAGAGCACAATCACTGTTACAGAAATGGAAGTTAGAGAAATTTTACAAGATATACAAGAGGCAAGCACTAGTTTTCAGGAACCAGCAAGCAAAATCCTTAAAGACATACTACCCAAAGTCCCCAAACACATTGCAGGTCATCTACCATCTTACCCACTTTAAAACATCTAATTAGACAAACTCAAAAGCTGCCAGCGATAGCCCACCTACTCCTAGAAGATACCAAGACATAGACATACCAGACCATTTAGCAATTGCACAAAATGAGGAACCCTTCCTTTTACATGACAATCAAAATAATGAAAAATGAATCCTAATCTTCCCCACTGCAAACAACTTAATGAAACTTACCCAGACCTTCAAATTGTGTCCCAACCCATTTACTCTGATATACACCATACATTGTGAATATCAGCCACCAATATTCCTTTCATATATGCTTTACTCCCAGTTAAACAAAGCAGTACCTACTATGAACTCCTAAACTATATAAAACAACAAATAGATAACTATTACCCCAAAAAATCATCATTGACTTTGAACAACCTATTATTCAAACAATACTAAAAATATACCTCCACACAAGGCTGTTTCTATCACTGTAATCAAAGTATATGGCAGCACCTCCACAAATCAACACTATGGGGTCGATTCCGATTCGGGCCGGAAAAAGCACCGACCGACTCGGATCCGGAAATAATACCGACCGACACGTACCTGTGGCGCCCGACACGACAAGTACGATGCAAGGCGTGAAAAATCCGACCGACACGTACCGAAACCAAGTCGACCGACCGAGCCGCACGGAAAACAGCAATCCGGCTGGAAAAACACGCGAATCCAACCGACCGACACGCACCCGGAACAAATCCGACCGAAACGTACACGCGAACTCCAAACCGCAAAGTACGATGCAAGGCGCGAAACCACGAGCGAGTCGGACGGAGGCCAAGCCGCACGACCGACACGCATACAAAACCGAGCCGAAGCAACACAAAACACCGCGACCGACGCGTACGCAGCATAGAAAACTGCACAAACACAGCGTGAACGAAACGGAGAACACCGTACGAGACAAATGCAGGGTCCGACTCGGTCACAAGAACGTTTCCAACATACACAGACAGTACAAAGGAAAAATCACCCAAAAAAGGCCAAACAAGCAATTACCAAGCCAATATATACTGGGGGGTGGGGACAGAGAACAAAGACACACCCACAACTCCACCTATATAAAGGACACAAATCACAACCATGAGCCTTTGCAAATGCCATTCCACTGCCAGCACCCAAGAGAAAGCAACCACACACCCACAGCTCATCCCTCACACAAGCCACACACCATCAGCACACCAACAAATACCTACCTCACATACACCCAGCAAAACACACACTCACACACCCTCACCTGCACACCAACACACACATCACTCACCATCACCACCCATCACCACCCATCACCATGCCCCCAAGAAGAATCCCAAGTTCCTAGATTGTGAATTGGAAGTCATGGTAGACGAGATCCTCAGGGTAGAGCCACAGCTGTTTGGCACACTGGTCCAACAGACCCCCATCTCCCAGAAAACCAAGATGTGGGAGAGGATCATCAACAGGGTGAACGCACAATCACCATGTCGGCGCACAAAGAGCGACATCCAGAACAGGTGGTATGACGTGCGCAGGAGGGTACGGGACCTGCTCAAGAAAGACTACATCAACAGCCAATACACCGGCAGTGGCCCTCCTGCCAAGCCAATATACCTCAGGCCCTGGGAGGAGAAGGTGCGGGCCATCCTTCCGCCAGTGAGCGTATATGGACTAGAGGACATCCCAGAGCCTGTTGAGTACACAACAAATGTACACAATATACTGCCACAAAACACACACATCACTGTCAAGGGGAGAGTCAAACCATGCACTCATAGCAATTACACAGCAACCAGAACAGAATCATCCCAAAATGTGTATGTCACTCAGATAAACACAACACATGCCATCAAAAAGTCACATCCAACTGTGCCAACACATGTACAAACACAACTACAACTACAGCTAGGCAGTGGCACAAATAGAACTAACAAACACATCCAGACATGTAGCCACCACAACAACACCAACACACAGTGAAGACCACTCAAAGGAAGGAATTCTGTGTATGCTGGCCAAGTCAGTGTAGCCAATAGCATCATGGGAGTCGCGATATTGCCCCCCCACAACTGTCCCATCAACACCACCATGAACCATGCTCACATCACAGGGAGTGGAGAAGGACTCACAAGATGGCTGACACTGGCTACTGCTGTGGGGAGCACAAGGCCCTGCTGGCAACTGTGCACCAACAAACAGCAGGACACCACTGACTGACATCCTGAGAGACAACTTCCACTCCCTGCAATGCAAGCACGTTCCATGGTGGGATATCTGGCTAGCTGGGTGGGAAGGAGGACTTGCAGCACTGACCATAGTCACAAGCACCTCCCTCACACACACCCCAACACAAACTCCACAGAACCCACCTGGTAGAATGCAATGCCCCCATCCTAACACAAGATCCCACAAAGAACCACCACCCTGGGTTATGTTGTGTGAAGCACAGGGCCACTCTTGGGACTTCCAGCCAAACAACTGCCAGGACAACACTCCCAGCCATCCTGTCAGCACAGCCAGCCCACCCCACAGGGAAGCAGAGTCAAAAGGAAGGAAGCATGGGCATGCTGGGAAGGGGGGAGGAGGCAATAGCATGATGGGAGTCGTAGTCACAGCTCTACAACCCCCACCACATGGCCCAGCAAGCTCACACTGACGCATGCACATCCCACAGAGAGTGGAAAGGCCCATCAAAGATGTCTGACACTGTTGCTGTGTCGTGGGGAGCACAAGGGCATGCTGGGTACTGCACACCAACCAACAGCAGGACACCACTGTCAGCCATCTTGCCATTGCTCTCACACCCACACACACTGAACTCCCCACAAAAGCAAGTAAGTATGGGAATGCTGGGAAGTGGGGTGGAGGCAATAGCATGATGGGAGTCGTAGCCACTGATATTGGCTCACCCCCACAACTGTCCCATCAACACCACCCTGAACCATGCTCACATCACAGGGAGTGGAGAAGGACTCACAAGATGGCTGACACTGGCTACTGCTGTGGGGAGCACAAGGCCCTGCTGCCAACTGTGCACCAACAAACAGCAGGACACCACTGACTGACATCCTGAGAGACAACTTCCACTCCCTGCAACGCAAGCACGTTCCATGGTGGGATAACTGACTGGCTGGGTGGGAGGGAAGGAGGGCCGGCTGTCAACCAAACACAACCAATGCAGACCATGTTCACACCCCAAAAATACATAGAAATGCCCAAATAATGCAGGACAATGTGCCACACCAATATCAACCCCTGACTGTGACGACTTAGGACTATGCAATGTACAGGCCCGCACCCAGAGGCACAGTCACAACTGTCATGTGTGTCAACCATTGATGCCTGCAGAAACATAACATACATTGTTTGTGTCTCCCAAAAACAGGTGATGATGGGGACACAGCAGCAGATGCTGAGGAGTCCCAGTCCCAGGCTCAAGAGGATGCGGAGCTCACTGGCGTCGTACAGCCTCTGTCCTCCTCGGACGATGAAGACCAACCTGGCACATCCGGTGCAAGTCAACATGCAGCACCAGCAGGACCACCAGCTGCAGCACCAGCAGGACCACCAGCTGCACCCCCTGCACCCACCCCTCCAACGACTGTCACCACAAATACCATCCCTGCCGACATGGACAGAACAAGGAGCAACACCAGCACAGGGACCCTGGACCAACCTGGGGCCATGGACACCACCACCACCACCAACCCCCAAGGTGGACCAGGGTTATCTGTGCGTGCCACTGCACACACTGCACATGTCAGCAGGGGTGGTGGGAGGGGTGGGAGACAGAGGTCGCTGCTTGCAGACGTTGCTGGTGTGCATGATGACCCACAACTGGTACGCATAGCTGATGCGTACCAGTCCAGCACCGGAGACCTCAGCCAGGTAGTGGGGCTCCTCAGAGACATGAAACAGCAGCAGGCTGCCCATCATGCCCGCTTGGACTCCCACATGTCCCACGTGGAGTCACACATGTCCCGCGTGGACTCACACATGTCCCGCGTGGAGTCCAAGTGGGATGCACTGCATGAGATGACGGCGGTGCACAGGGACATTTTACAATGCCTCCACCAGATGAACAGCAACCAGTCCACACCTCCCTGTGTGCCAACAACATCTGGTGCCGAACAAACTGCAACTGCCACAGGGAGGGAGGATGACTCTGGCGGAGAGTCCCCTGCACCGCAGCAGCCTGTACTTGAGGGGCCCCCCAAGAAGAGGGGTCGTCCGAGGAGGGGAAAGTGAGAGGCTGATGGCCAAGCGCAACTCCCAGGAAGCCTGAACCTGTTCTGGATGTTCGCCTTGTGCACAGACTGTTCACCCTGTTGACGGCAACACTACTCCCACACATTGCATGGGGAGTACAAGTTGGACCAATGTGTCAGACAACTGTGGCCCCGATACTGGGGATCCTGTCTACCAGGACTTTCAATTCACCTAGGAACTTCGGATTGCAAGATTTATGTACAGCACCACCCATCCTATGCACTATTAACACAAATGTATCACAATAAACACACTAATACACCATACTTGCCTCTGTCGTGATTCCAACGTGGGTGCTGTTATGGGGATTATGAACTGCAAAATTACACTGTGTATGCGAACTGCAACAGCAAGGACAACACAGGCATGTGAGTAAAGGCAACGTGACACATATGAGGGAGACACACGACCAGGGCTACACAACACATACACACCTAGGCCATCTGACTCATTGCCTACACTGATGTTGCCAGGGAAGACGGTGCAATGCACAGACACCACACCCATTCCCAGTTGTAGTCAAGTAGCCCACAGGTGCAGTAAGCAAATGGCAGTCAAATGTGTGACCACAGACAACGCACATCACAAAGTGAAGCACAGGTTTATTACACAGTTGCAACATGTCGTAACCACTACAGATGCAAGGTAATCCCACCTGGCAGCGGGCACACAGTCAACAACTGTAGACGGAAGGAAGTCCATGGGTGTGGCGCACATCACCTGTAGGGACACAACAGCTACCACCCTGGAAGTGCAATCACGTCGTCGGTGGACACAGTTGACCAAACGAATCTGAAAGTACCCCGTGAAGGACACAAATGACACACAGTCAAAAGCAATGGAGTACAGGACAGAACAGCAAAACTCATGCACAATACATGTTACAAGATACCCACCCAGAACCAAGTTAGCATGTCAACACTGTTGGGGAGTACAGCCCACCTGTTAGCACACATCGCAACACACATCCAGTCAAGTAGCCCATGGACACACTCCAACAGCACCAGAGCACCACCCACACATCATGCCAACTCACATCATTGACATGACACCTCAGGATACTCACATTCAGCTAAAGAAGTTGGTGATGAGCTGTGTGCGGACATCACCATCATCATCATCGTCACTGGCATCGTGGTCCAGGCCAGGATCCTCCACAGGTGGCGGATGTTGGTCATTGTCATCCTGGATGAGAGGCAACTCCTTCCGCACTGTCAGGTTGTGGAGCATGCAGCAGACGATGATAATCTTGCACACTTTTGCAGGGGCATATGGGAGGGACCCTCCGGTCTTGTCCAGGCAGCGGAAGCGGCTCTTCAGGAGACCAAATGTCCGCTCAATCACTCTCCTGGTCTGACCATGTGCCTCATTGTAGCGCATCTGGGCTGGTGTCACAGGGTTCCTGAGGGGTGTCAGCAACCACGGCATGTTGGGGTATCCCGAGTCACCTACGGACAGACAAGTGCACATTAGCTGATTTGGAAAAGTGGGCGGAATACTACAGATCAGGTCACACACAATGGCACAAAGTCAGTACACACCGACAAGCCAGGCACGCTGGTTCTGCATCTGTGCCATCATCCTGGGGATGCGACTACTCCTCATCACAAAGGCATCGTGTGCTGAACCAGGAAACGGGCACACACGTGTGTGATGGTCATGTCTGCAAGACACACCACCAGTGCATTGACCGAGTGGTAGTGCTTGCGGTTCCTGTAGGCCTGCTCCTGGGCCTGTGGTGGTACCAAAGCCACATGTGTCCCATCAATGGAGCCAATGACATGCGGCATCCTCCCCAGGGCATAAAAGTCACTCTTCACGTCAGTGAGTCGTCGCAGTCTAGGGAAATAGATGTACCGGTTCAGGAATAGCAACATTGCCGCCAAAACATCGCGGAGCACACGGCTCAACATGGTCTGTGACATCCCACCAGCAGTCGCCACAGTATGTTGGAAGGTACCGGTGGCAAAGAAGTGTAGGGCTGCCATCACCTTCACCTTGGGGGTCAGCGCTGTAGGATACGGCCGGCCAGGCTACAAATGTGGGGACAACTGCACTGCCAAATCCTCAATCAGCTGCCTGGTGAAGCGGTACCGTCGGATGCTGTCCCGTTCCACCATCGTTGCCAGGTCTGGGAATGGTCGATGGACAGCAGGAGCCCTGCAGTGCAGAGGAGAAGTAAGCAAGATTGTCAGTCACCCCACATATGCGGCATTGAACACACTCAAGATCCCAACATACATCATTATGAGGCACAACTACATGAAGTGTGCAGTTCCGGAAGGACATGTATGGTACATACATGGCCAACATCTGTCAACACGGTCCAACAGGTGGCATCAATTAGTCCCAGGTTGGCCGATTGGATATCATGAGGCCGTGTCACAGTTCCCATCTCCTGCTGCCGTGTCTCAATCACCCCCACAGTGACATGTGAGGACAGATGTGCCCCAGGCACCACAGCTCAACGACAGGTACATTCCCAGGGACCCTGTATTGCCACATGGACACTGGCATTACATGGAGTATCATGTATACACCACAGCAAAACAACCATGACCCCCACAGGTAGTGGCCCCACTTGCCACGGCAGGACAGACATGGACGTCTGTGACTCACACACGCACAACATCAAAGTCCATGCACACACAACCTGGATGTGGAGACTGTCTCCCATTGTGCACATGAAATCAGAGACATTGTAAACACTACATGCACAAAGACTGTGGAGGACCATCACTATTGTGCCACTGGGACACCCTGGCTCAAACATACCGTCCCACATGGGACTCACGGGGTATGTGACATGACATACACATACACCACCGTGAAATGTGACCATGGCACATGCACAGAAATGAACAGTCGCACATCACAGTGGTCATGTACACGTAACACCCAGGATCCTGTCCCCATGAACACATGCACAGCCTGGGGGTGGCTGCCCACAGGTGACACCCACAGGACAACATGTACACCAACATACACACAATAGGTAATGCAGCCTTACATGCCTTATGATAAAGTTTGGACAGGCTGTCGTGATGTAGGTGTGCCCCTCACTCCCTGGGAGCTGTCTGTGGCTGGCATATGTCCATCTGAGACAGGCATGCTGACATATGCCAGTCACATGTACAGTGATGCGTTGTACTGCAATGGACCGATCGGTGCCTCCGGCCGGCCCATTGCATTCAATGTGTGCGGGTACGCGTTGTACCCCTGTACGCGTTGTACTGCAATGGACCGATCGGTGCCTCCGGCCGGCCCATTGCATTCAATGTGTGCGGGTACGCGTTGTACCCCTGTACGCGTTGTACTGCAATGGACCGATCGGTGCCTCCGGCCGGCCCATTGCATTCAAAGTGTGCGGGTACGCGTTGTACCCCTGTACGCGTTGTACCCCTGTACGCGTTGAACTGCAATGGACCGATCGGTGCCTCCGGCCGGCCCATTGCATTCAATGTGTGCGGGTTCGCGTTGTACCCCTGTACGCGTTGTACTGCAATGGACCGATCGGTGCCTCCGGCCGGCCCATTGCATTCAATGTGTGCGGGTACGCGTTGTACCCCTGTACGCGTTGTACTGCAATGGACCGATCGGTGCCTCCGGCCGGCCCATTGCATTCAATGTGTGCGGGTACGCGTTGAACCCCTGTACGCGTTGTACCCCTGTACGCGTTGAACTGCAATGGACCGATCGGTGCCTCCGGCCGGCCCATTGCATTCAATGTGTGCAGGTACGCGTTGTACCCCTGTACGCATTGTACTGCAATGGACCGATCGGTGCCTCCGGCCGGCCCATTGCATTCAATGTGTGCGGGTACGCGTTGTACCCTGTACGCGTTGTACCGCAATGGACCGATCGGTGCGCACCCATTGACAATGGGCTTGCCTGGCAACGGACGCGTTTTCGAATTTCGAACGAGTCGGTTGCTGGAAAATCAGTTGGTCACCCACAACAATGTTGCAAAATCATGTATGTCATGAAGTTGAAGATTTGAAGGATGCTGTGGGCGTGTTTTGGTGCTGCTATTCCATGGATTGGCCAGATTCAGAAGATGCAAACGACTTGGACCTATCACTTTGGACACAAGGGACAGTATCTGCCTCTCCAGCACATATATATTGCTGGCTGTTCCCCTGAGAGCTCACTTGCCTGCACTACATGCTCCAGGACGACATCTGCCACTGCACTGCTGCTGTCTCTGCCCCTCTTGACCCTGCAATGGCACGTACTGTGGAGAGAGCCCCAGCCTTCAGCCTTGAAGAGAACCAGGCCCTGCTGGACAGCCTACTTCCACAGTACAGCAAGCTGTATGGGACACCAGGGGAGCAGGTGAGTGTTCTGTGCACTGCCTTTCTGAATGTGCATTTTGTCTGACTAGCAAGGCTGGAAGTCTGCACGCCACTGGCTAGCAGGCTCGCTGAGTAGTTATCACCCCCCATAGTGTGTAGTGACATGCACTGGACAGGTATGGTGCAGTGACAGTGCATTTGAACAAGGTTCTACTTCCCATGCAATGATACCATGTAGTGACGTCTGGCAACTGTCCATGGGCAGCTTTGCACTGCCTGTGTACATCATGTGCCCCTGTGATTGAGACATGTATATACAACTGTGTCATGCACGGATATGTTGCATGTGTAGTAATGGCCTTTTCACTTTGTCATCCTGACAGGTTAATGCCCATCGGAAGCAGGAGATCTGGAAGGACATCGTCCGGGCCGTCCGGTCCGTGGGGGTCTACAAGCGCCGGATCCGCAACTGGCAGAAGAGGTGGCAGGACCTTCGGGGCTGGACCCGGAGGATTGCACGGGTCCAGCTGAAGCTGTCGCCCTCGCAGGAGGGGCGGAACACGGACCCTGACCCCCACATGCTCCAGATCCTGGCGGTGGTGTTTCCAGACCTGGATGGGCAGCTGAAGGCCAGACAGCAGCAAGGAGGGGGTGAGTCAAAGACTGCACTGTGAACTCTGTATTACATGCTTTGTGCCCTCCTCTGGCCTGGTTCAACTGCCACAGTGCAGCAGTCATGTTGTCCAGGAGCCATGTCCCTCTATTGTGCACTGCCCACTGCTCATCTGATACCCAGGTGTGGCCCTTACATTCAGGGAATTGTGTCACTTGGGACTGTGTCCTTGCAGTTTGCTTCACTAAAGGTGGGGGACAGCATCTGTTTCCCTAACTCTGTTGTGGGCATCATGGGTGGGTCCATTGTTCACACAACGCCTGTGTTCGGACATGTGATCTGCGTGTTGCTTTGATATGCGGTCCACTTGCTGAGCTGAGCCACCACATGTGCCTGGGGTATGTGGCACACGCCCATGCAGCGGGTGGGAACAATGTTTGGGCCCCAGGAGTGTGCAGATTACGTGTGTCACACATACATAGCCAGCTATCCACTGTCCAGGGCACATCCCTCATTCATGTGGAGCAGGACAGTCATGCCTACTCCAGGCCATGCAATGCACTCTGTACTCCCACTCCCGTGTATCAGCTGACACATTGTGCACAGTGATTTGAGCCCTCAGGTGTCTGCCTCTGTGTCAGTGTGCTGTGGATTAGTTGCCAGGACTGCTGGGGTGTTTCTTGGTAGGGGCTCAGCATGCCCCTGGAGATGTGACCATAGGAGACGATACTTGTGTGTCACATAGGTGTTTGATCAGCTGCCCGTGCAGACTGGGGTATGCGAATGTGAAGTTCAGGCAGCTGTTCCCCATTCACAGCAAATTGTGAGGGGCTCAGGTTCAGAGGGTAGTGTCACAGGTCTCCCATATGTCCAATCGGTATGACCTGGACAGATGAGGGTTAAGATGATGTGTTGTGTGGGGGATGTACATGTGCACTTGTGCAGCTCCAGGACTTGCATTCCCCATGACCTACTATTGTGACACAGTGCATAGTGTTGTTGTCTGGCTGCCAAGTCATACATCACTGAGACAGTGATGTATGACTTAGCAGTCATGCCTCTGCCATGGCATGTGTCAACTTATTGGTGGTCCTGCAGGGGAGTGACATGTGCTACATGCACACCATTGTGGCGATGGCTATCAGGACATGGGTGCATCATGGTGTCTGTCGCTGGTATGCATCACATGCATTTCCTATTTGACTCTGGGCATCCCTTTCATCCGGAAACCTGTACTGACTCAGTGGCAAGAGCTGTGATGTGTGCATGTCCACATGCCACACCGTGTCCTCTGCACTGTCCAACTACTGTGTACTTGGTGCATGTGTCCACACTGGGGTGTTGCAATCCAACAGACACCAGACAGATGGGTGCAAGGCCATGTGGGATGTGAGTGCCATGCTTGGCATCAGACTGACAATTGGCTTCTCCTGTTCAGTTAGGGCACTTTTAGCAATGTACAACTAATGATGCCAGGGCTTGCTCTGTAATGTGCTGTGCTCACAGTGGTGTGTGCGTTTGGTGCAGGTGACTGATGTCTGTCTGTTTCCCCATTGTTTGCAGATACATCCACGGCCACGGAAGGGGACAGCTCCACGGACCAGGAGGAGCCAGAGAGCCAGACTGGGTCAGCAGCCGAGGAGTGGTCGGAGGGACCCAGTGGCACGGAGGGCGAGGGGAGCCACACCGAGGAGTCCTCAGCACCATCCACCTCAGCTGAGGACCAGAGCAACTCGGAGGATGACTCCCTTGTGGAGGCGGGTGTCAGCAGCCACCACACCCCAGCTAGTGTTGCTGTCCCCGCCACCACCAGCACCACCACCGCCCTCCCATCGGCTCCCATTCCCCAGGTCCGTGGAGGCTCCCATGTTCGGGAGCGTGTCTCCTTTGGGCCAGGCACCGCACCCCCTGCCCCTGTGTCCCCTGCTGCCCTGAGTGAGGAGTCTGTGTACCTCCTTCGCCAGCTCCATGTAGGGCAGACAGCCATGCTGAGTGTCCTCCATGCGCACACCGCACTGTTGACTCAGCTGGTGTCGTTCATGGAGGGCATCTCATCGGGCATGTCTGACCTACAGAGGGGCAATAGGTCCATGGACTCCTCCCTGACGGCAGCAGTGTCCCTCCTCAGACAGTCCCTCACCCCTCCTGCCTCTGCTCCATCCACACTCCCCAGCACCTTACCCGTCCCAAGCACACACACACCGGCACAGGCACACACCAGCACACACACGTCCAGCACACAGACACACACGCCACAAACAAAACGCACACGCACGCACAGTCAGGGGACTGAAACCAGACTCACAGGGGATGGGGCCCTGGTACACACACACGCATCCACGGGCACTGCGCAGTCCTCAGTTGCCTCTCCCTCCAAAGCACCCTCCCTTGCCTCACCTGCAACCCCAAAGACCCAGCGCCTCTTCCTCAGTGACCTCGGCCTCTTCCCCTCCGATCCAGCTACTCCAGCATCCAGGGTGAAGAGGAAGCCCCCCACACGGAGCAGAGTGCCCCTCGCCCCCGGACACCCTCCCAGGCGCAGACAGACTGAGGCCCCCACCCGCAAGTCCCCCGGAGTGGTAAGAGCAAGACCCCGCCGCCGCCCTGCAGCTCAAGCACCAGGTCTCCTTCCTCCATCCCTCAGGCCCCCACTCCACAGGTGCCCCCACCACACCCTGCCCCAGGTTCCCCACCCACAGATATACCATCCCCAAGAGGCTCCGGCCTTCTCCCCCTGCCACTTGCTCTCCCGGCACCACACCCCCGCTGCGCTTGTCTGTGCCACTGATGTGGTGAGGGTGTCCTCCCCTCTGTCCAGCCCACCTTGCCTGTTCCCCATTCTCCTCCCCTGGTGGTAGGCACTGCAGGTGGAGTCCACTACCACCCTGTCTGACTTGGGCACTGCAGTGGCGGACCTGTCCACTCCATCTGCAGGGTCCACTGCAGTCGTGCCGGCACCCACAACATCTGAGCCATGCCCCCAGTTGTGCCGGCACACACCATGTCAGACACCTCCACTGCAGTTGTCAGTGGCTCTCCAGCACCCACCACCCCTTCCCTGGTTCCTCCTGGTGAGCCCTGATCCTGTCCCTGTGGTGCCTGGCCTACCCCCCGGTTGCCCCTCCTAGTGGATTGTCCCTGGTTTTGTGCAGGCATGTGTAGGGTGGCATCTGCCACTGTCACCCACTTGTGACTTTGTTGATGGACTGGCCATTGGCCTTTGTTTATGTTCTACCGGACTTCTACTTTTAATGCCACATATGCTGAATAAAGCAACTTTCTGTTCTCTAGTGCTTTTGCTTCTGATGTACATGATGTTGATGATGCTAACCATGCCCTTGCTGCAGTGATGGTGATATTTGGTCTCATGATAATGAAGTGTTACTGTGCAGGAACCCATGTGGTCCAGGGGGAATGTGTCCTATCCTGTGGTGTATCCATGTCATCCATAGCAGCATCTGAGGGTGTCATGTGTTCAGTATTTGGCAATGGGATTTCCTACTTAGATTGGCAATTTCACATCTGTGGCTTCCACCCCTGCACATCTGTTGTGCCTGCCATTGTTCAATTCGTCTACTTCCCTGACCGTGTGGCCATCTCCAGTGGACATGCAGGTTTGGGCATCAATGGGGAAGGACTCATCTGTGTTGTCAGTGCAACATTGCTATACAAGCGTGTTGGATCTGTGCTGATGATTCCGTTGGCACTTCCATGACCAGGCTGATGTGACGGGAGCCCTCATTTGGTGCTAATTGTTGATTGTGTGACCAAGTGCTCAGCTGACATGATGGGGCCCTACTGAGGCAACATATGGCACAGCTTTCCTCACACAGGAGTGGAGTCCCCTCATGGCAGTGTGTACTCCTGTGACATTGCCTGCGCCCAAGGTGTGTGTTGTATGTGCATGTCTGTGTGTTCACTTCCGTTTAGCTGTGCATGCTGTGATCCCTAGTGTTGTACCTGTTTGTGATGCTAGCTGAGTTGAGCTATGTTCCCCCAAAGTCTTCTCCCTGGGTTCTCTGTGATGTGGGTGCATGGCACATTACTGGTCATCAGGGTGTCACCCATAGGTGTGTTTGCTGTCAGGGCTGAGTTTGTGTGCAGACGCAGATGGGTCACAGTCAGGTTTCCCCTTGGCACTTGTTGTTTGCCCCTGTCATGTGATTTCCAGTTTGTGTTATCTTTCAGTGATTGTGACACGTTGTGTGTGTGACTGCTGGCACTCCTCAGGGTCCGGGCTGCAATGTTGGTTGTTGTCTATGTGTGTTCTTTGTGGGTGACCTTGGCTTCTTCATTGGTGTGTGACTGTGGCTGGGATCCCATTGGTTGGTGTGGTATTGCCGTCATGTCCATGTACAGCGTAGTGTGCAGTGTGTCAGACATTCAGGAGTCTTGTTGAGTGTCCATGTGTGATGTGTTTCTGCACCTTGGTTCCCACCCACCACCCTGGAATAGTCATGGGTGCATGTGCAATGTCACCAGTGCATGTGTGCTTCACTGCTGCACATTGTTGGAGGTCGAGTGGTGTGGTGTTGAGTGTGTGCAGATGAGAGTTGTTGCCCGGCTAGGCCCCTGCCTCCATGTTGGCCTTGGCTTACTGGCCATGCTGTTTGATTTGTGCTTGTGTAGGTGTGATGGTAGTTAGTTGCTCAGGACACATGACTGTGGTTCACAGTGTGAACCACATTTAGCTTTGTCATCACAGTGGGATTGTAATGCAGCCCAGGGTCACCACATTGTGGGGGCCCTGGGGGTGGTGCTGTGGTGTGTCTGTGTCTTGCTGTGTCAGTTGCTGTCCCTACGTGCCTGTGTGACATGTGTGATTTGTGCTCCCTGTCATCTGACAATGCCTGCTTGCCCACATAGGGGATTTGGATCCATGAGTTACCTTTGTGTGGCACTGTATGCACATCTGTATGATTGGTATTCAGGTCTCCTCATGTGCTGTGTGGTTGCCTGGGGACACTGGCACCCCCCTCACCTGTTGTGTATGATGTGCAGTGTGGGTCTGCCTGTTTGTGTTTGTGCATCTGCACCACTGCATTGGCATATCTTGGGTGTGCCATTGGCTGTATGTAGTTTGGTGGGTTTCCCCTGCTGTCCCTGGGACTCCTAGGTCATCGGTCAGCACAATGATCATGGTTTGTGTGTCCCATTGCTGCCATGGTATGGTATCTGTTCACCTCACATCTGCAGTCTCCACAGGGTATCTGCATGTGTGTGCCCATTGGTGCAAATATGTGGGTCTGCATTCTGATGGTCACTTCTGTCATTGTGTCATTGATGATTGTTGACGGTGTGAGCCCCCATGGGTGTTGTTTGTCTGCACATGGCCAAAGGTATGTCTTATTTGCACTGCAGGATTTGGCTCCCCCAATTTATGTTGCAATGGGACACATACACTACTTTGCCACTGATGTGTTTGTTGTTCTGTGACCAGGAATCATCCATGCAGTTTGGCAGTTGCACCTCTTTCTTTGTCAACACTTACCTTTTGGTCACTGTGATGATGGGGGTTTGGACCCCATTGCCACAATGTTCGAAATGTGCTTCAGCTATGGACCCCACACTTACATTTTGGTCACTGTGATGATGGGGGTTTGGACCCCATTGCCACAATGTTCAAAGTGTGCTTCAGCTATGGACCCCACACTTACATTTTGGTCACTGTGATGATGGGGTTTGGAACCCATTGCCACAATGCTCAAAGTGTGCTTCAGCTATGGACCCCACACTTACCTTTTGGTCACTGTGATGATGGGGGTTTGGACCCCATTGCCACAATGTTCAAAGTGTGCTTCAGCTATGGACCCCACACTTACATTTTGGTCACTGTGATGATGGGGTTTGGAACCCATTGCCACAATGCTCAAAGTGTGCTTCAGCTATGGACCCCACACTTACCTTTTGGTCACTGTGATGATGGGGGTTTGGACCCCATTGCCACAATGTTCAAAGTGTGCTTCAGCTATGGACCCCACACTTACATTTTGGTCACTGTGATGATGGGGGTTTGGACCCCATTGCCACAATGGTCATGGCCTGCTTGCATTGTGGGTGCCACACACATATATGTGTGGCACATGTGCTAGGGGTCACATTGTATGTTCAAAGTCATGTTCGGTGTTGTAGGCATTTGACACAGTCTACACACGCTTGTCATGGTGTTGGGGGATGTCTTCTTCTTGCATTCTCTAGGTTGTGGTGTGCTGGTTGTGTCATGCATTGTCCATCCTAAGAGTGGGGGTGGTAGTAGTGGTAGGCATCCAGCCCACCCTGGCTAAGGGTGGTAGTAGTGGTAGGCATCCAGCCCCCTGGGTGAGGGTGGTAGTAGTGGTAGGCATCCAGCCCACCCTGGCTAAGGGTGGTAGTAGTGGTAGGCATCCAGCCCCCCTGGGTAAGGGTGGTAGTAGTGGTAGGCATCCTGCCCCCCTGGCTAAGGGTAGTAGTAGTGGTAGGCATCCTGCCCCCCTGGGTAAGGGTGGTAGTAGTGGTAGGCATCCAGCCCCCTGGCTAAGGGTGGTAGTAGTGGTAGGCATCCTGCCCCCCTGGGTAAGGGTGGTAGTAGTGGTAGGCATCCTGCCCACCCTGGGTAAGGGTGAGTGGTAGGCATCCAGCCCCCCTGGGTAAGGGTGGTAGTAGTGGTAGGCATCCAGCCCCCTGGGTGAGGGTGGTAGTAGTGGTAGGCATCCTGCCCCCTGGCTAAGGTGGTAGGTGGTAGGCATCCTGCCCCCTGGGTAAGGGTGGTAGTAGTGGTAGGCATCCAGCCCCCCTGGCCAAGGGTGGTAGTAGTGGTAGGCATCCTGCCCCCCTGGCTAAGGGTGGTAGTAGTGGTAGGCATCCTGCCCACCCTGGCTAAGGGTGGTGGTGAGGCATCCAGCCCCCCTGGGTAAGGGTGGTAGTAGTGGTAGGCATCCAGCCCCCCTGGGTGAGGGTGGTAGTAGTGGTAGGCATCCTGCCCCCCCTGGCTAAGGGTGGTGGTAGGCATCCTGCCCCCCCTGGGTAAGGGTGCTAGTAGTGGTAGGCATCCTGCCCCCTGGGTAAGGGTGGTAGTAGTGGTAGGCATCCTGCCCCCTGGGTAAGGGTGGTAGTAGTGGTAGGCATCCAGCCCCCCTGGGTAAGGGTGGTAGTGGTGGCAGGCATCCTGCCCACCCTGGCTAAGGGTGGTAGTTGTGGTAGGCATCCAGCCCCCTGGGTGAGGGTGGTAGTAGTGGTAGGCATCCAGCCCCCCTGGCTAAGGGTGGTAGTAGTGGTAGGCATCCTGCCCACCCTGGGTAAGGGTGGTAGTAGTGGTAGGCATCCTGCCCACCCTGGCTAAGGGTGGTGGTAGGCATCCAGCCCCCTGGGTAAGGGTGGTAGTAGTGGTAGGCATCCAGCCCCCCTGGGTGAGGGTGGTAGTAGTGGTAGGCATCCTGCCCCCCTGGCTAAGGGTGGTAGTAGTGGTAGGCATCCTGCCCCCCTGGGTAAGGGTGGTAGTAGTGGTAGCCATCCAGCCCCCTGGCTAAGGGTGGTAGTAGTGGTAGGCATCCTGCCCCCCTGGGTAAGGGTGGTAGTAGTGGTAGGCATCCTGCCCACCCTGGCTAAGGGTGGTGTGGTAGGCATCCAGCCCCCTGGGTAAGGGTGGTAGTAGTGGTAGGCATCCAGCCCCCCTGGGTGAGGGTGGTAGTAGTGGTAGGCATCCTGCCCACCCTGGCTAAGGGTGGTGGTAGAGCATCCTGCCCACCCTGGGTAAGGGTTGTAGTAGTGGTAGGCATCCAGCCCACCTGGCTAAGGGTGGTAGTAGTGGTAGGCATCCTGCCCCCTGGGTAAGGGTGGTAGTAGTGGTAGGCATCCTGCCCACCCTGGCTAAGGGTGGTGGTAGGCATCCAGCCCCCTGGGTAAGGGTGGTAGTAGTGGTAGGCATCCAGCCCCCCTGGGTGAGGGTGGTAGTAGTGGTAGGCATCCTGCCCCCCTGGCTAAGGGTGGTGGTAGGCATCCTGCCCCCCTGGGTAAGGGTGGTAGTAGTGGTAGGCATCCTGCCCCCTGGTTAAGGGTGGTAGTAGTGGTAGGCATCCTGCCCCCTGGGTAAGGGTGGTAGTAGTGGTAGGCATCCAGCCCCCTGGGTAAGGGTGGTAGTGGTGGTAGGCATCCTGCCCACCCTGGCTAAGGGTGGTAGTTGTGGTAGGCATCCAGCCCCCCTGGGTGAGGGTGGTAGTAGTGGTAGGCATCCAGCCCCCTGGCTAAGGGTGGTAGTAGTGGTAGGCATCCTGCCCACTCTGGGGAAGGGTGGTAGTAGTGGTAGGCATCCTGCCCACCCTGGCTAAGGGTGGTGGTAGGCATCCAGCCCCCCCTGGGTAAGGGTGGTAGTAGTGGTAGGCATCCAGCCCCCTGGCTAAGGGTGGTAGTAGTGGTAGGCATCCTGCCCACCCTGGGGAAGGGTGGTAGTAGTGGTAGGCATCCTGCCCACCCTGGCTAAGGGTGGTAGTGGTAGGCATCCAGCCCCCTGGGTAAGGGTGGTAGTAGTGGTAGGCATCCAGCCCCCCTGGGTGAGGGTGGTAGTAGTGGTAGGCATCCTGCCCACCCTGGCTAAGGGTGGTAGTAGTGGTAGGCATCCTGCCCCCCTGGGTAAGGGTGGTAGTAGTGGTAGGCATCCTGCCCACCCTGGCTAAGGGTGGTAGTAGTGGTAGGCATCCAGCCCCCTTGGCTAAGGGTGGTAGTAGTGGTAGGCATCCTGCCCCCCTGGCTAAGGGTGGTAGTAGTGGTAGGCATCCTGCCCACCCTGGCTGAAGTGGTGGTGGTAGGCATCCAGCCCCCCTGGCTAAGGGTGGTAGTAGTGGTAGGCATCCAGCCCCCTGGGTGAGGGTGGTAGTAGTGGTAGGCATCCTGCCCCCTGGCTAAGGGTGGTAGTGGTAGGCATCCTGCCCCCTGGGTAAGGGTTGTAGTAGTGGTAGGCATCCAGCCCCCCTGGCTAAGGGTGGTAGTAGTGGTAGGCATCCTGCCTCCCTGGGTAAGGGTGGTAGTAGTGGTAGGCATCCTGCCCACCCTGGCTAAGGGTGGTGGTGGTAGGCATCCAGCCCCCCTGGCTAAGGGTGGTAGTAGTGGTAGGCATCCAGCCCCCTGGGTGAGGGTGGTAGTAGTGGTAGGCATCCTGCCCACCCTGGCTAAGGGTGGTGGTGGTAGGCATCCTGCCCACCCTGGCTAAGGGTGGTAGTAGTGGTAGGCATCCTGCCCCCCTGGGTAAGGGTGGTAGTAGTGGTAGGCATCCTGCCCACCCTGGGTAAGGGTGGTAGTAGTGGTAGGCATCCTGCCCCCCCTGGGTAAGGGTGGTAGTAGTGGTAGGCATCCAGCCCCCCCTGGGTAAGGGTGGTAGTGGTGGTAGGCATCCTGCCCACCCTGGCTAAGGGTGGTAGTTGTGGTAGGCATCCAGCCCCCCCTGGGTGAGGGTGGTAGTAGTGGTAGGCATCCAGCCCCCCCTGGCTAAGGGTGGTAGTAGTGGTAGGCATCCTGCCCACCCTGGCTAAGGGTGGTGGTAGGCATCCAGCCCCCCCTGGGTAAGGGTGGTAGTAGTGGTAGGCATCCAGCCCCCCCTGGGTGAGGGTGGTAGTAGTGGTAGGCATCCTGCCCCCCCTGGCTAAGGGTGGTAGTAGTGGTAGGCATCCTGCCCCCTGGGTAAGGGTGGTAGTAGTGGTAGGCATCCTGCCCCCTGGGTAAGGGTGGTAGTAGTGGTAGGCATCCTGCCCCCCTGGGTAAGGGTGGTAGTAGTGGTAGGCATCCTGCCCACCCTGGCTAAGGGTGGTGGTGAGGCATCCAGCCCACCCTGGCTAAGGGTGGTAGTAGTGGTAGGCATCCAGCCCCCCTGGGTGAGGGTGGTAGTAGTGGTAGGCATCCTGCCCCCTGGCTAAGGGTGGTGAGTGGTAGGCATCCTGCCCCCCTGGGTAAGGGTGGTAGTAGTGGTAGGCATCCTGCCCCCCTGGGTAAGGGTGGTAGTAGTGGTAGGCATCCAGCCCCCCTGGCTAAGGGTGGTAGTAGTGGTAGGCATCCTGCCCACCTGGCTAAGGGTGGTAGTAGTGGTAGGCATCCAGCCCCCCTGGGTAAGGGTGGTAGTAGTGGTAGGCATCCTGCCCCCTGGGTGAGGGTGGTAGTAGTGGTAGGCATCCTGCCCACCCTGGCTAAGGGTGGTGGTGTAGGCATCCTGCCCCCTGGGTAAGGGTGATAGTAGTGGTAGGCATCCAGCCCCCTGGGTAAGGGTGGTAGTAGTGGTAGGCATCCTGCCCCCTGGGTAAGGGTGGTAGTAGTGGTAGGCATCCTGCCCACCCTGGCTAAGGGTGGTGGTAGTGGTAGGCATCCTGCCCACCCTGGCTAAGGGTGGTGGTAGGCATCCAGCCCCCTGGGTGAGGGTGGTAGTAGTGGTAGGCATCCTGCCCCCTGGGTGAGGGTGGTAGTAGTGGTAGAGCATCCTGCCCACCCTGGCTAAGGGTGGTGGTAGGCATCCTGCCCCCCTGGGTAAGGGTGGTAGTAGTGGTAGGCATCCTGCCCACACTAGCTAAGGGTGGTGGTAGGCATCCTGCCCTCCCTGGGTAAGGGTGGTAGTAGTGGTAGGCATCCAGCCCCCCCTGGGTGAGGGTGGTAGTAGTGGTAGGCATCCAGCCCCCTGGGTAAGGGTGGTAGTAGTGGTAGGCATCCAGCCCCCTGGCTAAGGGTGTTAGTAGTGGTAGGCATCCAGCCCCCTGGGTAAGGGTGGTAGTAGTGGTAGGCATCCTGCCCCCTGGGTAAGGGTGGTAGTAGTGGTAGGCATCCTGCCCCCTGGGTAAGGGTGGTAGTAGTGGTAGGCATCCTGCCCACCCTGGCTAAGGGTGGTAGTAGTGGTAGGCATCCTGCCCACCCTGGCTAAGGGTGGTGGTAGTGGTAGGCATCCTGCCCACCCTGGCTAAGGGTGGTGGTAGGCATCCAGCCCCCTGGGTGAGGGTGGTAGTAGTGGTAGGCATCCTGCCCCCTGGGTGAGGGTGGTAGTAGTGGTAGGCATCCTGCCCACCCTGGCTAAGGGTGGTGGTAGGCATCCTGCCCCCTGGGTAAGGGTGGTAGTAGTGGTAGGCATCCAGCCCCCTGGGTAAGGGTGGTAGTAGTGGTAGGCATCCTGCCCCCTGGGTAAGGGTGGTAGTAGTGGTAGGCATCCTGCCCCCTGGGTAAGGGTGGTGGTAGGCATCCAGCCCCCCTGGGTGAGGGTGGTAGTAGTGGTAGGCATCCAGCCCCCTGGGTAAGGGTGGTAGTAGTGGTAGGCATCCAGCCCCCTGGCTAAGGGTGGTAGTAGTGGTAGGCATCCAGCCCCCTGGGTAAGGGTGGTAGTAGTGGTAGGCATCCTGCCCCCCTGGGTAAGGGTGGTAGTAGTGGTGGGCATCCTGCCCCCCTGGGTGGGGTGGTAGTAGTGGTAGGCATCCTGCCCACCCTGGCTAAGGGTGGTAGTAGTGGTAGGCATCCAGCCCCCTGGGTGAGGGTGGTAGTAGTGGTAGGCATCCTGCCCACCCTGGGTAAGGGTGGTAGTAGTGGTAGGCATCCTGTCCACCCTGGCTAAGGGTGGTGGTAGGCATCCTGCCCACCCTGGCTAAGGGTGGTGGTAGTGGTAGGCATCCTGCCCACCCTGGCTAAGGGTGGTAGTAGTGGTAGGCATCCAGCCCCCCCTGGGTGAGAGTGGTAGTAGTGGTAGGCATCCTGCCCACCCTGGGTAAGGGTGGTAGTAGTGGTAGGCATCCTGCCCACCCTGGCTAAGGGTGGTGGTAGGCATCCTGCCCACCCTGGCTAAGGGTGGTGGTAGTGGTAGGCATCCTGCCCACCCTGGCTAAGGGTGGTAGTAGTGGTAGGCATCCTGCCCACCCTGGGTAAGGGTGGTGGTAGGCATCCAGCCCCCCCTGGGTGAGGGTGGTAGTAGTGGTAGGCATCCAGCCCCCCTGGGTGGAGGGTGGTAGTAGTGGTAGGCATCCAGCCCCCCTGGGTAAGGGTGGTAGTAGTGGTAGGCATCCTGCCCCCTGGGTAAGGGTGGTAGTAGTGGTAGGCATCCTGCCCCCTGGGTAAGGGTGGTAGTAGTGGTAGGCATCCTGCCCACCCTGGCTAAGGGTGGTAGTAGAGGTAGGCATCCAGCCCCCCCTGGGTGAGGGTGGTAGTAGTGGTAGGCATCCTGCCCACCCTGGGTAAGGGTGGTAGTAGTGGTAGGCATCCTGCCCACCCTGGCTAAGGGTGGTGGTAGGCATCCTGCCCACCCTGGCTAAGGGTGGTGGTAGTGGTAGGCATCCTGCCCACCCTGGCTAAGGGTGGTAGTAGTGGTAGGCATCCTGCCCACCCTGGCTAAGGGTGGTGGTAGGCATCCTGCCCCCCCTGGGTAAGGGTGGTAGTAGTGGTAGGCATCCAGCCCCCCCTGGGTAAGGGTGGTAGTAGTGGTAGGCATCCTGCCCCCCCTGGGTAAGGGTGGTAGTAGTGGTAGGCATCCTGCCCACCCTGGCTAAGGGTGGTGGTAGTGGTAGGCATCCTGCCCACCCTGGCTAAGGGTGGTGGTAGGCATCCAGCCCCCCTGGGTGAGGGTGGTAGTAGTGGTAGACATCCTGCCCCCTGGGTGAGGGTGGTAGTAGTGGTAGGCATCCTGCCCACCCTGGCTAAGGGTGGTGGTAGGCATCCTGCCCCCTGGGTAAGGGTGGTAGTAGTGGTAGGCATCCAGCCCCCTGGGTAAGGGTGGTAGTAGTGGTAGGCATCCTGCCCCCTGGGTAAGGGTGGTAGTAGTGGTAGGCATCCTGCCCCCTGGGCAAGGGTGGTGGTAGGCATCCAGCCCCCTGGGTGAGGGTGGTAGTAGTGGTAGGCATCCAGCCCCCGTGGGTAAGGGTGGTAGTAGTGGTAGGCATCCAGCCCTCCCTGGCTAAGGGTGGTAGTAGTGGTAGGCATCCAGCCCCCCCTGGGTAAGGGTGGTTGTAGTGGTAGGCATCCTGCCCCCCCTGGGTAAGGGTGGTAGTAGTGGTAGGCATCCTGCCCACCCTGGGTAAGGGTGGTAGTAGTGGTAGGCATCCTGCCCACCCTGGCTAAGGGTGGTAGTAGTGGTAGGCATCCAGCCTCCCCTGGGTGAGGGTGGTAGTAGTGGTAGGCATCCTGCCCACCCTGGGTAAGGGTGGTAGTAGTGGTAGGCATCCTGCCCACCCTGGCTAAGGGTGGTGGTAGGCATCCTGCCCACCCTGGCTAAGGGTGGTGGTAGTGGTAGGCATCCTGCCCACCCTGGCTAAGGGTGGTAGTAGTGGTAGGCATCCTGCCCACCCTGGATAAGGGTGGTGGTAGGCATCCAGCCCCCCCTGGGTGAGGGTGGTAGTGGTGGTAGGCATCCAGCCCCCCCCTGGCTAAGGGTGGTAGTAGTGGTAGGCATCCTGCCCCCCCTGGGTAAGGGTGGTAGTAGTGGTAGGCATCCTGCCCCCCCTGGGTAAGGGTGGTAGTAGTGGTAGGCATCCTGCCCACCCTGGGTAAGGGTGGTAGTAGTGGTAGGCATCCTGCCCACCCTGGCTAAGGGTGGTGGTAGGCATCCTGCCCACCCTGGCTAAGGGTGGTAGTAGTGGTAGGCATCCTGCCCCCCCTGGGTAAGGGTGGTAGTAGTGGTAGGCATCCTGCCCCCCTGGGTAAGGGTGGTAGTAGTGGTAGGCATCCAGCCCCCTGGGTAAGGGTGGTAGTAGTGGTAGGCATCCTGCCCCCTGGGTAAGGGTGGTAGTAGTGGTAGGCATCCTGCCCACCCTGGGTAAGGGTGGTAGTAGTGGTAGGCATCCTGCCCACCCTGGCTAAGGGTGGTGGTAGGCATCCAGCCCCCCCTGGGTGAGGGTGGTAGTAGTGGTAGGCATCCAGCCCCCCCTGGGTAAGGGTGGTAGTAGTGGTAGGCATCCAGCCCCCCTGGCTAAGGGTGGTAGTAGAGGTAGGCATCCAGCCCCCTGGGTAAGGGTGGTAGTAGTGGTAGGCATCCTGCCCCCTGGGTAAGGGTGGTAGTAGTGGTAAGCATCCTGCCCACCCTGGGTGAGGGTGGTAGTAGTGGTAGGCATCCTGCCCACACTGGCTAAGGGTGGTGGTAGGCATCCTGCCCACCCTGGCTAAGGGTGGTAGTACTGGTAGTCATCCTGCCCACCCTGGCTAAGGGTGGTGGTAGGCATCCAGCCCCCCCGGGTAAGGGTGGTAGTAGTGGTAGGCATCCAGCCCCCCCTGGCTAAGGGTGGTAGTAGTGGTAGGCATCCAGCCCCCCCTGGGTGAGGGTGGTAGTAGTGGTAGGCATCCTGCCCACCCTGGCTAAGGGTGGTAGTAGTGGTAGGCATCCTGCCCACCCTGGCTAAGGGTGGTGGTAGTGGTAGGCATCCTGCCCACCCTGGCTAAGGGTGGTGGTAGGCATCCAGCCCCCCCTGGGTGAGGGTGGTAGTAGTGGTAGGCATCCTGCCCCCCCTGGGTGAGGGTGGTAGTAGTGGTAGGCATCCTGCCCACCCTGGCTAAGGGTGGTGGTAGGCATCCTGCCCCCCTGGGTAAGGGTGGTAGTAGTGGTAGGCATCCAGCCCCCTGGGTAAGGGTGGTAGTAGTGGTAGGCATCCTGCCCCCTGGGTAAGGGTGGTAGTAGTGGTAGGCATCCTGCCCACCCTGGCTAAGGGTGGTGGTAGTGGTAGGCATCCTGCCCACCCTGGCTAAGGGTGGTGGTAGGCATCCAGCCCCCTGGGTGAGGGTGGTAGTAGTGGTAGGCATCCTGCCCCCTGGGTGAGGGTGGTAGTAGTGGTAGGCATCCTGCCCACCCTGGCTAAGGGTGGTGGTAGGCATCATGCCCCCTGGGTAAGGGTGGTAGTAGTGGTAGGCATCCTGCCCCCTGGGTAAGGGTGGTAGTAGTGGTAGGCATCCTGCCCCCCTGGGTAAGGGTGGTAGTAGTGGTAGGCATCCTGCCCACCCTGGCTAAGGGTGGTAGTAGTGGTAGGCATCCAGCCCCCCTGGGTGAGGGTGGTAATAGTGGTAGGCATCCTGCCCACCCTGGGTAAGGGTGGTAGTAGTGGTAGGCATCCTGCCCACCCTGGCTAAGGGTGGTGGTAGGCATCCTGCCCACCCTGGCTAAGGGTGGTGGTAGTGGTAGGCATCCTGCCCACCCTGGCTAAGGGTGGTAGTAGTGGTAGGGCATCCTGCCCACCCTGGCTAAGGGTGGTGGTGAGGCATCCTGCCCCCCTGGGTAAGGGTGGTAGTAGTGGTAGGCATCCAGCCCCCTGGGTAAGGGTGGTAGTAGTGGTAGGCATCCTGCCCCCTGGGTAAGGGTGGTAGTAGTGGTAGGCATCCTGCCCACCCTGGCTAAGGGTGGTGGTAGTGGTAGGCATCCTGCCCACCCTGGCTAAGGGTGGAGGTAGGCATCCAGCCCCCCTGGGTGAGGGTGGAAGGAGTGGTAGGCATCCTGCCCCCCTGGGTGAGGGTGGTAGTATTGGTAGGCATCCTGCCCACCCTGGCTAAGGGTGGTGGTAGGCATCCTGCCCCCCTGGGTAAGGGTGGTAGTAGTGGAAGGCATCCAGCCCCCTGGGTAAGGGTGGTAGTAGTGGTAGGCATCCTGCCCCCTGGGTAAGGGTGGTAGTAGTGGTAGGCATCCTGCCCCCTGGGTAAGGGTGGTGGTAGGCATCCAGCCCCCTGGGTGAGGGTGGTAGTAGTGGTTGGCATCCAGCCCACCCTGGGTAAGGGTGGTAGTAGTGGTAGGCATCCAGCCCCCTGGCTAAGGGTGGTAGTAGTGGTAGGCATCCAGCCCCCTGGGTAAGGGTGGTAGTAGTGGTAGGCATCCTGCCCCCCCTGGGTAAGGGTGGTAGTAGTGGTAGGCATCCTGCCCCCCCTGGGTAAGTGTGGTAGGCATCCTGCCCCCCCTGGGTAAGGGTGGTAGTAGTGGTAGGCATCCTGCCCACCCTGGGTAAGGGTGGTAGTAGTGGTAGGCATCCTGCCCACCCTGGCTAAGGGTGGTAGTAGTGGTAGGCATCCAGCCCCCCCTGGGTGAGGGTGGTAGTAGTGGTAGGCATCCTGCCCACCCTGGGTAAGGGTGGTAGTAGTGGTAGGCATCCTGCCCACCCTGGCTAAGGGTGGTGGTAGGCATCCTGCCCACCCTGGCTAAGGGTGGTGGTAGTGGTAGGCATCCTGCCCACCCTGGCTAAGGGTGGTAGTAGTGGTAGGCATCCTGCCCACCCTGGCTAAGGGTGGTGGTAGGCATCCAGCCCCCTGGGTGAGGGTGGTAGTGGTGGTAGGCATCCAGCCCCCTGGCTAAGGGTGGAAGTAGTGGTAGGCATCCTGCCCCCTGGGTAAGGGTGGTAGTAGTGGTAGGCATCCTGCCCCCTGGGTAAGGGTGGTAGTAGTGGTAGGCATCCTGCCCACCCTGGCTAAGGGTGGTAGTAGTGGTAGGCATCCTGCCCCCTGGGTAAGGGTGGTAGTAGTGGTAGGCATCCTGCCCCCCTGGGTAAGGGTGGTAGTAGTGGTAGGCATCCTGCCCACCCTGGGTAAGGGTGGTAGTAGTGGTAGGCATCCTGCCCACCCTGGATAAGGGTGGTGGTGGGCATCCTGCCCACCCTGGCTAAGGGTGGTAGTAGTGGTAGGCATCCTGCCCCCTGGGTAAGGGTGGTAGTAGTGGTAGGCATCCTGCCCCCCTGGGTAAGGGTGGTAGTAGTGGTAGGCATCCAGCCCCCCTGGGTAAGGGTGGTAGTAGTGGTAGGCATCCTGCCCCCCTGGGTAAGGGTGGTAGTAGTGGTAGGCATCCTGCCCACCCTGGGTAAGGGTGGTAGTAGTGGTAGGCATCCTGCCCACCCTGGCTAAGGGTGGTGGTAGGCATCCAGCCCCCTGGGTGAGGGTGGTAGTAGTGGTAGGCATCCAGCCCCCTGGGTAAGGGTGGTAGTAGTGGTAGGCATCCAGCCCCCCTGGCTAAGGGTGGTAGTAGAGGTAGGCATCCAGCCCCCCTGGGTAAGGGTGGTAGTAGTGGTAGGCATCCTGCCCCCCCTGGGTAAGGGTGGTAGTAGTGGTAAGCATCCTGCCCACCCTGGGTGAGGGTGGTAGTAGTGGTAGGCATCCTGCCCACACTGGCTAAGGGTGGTGGTAGGCATCCTGCCCACCCTGGCTAAGGGTGGTAGTACTGGTAGTCATCCTGCCCACCCTGGCTAAGGGTGGTGGTAGGCATCCAGCCCCCGGGTAAGGGTGGTAGTAGTGGTAGGCATCCAGCCCCCTGGCTAAGGGTGGTAGTAGTGGTAGGCATCCAGCCCCCCCTGGGTGAGGGTGGTAGTAGTGGTAGGCATCCTGCCCATCCTGGCTAAGGGTGGTAGTAGTGGTAGGCATCCTGCCCACCCTGGCTAAGGGTGGTGGTAGTGGTAGGCATCCTGCCCACCCTGGCTAAGGGTGGTGGTAGGCATCCAGCCCCCTGGGTGAGGGTGGTAGTAGTGGTAGGCATCCTGCCCCCCTGGGTGAGGGTGGTAGTAGTGGTAGGCATCCTGCCCACCCTGGCTAAGGGTGGTGGTAGGCATCCTGCCCCCCCTGGGTAAGGGTGGTAGTAGTGGTAGGCATCCAGCCCCCCTGGGTCAGGGTGGTAGTAGTGGTAGGCATCCTGCCCCCTGGGTAAGGGTGGTAGTAGTGGTAGGCATCCTGCCCACCCTGGCTAAGGGTGGTGGTAGTGGTAGGCATCCTGCCCACCCTGGCTAAGGGTGGTGGTAGGCATCCAGCCCCCTGGGTGAGGGTGGTAGTAGTGGTAGGCATCCTGCCCCCTGGGTGAGGGTGGTAGTAGTGGTAGGCATCCTGCCCACCCTGGCTAAGGGTGGTGGTAGGCATCATGCCCCCTGGGTAAGGGTGGTAGTAGTGGTAGGCATCCTGCCCCCCCTGGGTAAGGGTGGTAGTAGTGGTAGGCATCCTGCCCACCCTGGCTAAGGGTGGTAGTAGTGGTAGGCATCCAGCCCCCCTGGGTGAGGGTGGTAGTAGTGGTAGGCATCCTGCCCACCCAGTAGTGGTAGGCATCCAGCCCCCCTGGGTGAGGGTGGTAGTAGTGGTAGGCATCCTGCCCACCCTGGGTAAGGGTGGTAGTAGTGGTAGGCATCCTGCCCACCCTGGCTAAGGGTGGTGGTAGTGGTAGGCATCCTGCCCACCCTGGCTAAGGGTGGAGGTAGGCATCCAGCCCCCCCTGGGTGAGGGTGGAAGGAGTGGTAGGCATCCTGCCCCCCCTGGGTGAGGGTGGTAGTATTGGTAGGCATCCTGCCCACCCTGGCTAAGGGTGGTGGTAGGCATCCTGCCCCCCCTGGGTAAGGGTGGTAGTAGTGGAAGGCATCCAGCCCCCCTGGGTAAGGGTGGTAGTAGTGGTAGGCATCCTGCCCCCCCTGGGTAAGGGTGGTAGTAGTGGTAGGCATCCTGCCCCCCCTGGGTAAGGGTGGTGGTAGGCATCCAGCCCCCCCTGGGTGAGGGTGGTAGTAGTGGTTGGCATCCAGCCCACCCTGGGTAAGGGTGGTAGTAGTGGTAGGCATCCAGCCCCCCCTGGCTAAGGGTGGTAGTAGTGGTAGGCATCCAGCCCCCCCTGGGTAAGGGTGGTAGTAGTGGTAGGCATCCTGCCCCCCCTGGGTAAGGGTGGTAGGCATCCTGCCCCCCCTGGGTAAGGGTGGTAGTAGTGGTAGGCATCCTGCCCAACCTGGGTAAGGGTGGTAGTAGTGGTAGGCATCCTGCCCACCCTGGCTAAGGGTGGTAGTAGTGGTAGGCATCCAGCCCCCCCTGGGTGAGGGTGGTAGTAGTGGTAGGCATCCTGCCCACCCTGGGTAAGGGTGGTAGTAGTGGTAGGCATCCTGCCCACCCTGGCTAAGGGTGGTGGTAGGCATCCTGCCCACCCTGGCTAAGGGTGGTGGTAGTGGTAGGCATCCTGCCCACCCTGGCTAAGGGTGGTAGTAGTGGTAGGCATCCTGCCCACCCTGGCTAAGGGTGGTGGTAGGCATCCAGCCCCCCCTGGGTGAGGGTGGTAGTGGTGGTAGGCATCCAGCCCCCCTGGCTAAGGGTGGAAGTAGTGGTAGGCATCCTGCCCCCTGGGTAAGGGTGGTAGTAGTGGTAGGCATCCTGCCCCCTGGGTAAGGGTGGTAGTAGTGGTAGGCATCCTGCCCACCCTGGGTAAGGGTGGTAGTAGTGGTAGGCATCCTGCCCACCCTGGCTAAGGGTGGTGGTAGGCATCCTGCCCACCCTGGCTAAGGGTGGTAGTAGTGGTAGGCATCCTGCCCCCTGGGTAAGGGTGGTAGTAGTGGTAGGCATCCTGCCCCCTGGGTAAGGGTGGTAGTAGTGGTAGGCATCCAGCCCCCTGGCTAAGGGTGGTAGTAGTGGTAGGCATCCTGCCCCCTGGGTAAGGGTGGTAGTAGTGGTAGGCATCCTGCCCCCTGGGTAAGGGTGGTAGTAGTGGTGAGGCATCCTGCCCACCCTGGGTAAGGGTGGTAGTAGTGGTAGGCATCCTGCCCACCCTGGCTAAGGGTGGTGGTAGGGCATCCAGCCCCCTGGGTAAGGGTGGTAGTAGTGGTAGGCATCCAGCCCCCTGGGTAAGGGTGGTAGTAGTGGTAGGCATCCTGCCCCCTGGGTAAGGGTGGTAGTAGTGGTAGGCATCCTGCCCCCCCTGGGTAAGGGTGGTAGTAGTGGTAGGCATCCTGCCCACCCTGGGTAAGGGTGGTAGTAGTGGTAGGCATCCTGCCCACCCTGGCTAAGGGTGGTGGTAGGCATCCTGCCCACCCTGGCTAAGGGTGGTAGTAGTGGTAGGCATCCTGCCCACCCTGGCTAAGGGTGGTGGTAGGCATCCAGCCCCCCCTGGGTAAGGGTGGTAGTAGTGGTAGGCATCCAGCCCCCCCTGGCTAAGGGTGGTAGTAGTGGTAGGCATCCAGCCCCCCCTGGGTGAGGGTGGTAGTAGTGGTAGGCATCCTGCCCACCCTGGGTAAGGGTGGTAGTAGTGGTAGGCATCCTGCCCACCCTGGCTAAGGGTGGTGGTAGGCATCCTGCCCACCCTGGCTAAGGGTGGTGGTAGTGGTAGGCATCCTGCCCACCCTGTCTAAGGGTGGTAGTAGTGGTAGGCATCCTGCCCACCCTGGCTAAGGATGGTGGTAGGCATCCAGCCCCCCCTGGGTGAGGGTGGTAGTGGTGGTAGGCATCCAGCCACCCCTGGCTAAGGGTGGTAGTAGTGGTAGGCATCCTGCCCCCCTGGGTAAGGGTGGTAGTAGTGGTAGGCATCCTGCCCCCCCTGGGTGAGGGTGGTAGTAGTGGTAGGCATCCTGCCCACCCTGGGTAAGGGTGGTAGTAGTGGTAGGCATCCTGCCCACCCTGGCTAAGGGTGGTGGTAGGCATCCTGCCCACCCTGGCTAAGGGTGGTAGTAGTGGTAGGCATCCTGCCCCCCCTGGGTAAGGGTGGTAGTAGTGGTAGGCATCCTGCCCCCCCTGGGTAAGGGTGGTAGTAGTGGTAGGCATCCTGCCCACCCTGGCTAAGGGTGGTGGTAGGCATCCAGCCCCCCCTGGGTGAGGGTGGTAGTAGTGGTAGGCATCCTGCCCCCCCTGGGTAGGGGTGGTGGTGCGCATTCAGGCCCCTGTGTGCATATGTGGCATTGGTGGTGGGCATCCCGCCCCTATGGTGCTGCTGTTGCTGGTGTACGTATTTTCTGCATCCCTCTGTGTGTGTGTGATGTGTCGTGTACGTGTTGTATGTGTTTTGTGGTTGGTGTCTGGCTTACCTTCTGCGCCGTACGCGTCCGTGCCTGTTCCGGTAGTAAATGTAGAATATTGGTAGGATCGGGACGAAGGGATTCATGGTTGGTTCGTGTCGTTCGTCCTTCTCGTTGCTTCGCGTCGTCCTCGTCGCTTCGCCTCGTCCTCGTCGCTTCGCGTCGTCCTCGTCGCTGGCGTGTTCTTCTCGGAGCCGTGGATCGTGTTGTGGCGCGAATCGGAGCTTATGTGCGCCTCTCCCGGATGCTTTGACGTGCTGTGCGTAGCGACGGGTTCGGCGCGTACGGAAAGCGCATCGTAATTGTTCGGCCGGACGGAGCTGCATTTTGGCTTCCGTGCGACTCGATTCAGCGTTTCCGGATTTGCCTCGGTCGGGGAACAGGACCTGGTTTGGGTGAGTACGGCTCGGCCGGATTCTTTGCTGTTGTGCGCATCGTACTTACTCGTTCGGTGTGCTGTACGGATCGGTCGGGAAACAGGCTTTCGCATGGCTTTTTTCCCGACCGAATGCTATTGGGTGCGCCTCCGACCGAGATCGGAATCGACCCCAAATAGTTTTGCTATGGTACAAAGGCGAGCAAACTGTCTTGCATGTGATTTGTACTGAAGGAACGCCTTCCACTGCTAATTTCTACATTTAGATAACCGTACATGGCTACATTTCATAGTATGTGTAATTACGATGGGATTACATGTATGTATGCAGGCAGCTTTCCATGTGAAAATTGCATAACTTGTCTCTACATCTGCACAAACTGTCTCTTAGTCAACCACAGACTGCTGACGAATGATGCACATATTTTGAAGGAAGCCAGTTGCACATCTTTAGAATGGTGAGGATCATGGGATTTTGTTTTGAACACCTCAAGAACCTATCTTATTTTTTATTCTAAATAGAAGGGTGTGATAGTACTTAGATGTATAGTCTTGCTGGGGAAAATTTCTTCATAGTACAACAGCCTCAATGTATTCTATTGTAATTGTATTTAAATAGTGTCTACTATCCCTTATGAGATATTAAAACATTTTACAGTGGCTAGAACACTACTCCGAAAGCAAAGATTAGTCATTAATCCAGTGGCTATTGGTTATTGTTGGTTATTAGGGCTAGTCTTGTGCACTTAAAGTCACCATGCATGGATTTACTCCAATTGTTCTGTGGTAAATTCAATTAATAGGAGTTAGAAGCGTTCATTAGTGAGGGATATGTGAGTTGATGCAGATAGTTGGAGAAAGTAATAGACAGGCTAGAGGAGAGTAGGTATTATTAGGCTGCAGGCATATGGTTGCTCAGAACGATAGGGTGTGATCTATGAGGTAAGGTGGGCCAATTTGAAGAAATACAATAATAGACAGTAAAACACCAGGCGGTTTAAAGTAGACTACAAACAAAAAGAATAAGGCATGTAGAGAATGTAGGATGAGGAGAGGGTAATTTGATAAAAATGAAGGAAAGGGAACAATCGTTAGTTTTGATTGAAGATCAAATTTTTATGCAAGTACAAAGAAGACGTTTAGAGATAGCTTGTAAATTGAGGTTGAAAAACTGTAGAAAGAAACAACATTAATTGTTTGTGAAATAGCATATTACCTTGTAGCATTTATTACATTTGTATATGGCGTATTACTCCCACGTGCTGTAGGTACCCCAGTGCTTATCCACACAGATAGTACGCAACACCCATCTACGTAAAATTATGCGGACCAAATGCATATCTGAAAACTAAGTGGAAACGTACCCAGTTCCTAAACGGCACTGGGTACTAAGCTATACAAAGAATGGAAATGTTCTCCAGCATCAATTGCATAATATAAAAATGCTTCAGAAAATAATCATATGGTTCATTACATGAAATAAATGTTGCCTTAAACGATGGCCTGCAACAAACAAACAGCAGAAGATGTATCCAGTCTGGGAACACTGCTCGCAAACAATGCCATTTGCTGTGTGTGTGCATAGTGGTTAGGAGCGTTTCCAACATTTACATGCATTTCAATTGGATTAAGTGTGCCTTTAGCATGTTTGCTAATTTCTGTCTTTCTAATTTAATTACATACCTACTGCCAAAATACTATACCAGCCTGGTGTCGGTTACACTGGAAAGGAAACATAAAGACTGGTGAATTAAAGGTAAAAGACAGGAGAAAATGCTGTCTTTGTTACAGCTATAAATACCATACTTTGAAATCTGCATTTACTAGAAAGTGGAAGTTTATCACAGGATATGAAGAAGGGGTGGAGAGAGAAGGGCCTTAAAGGTGAGAAGGTCAGTGGGTTTCAGGGAGCCCCCAGGGTATGAAGAGAGTGGCTGCAGGTGGAAATATGATTGGTATTTTTGGTAGGACTTCTATACCCTATGCAGAATCCATAGTACATCTACCTGTCACCAGCACATACTCCAACTACTACTACTAAAATCAAATTTGCCACTCCACCTTATATTTGGGAATCAGAGTATTCTCGTAGTGTTCACATTTCAAAGATCATCCGAGCATTTCCCTCTACAAATCGTGTTATTTGTTATCACTACTGCAAAGTCTGGGTGTGTAACTAGTCCTCTTGAGATATTGCTGATGGTTAAGAATTTTAAAAACATACTGACCTTTAGGCTTTTGAATTTGAATCTCCCACTGAATGTAATTCCATGCATACCATTTCCCACAAACGCTTTACTTAATTTCAAATCACAAACTTTTATCAGTCCTATTACTGAAACTATGCATAAATCATCAGAGAAAGTTAGAACTTTCCCAAGGGAGACGTAGGATTCTGAAGCATTCCTAGCTTTACACAACTTTGTAAATCTGGGAATGTGTCAGGTTCCATGGATGTTGCATGGGAACATCCACAGCAACACCCATGGAATGCTCCTTTCACGCAGAGTAATGCGTGAAAGGGGCCCATATTTACAAGGTCATGAAAAGTCACACAGGGTGACTTTACGTGACGTTGTAAATATGAGCAAGCACACTGCACCCCTGGTGCGTCAAAAAATGTGACGCACCAATGGCGCAATGGCATTGTAAATGAGGCCCTTTGTGTTTAAAAGCAGCCCATGGGGTGTCTGTAATGTGAGGTCTCAATTCAATCCCAACACAAGCATGCACATTATTTGATCAACATTCAGCTGGAACAGTTTTCACGTTAACTGATTTAGGGGTCAATTAATAATTTGGCGGATGGAGGTTTTGCAGTCAGTGCGATGGAGTAATTTGCTCCATCTCCTCGTCTTTAGACAATGCTCCCCTCATGATGGGAGTCCTCTCCCATAGCAAGTGGAACATTGTATAGCTTTTACTGCCCCTTATCGCCAGGATTTTCCTGGTGGTGATGGGCAGTGAAAACTGACCTCCTTTTCCGCCCATTTAAATTAGGTGAGTAGAGTTAGAAGTCAACCCCTGATGGCCCTTACACCGGCCGGCCGTCTGAGGTTTTAATCACAGTAGAGATGGAGTAGTGTCTGCCATGAATAAACCAAAGGTCAGCCCGCATTTGAATCAGGAGGGGGGACCACAGTCTTGGTGGTATGGACGCTCCATCGCCCTTGCGAAGGAGTATCCCTATTGCCAAATATAAATCAGATTCTAAGTTCTGCATTGACGTATAGGTGTGTAGAGAATGCTCAGAAACAGATGTCAGTCAGCACTGTCAGAGATTTAAATGTGAGCATTCGGTACATATGTGTGCTTGCCGGAAGAGGTGAATATCATTCCGCATAGCGGGCAGAAGTGCAGAAGTTCACAAGCATTGTAATCGTGTATCCCACAAACAGTCTCATGCCAGAGAAAGCTGTTTCCCAGTGCCCTGCACCATAGACCACGGTTCATACAGCAGGCTTGGAGCAGGCGGCATCCTGTAGTAGGTGGAACAGTGCTCTGCCCTGCACATGCGCATCACAATCTGGTATGATAGGAAGCTGTGAGAGTCCTTCTACTGGCCTCCCAGGTATGTAGAGCAAGAAGGTACTCAGATATTTAATTCGGACCCTTTCCCCAGTGTCAGCCTCCTAGTCTGGGCAGGACTTCTTAAATTGATATGACTCACAGACTCTTTTCAGGCATTTAACATCAAATGTACTTACATTTATTGCCACCTTTAGCATTACAGTGACATTAAATATACATTTGTAGAAACTCACCCACCCATGAACCGAAACCAAAAAGATTGTGTGAAAACACCCATTGCAATGTTCAGGGAATACAAGCAGCTAAATACTCTCCAGGTCATTCCCATCGAACTCCTGAACGTTTTAGTGGTGGCTGTAAACGAGGTGGGACTGCCCATAGTGCATGCTTGTACTACAAAAGCAGCAGAAACTACAATTCTCCTCCTTCCTTCCTCTCACCTCACAGCCTTGTTAGATTCAGGCGCTGCCTCCAAGGGGCCTGTTGCACTGGTGGGAAAGAAGTGGATTCCTTAGACAGATGGGTAAGGAAAGAAACTGGTAGCCGAATCTGCATGTGAGACATAAATAACAAAAGAGGGATGCAGGTGGAACATGTGATCCAACAATGAGGTTTACACTTTTTGAATAAGAGCACCTGGCATGTATATTGGGTCCAAAAAAAAGGCCTACCACTGGAGTCAGCTGAAACATTAAACATCTGTTCACGCTTTTTCTATGCCTGGCTTTAGTGCTGCTCTCTGAGACATGCCCATACATGTCATTAGGGCAGGCACCTGCTGCTCACACCAATAGGTGTCCAGAGACAGGTACCAACTTTTTAGATTCATGTGTTCACCCAAAGCCCCATTAATTAAAAGGTTGGTATCTTTATGGCCTTTGGGTAAACATGTTTACCATACCCAGGGAATGTTTCTCTCAAACCTTTCCTTTCCTAGCTCAAGCTGCCCTTTCTCTTCCTGCACCATTTCTGCTGTCCATCTCATTACCTCTCCTCTCTTCCAGAGCTCTCAAGTTTTCCAGATCCATACATGAGTAGCCATGATTTATGTTGTTCTGCACTTATTCGGCTGCATCTGTAATTACTCTCCACCAGTATCCCAAATATCCTTTTGGTTACTGGGGGTTTATAGTTTTACTTCTCTCCGACTTAGGCCAGGCAACCTAACAGGTCAGCGGAGGCTATTGCTCCCCTAGTGGAGGATCATCCACACTATTTAGAGATCCCTTACTGAGTGGCAAGGATCTCTAAAGCCTTACATGCAGCTGCCCGGGTGACGGTTTCTCTAAAGGAAAACAACTTCATAATCAAGGTGACATTTTTATATCGCCTGTTCAGCAATGTTATTAGAGTTTGCTACTGAAAAAGAAAACAATCAATGGCTCTGATGTACACTGAGTCTACTCCAAGCACTTTGGGTTCTTTCTTTCTTTCTTTTTTTCTTGCTTTTTTCTTTCTTCCTTCCTTCCTCACTTTCTTCCTTGCTCTTTTGCTTTCTTTTCTTGCCAGGGACAGATGCTGCATGCTTTGCATAGCAGTCCCAGGAAGGGAAATCCAGTGACAGTTGCACCACCCTAAATAGGTACAGGCAAGCACAACTTGGACTTGGTACCTCATTGGCAGGCTGGTAGCCAGGTAAAGGATTTCCACTGATAGA
This sequence comes from Calotriton arnoldi, assembly GCA_963921515.1. Classification (NCBI taxonomy): domain Eukaryota; kingdom Metazoa; phylum Chordata; class Amphibia; order Caudata; family Salamandridae; genus Calotriton; species Calotriton arnoldi. The sequence goes on from CAWUFW010011187.1 coordinate 396,671, forward strand.
GCCAGATAAGGTCCCTTTGGTGAAAACCTTTAAGTCCCTCCATCTCTCAATGGGGCAGAAGAAGTGCAATTGTTGCAGTGCTGGTCAACCGTCAACTTATGGCATTACAATCACTCTACCAAACTCTAAATGCCCTTAGTCTTAATAGGTATGGCACGCATATCACTTTAAGCTGCTACCTTTCTTATTGTATGTCATTTAATTTAAACATTTTCTAATAATATATATTATTTATGAAGTACAACTAATACTCAAGAGTTACTATTGCAATAGTTTATGATAAAAACCAGGGCAGATATTATTGTAGGATGCTTGTATGAGGGTATAAAAGGAAGAATCTTCATGGGCAGTCATAGTATTAAGAAACAAGAGGAAGACACAATGTTGACATGTGTTTAGAGGAAAGAGACTGACTTGATGGTGACTCCAAGTCTTTTAGCTTAATGTGAAGCAGATGAAGGTTTTCCTAAGGCAAGCCACAAAACGTCATCACCAAAAGCAGGAATTTTCTTTGAGCTGAATTACGTTTTATTCAGGTGGTACATATCAAATGCTGTATTGCACTCAATATTTCCTTCTATCTTAATTCTGAATTTGTGGAAAGCTATCAAATCTGTGGTACATCTTGCGTGGGTTTGCGTGGACGAGGACGGCGAGGACAAGGAGGAGAGAGAGACCAAGGCAAGGAGGAGGCAGCCCGCAGACGCCACAGCAGGTAAGTGCCTTTTTAAAAAAAAATCAATTAGGGAAGGTGGAGGGGACCAGTGGAACTCCGCGTAGTGGCACTCCGCCAACTCTGCCCGGGCTTAATAGTGGATCCCTGCAAAACTCCATGTCAGACGGTTTTAGAAAAGAAAGAAGTAGATGACTTCAGAGTAATTGGACAGAAGATGAGTCCTGTGGGCAGTTAAGGCTAACTATTCAATCAAAATGGCATAGTCAACCATGTCGGGTCTAAAAGGATTAGGGCTATGGTATCTCCTCCATCCTATATCTGCTGTATTTTTCCATAACCGAAGGTGAGTGGATTTAGTTCTGTCCAAAGGCCCAGCTGCCATCAGCCCACTACATTAGACTGCTCCAGAAATTGATACAGCTGTAATGCAACATGATTCTCTATGCATTTAGCGAGACCTTGTGTGATTGTAATAGAGCTATAACTCGCAGGGCTATCAAGATTAAGGTAGATTTATTTTTAAAAGGGGATCCCATTCCAACTTTCTGGTTCTCTAGCACAATACCTATCAATATTCAGTATGATGATCGGCTTAACCGATCCTGGGGCAACTTTACGGAGGACATCTACTGGGCAAGGGTCCAGAGAAAAGCCTAATTTAGCTTTTTTGATAGTGTACTCTAAGGTGTCAAAGGACTGCAAGGACTCTCAATCCTACTCGCTTGAGCGTGATGCAATACTATTCCTTATTGCTTAGGTAAAGGCGTGTGAAGCTCTCCACAACATAGGACCAGCATACCTGAACCACCGCCTCGCTTTCCATGTACCCACCAGAAAATTCAGTTCTTCCCATCATACCCTAGCCTCTGTCCCAGGATCCACAAGACCAGAACCAAAGGAAGTTCCTTCGCCTACCTCGCCGCCAAGACCTGGAACACCCTGCCCTTCCACCTCAGGCAATCCACGTCACTGACCCAATTCAAGAAGGACCTCAAGACCTGGCTCTTTGAATGATCCTCCAACCCAGTAGGACCACCAGCCCCCTCCCCCAGCACCTTGATACCCTCACGGGTGAGTCGTCATGCTTTATAAACCCCCTGATTGATCGAGTATATTTATTGTTATGCAAAACAACATTATTCTGTGCTATGGCAGAGGTTTTGGGGCTGACATGATATTGCTTTAATTATTGTCCATAACAGGGAGAATGAATTTTACTGGAGAAATCCTCTTGGTCGAAGACTGTCAAATTGGATCAATATACAAACATAATTCGATGTTCTTGGTGAGTGATAGTTTTTTTGGCATGTGAATATAAGTGCGTTTGGTTTGCCATGAGATACATCAGAAGTAGGGCTTCATTGAGAAACCTGTTTCTCTTCACATGTATTCAGGATTCGGTCAGGAAATATTTCTATTTATTTCATCCAGGTCGGAAGTAGAACCAGAAATACAGGCATTGGGAGTCTTATTACGATATGCAACTCACGTCTTGGCTAGTAGAGATACGTGGTGGTAATATGGTCTTAATGATCTCTTTAAAGGAGTAATCCAGAGCACACATCTTGGATTTGACAGGTATTTGGAGGGTTATGCATATTATTTTTCATTAGCGGATTATTGAGTGGTTAACAGGTGGTGCTTTTATTTTAAGTTTTAATTTGTGGTGAATTATGAGAAGCTTGCCACGCTTCTTTTAGTCTCAATGAAGGAGATCTCATTCGAGTTTATGTGGTGTTTTACAACGAAACACATGAACGTTATTGGTATGCACATATTGTAAATAGGCAATGTATTCCTGATATTTTGAAGCTAATGACACATGGGTCTCCACTGTACTATTACAATCTATATAAGATTTCAAGATGGACACAAAATATCACTGGATTTCGTAGTTTAAGTGGTATGATAATAAAAGCGCATTACATTTGGGACCATTCTTATGTTTTTTAGCCCTGAGGAAGACATGGGGTACGCCCTTGTACGACAAAACACATGTCGGCTGGCTAAAAACAAAGAAGAGGGCAGTAGGCCAAAAATAAAAGAGAAACATCAAATTACTAATTGTTAATTCTTGTATATGCATATACGATTATTGTACTTTCATATATTTGGCAGCGTGTGCTTGAGGCTTGAATGTTCACAATCAGACCATGTACCCCCTGCTCCATCTCCAAGTTTAGACTATGTGCGAACAATAATGGTGATGCGTTTGCTTTTATACTTGTAGATCGAGTTGATCCTGGTGATAAAGAATGAGGGCAGGGTAGTGTAAAAACCTTTGGTTAGGGGGAAAGCATATTCAAGGCAGTAGGGTTTCAAACAGGAAGAAATCACTTTGAAGGTCTGGCCCTGGTGAATCTGTGATTCTATTCAGAAGAAAATGTGCTTTGGTCTGTTTGATGTCTAGTTTGTACTGCTGTTGCTGAGTAGTGTATGCAAGAGGACAATTTTCCTAACCTGTGCTCAGCTTGCCTGGTTTTCAGTTTGAGCTCTCGAAGCAGTCCCAAAAAAAATCAACATTTGTGTGAGTTTGGGACAACATTTAGGGTCTTTCTTAGAAGGAAGCAGTGAATCAAGAATCATGCTCAGGCCAATCAGTTTTGGGTAAAGTCACTCCTGGAGCTTATCTTATACTTTATGACCCTATAATTGTTGGGTGGTGCCTTCTTCTACATTGGAACTTTGCTTCTCATTGGCACCAATGTACTTTGCAAATGACTTCCTTGACCAAATATGTGAAATGCTTGTGACAGACTTCCATGTTTCTTGATTTAAGACTTCATCAAAAATTAGCTGGGTTGCTTGAGTTTTGCTCTGGAACTAATACAACTCAATAAGTCATGAGCGGAGTGAGAGTCAGAAGCAAGTGCTGTTGGGTGCTGATCAAAAATCAACACTCAATTTGTGCTTGTGTTAGTCTCATATGCCAAATATGATGAGGTCAAGAGGGGATTAGTGGTAATACCCTCTTTATGTATCATTATACTAATTACACAGATATCCTGTCAGGAACATCAACACAGTATGCAACACTTGTAGCAAAAGTAGATGAGGATTCGTTACATGGGCCAATCAAGGTAGAGGGACGTAGATATTAGGTAACTTTTTCCCAAACCAAAATGACGCTCCTATAATGAGCATTGCATGTCAAATGAGAATAAATGTGAATTTGGTGGCCATCTTTGAACTCTATTATATCAAGGTGCCTACCTGGAAGGACTTTGCTCCTCAAGGACCACCGTTAGTTTGCTTGTGTCTCACTAAGATTCAAGAGAGAATTGAACTATGACTATTCTTTGGAATACTCTTGTTGGAATTCAGCCATCAGCTTTGGTATGGACATGTAACCTTCATCAAAGGCAGTATTGATCATCTTTGAGTCTATTGATGTAAAGTAACATTCTTGATTTGGAGTGACAATCTTTCATTCCTTCTAAAGATTTTAAACCACATATTTCATAAAGTTTTCTGAAAGTACAGTGAACTGCACTCTGGATAACCAAGAGCTACCTCAAGTTGAATGGAGAGAAGACAGAGGTACTGCTTTTTGGTGGCCCTACCTCCATCTGGGATGGTAACTGGTGGACAGACATGCTCGGCACTCCACCCACTCCAGTTGACATTGCAAAAAATCTTTGTGGCCCCCTGGACAGTGACCTTTCACTGGATCATCAGGTTAACCGTGCAGTATCCACATGTTTCTGGACCATTAAAATGCTCAATAAGTTATTTACATTTCTTGTCCTCTAGCTTGTAAGCAAGTTGCTCTCACTTTGGTATCTTCAAAGATAGATTACTACAATGAGATCTACCTTGAGACCAATAAGCTAATTTTAGCTAAGCTGCAACTTGTGCAGAATGCATTGGCACGACTTACGCTGGACATTCCTAAGTGGCAATCTGTTTCGAAAGGACTCCGGGAACTGCATTGGTTACCGGCAGAGACACGTGTATGTTTTAAGGCTACATGTACAGTATACAAAACTCTAAATACAGCAAGTCCAGTCGATATTAAATCCATGTTTAAATGGTATGTGCCCCCTAGAAATCTCCATTCATCACATCAAAATTGGGTAACTGTGCCCAGATTCGGCAGGAAGAAATGGGGAGGCAGAGACTTCCGATTTGCAGCATAAAGCTCTGGCATACTCTCCCCCTTTGTCTTACATCCTTGGAAAGGCTTTACCTTTTAGGAAAGCACTAAGAACCTGGCTGTTTACCCTATAAATAAGCACTAAGGGGCAGATTTACAAGCCCCTTGCGCCACTTTTGCGTCACTTTTAACATGGGAAAAATGACGCAAGAGTGGCGCAAGGGGCTTGTAAATAAGCCCCTAAATCTTCTGTATCTTATTAGTCCACTGCATTTGTGCTAGCGCTATAAATCCTGGTCAAATCAAATCAGATCAAATATTATTCAAGGTTTGCATGCATATAACTTTCCTTTCATAGGAGTAATACCTTATACTAATATTTGCCATTAAATGTTGAATACGTACCATTTGTATTGAAAAGCACACATTGCTACAGATTGTAACCCACTTCTAAACGGTATATCATATACAGTATGTAGACATTTCATTTGTGAAGAATAAATAATAATATTGTTTGTTCATTCTCTTTAGGACTCAAACACATGAGACTAATCCATGCAAGGTCCATGCAAGGTCCAAGAGAGTGTGCTAAGCAGTGACACACATATTTTCCTAGTTCCTCTTTCCTCCTATGTTCTTGTGAGTGACTTATAGGCTCCAAGGAGTACAAGGAGGCCTAGACAGAGCAGCATCGAAGTCCAAACATCCCTGCAGTGGAACTGTTAGTCTCACATATCCTTATGATATTCCTAGTTACCTTACCTCCCTCATGGGTGCTCTGTGTCCATGACAGTTGTGGCACAGCTTGGGGTTTGCAGGTAGAACTTAAGCTTAAGAGATAAAACAGTTATGTTCTGGGGCAAGGGGAAAGGGCTACGTTTTTTGTCAGTATAACTGGCTAGGGCATGTTTTCCCACCTATGACTTTCCCTGATGAGAAGGTGTGGTCATGTCATACAACTTGTACCTTCTCCGGTAACACTGTGCATTTGTTGGTCAGCATAAACGTTAGGCTTGTACCAGACTGATTCTGTGCACACCCTCGGGATATGTTGGCCGGTATCCCTGCTAGCCCACAGTACACCATCTGCACCCCTAACCTTATAGGGTAAAAAATGTGTGTGCAACCTTAGAACATGACAACCCTGATCCCCCAAGGAAATTTTGGTAACAGATCTAGAACCCTTTCGTTTGGACTCTCATGCATACCCAAAGTAGTTCTCAGCAAGGCATTTCAATATTTATTGAAGCATTGTGATGCTTGTTAAAAATACGTGTGCTGTGATAATCAATAAAATTAAACAGATTACCGTAGTGAGCATCACAAGAATAGTGGGAAAGATGAACATCTCCACCATTGAGCTAATACAGTGAATATATGTGGGCATATAAGTACTGCAATAGTGTACTCCTACCTAGCGCTCCTTAACCTAATCTTGCCTAGGGTGGGTGATCTACCAAATCCCAGCCGGGTGGATTAACTCCCCATTACCTGCAGGTAAGTGTCATCAGGCTGTCTGTTTTGGTGTAGAGCTGGACATCACTTGCAGTGGTAAATAGGAACCAGGTGATCTGGAATTTCAGCATGTAGTGACCTCGCAGTGTTGGCTGAGTGCTCATCTCCCTCAACAAGGAATTGGTTCTGTATATTTAATAAACAGCCCCAATGTGGCCATCTCTCAACCCCTGTCAGGCCGCAATTGTTTATTCTAGTTGGATAGTGCCATTGATTACTGGGTAACAACAATGACATAGAGTTACTAAAAGAGCAAGTGATATACTTACATACTTACTTCGACATCTGAAGGCACACCCATAGAGGGGCATATACACTCACTCAGATATGTATTAAAATACTGACACAACCTAGTTATCCATCCAGAGAAGTACTCCTTCAGACATGTGTTGGTGCTACTACTGCAGACCTTGCGTGTGCAGTTTTCCTTGCAGCTCCACTTGGCATTAGGAACATCTTTGCCAAGCCTTAATCTTCCCTTTTACTACACAAAACACACCACTCAGCTAGGCTGTAGGTAGGCCAGAAGATAGTGTACTTTCTTTTTAAAAGGTTAAACATGTCCTTTTTTAGTTTGACTGAGTTGCATGTGTGCTTGCAGTCCTCTATGCCCAGTTATACATGCATTCTTCCGCCCATACTGCAACTGACATGCCTATTTATGAAAGCATGGAGCCACTCACACACCCAGTCAGAGAGCAAAAGAGGCACTTACTCAGTCACTCACACACTGACAAAGCAGTTATGTATGCAGCAGTATCAGAGGTCATTGCACAAACAGTTACATATCCGTGCACTAACTAATACAGACAGTAAGCAATTCATAGAGCTACTTACATACATATTTAGACACCCATAGACTTACTAAAAGAGCAAGTGAAAGATTTGCATACTTACTTCAATATCTGGTAGCACCCCCATAGAGGTACTGATACACTCACTCAGATATGTAGTCAAGGAGTGAGAGACCTAGACACCCATCCAGACAAGCAGCTGTTTAAACATGGCTTGGGCCTAGGACTGCAGAGCCTGTGTGTGCAGTTTTACAGACAGGTTGACTTGGCATTTAAAACTACTTTGCAAGCCTTAAACTTTCCTTTTACTACATATGTCATCTCTAAGGTAGGCTGTGGGTAGGTCATAGGGTAGGATGGTATGTCCTTAGAAGGTAAGACATGTACATTGCAGTTTCCGTGAGTCAGATACACACTTACAGACCATATGCCCAGCTAAGCATCCAAGGCCTGATTCACAGAACTAACTTACGTCAAAAACGTAAAGTTAGTACTTTTTGGTATTCACAGAATACACTTACTCATTTTAGTATTCACAGAATGAACTTACTCATTTCGGTATTCACAGAAGTTAGTAGTCCTAACTTTAGGACTCCTAAATGCCTTCTGTGAATACCGAAAGTCTTAAAGTTAGGATTTTTCTCAGTTTAGAAGTCCTAAAGTTAGGAGTCCTAACTTTACTACTCCTAAACTGATAAAAATCCTAACTTTAAGACTTTCGGTATTCACAGAAGGCATTTAGGAGTCCTAAAGTTAGGACTACTAACTTCTGTGAATACCGAAATGAGTAGTTCATTCTGTGAATACCAAAATGAGTAAGTGTATTCTGTGAATACCAAAAGTACTAACTTTACGTTTTTGACGTAAGTTAGTTCTGTGAATCAGGCCCAATGTGTCCCCCCCATACTGCAACTCACATACATATTTAGATAGCATAGAGGCCATCACCCACCCAGTCAGACAGAGACTGAGGCACTTTCAGATTCACTAATATCCCAATATAGCACTTATCTATCTAGCAGTGAGAGAGCCAGTTACACACACAGTTAAAAACCCAAATATTCAGTAATATAGATGCTAAGTAATTACTATAGGCAGTTATATACAGACATAGAGATCCATAGAGATACTAAGATAACATGTCATCTTAAAGCATAGTCATTTAAATGTGCAGTGACACACCGGGAGAAAGATCAATATATTTATTAAGATATGTACTGAGGTGCTGATAGTGCTATTTACCCATGTAGACAAATTGCCCTTTAAAGACGTTTCGGGCCTGCTACTGCACATCTGTGTGTGCAAATTTACTGCCAGGTCAAGTAGACATTTGAAATACCTTGCTAAGCCATAAGCTCTGTTTTTTCTAAATATAAGTCACCTCTAAGGTAGGTCGCAGGTGGGCATACACTGGTGCATCAGATACACTCTAATGTATATAGCAGCACACCCAGGTACACACTGAAGCACCCATTCATGCAGAAAACTAGGATACCCAGCACAAACTGATGTGTACCTTAAGACATGCAAGAAGAGAGTTATGCATACACTGACACACCCAGGTACACTCTGATGCATACAGTGAGACACACAGGGACACACTTATGCATACACTAATACACTCAGGTACAGACCTAAGCCTAGACTGTTACATCCTGGCACAACATTATGCATACACTAACACACTCAGAGACATATAGTAACACGACCACACATTCATTTCTGCATACACTGAGACACCCAGGCACACACAAATGCAGGCTAGGGGTGGGCGGAGTTTGCGGAGTTGCACTACGTGGAATTCCGCAGAGTTGCATAAAAAACTCTGTGGACTACTGCAGAGTTCCACTCCGCCCTACTCAGGAGGCAGCTGGCAACTTTCCCTTCTGGCAGTAAAGGCAGTCTTGGGCCCTCAATCGATTCTCGCGAGGTAGCAGTCCAAGGGTCACCCACTGGTGTAGGTCAGAGTGCACTGGCCTCACTCACCTCCACAGGTTCACCGGTCGGTTCCCATCACCAGCAGACATCCACCACCTGTCGTTAGGGCCTAAATTACTCAGCACGGTGTTGCCATCCACTGCACCTCATTGGCATTCTGCCCCAATCACTCCTCCTCCATTAACTCCCAGCGGGGGGCCAGGTAGCACCACAGTCCCGATCAGAGGCTGCAGTGCAGTCGCCTATTACCCCAGCGTACTTGAGGAGACTGGCAGGCCGGTAGTGCTTTCTCAGGAGGGCACCTTCAGTCATGCCAATGGGTGAGACACCAAATTCACAGGCACACCGTGTGCCGGTTGCAGCCTTATTTACTATGTGTGAGTTGCCTTTGATGTTCGCCGGTTAGACCTGATCACTCACAACTTGTAATGCAGCAGTGGTGAAAGTAAACACTAGGTGGCAGCAGAACCAGATCAAAGACCTGTCCATTATGAGACAGGCCTTATTTACTTTACATACCCCTGTGTGGTATATATACCCAGTTATTGTAATTCTTTTGTGTAAACCCTGAAATTAAAAGACATGACAAAGAAGGAACCGTTCCAATCGTTACATTTAAGGTATTTGTTTCCTGTTATAGACAGAAGCTCTTGACCCAGTCGATCAGACAGATGCACTGCCACTTACACTACCTGAGTAACATGGTCACTTCTTTAAATACACGCTGATCCCTGCAGTCAACAGCAGAAAGGGATCAGCCAACTTTCATAATGTGTATGGTGCAAACCCGTACCAATTGTGCAGAAGTCTTCATAACTTTTGACTTGTTTGAGAAAGCAATTTTCTTTTAATTAAAGTCTGTAAAGTATTTAGCAGGTGATGGATCACACAGCGTGTTCGACATATTAATATTTCATTTATATGTGGAAAATGCTGCGGCTGTGCAGTCACATGTTCAAGTGGCCATGAATACACCAAAGTAATACCCTGGCAATGGAATACAACTGTACTCAGGGATGGCTGATGAAGGGGGCGGGGTTAAAATGGCACTGTAGCAGGACTACAAGGTGATCTGCAGCTTACGGTGCCGTAGTGAATGTGTTTTAGGGTGGGCGGCGGGGGCAAATTCCTCTATGCAGCGGAATCAGAGTTTTTTGCTGAACTCCATGGTCCCAGTGGAGCGCGGAGGTGGCAAAACTCTGCAAACTCCGCTGGCAGAGCTGAGTTCACCACCCACCCCTAATGAAAATGAAATGAAAATAAAATGTATAAAGTGCAACAAATTACCCAGGGGTATCTAGGCGCTGAGCAGATACTAGGCTAGGAAGATCCTGAGCAACCCAAGTTATTTACTGAAGAGCCAGGTTTTCAGAAGTTTCCTGAAATCTAGCAGATCTGTCCCAAGTTTAAGTTCTGTAGGAAGAGTGTTCCATAGCCTTGAAGTGCATACAATGAAACCTCTCCCTCCCCAGTCATCTTTTATAAATCTGGGGACCACGAGATTCCCGCTTGTGGATGAGCGTAAAGGGCGAGTCGGCAGATAGCGTTGAAAACGTTCTATCAAGTAGTCAGGGCCGACAGCTCGTTGAGCCTTGAAGGCAATACAGAGGGGCATATTTGCGTTCCCTGGCGCATCCCTGCATATCAGCAGGGATGCGCCAGGGAAAATGCGTCACGCAAGTTTACCCTTGCGCCACGTCCGATGCGCCGCATTTACAATGCGGCGCATCGTGGCATGAGGATAAGCAGATGCGTGACGCATCTGCCGGCGGAAGATTGGCGCAGTGCTGAAGTTGTGTCGCAAGCGCGACGCAACTCCAGCACTGTTCCAACCTTCCCTATCCCTAACATGGTGCGTCAATCCTTACGCCTGCTTGAAGCAGGCATAAGGATTTGACGCACCAGTGTCGGAAAAGTGACTGCGTGAAATCTTGTAGATTTCACTACGTCACTTTTCCGAGGCGTTCCTGTGCCGGAACGCCCCCCCCTGCGCCGGTACGCCCACATGAAACCTGACGCAGGTTTCATGTGGCGCAGGGGTTTACTACGTGACACATCTCCCTAGATGCGTCACGTTGTAAATATAGCACAACGCGGCGCATGGTTTGCGACGCCGCTGCGTCACATGCGTGACGCAACGGCGGCGCAAGAGTGGCGCAAGGGGCTTGTAAATATGCCCCAGAGTGCCTTAAACTGAATGCATTTATCCACAGGGAGCCAGTGTAGTTGGATCAATGCTTCGGAAGCTGATTTATGTTTCGGAATGCCTAATAGAAACCGAGCAGCAGCATTTTGCAATGTTTGTAATTTGTGAAGTATACACAATGGGAGGGACAAGGGCTTTTTAAGTGTAGGTCCAGCATACATGCCCATATACCTAGAAGTGAACCAGTAGGTATGCAGTCCTTATGGGGGGACTCTAGAGGGTCAAAGGGAGATGGGATTCCAGGTGAGAGAAGGAAGGAAGGGAAGGGAGAGCTCCAATAAGGAGCAAGGGCCCTCACACACCCCGAGAGGTGTCATGCTTCATCATAGGGCAGCTCCTCGTTGGGCTTGCCCTGCAATGCCTAATGGGCCCGCGGGGGGGCTCTTTGCCGGAGGTCATCTGTGTTGTTTGCCAGGAGGCACTAGATGATGGGGTGTTTGAGCAAGTATGTTGTGAGTAGAGTGGGTGTCAAAGTGAGTCTAAAAATAGCTATAAGTGGCCGGAGAACCTTTATTTGCTGGACACTGATACTATGGTTAAAAGCTGACTATGAGAGTTGTGGCTGGCAAGGAAAATGAAACCTGCTGTAGCCCAATGTGTGAGGTGAGAAGTGAAAAGTGTCAATAGGTCGACATGTTTCATGCCTTGATTCTCCTAAAGGATGAGTGGAATTTCATCAGGACCGAGGGGAACAAGAATCCTAATCTACTCTAAAGTAGGGGGGATGGTCAAGAGGGTGTCCTATGAAGTACTGTCCCTGTGTAATAGATTCGTGGGTAATCCAGAGAAAGGGAGAAGTGGGTGAGAGAAATATCTTCCTTCTGGCAAGACCTGGAGGAAAGAAAGGGGGATAAACAACAAAGGTAAGACATCATGATATCGTAATACAGAGGAACCTGTGACGCGACATACTGATGTGGTAAGAGTGATAACAATAGACCAACAGATGTGGTACAGTGTAGAAGGTGACCGGCCAATCTGTGGAAAAGTTTGTAAAGAGGAATAGAATCATGCAAGTTACATACCGGTTACTCGTACATATCTTAAAGTATGTACTTGCGGAGATCAAAGGAATATATGGGATCAGCCTGTGGAGGACGGTAGAGCCCTACCTCCACAACAGTTTCCCCTGGCCAAACTATCTGGAGGGCGGTTTGGGGATCGGGTCCATTCTAGAACCCCTGTCACAGTTCTGTGACTTTTTCCTGCAACCACTGGTTACCAAGACCCCTTCCTTTTTCAAGGACACTACTGCAGCCCTGAACCTCCTTGAGGATCTGGGCAAGGACACCCATGTGGACCTCCTTGTCACTCTAGACGTGGAAGCTTTGTACCCTAATAAACCTCAAGATGCCACCTTGGAGGTTATTGAGACCAGCCTCAGGGCCGAAGCCTGGTCTTCAGCCACCCTGATCAGCTTCATTATGGAGTGTGCCACCTTAGCCCTCAAGGAGAACTTTTTTTCAATTCAAGGACACACTTTACCACCAGACCCAGGGCACATCGATGGGTAGCAACTTTGCTGCTAGCCTGGCCTGTCTCTACATGGCTGACTTTGAGCGGAGGTGCATCCTCCACGATGGCAACCCCTACCAACCCAATATCATTGTTCGGCGCATGTTCATCGACGATATCCTCATCCTGTGGCAGGGCTCACACGCAACTTGCGTTGAGTTCTGCCTATGGATGAATACCCTCAACTGTTTTCTGAAGTTCAGCAAAAATCGCTCCACATCTGAACTCCCCTTCCTTAACCTACTGATCACCCTTCATAATGGCAGAACATCCACCAAAACTTACAAGAAGCCTACTGACTGTAATAGTCTCCTTAGGTACGATAGCCATCACCCCAAACACCTGCGGGGCAACCTCCTGTTTGGGCAATTTTTGCGACTCCGCCGCAACTGCAGTGTCATTAATGACTACAGAGAACAGGCACAAACACTAGTTACAGACCTAGTAGCCAGACACTACCCTCAGGCTGTGGTACAGAAAGCCTACAAACGAGCACGCAACAACAATAGGGAGGTCTCCTTGAACACCATGAACGAACACCTTGTGATGCGATTACCTGCGTAACTTCCTTCACCCCGCAATCAAACATGATAAAAAAGATTATCAAGAAGCACTGGCCCATCTTACATACTGGGGAGATGACACCTGCCAGCCCGCGTTTCTCCTTTAAATGCACCGCTACCATAAAAGACAACATTGTACACACTAGACCACTACCCACACACCCACCATGCCAACAACTACTTTGGGGGCTCCCCCATCAAAGGCCACTACCCCTGTGGGTCTTGTAGTGTGTTCCCCTTTACCCGTCCTTCCAAGGAAGTCACACTGAGCCCAGACTTCACCTGGACCCAAAAGAACCACACCAATTGCAATACCTGCAACTGTGCCTATCTTATCACGTGCCCCTGTCAGAAAAAATATGTTGGGATGACAACTAGAGCAGCTAAGGCCAGAATCACAGAACACTGCAGCAACATCAGGTGTGGTAGATCCACATCCAAGATGCTCTCCCACTATATTGAGATGCATCACACACATGACGAGATACAATGGACGATACTGGAATCTTTTACTAATATCAACCAACCAGCTCTCTGTAATAAAGAACAACGCTGGATTTTCATCTTATCTACACACACAACAGGGCGAAATGACGATATACCATGGGCTGAGGTGGGCCGCTGAGTACCTGCCATAGGAATCATCCAACAGTTTGACATCCTCCACATACCCTAAGTTGACACGACAGGGGCCTGAGACATCGTGACGCATTCCAGTGCTTCCCCTTGCAAGTAAGACAGAGCCCCAACTCATGAGTCCACACACCCCTGAGCAAGGTGCCCCAGGGGACCCACACAGGCCCCTAAGTGCTACTATCAACCCTATTGGGCATCCTGCCTGACCTCTGTTCTCATCTTGCTGTGATGGACCCTTCCTCCATGGCCTCCTACCATTCCGTAATATACCCTATTTCCCTAGATCCAGCTCCCAGAGCCTTTCCTTGGGATATACGTGATCTCACTAGACTAGATCTAACTGGTTTCCAGTCCCGGGCTCCACTCCAAGATGGTGACCATTTCGCCGCCTCCCCTAGCCAATCTCTCCCCCTTCCAATACGGCGCCCGCTCCTGACCTGCGCAGACACGCTCCTCCTTTCCCTTTCCATTATGTGCCTGTGAGTTGCGACGGTCCTTAAGTCCACCCCTGGACTGCCCGAATATCCTCCCAGGCATCCAAATGTGGGTAGGTCCCACGAGTAGGAACCCCATCATAGTGGTAAGTCAGCACAACCACTGCCCCTCACCCCTTGGAGTTACCCCTCTAGCCAGACTATGCCACGAAAGCGGGCTCACTCACCACATAATCTGCATGACTTAGTAGAAGCCACACTCCGCTTGTGCGGTCACCATAGCTCAAGCACGCCTTTCCCTGTAGCGCCGCCGTGGCTAGTGAGTACTTTCACTGCCAATGACTCGTCCCCCGCTTTGCCTCCTTCTATTGGAGATACCTTTGAGCCCTACTATACCATGATAACAGAACACCTCACCACATAATTGGGTGGGCAGAGTGGATACCACACTACACTTAGGTGGGTACCTGAGCTCTCACGCTCACATTCCCATAGCGCTGGCCTCCCATATTGCTCTTCTCTCTCCCGTCCCCTCCCTCAGGTCCAAGAATCTTCTCTGACAGCGCCATAGCACAGGGCATGTGGTAATGACAACTGCCATCCGAAGAACCACCCTTCTTCTTTTTCCACCTCTAGCCTCAGTGACAGTGACCCTCCGGGCGGCACACCGACTGCACTTCAGTAGACCCACCGTAGTGACCAATCCTACTTGCCTACATGGCCTCTACAGCTTACATGCAGACCGGCACTCCTCCACCTCAACATGGCTACCACCTGCAGCCCCAGAGGCGGTTAAATACCTTAACCTGGCTGCCATACAACATATAACCTGTAGCATGAAGGAAGCGGTAGTGAGTGTGAGTATTGCTTCACGGCGGGGCTGGCGGTCGAAGAGAGCGTGCTGTGTTACATCCCCCAGTGGATGGCTAAAATTGGAGGTCACACAGATCGTGGTGATGGGTATGTAGTACAAGGAAGGGGAGTAAAGGGCCCGGGTATGAGGGGTTTTGCGAAAAGCGAACAGTAAAAGTAAGTTACAGCCAGGGGCGGTGGAAGGTAGGGGCGTTCCCAGGAGCGGGGTGTATGTCCGGAGACCTCTTTACAAACTTTTCCACAGATTAGCCAGTCACTTTCTACACTGTAGCACATATGATGGTCTTTATTTATCACTTACCACATCAGTATGTCGTGTCACAGGTTCCTCCATATTACGATACCATGATGTCTTACCCTTGCTCTTTATCCCCCTTTCTTTCCTCCAGGTTTTGCCAGAAGGAAGATATTTCTCTCAACCCCTTCTCCCTTTCTCTGGATTACCCACGAATCCATTACACAATGACGGTACTACATAGGACACCCTCTTGACTGCCCCCCTACTTTAGAGTAGATTAGGATACTTGTTCCCCCCGGTCCTGATGAAATGCCGCTCATCCTTTAGGAGGATCAAGGCATGAAACATGTTGACCTATTGACCACTTTTCACTTCTCACCTCACACATTGGGCTGCAGCAGGTTTAATTTTCCTTGCCAGCCACGACTCTCATAGTCAGCTTTTAACCAGAGTATCAGTGTCCAGCAATTAAAGGTTCTTCGGACACTCAGAGCTATTTTTAGACTCACTTTGACACCCACTCTACTCACCACATACTTTCTCCAACACCCCGTCGTCTAGGGCCTCCTGGCAAACAACATAGAAGACCTCCGGCAAAGTGCTCCCCTGTAGGGCCCATTAGACATTGCAGCGCCGGCCCAAAAAGGAGCTGCCCTATGATGAAGCATGACACCTCTCGGGGTGTGTGAGGGCCCTTGCTCCTTATTGGAGCTCTCCCTTACCTTCCTTCCTTCTCTCACCTGTAATCCCATCTCCCTTTGTAATTTGTGATGAAAATGCTTTTGAATATTGATAACGAGGGCGTTGCCATGATCAACTTTTGAAGATATGAGAATTGTAGCTATCCTCTTCTGCAGGCTTCAAGGAATATAAGGCAACACCTTCCTTAAAGTTTTCAAGATGAAAAAATCTGAGGAGGTGATATGGCTTATTTGTCCTTTGAAGGACAAATTGGTGTCAATAATCACCCCAAGGTGTTTTACCTTGTCACTGGGCATAGGCAAAGTCCCAAGTTCTTGGGGCCACCAGTTGTGAGACCAAAAGAAAGGATTATTGCCAAACAGCAGGAACTCTGTTTTTGAGGAATTTAGTCTAAGACAATTGTTGCTCATCCACTTCCCAATGTGAAGCATGCAGTTGTGGGACTGAGCTGCCGTGGCTCGAGGGTTATCAGTGATAGATATAACAATCTGTGTATTATCCGCGTAAGAAACTAAGGAAAAGCCAAATGATCTAATTAAGACTGCGAGTGGGGCGACATAAAGATTGAACAAAGTGGGGCTCAGAGATGAGACCTGGGGGACCCCACAAGGTAATGAAAAAACTGGCAAAGTGAATTCACCAAGGGAGACCGACTGAATACGGTCAGCCAGGAATGAAGAAATAAGCTTAAGTGCATTGCCTTTGATCCCAATTGAATCAAGGCGATCAATTTAGAGAGCGTGGTTGACCGTATCAAATGCGGCTGAAAGATCTGAAAGGATCAAAGCCGCATTACCTCCTCCATCTATTGTCTGCCTGATTACTTCCGTAGCTGTGATCAGTGCTAGCTCGGTACTGTTGTGAATTCGGAGACCAAACTGTGTAGAGTCCAGACAGTTTGTTTTATCTAGGAAAGTTCTCAGTTCATTGTTGACAATTTTTTCGACCAGTTTGGTGGGGAGTGGAAGTCGAGTAATTGGTCGATATTTGTTGGGGTCACCCGTGTCTAAGTTGGGCTTTTTTAATAATGGCAGGATGGAGCCTACCTTCCAGCCTTTAGGATAATAGCCTGTTTTAAATAGATTGTTAAATATGGCCGTAAGGTGAGTAGCTGTCACTTCAGGGACCAAATGAATAATTCTGGCTGGACAAGGGTCATGAGGAGAACCTGATTTAATCATCATCAATGTCCTTAGTGTCTGATCCATCGTCAAAGGCCCAAAGTGGGCTAGTGTGTTGACGTTACAGGCACCCATCATCGAAGTGATATTTAGATCGTCAGTTTGACTGGTGTCTAAGAAAGAGTCATAAATAGATTCAACTTTGTCTTGAAAGTGAAGTGCTAACTTATTACAAAAATATTTGGTTTATGTTTGGATTCTTAGAGTCAAGGAGTTTTGACTGTTGAAAAAAGTTCTTTAGAGGAGTTTATGGCTCCTTCTATTTTTTCTGCAAAGTAGATCTTTTTGCTGTTAGTATCATCTTTTTATAAGTCTGCAGCTTGATTTTATAAAGCTCTTTATCAGCTGACTTATAGTCAAGCCTCCATCTACGTTCTGCTCTCCTACATTCCTGTTTTATCTGTCTAAGGTCATCGTTCAATCAAGGTTCTGAAGGATTAGACTTGTGGCTACGTGATTTTTTTGCATGGGCTAGCTGAGTTAGTGATATATCCAGCCATTGAGGGTAATTGTGAGCCGCTGTATCCAAGTCAGGGCAGACCATTGGGGTAGATTGAATAAGGGATACGTTTAGCTGCCCAGCATCAATGACGCTCCATGGGCACCTCATAGTGCTCCCAAAGTGTGGGTGAATTATTCCCACCTCAAATAGCCCATTTATTTCGAACATGATTTCGTTGTTGTCTGACCATAACAGGGGGAGAGAGGATATCCAGTGGAACCGAGACTTATCCGTAAAAATTCCATCTAAAAGATGACTGGCTTTGTGTGAGGATCCCTGAACAATTTGTGTTAAGCATGCCCCGGCCATGTGTTCCAGTAAATTCCTAGAATCTGGATCGAGGAGATTTTCCATATGGAAATTAAAATCACCTAAAATGGTAAAATCAGCAGCATCCACTTTATATTCTATGAGATTGCCAGGGGATTGGATAGAGGCTGATCTAGGACCGGGCGGGCGATACATAAGAAGTCCATTAAACGAATAATGGTTGTTTTCTTCAATGTTAAAATGTAGCGCTGCACAGAGAGCCACATTCGAAAGAACAGTAAAAGTGGTTTTAAAATGTTCTCTGAACATAATGGCAAGGTCTCTGCCCTTTTTTAAAGGGCGGTCATGTCTAAATATCCTGAAACCTGCCGGTATTGCTGATGATAGACCCGGATCAGATGTAGAATCTGCCCAGGTTTCAGTGATAAAGGCTAGGTCAGTATTCTGGTTTTCCATAAACTCCGCGAACTCAAGTGCATGCTTGACTAGCAACGTAGCATTGATAAGTGTACAGCTGCAGCTACTTTTAAATTGGTTTGGGATTAGCTTTACTGAGTTTGTAGCAGTGAGGGACGAGCAACACAAGTTTGTTAAAGCGAGGTTACAAACCGAGCACTTAGAGCCTGTGTTGCCGCAGTGAGGGTCTAACTGCAGACCTGCACATGGCTTACATAAGTGGTTAAAAGTTAGCATGTCCTCCCTATGGTAGATAATTTGACACTTGGAGTCTGGAGCTGAACTGACAAAGGGAGGGGCTGGCGCTGAGCGCGATCCGAGCGCGTACGGGCGCAGACGGGCTTGCCTTTGGCACGCCAGCGGCGCGCCCGCTGCGCACGTCTGCTGCGTGCCCGGAGCTGCATCGGAATAAAAGCCCTCCCATCCGGAAGTGCAATAAGAGCTGGACCGTCACTCACACAAGATGGCAGCCAGCAATTGGAACAACAGAAAAAAACAGAAGAAGGACTCTCTCCCCTCAATCGGGAACCGCGGCGGACTGGAGAGTCAATAGCAGAAAATGCAGGCACTAATACTTATATACACACTGAGAGAATCACTGACACACTTCTCTGTACAGTATCACACCCAAACCATCATTTATGCATACAGTGAGACACACTGACATATATGCTCAGACACCCAGGCATTACAGTGATGCATGCAATAGTATACCCACCCACACACTGATGGATACACTAACACAGGCAGAGACACACAGATGTAGACATGAAAAATAATAGAGTTAGAGGACACAGGTATTACTATTGTAATATAACTGTTTACGTTCTCAGTTAATTGGTTTGAAAATGTAATTTAATGTTCTCATCTTTTTTTCTCTTTGCAGACATTTACTGCCACTTAAAAGAAGATAATTACAATGCCATCAAAACTGAAAGAAAAAGAAACAGAGAAAAGGATACTATTGCCTCACAATTGAGAAACAAAGGGGCAAAATGCAGAGAATGTGGTGAAAGAGAGAAGAGCTGCTGGTAAGAAAACAAAAAAGTTTCTTAAAATACTATGTGGAAAACTGCAAAGTAAGCAAAAGGAATTAAATAAAAAGCAAAGTTTCAAATCAGCTAAGAAAAAACAAAATGTGAGAGACATTAGGAGTAAGAAATCGTACCAGAAAGCAGTTAGTTGAACAAGAAGACAGAGGCAGTTTAAAGAAATTAGAGTCAGAATGTTTTGTAGTAGGGTAATTGAGAATGTCATATGATCTATGAAGAAGGAAAAAAGGAGAAGAGAAGCAGTGAAACAAAAGGAACGTGTTGAGGCTGTAGTCGATAAGGCATTCGCCCTGAAGAGGAAGCTATTTATTTTGATTTTGAGCAGAACGAGACAACAGGATAAAATAGTGTTGGCTATGAGGAAAAGATGCCAAAAGAAAAAGGCTTGTGAATAGAAGTAAGGTTTGCTAAATTTTCAGTGGGTAATGGGAGCATCTTCCAGTACTGAGCCTGTCTTTAATGAAGAAATCTACTTTCAACAGAACACATTAGTGCATGCAGTTGAAGCAACTGGGCAATGTTATGAGATGAAGGATGGTACTCCCATTGCAAAAGGGAAGTTGGTACCTAGAAATGTTGAAGAAGTGATAGCTGAAGAGGTACAGGGAAGGCGTAGGCAGGCCCATGTTACCAAATGGAACTGTAGCAGTATTTGCAGTGTTCGGCAGGAATCAACTGATATATTGAGAGCTTTCCTTTGTATTTTCCTCCAAAAGTTTGAAACAGAAAATTGGGATTTTGCATGGACTAGATCTATGCAAAGTAAGGAAGTATACACATTTACAGGGACATTCACTAGCATGCCTATCAAAGAAAGTGTGCCAAAGTACCTTTAATCACTTTAGAATGTTAGCTCTTCATCACTCTAAAATGCGAAATTTAGTTAGGAGGCTTTACTATGCCAAAACCTTTGCCCTATGTTTAGGAGAAACGGACAGAGCTCTTTTGCATGGTACAGTAGCAGACGTAGAAAAGGTTTGTGAAGATGTTCAGTTTCAATCCTTTGGTCCTGAAAAGAAGACTAGGGAAAATGAGGAGTTGGTATGTGCAGGTGTAGAGGAAAAGGACACAGGCATTATTGGTGATAACTTTTTCCAAGAGATTACAAACTTTAACACAGTTTCTTCAGAGAAACCAAACTGTGGGGCATATTTACAACGAAGTGACGGAGTGCCGCGTTAGCCTTCCTGGCTTAACACTGCACCCTGCCACTTCAGAAATGCAGGGCTGCACCATATTTACAACAATATGGTGCAGCCCTGCGTTTCCCCCTGTGTTGGCACTAAACTTAGCAGCCTGGTGCCAACGCAGGCACCCTTGCACCCTGGTGCAAGGGTGTCTGCATTGAGGAGAAGATTGTTTATGACCCACAGGTGGCAGTGGAGAATCCCCCACTGTCCACGAGAAGGGGTAAGAGAGATGAGGGTGAGGATACCTCCTCCCGAAATAAACTGTACTCACAATAATGTATCCAAACCCAAATGTGGCTCCTAAAACCTCCTCAACTCCTTTCGGTGTTGTGCACCGCAAAATGCAGGAAGGAAGAAATTCCTTTTGTTATTTAACCCTCACACACCCTATTGGTGTCATGCTTCATCATCGGGTTCACCCTGACTCCTAAAGGTCAGGGTGGGCTCAACCGTATTTCAGGGAGCTCTTAGGAGATGTAGGCCAGTGGGACTTAAAGATAAAAATCCTACTACACCCCCCAGGTATCCCTTTATTGATGGGGATGTAGTGGATATTAAAATGGTAAAAACGGGTCTTCTTGGAGGTTATGGTCCAAAGACCCTAAAAGACTGCCAACATGTTTCAGCCCAAAAATTCAGTGGCCAAAAATGGTCCTGGGCTTTCGTCAGGGCACAGCAAATATTCCCTCCCTGGTGTTGACCAAAAAAATCTTTTTTTCTTGACCTATATATTAGTGTTTGAAGGTACAGAAAGCTGCAGCCTTAATGACAATGATAACAATCAAATCAATGATCCATGATTGTGTGATCAAAAACGGCAGAGCCATAATGGATCCATTGTTCCAAAAATACCCATTAGGCAGTGTGCGTATTATAACATACAAATTGTGCTTTCAAGTGAAGATCGCCTTGACCAGAAACAAAACCCGCGCTTTCAAACAACCAGTGCCACAAATCACACGCATCTCATTAGTGGTCTCACGTTTATATAGAATTATCATACACGGTACCGGTATATGTCATATAGAATTGTCATACATGGTATCGGTATTTTCTTGTATGTCATTCATGCCAACATGCTTGCCAATACACTTTCTCACGTGCTTACCCAACTTGAGGGGAATGAAAATATCACTTGGGTCACGGTGGGGTAGCCTTGTAGTCAAACGCTATTAAGAGAAGTAAAAGCAGAACATTCCTGCGTTAGGCCTCCCGGTATAATTAAAAGTCAGGACAAAATTACCTCTATCTATCACTGTTTTCGCATGATCGACTTACTACTCCAAAGGTCCTGCCCCGTAGTCAACCAATTTGGTGACCGTGAGCCCCGGCATTCATGCCGTACTGGCCGAAGTGCCCCTCATTAGGTAAGCCAGTTACTTAATCCAGCCCCCGGACTGGGGGCGGGGCTACAGGGCAGGACACTCCTAGTATGCGTCACTTCCGGTGCGCTACCCGGAAGGGAGTGCAGGAACTCCCAACGCTTGATGGGAGATATAGTTCCACGTCAATCTTTAGTAGTCCACCTCCGTTAACACTGCTCGGGGTGGAATATACTGGGCTGTATGGGGATATTATAACAGTACCATGTGTCCTAATAATTAAACTTGGGTAGTGGTAAACTTATGGAGGTCGTACTCTGCATCTACATTTAGTCTGTAATGTTTAATAAAGATGGTGTATATTTTGTCTATTTTGTCGACTGGGGAGACCTCACAATATCATACACCTTCGTGCACACTGCTCGGGGTGTCTGTGGTTATTTAAACAGCAAAAATAATTTTCTTAAAACAGCTAAAAGATTTTTCGATAATTCAACCAGGGTGGTGGTGGCACTAGGAGAAGTCGCCCTATGCCTCTCCATTTTGTTTGTAATATTTGATAGTGTCTATATTATCAACAGGGTCACAATCACGATATTATAAGGAAGACCCTGTATAGAGACCCTCTCTCATAGGGTTCAAATGAAACCCTGTTTTTTAAGTGTCTTTGTAGTAATGACTCTTTAAATATGTGATTTCATATTTGGTTTGGACTACGATGTCTGGCCTCTGACTCCCATAGGGGTGACAAAGTGCCGTATTACCGCATAATTATGCTCAGAAGGTATCATGTGTGCAGACGGGCTTAGTTGTTTCTCACCGTTTTTAATTTTTATTCAGTACATTCCATGGGATGGAGTCATTTAAACCCTGGTTATCGGTGCCCAACCTATACACCCAACGTTGTTCTCGCTCAAGGAGTCTTTTAGTGATGTTGTGACCCTGTTGATAATATAGACACTATCAAATATTACAAACAAAATGGAGAGGCATAGGGCGACTTCTCCTAGTGCCACCACCACCCTGGTTGAATTATCAAAAAAATCTTTTAGCTGTTTGAAGAAAATTATTTTTGCTCTTTAAATAACCACAGACACCCCGAGCAGTGTGCACGGAGGTGTATGATATTGTGAGGTCTCCCAGTCGACAAAATAGACAAAATATACACCATCTTTATTAAACATTACAGACTAAATGTAGATGCAGAGTATGACCTCCACAAGTTTACCACTATCCAAGTTTAATTATTAGGACACATGGTACTGTTATAATATCCCCATACAGCCCAGGATATTCCACCCCCGAGCAGTGTTAACGGAGGTGGACTACTAAAGATTGAGGTGGAACTACATCTCCCATCAAGCGTTGGGAATTCCAGCACTCCCTTCTGGGTAGCGCACCGGAAGTGACGCATACTAGGAGCGCCCTGCCCTGTAGCCCCGCCCCCAGTCCGGCAGCTGGATCGAGTAACTGGCTTACTTAATGAGGGGCACTTCGGCCAGTGAGACGCGAATGCCGGGGCTCACGGACACCAAATAGGTTGACTACAGGGAGTAGTAAGTTGATCATGCGAAAACAGCAATAGATAGAGGTAATTTTCTCCTGACTTTTAATTATACCGGGAGCCCTAACGCAGGACTGTTCTGCTTTTACTTCCCTTAATAGCATTTAACTACAAGGCTACCCCACCGTGACCCATGTGATATTTTCATTCCCCTCAAGTTGGGTAAGGACGTGAGAAAGTGTATTGGCAAGCATGTTGGCATGAATAACATACAAGAAAATACCGATACCATGTATGACAATTCTATATGACATATACCGATACCGTGTATGATAATTCTATATAAACGTGAGACCACTAATGAGATGCGTGTGTTTTGTGGCACTGGTAGTTTGAAAGCGCGAGTGTTGTTTCTGGACAAGGCGATCTTCACTTGAAAGCACAATTTGTATGTTATAATACACACACTGCCTAATGGGTATTTTTGGAACAATAGATCCATTATGGCTCTGCCGTTTTTGATCACACAATCATGGATCATGCAATGAAAAGGATGTGTGCACCCAAGCATGAAGGGTGCATGTGCGCAGCGGGACTGTTGGTATAATGCATTTTTGTCCTGTCCTCTTTTCTCCTTACAGGCGGAATTTTTCATTAACAGAAGAAGGGAGATAAGTGTTCTCCCCACTGTCATTGCTTTGATTGTTATCATTGTCATGAAGGCTGCAGCTTTCTGTACCTTCAAACACTAATATATAGGTCAAGAAAAAAAGATTTTTTTGGTCAACACCAGGGAGGGAATATTTGCTGTGCCCTGACGAAAGCCCAGGACCATTTTTGGCCACTGAATTTTTGGGCTGAAACATGTTGGCAGTCTTTTAGGGTCTTAGGACCATAACCTCCAAGAAGACCCGTTTTTACCATTTTAATATCCACTACATCCCCATCAATAAAGGGATACCTGGGGGTTGTAGTAGGATTTTTATCTTTAAGTCCCCTTGCCTACATCTCCTAAGAGCTCCTTGAAATACGGTTGAGCCCACCCTGACCTTTAGGAGTCAGGGTGAACCCAATGATGAACCATGACACCAATAGAGTGTGTGAGGGTTAAATAACAAAAGGATATTCTTCCTTCCCGCATTTTGCGGTACACGCCACCGAAAGGAGTTGAGGAGGTTTTAGGAGCCACATTTGGGTTTGGATACATTATTGTGAGTACAGAAGATTGTTTATGTGCAGGAAGGTCACCCTTCCTGCACATAAACTAATCTTTAAATTACATTTTGTAACTTTTGTTTGTGCTGCTTAATGCAGCACACATAGAAGTTGCAAAATGTAATTTTATTTTAATTGTTTATGTGCAGGAAGGGTCTCCTTCCTGCACATAAACAATAAATGGCAATTTGCTATTTCTTTGTGTGCTGCACAACGCAGCACACATAGAAACAGCAAAAACGAGGAGACATAATGCATTTCTCCTCGATTCGCCTGTGTAAGACCAGGTTTTCCCTGGTTTTAATTTTGGCGCTTCCTCCTATTTACACCAACCTTGTAAATAGGGGGCAGCGTCAAAATCAATGGTTGTTGCAGTGGTACGCCCACCGCAACACCCATTGCCCTCCCCTTTCACGCTAAGTACAGCGTGAAAGGGTGCCTTATTTACAAAGCAGTGTTAAGCCACGTTAAATGGCTTCACACTGCCTTGTAAATAAGGCAAAGCCCCTATCACCACCACAGTTAAATATGCCCCTGTGTTTGTTTTGTTGTCGACCCACTCACTACAAATGCCAAACTTGTAATGTAGTTGCATTCGCAAAAACTAAACAGGAGAACGGAGATAAGTGGCAAGAGCTTGCTGTGTATTTATTTTTAGAAAATGGTTTGATTTGAACGGCAAATTATATGTAAGTACTGCTATGATAAGTTAGAGTATGAAAAAATGCCAGCTGGAGCAGTACATAACAAGTTAGAATTAGTTTCAATTCCACAGAACCTCGAGATTTAAAGGTTTAGAAATTAATTCTTATACAATGTATACATCCTTTTCAAGCTATAGCTCGTATGTAACCAAAAACTGGGAAATTACCTCCAGCAGAGCTACACAAAGGTCTTAAAGGCAGAGTTGTGTCCTTGACATTATATTTCAAAAGACTATTGAAACTATAGGGGTACAGAGAGATTTTGATGATTCACTTATTATTCTAGTGAATGGTGTCCCTACTAAGAGCAAAGAAATATGGCAAGAGTTAGTGGATGGTAATAAAGTTTTTTTTAAAAACATTATACCTGGCATAAAATAATATTTATTATAAAAATGCTGATGTTGTTCAAGATATAGCACATATGGAGGATGAAACGTTACCGTGAAGTGGTCAGATTGAAAGGGTGAATCGATTGAGATCAGAAGAAAATTATGAATACTATAGCATCCATCCTCTGCATTCTAAAGAAGTTATTGGTAATGTTATTGATCTGTTTCAAATGAAGCAAGCAAAAGGAACTCCCATGATTGTGTGGCAAAAAAGTTTAGATGATCGCTGTTATCTACAACTGTTTCCCACTGGAAAAAGTGGATGCTATGATGACTAGTCCGTACAGATACCAGCAGCTGAATGCTGGTCAACCAGATTATGTTCAGAGGATCCTAGATTTTGCCAGTTTATTCCATACATATTCCATCTTTTGTTTGAGAGTGACTTGTCTGGGCTTTCATATACTGTAAACCATATACTAAAGACAGGAGTAAATCTCCAAAACCTTTCTGCAAAGGAGTTTGTTGACAACGTTCATGGAAAACAGTTGGATTACAGCTTGAATAATTTGATGGCGTGCCTCACGTGGCACCAACGAGTATTGGTATCGTCATCATGGTGAGCTGAAATGTATGTTGAGAAACCTAAGTGCATGTACTTGGTTTTTGATGCTCAGTTGTGCTGAGTATGCGCGGGATGACCTGCTTGACTTTTTGAGAGAAGTAAACTCTAACGTTAAGGGAATCAAAGTGAAGACAGCTGGAGAACTTTGTTCCTTGAATCCTGCTGATATTTACAGATATTTTTACCACAGGTTTTCAAGCTATCATGTCTTTCAACTGCAACAAAACAAATCCTCTTTTTGGCTAAGTAACTGATTTCTTTTGGTGTAAAGAGCACCAAGCAAGAGGTGTTCTTTATATTCACATGCTGTTATGGATAAAAGATGCACCAAAATTTGGAACAGACAGTGATGAGTTTGTCCTTTCTTTCATAGAACAGTATGTGACATGAGCTAACCCAAAAGACGGTGGTGAAAAAGGCTTGAGACAACAAGTTCTGTGCTTTCAAACTCATAGATTTGGGAAGCCATTGCAAATACGGATGCAAAGGTAAATTCTATACAAGATGTTGCTTTCGATTCCCACGATCTGTCATTTCACAAGGAAGAGTAAACAGATTTTTATCTGTAGTCAGATATACACTGACACGAAAATCACCGAAAATACTTAAAGCCTGAGAAGAACAGAGGCCTCCATGTATATTAATGATTATACTCATACAAAAAATTGGAAATGCCAACATGGATATACTGTTTGTTGCAGACAACTTCATTTCTGTTGTTCCATACGTCACTTCATATATTACAAAATCAGAGAAGGCAGAGATGAAGGGAGGAGATATCTGCAGAAAAGAGTATTATCAAGAAATTGTATAACTTTAGCTTGAAAATGCTTTCCCACAGAGAGATAGGGTTCTGTGAGTGCTCGGATCAGTTGACCTGAGCTAGTTAGTTCTCGAAGTCAAGGAGAATTGTTTGGGTAGGTCTAGGCCTTGAAAGCATGCGAAATACAGTAGTGAAGTATTTTCCGGAAATTCAGCATCCAGCAGAGTTTGATCCGGAAAGCACAGATATTGTGAAATCAAATATGTTGGAAACATACTATGAAAGAAGGAGTCCACACCTAAAAAACATGTGCCTGCATGAAGTACTTCAACACTACAGATATAGAAGTAATGTTACGGAAAACATAGAAGAATGGAAATATGCAGTAGTTGGACTTGGCGGTTATTTGGTTAGACATAGCAAAGGAAATCTAATTAACCACGGAAAACAAAGTTGCCAAACTCCAGACACTAGAGAGTTTTTCTATTTGGCACTTCTGCAACTGTTCAAGGCTTGGCCTGCTAAATCCCAACTACTTGGACACTATGGGGCCGATTCCGATCTCGGTCGGAGGCGCACCCAACACCATTCGGTCGGGAAAAAAGCCATGCGAAAGCCTGTTTCCCGACCGATCCGTACAGCACACCGAACGAGCAAGTACGATGCGCACAACAGCAAAGAATCCGGCCGAGCCGTACTCACCCAAACCAGGTCCTGTTCTCCGACCGAGGCGAATCCGGAAACACCGAATCGAGTCGCACGGAAGGAAAAATGCAGCCCCGTCCGGCCGGACAAGTACGATGCGCTTTCCGTACGCGCCGAACCCGTCGCTACGCACAGCACGTCAAAGCATCCGGGAGAGGCGCACATAAGCTCCGATTCGCGCCACAACACGATCACGGCTCCGAGACGAACACGGCAGCGACGAGGACGAGGCGAAGCGACAAGGACGAGGCGAAGCGACGAGGACGACGCGAAGCAACGAGAAGGACGAACGACACGAACCAACCATGAATCCCTTCGTCCCGATCATACCAATATTCTACATTTACTACCGGAACAGGCACGGACGCGTACGGCGCAGAAGGTAAGCCAGACACCAACCACAAAACACATACAACACGTACACGACACATCACACACACACACAGGGATGCAGAATATACTTACACCAGCAACAGCAGCACCATAGGGGCGGGATGCCCATCACCAATGCCACATATGCACACAGGGGCCTGAATGCGCACCACCACCCCTACCCAGGGGTGGCATGATGCCTACCACCACTACCACCCTCACCCAGGGGGCAGGATGCCTACCACTACTACCACCCTTAGCCAGGGGGCAGGATGCTTACCAGTACTACCACCCTCACCCAGGGGGCAGGATGCCTACCACTACTACCACCCTTAGCCAGGGGGCAGGATGCCCACCACTACTACCACCCTCACCCAGGGGGGCAGGATGCCTACCACTACTACCACCCTCACCCAGGGGGCAGGATGCCTACCACTTCTACCACCCTTAGCCAGGGGGCAGGATGCCCACCACTACTACCACCCTCACCCAGGGGGGCAGGATGCCTACCACTACTACCACCCTTAGCCAGGGGGCAGGATGCCCACCACTACTACCACCCTCACCCAGGGGGCAGGATGCCTACCACTACTACCACCCTTAGCCAGGGGCAGGATGCCCACCACTACTACCACCCTCACCCAGGGGGCAGGATGCCCACCACTACTACCACCCTCACCCAGGGGGCAGGATGCCTACCACTAGTACCACCCTCACCCAGGGGGGCAGGATGCCTACCACAACTACCACCCTTAGCCAGGGGCAGGATGCCCACCACTACTACCACCCTTAGCCAGGGGGCAGGATGCCCACCACTACTACCACCCTCACCCAGGGGGCAGGATGCCTACCACTACTACCACCCTTAGCCAGGGGGCAGGATGCTTACCACTACTACCACCCTCACCCAGGGGGGCAGGATGCATACCACTACTACCACCCTTAGCCAGGGGGCAGGATGCTTACCACTACTACCACCCTCACCCAGGGGGCAGGATGCCTACCACTACTACCACCCTTAGCCAGGGGGCAGGATGCTTACCACTACTACCACCCTCACCCAGGGGGCAGGATGCCTACCACTACTACCACCCTTAGCCAGGGGGCAGGATGCCTACCACCACTACCACCCTCACCCAGGGGGGCAGGATGCCTACCACTACTACCACCCTTAGCCAGGGGGCAGGATGCCCACCACTACTACCCCCTCACCCAGGGGGCAGGATGCCTACCACTACTACCACCCTCACCCAGGGGGCAGGATGCCTACCACTACTACCACCCTTAGCCAGGGGGCAGGATTCCCAACACTACTACCACCCTCACCCAGGGGGGCAGGATGCCTACCACTACTACCACACTCACCCAGGGGGCAGGATGCCTACCACTACTACCACCCTCACCCAGGGGGCAGGATGCCCACCACTACTACCACCCTCACCCAGGGGGCAGGATGCCTACCACTACTACCACCCTTAGCCAGGGGGCAGGATGCTTACCACTACTACCACCCTCACCCAGGGGGGCAGGATGCCTACCACTACTACCACCCTTAGCCAGGAGGGCAGGATGCCCACCACTACTACCACCCTTAGCCAGGGGGCAGGATGCCCACCACTACTACCACCCTCACCCAGGGGGCAGGATGCCTACCACTACTACCACCCTTAGCCAGGGGGCAGGATGCTTACCACTACTACCACCCTCACCCAGGGGGCAGGATGCCTACCACTACTACCACCCTTAGCCAGGGGGCAGGATGCTTACCACTACTACCACCCTCACCCAGGGGGCAGGATGCCTACCACTACTACCACCCTCACCCAGGGGGGCAGGATGCCTACCACTACTACCACCCTTAGCCAGGGGGCAGGATGCTTACCACTACTACCACCCTCACCCAGGGGGCAGGATGCCTACCACTACTCCCACCCTCACCCAGGGGGCAGGATGCCTACCACTACTACCACCCTTAGCCAGGGGGCAGGATGCCCACCACTACTACCACCCTCACCCAGGGGGGCAGGATGCCTACCACTACTACCACCCTCACCCAGGGGGCAGGATGCCCACCACTACTACCACCCTTAGCCAGGGGGGCAGGATGCCCACCACTACTACCACCCTCACCCAGGGGGGCAGGATGCCTACCACCACCCTTAGCCAGGGGGGGCTGGATGCCTACCACTACTATCACCCCCACTCATAGGATGGACAATGCATGACACAACCAGCACACCACAACCTAGGGAATGCAAGAAGAAGACATCCCCCAACACCATGACAAGCGTGTGTAGACTGTGTCAAATGCCTACAACACCGAACATGACTTTGAACATACAATGTGACCCCCTAGCACATGTGCCACACATATATGTGTGTGGCACCCACAATGTAAGCAGGCCATGACCATTGTGGCAATGGGGTCCAAACCCCCATCATCACAGTGACCAAAAGGTAAGTGTGGGGTCCATAGCTGCAGCACATCTTGAACATTGTGGCAATGGGGTCCAAACCCCCATCATCACAGTGACCAAAATGTAAGTGTGGGGTCCATAGCTGAAGCACATTTCGAACATTGTGGCAATGGGGTCCAAACCCCCATCATCACAGTGACCAAAATGTAAGTGTGGGGTCCATAGCTGAAGCACATTTCGAACATTGTGGCATTGGGGTCCAAACCCCCATCATCACAGTGACCAAAATGTAAGTGTGGGGTCCATAGCTGAAGCACATTTCGAACATTGTGGCAATGGGGTCCAAACCCCCATCATCACAGTGACCAAAATGTAAGTGTGGGGTCCATAGCTGAAGCACATTTCAAACATTGTGGCAATGGGGTCCAAACCCCCATCATCACAGTGACCAAAAGGCAAGTGTTGACAAAGTAAGAGGTGCAACTGCCAAACTGCATGGATGATTCCTGGTCACAGAACAACAAACACATCAGTGGCAAAGTAGTGTATGTGTCCCATTGCAACATAAATTGGGGGAGCCAAATCCTGCAGTGCAAATAAGACATAACTTTGGCCATGTGCAGACAAACAACACCCATGGGGGCTGACACCGTCAACAATCATCAATGACACAATGACAGAAGTGACCATCCAAATGCAGACCTACATATTTGCACCAATGGGCACACACATGCAGATACCCTGTGGAGACTGCAGATGTGAGGCGAACAGATACCATACCATGGCAGCAATGGGACACACAATCAACAATTAGCAACAAATGAGGGCTCCCGTCCCATCAGCCTGGTCATGGAAGTGCCAACGGAATCATCAGCACAGATCCAACACACTTGTATAGCAATGTTGCACTGACAACACAGATGAGTCCTTCCCCATTGATGCCCAAACCTGCATGTTCACTGGAGATGGCCACACGGTCAGGGAAGTAGACGAATAGAACAATGGCAGGCACAACAGATGTGCAGGGGTGGAAGCCACAGATGTGAAGTTGCCAATCTAAGTAGGAAATCTCATTGCCAAATACTGAACACATGACACCCTCAGATGCTGCTATGGATGACATGGATACACCACAGGATAGGACACATAACCCCTGGACCACATGGGTTCCTGCACAGTAACACTTCATTTTCATGAGACCAAATATCACCATCACTGCAGCAAGGGCATTGTTAGCATCATCAACATCATGTACATCAGAAGCAAAAGCACTAGAGAACAGAAAGTTGCTTTATTCAGCATATGTGGCATTAAAAGTAGAAGTCCAGTAGAACATAAACAAAGGCCAATGGCCAGTCCATCAACAAAGTCACAAGTGGGTGACAGTGGCAGATGCCACCCTACACATGCCTGCACAAAACCAGGGACAATCCACTAGGAGGGGCAACCGGGGGGTAGGCCAGGCACCACAGGGACAGGATCAGGGCTCACCAGGAGGAAGCAGGGAAGGGGTGGTGGGTGCTGGAGAGCCACTGACAACTGCAGTGGAGGTGTCTGACATGGTGTGTGCCGGCACAACTGGGGGCATGGCTCAGATGTTGTGGGTGCCGGCACGACTGCAGTGGACCCTGCAGATGGAGTGGACAGGTCCGCCACTGCAGTGCCCAAGTCAGACAGGGTGTTAGTGGACTCCACTGCAGTGCCTACCACCAGGGGAGGAGAATGGGGAACAGGCAAGGTGGGCTGGACAGAGGGGAGGACACCCTCACCACATCAGTGGCACAGACAAGCGCAGCGGGGGTGTGGTGCCGGGAGAGCAAGTGGCAGGGGGAGAAGGCCGGAGCCTCTTGGGGATGGTATATCTGTGGGTGGGGGAACCTGGGGCAGGGTGTGGCGGGGGTACCTGTGGAGTGGGGGCCTGAGGGATGGAGGAAGGTGACCTGGTGCTTGAGCTGCAGGGCGGTGGCGGGGTCTTGCTCTTAACACTCCGGGGGACTTGCGGGTGGGGGCCTCAGTCTGTCTGCGCCTGGGGGAGGGTGTCCGGGGGCGAGGGGCACTCTGCTCCATGTGGGGGCTTCTCTTCCCCCTGGATGCTGGGGCAGCTGGATCGGAGGGAAGAGGCCGAGGTCACTGAGGAAGAGGCGCTGGGTCTTTGGGGTTGCAGGTGAGGCAAGGGAGTGTGCTTTGGAGGGAGAGGCAACTGAGGACTGCGCAGTGCCCGTGGATGCGTGTGTGTGTACCAGGGCCCCATCCCCTGTGAGTCTGGTTTCAGTCCCCTGACTGTGCGTGCGTGTGCGTTTAGTTTGTGGCGTGTGTGTCTGTGTGCTGGATGTGTGTGTGCCTGTGCCGGTGTGTGTGTGCTTGGGACGGGCAAAGTGCTGGGGAGTGTGGATGGAGCAGAGGCAGGAGGGGTGAGGGACTGTCTGAGTAGGGACACTGCTGCCGTCAGGGAGGAGTCCATGGACCTGTTGCCCCTCTGTAGGTCAGACATGCCCGATGAGATGCCCTCCATGAACGACACCAGCTGAGTCAACAGTGCGGTGTGCGCATGGAGGACACTCAGCATGGCTGTCTGCCCTACATGGAGCTGGCGAAGGAGGTACACAGACTCCTCACTCAGGGCAGCAGGGGACACAGGGGCAGGGGTGCGGTGCCTGGGCCAAAAGAGACACGCTCCCGAACATGGGAGCCTCCACGGACCTTGGGAATGGGAGCCGATGGGAGGGCGGTGGTGGTGCTGGTGGTGGCAGGGACAGCAACACTAGCTGGGGTGTGGTGGCTGCTGACACCCGCCTCCACAAGGGAGTCATCCTCCGAGTTGCTCTGGTCCTCAGCTGAGGTGGATGGTGCTGAGGATTCCTCGGTGTGGCTCCCCTCGCCCTCCGTGCCACTGGGTCCCTCCGACCACTCCTCGGCTGCTGACCCAGTCTGGCTCTCTGGCTCCTCCTGGTCCGTGGAGCTGTCCCCTTCCGTGGCCGTGGATGTATCTGCAAACAATGGGGAAACAGACAGACATCAGTCACCTGCACCAAACGCACACACCACTGTGAGCACAGCACATCACAGAGCAAGCCCTGGTATCATTAGTTGTACATTGCTAAAAGTGCCCTAACTGAACAGGAGAAGCCAATTGTCAGTCTGATGCCAAGCATGGCACTCACATCCCACATGGCCTTGCACCCATCTGTCTGGTGTCTGTTGGATTGCAACACCCCAGTGTGGACACATGCACCAAGTACACAGTAGTTGGACAGTGCAGAGGACACGGTGTGGACACATCACAGCTCTTGCCACTGAGTCAGTACAGGTTTCCGGATGAAAGGGATGCCCAGAGTCAAATAGGAAATGCATGTGATGCATACCAGCGACAGACACCATGATGCACCCATGTCCTGATAGCCAGCGCCACTATGGTGTGCATGTAGCACATGTCACTCCCCTGCAGGACCACAAATAAGTTGACACATGCCATGGCAGAGGCATGACTGTTAAGTCATACATCACTGTCTCAGTGATGTATGACTTGGCAGCCAGACAACAACACTATGCACTGTGTCACAATAGTAGGTCATGGGGAATGCAAGTCCTGGAGCTGCACAAGTGCACATGTACATCCCCCACACAACACATCATCTCAACCCTCATCTGTCCAGGTCACACCTATTGGACATATGGGAGACCTGTGACACTACCATCTGAACCTGAGTCCCTCACAATTTGCTGTGAATGGGGAACAGCTGCCTGAACATCACATTCGCATACCCCAGTCTGCACGGGCAGCTGATCAAACACCTATGTGACACACAAGTATCGTCTCCTATGGTCACATCTCCAGGGGCATGCTGAGCCCCTACCAAGAAACACCCCGGCAGTCCTGGCAACTAATCCACAGCACACTGACACAGAGGCAGACACCGGAGGGGTAAAATCACTGTGCACAATGTGTCAGCTGATACACGGGAGTGGGAGTACAGAGTGCATTGCATGGCCTGGAGTAGGCATGACTGTCCTGCTCCACATGAATGAGGGATGTGCCCTGGACAGTGGATAGCTGGCTATGTATGTGTGACACACGTAATCTGCACACTCCTGGGGCACAAACATTGTTCCCACCCGCTGCATGGGCGTGTGCCACATACCCCAGGCACATGTGGTGGCTCAGCTCAGCAAGTGGACCGCATATCAAAGCAACACGCAGATCACATGTCCAAACCCAGGCGTTTTGTGAACAATGGACCCACCCATGATGCCCACAACAGAGTTAGGGAAACAGATGCTGTCCCCCACCTTTAGTGAAGCAAACTGCAAGGACACAGTCCCAAGTGACACAATTCCCTGACTGTAAGGGCCACACCTGGGTATCAGATGAGCAGTGGGCAGTGCACAATAGAGGGACATGGCTCCTGGACAACATGACTGCTGCACTGTGGCAGTTGAACCAGGCCAGAGGAGGGCACAAAGCATGTAATACAGAGTTCACAGTGCAGTCTTTGACTCACCCCCTCCTTGCTGCTGTCTGGCCTTCAGCTGCCCATCCAGGTCTGGAAAGACCACCGCCAGGATCTGGAGCATGTGGGGGTCAGGGTCCGTGTTCCGCCCCTCCTGCGAGGAGGCGACAGCTTCAGCTGGACCCGTGCAATCCTCCGGGTCCAGCCCCGAAGGTCCTGCCACCTCTCCTGGCAGTTGCGGATCCGGCGCTTGTAGACCCCCACGGACCGGACAGCCCGGACGATGTCCTTCCAGATTTCCTGCTTCCGATGGGCATTAACCTGTAAGGATGACAAAGTGAAAAGGCCATTACCACACATGCAACATATCCGTGCATGACACTGTTGTATATACATGTCTCAATCACAGGGGCACATGATGTACACAGGCAGTGCAAAGCTGACCATGGACAGTTTGCCAGACGTCACTACATGGTATCATTGCATGGGAAGTAAAACCATGTTCAAACGCACTGTCACTGCACCATACCTGTCCAGTGCAAGTCACTACACACTATGGGGGTGACAACTACTCAGTGAGCCTGCTAGCCAGTGGCGTGCAGACTCTCAGCCTTGCTAGTCAGACAAAATGCACATTCAGAAAGGCAGTGCACAGAACACTCACCTGCTCCCCTGGTGTCCCATACAGCTTGCTGTACTGTGGAAGTAGGCTGTCCAGCAGGGCCTGGTTCTCTTCAAGGCTGAAGGCTGGGGCTCTCTCCACAGTACGTGCCATTGCAGGGTCCAGAGGGGCAGAGACAGCAGCAGTGCAGTGGCAGATGTCGTCTTGGAGCATGTAGTGCAGGCAAGTGGGCTCTCAGGGGAACAGCCAGCAATATATATGTGCTGGAGAGGCAGATACTGTCCCTTGTGTCCAAAGTGATAGGTCCAAGTCATTTGCATCTTCTGAATCTGGCCAATCCATGGAATAGCAGCACCAAAACACGCCCACAGCATCCTTCAAATCTTCAACTTCATGACATACATGATCTTGCAACATTGTTGTGGGTGACCAACTGATTTTCCAGCAACCGACTCGTTCAAAATTCGAAAACGCGTCCGTTGCCAGGCAAGCCCATTGTCAATGGGTGCGCACCGATCGGTCCATTGCGGTACAACGCGCACAGGGGTACAACGCGTACCCGCACACATTGAAAGCAATGGGCCGGCCGGAGGCACCGATCGGTCCATTGCAGTTCAACGCTCACAGGGGTACAACGCGTACCCGCACACATTGAAAGCAATGGGCCGGCCGGAGGCACCGATCGGTCCATTGCTGTTCAACGCGCACAGGGGTACAACGCGTACCCGCACACATTGAAAGCAATGGGCCGGCCGGAGGCACCGATCGGTCCATTGCAGTTCAACGCGCACAGGGGTACAACGCGTACCCGCACACATTGAAAGCAATGGGCCGGCCGGAGGCACCGATCGGTCCATTGCTGTTCAACGCGCACAGGGGTACAACGCGTACCCGCACACATCGAAAGCAATGGGCCGGCCGGAGGCACCGATCGGTCCATTGCTGTTCAACGCGCACAGGGGTACAACGCGTACCCGCACACATTGAAAGCAATGGGCCGGCCGGAGGCACCGATCGGTCCATTGCAGTTCAACGCGCCCAGGGGTACAACGCGTACCCGCACACATTGAAAGCAATGGGCCGGCCGGAGGCAACGATCGGTCCATTGCTGTTCAACGCATCACTGTACATGTGACTGGCATATGTCAGCATGCCTGTCTCAGATGGACATATGCCAGCCACAGATAGCTCCCAGGGAGTGAGGGGCACACCTACATCACGACAGCCTGTCCAAACTTTATCATAAGGCATGTAAGGCTGCATTTCCTATTGTGTGTATGTTGGTGTACATGTTGTCTTGTGGGTGTCACCTGTGGGCAGCCACCCCCAGGCTGTGCACGTGTTCATGGGGACAGGATCCTGGGTGTTACGTGTACGTGACCACTGTGATGTGCAACTGTTCATATCTGTGCATGTGCCATGGTCACATTTCACAGTGGTGTATGTGTATGTCATGTCACATACCCCGTGAGT
Organism: Calotriton arnoldi; assembly: GCA_963921515.1. NCBI lineage: Eukaryota > Metazoa > Chordata > Amphibia > Caudata > Salamandridae > Calotriton > Calotriton arnoldi. The sequence goes on from CAWUFW010011187.1 coordinate 434,010, forward strand.
CCCATGTGGGACGGTATGTTTGAGCCAGGGTGTCCCAGTGGCACAATAGTGATGGTCCTCCACAGTCTTTGTGCATGTGGTGTTTACAGTGTCTCTGATTTCATGTGCACAATGGGAGACAGTCTCCACATCCACGTTGTGTGTGCATGGACTCTGATGTTGTGCGTGTGTGTCACAGACGTCCATGTCTGTCCTGCCGTGGCAAGTGGGGCCACTACCTGTGGGGGTCATGGTTGTTTTGCTGTGGTGTATACATGATACTCCATGTAATGCCAGTGTCCATGTGGCATTACAGGGTCCCTGGGAATGTACCTGTCGTTGAGCTGTGGTGCCTGGGGCACATCTGTCCTCACATGTCCCTGTGGGGGTTATTGTGACACGGCAGCAGGAGATGGGAACTGTGACATGGCCTCATGATATCCAATGGGCCAACCTGGGACTAATTGATGCCACCTGTTGGACCGTGTTGACAGATGTTGGCCATGTATGTACCATACATGTCCTTCCGGTACTGCACACTTCATGTAGTTGTGCCTCATAATGATGTATGTTGGGATCTTGAGTGTGTTCAATGCTGCATATGTGGGGTGACTGACAATCTTGCTTACTTCTCCTCTGCACTGCAGGGCTCCTGCTGTCCATCGGCCATTCCCAGACCTGGCAACGATGGTGGAACGGGACAGCATCCGACGGTACCGCTTCACCAGGCAGCTGATTGAGGATTTGGCAGTGCAGTTGTCCCCACATTTGCAGCCTGGCCGGCCGTATCCTACAGCGCTGACCCCCAAGGTGAAGGTGATGGCAGCCCTACACTTCTTTGCCACTGGTACCTTCCAACATACTGTGGCGACTGCTGGTGGGATGTCACAGACCATGTTCAGCCGTGTGCTCCGCGATGTTTTGGCGGCAATGTTGCTCTTCCTGAACCGGTACATCTATTTCCCTAGACTGCGACGACTCACTGATGTGAAGAGTGACTTTTATGCCCTGGGGAGGATGCCTCATGTAATTGGCTCCATTGATGGGACACATGTGGCTTTGGTACCACCACAGGCCCAGGAGCAGGCCTACAGGAACCGCAAGCACTACCACTCGGTCAATGCACTGGTGGTGTGTCTTGCAGACATGACCATCACACACGTGTGTGCCCGTTTCCCTGGTTCAGCACACGATGCCTTTGTGATGAGGAGTAGTCGCATACCCAGGATGATGGCACAGATGCAGAACCAGCGTGCCTGGCTTGTCGGTGTGTACTGACTTTGTGCCATTGTGTGTGATCTGATCTGTAGTATTCCGCCCACTTTTCCAAGTCAGCTAATGTGCACTTGTCTGTCCGTAGGTGACTCGGGATACCCCAACATGCCGTGGTTGCTGACACCCCTCAGGAACCCTGTGACACCTGCCCAGATGCGCTACAATGAGGCACATGGTCGGACCAGGAGAGTGATTGAGCGGACCTTTGGTCTCCTGAAGAGCCGCTTCCGCTGCCTGGACAAGACCGGAGGGTCCCTCCCATATGCCCCTGCGAAAGTGTGCAAGATTATCATCATCTGCTGCATGCTCCACAACCTGGCAGTGCGGAAGGAGTTGCCTCTCATCCAGGATGACAATGACCAACATCCGCCACCTGTGGAGGATCCTGGCCTGGACCACGATGCCAGTGACGATGATGATGATGATGATGGTGATGGTGATGTCCGCACACAGCTCATCACCAACTTCTTTAGCTGAATGTGAGTATCCTGAGGTGTCATGTCAATGATGTGAGTTGGCATGATGTGTGGGTGGTGCTCTGGTGCTGTGGGAGTGTGTCCATGGGCCACTTGACTGGATGTGTGTTGCGATGTGTGGTGACAGGTGGGCTGTACTCCCCAACAGTGTTGACATGCTAACTTGGTTCTGGGTGGGTATCTTGTAACATGTATTGTGCATGTGTTTTGCTGTTCTGTCCTGTACTCCATTGCTTTTGACTGTGTGTCATTTCTGTCCTTCACAGGGTACTTTCAGATTCGTTTGGTCAACTGTGTCCACCGACGACGTGATTGCACATCCAGGCTGGTAGCTGTTGTGTCCCTACAGGTGATGTGCGCCACACCCATGGACTTCCTTCCGTCTACAGTTGTTGACTGTGTGCCCGCTGCCAGGTGGGGTTACCTTGCATCTGTAGTGGTTACGGCATGTTGCAACTGTGTAATAAACCTGTGCTTCACTTTGTGATGTGCGTTGTCTGTGGTCACATATTTGACTGCCATTTGCTTACTGCACCTGTGGGCTACTTGACTACAACTGGGAATGGGTGTGGTGTCTGTGCATTGCACCGTCTTCCCTGGCAACATCAGTGTAGGCAATGAGTCAGATGGCCTAGGTGTGTATGTGTCGTGTAGCCCTGGTGGTGTGTCTCCCTCATGTGTGTCACGTTTCCTGTACTCACATGCCTGTGTTGTCCTTGCTGTTGCAGTTCGCATACACAGTGTAATTTTGAAGTTCATCATCCCCATAACAGCACCCACGTTGGAATCACGACAGATGCAAGTATGGTGTATTAGAGTGTTTATTGTGATACATTTGTGTTAATAGTGCATAGGATGGGTTGTGCTGTACATGAATCTTGCAATCCCAAGTTCCTAGGTGAATTGAAAGTCCGGGTAGACAGGATCCCCAGTATCGGGGCCACAGTTGTCTGACACATTGGTCCAACTTGTACTCCCCATGCAATGGGAGTAGTGTTGCCGTCAACAGGGTGAACAGTCTGTGCACAAAGGCGAACATCCAGAACAGGTTCAGGCTTCCTGGGAGTTGCGCTTGGCCATCGGCCTCTCACTTTTCCCTCCTCGGACGACCCCTCTTCTTGGGGGGCCCTCAAGTGCAGGCTGCTGCGGTGCAGGGGACTCTCCGCCAGAGTCCTCCTCCCTCCCTGTGGCAGTTGCAGTTTGTTCGGCACCAGATGTTGTTGGCACACAGGGAGGTGTGGACTGGTTGCTGTTCATCTGGTGGAGGCATTGTAAAATGTCCCTGTGCACCGCCGTCATCTCATGCAGTGCATCCCACTTGGACTCCACGCGGGACATGTGTGACTCCACGTGGGACATGTGGGAGTCCAAGCGGGCATGATGGGCAGCCTGCTGCTGTTTAATGTCTCTGAGGAGCCCCACTACCTGGCTGAGCTCTCCGGTGCTGGACTGGTACGCATCAGCTATGCGTACCAGTTGTGGGTCATCATGCACACCAGCAACGTCTGCAAGCAGCGACCTCTGTCTCCCACCCCTCCCACCACCCCTGCTGACATGTGCAGTGTGTGCAGTGGCACGCACAGATAACCCTGGTCCACCTTGGGGGTTGGTGGTGGTGGTGGTGGTGTCCATGGCCCCAGGTTGGTCCAGGGTCACTGTGCTGGTGTTGCTCCTTATTCTGTCCATGTCGGCAGGGATGGTATTCGTGGTGACAGTCGTTGTAGGGGTGGGTGCAGGGGTGCAGCTGGTGGTCCTGCTGGTGCTGCAGCTGGTGGTCCTGCTGGTGCTGCATGTTGACTTGCACCGGATGTGCCAGGTTGTTCTTCATCGTCCGAGGAGGACAGAGGCTGTACGACGCCAGTGAGCTCGGCATCCTCTTGAGCCTGGGACTGGGACTCCTCAGCGTCTGCTGCTGTGTCCCCATCATCACCTGTTTTTGGGAGACACAAACAATGTATGTCAAGTTTCTGCAGGCATCAATGGTTGACACACATGACAGTTGTGACTGTGCCTCTGGGTGCGGGCCTGTACATTGCATTGTCCTGAGTCGTCACAGTCAGGGGTTGATATTGGTGTGGCACATTGTACTGCATTATTTGGGCATTTCTATGTATTTTCTGGGGTGTGAACATGGTCTGCATTGGTTGTGTTTGGTTGGCAGCCGGACCTCCTTCCCACCCACCCAACCAGTCAGTTATCCCACCATGGACTGTGCTTGCATTGCAGGGAGTGGAAGTTGTCTCTCAGGATGTCAGTCAGTGGTGTCCTGCTGTTTGTTGGTGCACAGTTGCCAGCAGGGCCTTGTGCTCCCCACAGCAGTAGCCAGTGTCAGCCATCTTGTGAGTCCTTCTCCACTCCCTGTGATGTGAGCATGGTCCAGGGTGGTGTTGATGGGACAGTTGTGGGGGTGAGCTATGTCTGTGACTACGACTCCCATCATGCCATTGCCTCCACCCCACTTCCCAGCATTCCCATACTTACTTGCTTTTGTGTGGAGTTCAGTGTGTGTGGGTGTGAGAGCAATGGCAAGATGGCTGACAGTGGTGTCCTGCTGTTGGTTGGTGTGCAGTACCCAGCATGCCCTTGTGCTCCCCACGACACAGCAACAGTGTCAGACATCTTTGATGGGCCTTTCCACTCTCTGTGGGATGTGCATGCGTGAGTGTGAGCTTGCTGGGCCATGTGGTGGGGGATGTAGAGCTGTGACTACGACTCCCATCATGCTATTGCCTCCTCCCCCCTTCCCAGCATGCCCATGCTTCCTTCCTTTTGACTCTGCTTCCCTGTGGGGTGGGCTGGCTGTGCTGACAGGATGGCTGGGAGTGTTGTCCTGGCAGTTGTTTGGCTAAGAGTCCCAAGAGTGTCCTTGTGCTTCACACAACATAACCCAGGGTGGTGGTTCTTTGTGGGATCTTGTGTTAGGATGGAGGGCATTGCATTCTACCAGGTGGGTACTGTGGAGTTTGTGTTGGGGGGTGTGAGGGGAGGTGCTTGTGACTATAGTCAGTGCTGCAAGTCCCCCTTCCCACCCAGCCAGCCAGATATCCCACCATGGAACGTGCTTGCATTGCAGGGAGTGTAAGTTGTCTCTCAGGATGTCAGTCAGTGGTGTCCTGCTGTTTGTTGTTGCACAGTTGCCAGCAGGGCCTTGTACTCCCCACAGCAGTAGCCAGTGTCAGCCATCTTGTGAGTCCTCCACTTCCTGTGATGTGAGCATGGTTCAGGGTGGTGTTGATGGGACAGTTGTGGGGGTGACCAATATCAGTGACTACGACTCCCATCATGCTATTGCCTCCACCCCCTTCCCAGCATGCCCATGCTTCCTTCCTTTGACTCTGCTTCCCTGTGGGGTGGGCTGGCTGTGCTGACAGGATGGCTGGGAGTGTTGTCCTGGCAGTTGTTTGGCTAAAAGTCCCAAGAGTGTCCCTGTGCTTCACACAACATAACCCAGGGTGGTGGTTCTTTGTGGGATCTTGTGTTAGGATGGGGGGCATTGCATTCTACCAGGTGGGTTCTGTGGAGTTTGTGTTGGGGTGTGTGTGAGGGGAGGTGCTTGTGACTATGGTCAGTGCTGCAAGTCCTCCTTCCCACCCGGCTAGCCAGATATCCCACCATGGAACGTGCTTGCATTGCAGGCAGTGGGAGTTGTCTCTCAGGATGTCAGTCAGTGGTGTCCTGCTGTTTGTTGGTGCACAGTTGCCAGCAGGGCCTTGTGCTCCCCACAGCAGTAGCCAGTGTCAGCCATCTTGTGAGTCCTTCTCCACTCCCTGTGATGTGCGCATGGTTCATGGTGGTGTTGATGGGGCAGTTGTGGGGGGGCAATATGTGTGACTGCGACTCCCATGATGCTATTGGCTACACTGACTTGGCCAGCATACACAGAATTCCTTCCTTTGAGTGTTCTTCACTGTGTGTTGGTGTTGTTGTGGTGGCTACATGTCTGGATGTGTTTGTTAGTTCTATTTGTGCCACTGCCTAGCTGTAGTTGTAGTTGTTTGTACATGTGATGGCACAGTTGGATGTGACTTTTTTGATGGCATGTGTTGTGTTTATCTGACTGACATACACATTTTGGGATGATTCTGTTCTAGTTGCTGTCTAATTGCTATTAGTGCATGGTTTGACTCTCCCCTTGACAGTGATGTGTGTGTTTTGTGGCAGTATATTGTGTACATTTGTTGTGTACTCACCAGGCTCTGGGATGTCCTCTAGTCCATATACGCTCACTGGCGGAAGGATGGCCCGCACCTTCTCCTCCCAGGGCCTGAGGTATATTGGCTTGGCAGGAGGGCCACTGCCGGTGTATTGGCTGTTGATGTAGTCTTTCTTCAGCATGTCCCGTACCCTCCTGCGCACGTCATACCACCTGTTCTGGATGTCCGTCTTTGTGCGCCGACATGGTGATTGGGCGTTCACCCTGTTGATGATCCTCTCCCACATCTTGGTTTTCTGCGACATGGGGGTCTGTTGGACCAGTGTGCCAAACAGCTGTGGCTCCACCCTGAGGATCTTGTCTACCATGACTTCCAATTCACTGTCTAGGAACTTGGGATTCTTCTTGGGGGCATGGTGATGGGTGGTGATGGTGGGTGATGTGTGTGTTGGTGTGCAGGTGAGGGTGTGTGAGTGTGTGTTTTGCTGGGTGTATGTGAGGTAGGTATTTGTTGGTGTGCTGATGGTGTGTGGCTTGTGTGAGGGATGAGCTGTGGGTGTGTGGTTGCTTTCTCTTGGGTGCAGGCAGTGGAATGGCATTTGCAAAGGCTCATGGTAGTGATTTGTGTCCTTTATATAGGTGGAGTTGTGGGTGTGTCTTTGTTCTCTGTCCCCACCCCCCCAGTATTTATTGGCTTGGTAATTGCTTGTTTGGCCTTTTTTGGGTGATTTTTCCTTTGTGCTGTTTGTGTATGTTGGAAACGTTCTTCTGACCGAGTCGGACCCTGCATTGGTCTCGTACGGTGTTCTCCGTTTCGTTCACGCTGTGTTTGTGCAGTTTTCTATGCTGCGTACGCGTCGGTCGCGGTGTATTGTGTTGCTTCGGCTCGGTTTTGTATGCGTGTCGGTCGTACGGCTTGTCCTCCGTCCGACTCGCTCGTGGTTTCGCGCCTTGCATCGTACTTTGCGGTTTGGAGTTCGCGTGTACGTTTCGGTCGGATTTGTTCCGGGTGCGTGTCGGTCGGTTGGATTCGCGTGTTTTTCCGGCCGGATAGCTGTTTTCCGTGCGGCTCGGTCGGTCGACTTTGTTTCGGTACGTGTCGGTCGGATTTTTCGCGCCTTGCATCGTACTTGGCGTGTCGTGCGCCACGGGTACGTGTCGGTCAGTATTTTTCCGGATCCGAGTCGGTCGGTGCTTTTTCCGGCCCAAATCGGAATCGACCCCTATGTCTGCTACAAAGATTCTTTCAATGCTGTAAAAAGCAGCATTCAGTATTTCCAAAGTATTTGCAAATGTTGAAAGATGAGACTAAACAGGAATAAACCATTGCTGCTGAGGTTATTGCGGAGAGTTCACAAAGCAGTCAAAGTTCTAGACCACTGAGTCAAGATCCTCTTGTATAACCAGTTATTCAAAATAAAGCAGCCATAGCTATGAATGAGGTGGAAACTGCAATGCAACAAGTAACAAAGGAAAGTGTTGATTTCGAACACTTAGTAGCACAACTAAAGGATGAACAGATAGAAATTTATATAGAAGAAAAAGATAAAATAGAGCATGGATTTCTGCATGACAAGAAACAATGTGAATGCTCTTCGTTTAAGTCAATGCTACAATACATCAGTGGTCAAGCTGGCACTGGAAAAAGCTTTCTAATTAAATTTCTCACCGCTTATCTACATAGGACTACAGAATCTAATTTATTATGTGTAGTAAAAGCACCAACAGGATTAGCTGCAATCAATCAATCAATCAGGGTTTTGTTAAAGCGCGACTACTCACCCGTAAGGGTCTCAAGGCGCTAGGGGTGGGGAGGGGGGGTGCAGGTTCCATCCATCAAGGAGGGGGTCTGTCGAAGAGCCAGGTTTTGAGGTTTCTTGCGAAGATGGGGAGCGATGTTGTCTGTCTGAGGTGGAGCGGAAGGGCGTTCCATGCTTTGGCCGCGAGGAAGGAGAAGGAGCGGCCTCCCGATCTGGTCTTTCTGGTGTGGGGGACCACGGCGTAGGAGAGCTGGGCTGATCGTAGGGTCCTTTGGGGTGCGTGGAATTTGAGTCGGCTGTTCAGGTATGCTGATCCGGTGCCGTGGAGGGCCTTGTGTGCGTGGGTGAGCATCTTGAAGGTGATTCTCGCCTCGACAGGGAGCCAGTGGAGTGTGCGCAGGTACTGGGAGATGTGGCAGTGTTTTGGCAGGTTGAGGACCAGTCTTGCGGCGGCGTTCTGGATGTTCTGTAGCTTACGGGTGAGGTTTTTGTTTATTCCGGCGTAGAGTGCGTTGCCGTAGTCGAGTCTGCTGGTGACCAGGGCGTGAGTGACGGTCTTTCGGTGTTCGAGGGGGATCCATTTGAAGGTCTTACGAAGGAGGCGGAGGGTGTGGAAGCAGGAAGATGAGACAGAGTTGATCTGGCGGTCCATTTTGAGCTCAGAGTCCAGGATGATTCCTAGGTTGCGTGCGTGGTCCGTGGGGGTTGGCGGGTTTCCGAGGGCGGGGGGCCACCAGGTGTCGCTCCAGGCATCGGGGTTTGGGCCCATGATGAGTACTTCTGTTTTGTTGGTGTTTAGTTGTAGGCAGCTGTTTTTCATCCATTTGGCGATGGCTTCCATGCCTTCTCGAAAGTTGCGTCTGGCGGTGTTGGGCTCATTGGATAGGGAGAGGATGAGCTGGGTGTCGTCTGCGTATGACACGATGTTGAGTCCGTAGGTTCTGACGATGGTGGCGAGTGGAGCCATGTAGACGTTGAAGAGCGTTGGGCTGAGGGAGGAGCCCTGGGGGACTCCGCAGGTGGTAGGTGTGGGGTCCGAGAGGAAAGGGGGGAGTCTGACCCGCTGCGTCCTGCCGGAGAGGAAGGAGCGGATCCAGTCGAGGGCCTTGTCCTGGATTCCTGCGTCGTAGAGTCTGCGTATTAGGGTGCGGTGGGAGACTGTGTCGAACGCCGCTGATAGGTCGAGGAGGATGAGGGCTACTGTTTCTCCTTTGTCCAGTAGGGTGCGGATGTCGTCTGTTGCGGCGAGGAGGGCGGTTTCCGTACTGTGGTTTTTTCTGAAGCCGGATTGGGAGGAGTCGAGGATGTTGTGTTCTTCAATGAATGTGGCGAGTTGGCTGTTGATGGCTTTCTCGATGACTTTCGCTGGGAACGGGAGCAGGGAGATGGGTCTGTAGTTTTTGAGGTTGGTGGGGTCCGCTGAGGGTTTCTTTAGGAGGGGGTTGACCTTGGCGTGTTTCCAGTCGTCGGGGAACGAGGTGGTCGCCAGGGAGTGGTTGATGGTGTGGCGGAGCATGGGTGCGATGGTGTCGGCGGCTCTGTTGAAGATGTGGTGGGGGCAGGGGTCCGTGGGGGCCCCTGAGTGGATTGACTTCATTGTCTTCAGTGTGTCTTCGGTGGTGAGGGCTGTCCAGTCGTCAATCGCTGGTTTCCGGGTGTCGGGGGTGGTTGGTGAGGGTTCAGTGTGTTGGTTGTCTTCGTCGAAGTTGTCGTAGATGCTCTTGATTTTGTGGTGGAAAAAGGTGCTGAGTTTGTCGCAGAGGTCTTGTGAGGGAGGGATGTCGGTAGACTCGCTAGTGGGTTGGGCGAACTCCTTGATGATGCTGAAGAGTTCCTTGCTGTTGTGCGCGTGGGTGGAGATTCTGTCTTCAATCGCTTTTTTCCTCGTTTCTCTGATGAGTTGATGGTGGGCGTTGGTGGCGGCTCTGAAGTTGTCGTGGGCTTCTGTGGATTTGGTGTTCCTCCAGGCCTTTTCGAGGTGGCGGCATGTGCTTCTGGACTCTCGAAGTTCGGTGGTAAACCATCTGGCTTTCTTGGTGCGGGTATTGTTGTTTTTCTTGAGGGGGGCTATGGTGTTGGTGCTGTCCGAGATCCATCTATGCAGGGTTCGGGCTGCGGTGTTGGGGTCGTCGTTTTCCGCGATGGTTGGGGTGGAGTTGTTGAGTGAGGAGGTGAGCTGGTCGTCGGTGATTTTGGTCCAGTTTCTTCGTGGAAGCAGGTGCTGGTGTCTGTGGATGGTGGGTGTTCTGAAGGTGAAGTGGACGCAACGATGGTCTGTCCATGGGAGTTCGGTGGTGTGGCTGAAGGTGATGGAGTTTCCTGTAGTGAAGAGGGGGTCGAGGGTGTGTCCTGCTGAGTGCGTGGGCTCGGTCACGATCTGGCGCTGTCCAATGTTGTGGAGGTTGTCCAGGAGGGATGTGGTGTTGGGGTCCAGTTGGTTGTCGAGGAGGAAGTTGAGGTCTCCCAGCAGGGTGTAGTTGGTGGATGCGATGGCCTGCGGGGAGATAATGTCTGTGATGGAGTTGGCGAAGGGTCCGCGGGGTCCAGGGGGTCGGTAGATGAGGGTTCCTCGGAGGGTGGCGGTGGGGCTGGCCAGTATCTTGAAGTGAAGGTGTTCCATCAGTTCTGTGGGCTCGTCAGGGAGTGTGCTCAGGCGGAGGCTGGATTTGTGGACGATGGCAATTCCTCCTCCTGGGCGGGTGGGGCGGTCCTTCCTGGAGATCTTGTATCCTTGGGGGATGGCGATGTCGATGTCCGGTCCCGAGGTGGTGTTGGTCCAGGTTTCGGTGAAGAACGCTACGTCCGGGGTGGTGCTGTCGAGGAGGTCCCACATTTCTGTGGCGTGTTTGTGGAGGGATCGGACGTTGAGGAGGATGCATTGCAGGGTCTTCGGTTCGGTTGTGTTCTTGTGGGCGGGTTGTGCTGGATCTGTGTTCTTGGCGGTGCTGCAGGTGTGCCGGCAGCGGTGACAGCTGAAGGGTCCGTGGGAGTCGGCTGGTGATGCTAGCTTGCAGTTGTTGTTGCGGCCTGGGTTGAGTGCGTGGAGTGCTGCTGGGTCGTAGCGTTGGCGGGGCGGAGGTCCAGGGTTCCTGGTGCTGGTCGCGGTCGGGTCGCGGACGGGCACAGACGGGCTTGCCATTGACGCGCCTTCGGCGCGCCAGCGTCGCGCCCGCAGCCCGCCACCATTAAGTAGGGGTCGGGGAGGGCTGGACAGCTGGGAGGCGGGAGCGGGGAGGGGAGCTGGATTGGGCCAGTCGCGCTGGGGGGAGGGGCCGCGGGGGCAGCAGCGGCGGGGAAAGGTAAAGGGAGGAAATAAGGGATAAAGAAAGGGAAAATAGGCAGAAATAAGGCACGAAAGAGCAGAGATGCAGAAAGGTGAAAGATAAAAGAGGGTAGAAAAACGAGTGAAAACTAGTGAAAGGGCAGAGCGAGAGGAAGGGAAAATGAGCAGAAATAAGGCACAAAAGAGCAGAGATGCAGAAAAGTGCAGACAGGTGAAAGATAAAAGAGGGTAGAAAAACGAGTGAAAACAAGTGAAAGGGCAGAGCGAGAGGAAGGGAAAATGAGCAGAAATAAGGCACAAAAGAGCAGAGATGCAGAAAAGTGCGGAAAGGTGAAAGATAAAAAAGGGTAGAAAAACGAGTGAAAGAGCAGAGTTAGAGGAAGGAGACAGAGGTCCACTGGACCACCAGGGATGAGGCGCAGGGAAACCTGCGGGTGGAGGAGGGCCTCGATCACCAACACTCGAGAGTGCAGGGGCAGGGGCAGGCCTCACTTAATGGTGGAGCTGCGAGGGTGGGAGAGCAATTTCACTGACAATGAGTCAGTGGTCTTGCTCGCCAGTCCCCGCAGTGGCCGCCATTAAGTAGGGGTCGGGGAGGGCTGGACAGCTGGGAGGCGGGAGCGGGGAGGGGAGCTGGATTGGGCCGGTCGCGCTGGGGGGTGGGGCCACGGGGGCAGCAGCGGCGGGGAAAGGTAAAGGGAGGAAATAAGGGATAAAGAAAGGGAAAATAGGCAGAAATAAGGCACGAAAGAGCAGAGATGCAGAAAGGTGAAAGATAAAAGAGGGTAGAAAAACGAGTGAAAACTAGTGAAAGGGCAGAGCGAGAGGAAGGGAAAATGAGCAGAAATAAGGCACAAAAGAGCAGAGATGCAGAAAAGTGCAGACAGGTGAAAGATAAAAGAGGGTAGAAAAACGAGTGAAAACAAGTGAAAGGGCAGAGCGAGAGGAAGGGAAAATGAGCAGAAATAAGGCACAAAAGAGCAGAGATGCAGAAAAGTGCGAAAGGTGAAAGATAAAAAAGGGTAGAAAAACGAGTGAAAGAGCAGAGTTAGAGGAAGGAGACAGAGGTCCACTGGACCACCAGGGATGAGGCGCAGGGAAACCTGCGGGTGGAGGAGGGCCTCGATCACCAACACTCGAGAGTGCAGGGGCAGGGGCAGGCCTCACTTAATGGTGGAGCTGCGAGGGTGGGAGAGCAATTTCACTGACAATGAGTCAGTGGTCTTGCTCGCCAGTCCCCGCAGTGGCCGCCATTATGTAGGGGTCGGGGAGGGCTGGACAGCTGGGAGGCGGGAGCGGGGAGGGGAGCTGCATTGGGCCGGTCGCGCTGGGGGGAGGGGCCGCGGGGGCAGCAGCGGCGGGAAAAGGTAAAGGGAGGAAATAAGGGATAAAGAAAGGGAAAATAGGCAGAAATAAGGCACGAAAGAGCAGAGATGCAGAAAGGTGAAAGATAAAAGAGGGTAGAAAAACGAGTGAAAACTAGTGAAAGGGCAGAGCGAGAGGAAGGGAAAATGAGCAGAAATAAGGCACAAAAGAGCAGAGATGCAGAAAAGTGCAGACAGGTGAAAGATAAAAGAGGGTAGAAAAACGAGTGAAAACAAGTGAAAGGGCATAGCGAGAGGAAGGGAAAATGAGCAGAAATAAGGCACAAAAGAGCAGAGATGCAGAAAAGTGCGAAAGGTGAAAGATAAAAAGGGTAGAAAAACGAGTGAAAGAGCAGAGTTAGAGGAAGGAGACAGAGGTCCACTGGACCACCAGGGATGAGGCGCAGGGAAACCTGCGGGTGGAGGAGGGCCTCGATCACCAACACTCGAGAGTGCAGGGGCAGGGGCAGGCCTCACTTAATGGTGGAGCTGCGAGGGTGGGAGAGCAATTTCACTGACAATGAGTCAGTGGTCTTGCACACAACATTAAAGGAATTACTTTACATCGACTACTTATGCTACCTGTTGAACATGACAATAAATTTGAATACCAGAAGTTATCTGGTGAAGCTTGTCATGAAGTGTCAAGAGTGTTAGACCTGGCAACATTTGGCGTGGTCTCACCTGACTTCTTGTTATCCGACCTCCTGTTTGGATCTTCTTTTGCTGGCATAGGACTTTGAGCGCTTTTTCTCTGCTCTGCCATGCCAAAGCACTGTCCTTGTCATATACATACTGGTAACTGGTGTATACACGATTGGCTGATTTGGGTTAGCTGTACTTCCTTTGTCTAGGCCTAAGACGTATTCCTATGGCATGTAACTCAAATGCTCCTCTGTGGGCCTGCAGAACTAATTGTGCCACCCACCGAGGTAGCTTTTCAAATGTGCCACAGGTTTGCCATGGTGGGGCCTGTGTGTGCAGGTTACTGTTACTCAGCTTGACATGTAAAAAGCTACCTGCCAAGGTTCTGCATGTCTCTCGCAACATTGGAGTACTGCCTCCGGGTAGAGTGCAGTGTTGGGAAGAGGTAGGGCATGTGCGCGAGTGCACTACATGCACTGGTATGGTGAGTTTGGTACGGTGCAGCCTCCTTCTCGCATTGATTGACATAAGAGATCTGTGGAAAGACTATTGAGTTGTATTTTCTATGTGCAGAAGGGTGGTAGTATGGTGTGTGATATCGATGAGTTAGTAATGGCAAATCCTCTCCGGTGATATGAATGGATTCGACATTACAAAGGTGGAAATGCCACTTTGGGAAAGTGGGTATTTCTGTGCTCAGGGCTCTGTGTGTCTGTCAGCCAGTCTCCACTTCACATCTGAGTACTGGGGGGACTGCTACATCTGTGCATTCCTGATACACGGCCATAAAATAGGGGCTCAAGGGAAACTGCAGACCTCTGACTCTGAGGGGCCTTCCAGGGATGGATAAGAGGGGGTAGAATTGGCACCTGCATTCCAAAGGGGTAGGGTTCTGGCCCGACTAAAGATACTGCTCAATCATCCCAGTGTAGGATGACAGACAGGACAACATTTAAAGAGGGCCTGTGCATTTAAAAGGGGGCCTTTTGAATTGATCTCATCTTCAAAGGCCATTTTGGGTATAACTACTGGGGCTTTGCCCTCAGAAGTTAGAGACGCTCTGGGGGTTGGAACCATTCTGGTTTGATGCTGGGACATCGACAAGAGGAACTATTGGGGGAGGAGGGACTACAACTGGATTATCAGCCGACTTATGGTGGCCTGGGATTTGTCCTGCTCTAGGAAGGGGACTATCACTTGGTGGATTTTGCCTGGATGTTGGTGGCCTGCAGCTAATTGCAAACTGTCATGACCTGGGTCCCTAAGCACTCTCCAAGGGCAGGTTGGCTGGCCACCTGTTCACGAGATCCCAGGGACAGAAAGGATTTCCCCATTTCCATGAGATCGTAAGAACCGTGCAGGATGCGGCAGAAATGGGTAGAAGTTATCATCATTTGGGACTAGGACCATCATGACATACTCCGTAATCACACTGTGTAGAGGAGTGGGTTCATAACCAGCAGCGGCCCACCTGGGGGTGCCATAATATGAGGAGTTCGAGGAGTGTGGGGGAAGTTTGCTCAGTCTGAATGACTTACAACTGGAAACCTGTAGTAGCTCACAATCCGTAACATGTTGACTTACAACTGGAAACCTGTGCTAGCTCACAAACCGTAGTGTGTGGTGTTCGAGGGATGTTGGGGGAAGTTTGCCGAGTGTGGGGGACCCAAGCTTGCAGCCTAGACTGTCTCTGGCCTCCAGAACGGGAGGGCGACACTGCCTGACATCGCGGTCTTAGTCCAAGGTTACCGGCTCCCTCTCTCTGGACCCATGCCACAAGGTACTCTGTTGTTGAGACTATTGTGACTGGACCGAGAGGTCTCATTGTGCCTTGTGTTCACCCACAGCTGGCTGCCTGGAGCAATTGCAGCTCGCACCTCTGCCTCAGGGTAAAAATGTTTTCCAAAGTGAAAGCGCGCCAGCTTCTGGTGTCATAGTCTGTTGCCCATGGGGGTATAGTGATCCTGCACTCATGAATGTGCTGCTGGGTGTCTGAGGACCTAATCTGGATGGACAAAACCAAGTAACTGTTTCCTTCTGCTTTAGGTAGTCCCAACAATCTAATCAAAGTTTCACCAGCTGGGGTAACGTGTCTCGTTGCCTGGTGTGGTTTGAGTGGCTGAGGGGCTAGGTCAGGAGGCATAGTCAAATCCTGTGATTTCTTTACCATTACAGCTGTACAGGGTATGCGATATTGGGAATGTCGTGTTTTATGTTAATATGTTAGCAGGAATGTAAAATACCTCTGAACAGCCTGCATATATGTTTCTGTAGCTTTCGATGTGGGAGGGATTGCTTGGATCATGAACACCTCAGGGAAGTACGCACATGGTTTTGTGTTGCTTAAGAGGCTGAGGGGATAATGGGGCAAGTGAATACCTATGACTCGTACATATATGTTCATGCCTTTCTGCTGCTAATGGGAGAGTTTGACAATTGCATACAACTGTAAAGTGTATACCCAATGTGTATGTCGTTTTGATTTTAATGTGTGTGTAATACAAAGACCAGTGTTTTATACATATGGTGTGGAGTCTTTTTGTAGTGTACTCAGTGTGTTGCGAGAGTGATTTTGTGCCAATACTTTACACTTTGGTCCTGAGGATAAGCCTTACTGCTCTGTGTCAAGCTACCAAAGGGTGAACAAGGTTTATCGAACAAGTGTATCGTACTCATCCTATCTAGGTCAGTTTATTCTGTCTGGATTTGATGTGTCCCAGTCAGTCACAAACCGATGGGCCTAACAAAGAGTACTGAATAAATTGAAGCTTTTAATAATCAATGAGGTAAACATGGTTTCAAACTTAATGCTTGCCTTCGTACACTTAAGAATGCAGCAGGTTTTAAAAACAGAGTATGATGTGTTGTTTGGAGGAAAACATTCAATTGTCTTTGGTAACTTAATGCAACTTACCCCATCAAAGGACACCATGTTTTTAAGACAATTCTCCATAATGAAACAAGAAATTCTTTGGGAAATATTGGCAATGTAAATATTTGGGTAAAGTTTGAATACAAGGAATTAGTGAAGAATATGCATCAAGCATCTGATGTGGAATATGGACATATGCTGAAGGACATTAGAGTAGGAGTTCTGACAAAAGAGGGGAAACGTACTTTGGAAAGTCAACTTATCAAGAAACTATTTTCATCTAACAGCACAGCAGCATAACTAATGTACAATTACATTGAAAGAGACAAATCCATAGTCTGTTTAATGTCTACACTTCAAGAGTGCTCCAATTTTAATGAATAATTACTGAAACAGGAGAAAGAAGATATTTTGAAAATTACAGCTATTGTTAAAATGGAACATCAGGGAGTAACAATACTACTAACTGAAAAACTACAAGCAAAATTGGATTCTTTGGAGAAGTCTGTATCAAGACCTGCAGGACTAGAAAAGTGATTGTACGTGTGCAAAAACTTAAATATTAAATATAACAAACAATTGAAACAACGGCATACTAAAGAGACCACACCTCAATCAGAGAACACAAAAAGAGTATATGTAGGAAAGTAGGATCTGCTTTTATGGTTACCCCCACTTTTTGCCTGGTGTTATGCTGTTTGTGACTAGTCTGACTAGGATCCTGCTAATCAGGACCCCAGTCTCTCTGCTTTCTCCCCTAAATTGTTATGGTAAGTACTTAGGCACATCCCAGATTGTATACTGGGTACCCTTATAAGTCCCTAGTATATGGCCATTACAGCCTGTGTAAGCTGGTGCTAACACCACATACGCAAGGTTAGGTTCCCTATATATAGGGTCACTACACTTAAAATCTATAAGCCACCCCTACAGCAGGCCTTTAAATTCTTAAGGCAGGGTGCCCAGTTGTAAGTGTGAGGGTGCCCCTGCATGAGCAGGACACCCCTACAGCCTTCGGAGTCCATTCTCCCAGGTTGTAAGTGGTTCCCGTTGGCTCATGCTCTGGCGCCAAACTGAACAGAGGACATGGGAGTATCCTCCCCACTCTCCAACCCCTCATCTGGGAGGGAACCATGAATCGTCCCAACCCTTTCCTTAGGGTACTTAAGGACTTACCTGAGGGTGGGTCCCTAGATTCGCCATGGGATACAATTCATTTCAGACACCATTTCAACTTCGACCGTCTGGGCACTCTGGACTTCGCTGGACTTCGCTTTGGGCATCAAGGCTGCAACCGGGAAGACTCCTGCTGTTCCTTATCTCGTCACCCTGCTCGTCTGCTGCAACGTCCGTGCCTGTGCTCCATACAGGAACCTTCCAAGTTCTGTGGGCATCAAAGACACCTGAAAGAATCTCCCTTGAAGTGAAGGATTCACTTCCCTGCATCTGCAGGCACAGCAACTAAGCTGACCTGTCTGCTGATCCTGGGCTCCCACAGACTCTGAAAGGCTCAGCAACATAGGTGGTGGTTCTTAAAATCCTTTGAGGCCTGCCCTGTCCTCTCACTAGATTTGAGGCCAGTATCCCTTGTTGGAGCTGCAGGAACGGAACCCCTGTGAACCTCGTCAACTTGCAATTGCAAAGACTTGTTGGCTTCCTTCCATCAAGATCTTCGGGCTACAAGCATCCTCAACCTCAAGCATCTCCAGTGACCAGAAATCTTCAACCACACCACATCATCTGCACCGTGGCCTGCATCTTTTTGTGAGCTGCTCAAGGTCCTCTTGCGACTGAAGTGCCTCCAGCTTGTAGGTCCTGTTGAGGGTCATCTTTGAATTCTTTAGGCTCCCCTGATTGCTCCGGGCCTGCCCTGACTCCCTGCTTGTCGTGAGTCACCTGGACCTTGCTGGTCCCGACACTGCACTTTCTTCGCTTTCATGTTGTTTGCAGTTGCCAAGGCATGTTGGTGCTACCGACGGACACCGACCCCTCAACTCTTGACATCCGATGTGGGACAGCTTGTGAATGGCTCCTGGTCTTCCACAGTGTCGCCTGGTCCTCACAGCTGCAGTTCCAAGGTCACCATCATCTTTCCTGCAGCACCCGACATCGGGGGGCACTCAACTTCCGTGCCCCCTGGTCATCCCTGAGTGACCTAGACTCTGTCCCCTCTGTTTGAAGGTACTCTTAACCTTGAATCCACCTTTGGATTCCATCGGACACTTTCACCTTCTCCAGCAGCGGTATCTTCCTGACGTCTCCCATTGAGTTTGATGACGGTTTCCGACGCCACTTCACATCTATGCACCCGGCTTCCCTGGTGCAGGTAACCTGGTTCCTAGGGTATCCACGGGTGGGGTGGCTCTCTAAAATTCAGTCTTCCATGGGGTTTCTTCAGGGCCACTAAGAAGGGTCCTCTTTCTCTAAAATTGCAACCACAACTTACCCGTTGACTTATAGCGAGAACGCGGTTGTGTTCCCACACAGCACACAACCTCCGTGGAGCTTCTAGGTACTCACCTTGGGTGGTTCCTTGGGTCCCCAACAATTCTACATCCTCTGGGTACTGTCTTGACTCGAGTCGTGGTTCGCATATCACTATTTTAGTATATGGTTTGGTCACCCCCCTGGGGTCCACTGTGTATTCTGTGTTACTTACGTGGTTCTATTGCAAATGATTGTGTGTATTGTGTATATCTTCAGGTAGGAGATATCTAAATGTGTTAGTGGGTGTCTTATAATAAATACATATTTTTCTAAATACACTGTGTGGTTCTTTTTCATTTAATCTATACCTATAAGATTAGATTCTCGTAAAACAAGCTGCTTTACACTCCTTCTGGAAGCCTGAAGTCTGCTCTTCACAGCTACCACTTAGAGAGCATTCTAAAGTTGTCTAAGACCACTAAAATCACCATAAGGGTTGTTTGGATTAGTGCAAGGTGTCCACTTACATAAGTGTACATCATATACTAGGCCAGCCTCTCACAAGTATGTAGTCCCGTGCACTAGTTATTCAGTACCTGCAGTTGTTCAGTACCACTGTTCGGCAGATTTAGAAATTATAAAAAATGGAAAGGTGCACAAGAAAGAGATTTGTAGTCCAGGACACACCCAATGCATATATTCCAAATAGGATGTTTATTCTTTTTCTTCTTTATCAAATTTTAACAACTTCCAGCCAACGAGTTTTGTTCCAATTACATTCAGAACTTTGTCAGGGCTAAAATTGACATGCAAAAGACAAAAAAATACAATTCAAACATTTACAAATGACATAAAACTAATTATTATGTAAACAAACAACAATAATAAAATGACAAAAACATTTGGACTGGCACATAGACACCTCTAGTTTAAACATAAACCAAAATCCACATGATAGACAAACATAACAAATATATAATACAACTAAAAACTACTAATGCAAACAAACATTGAAAAGACATAATTCAACTGTACACTAAATGTGCACAGAAAGCCAAACAGACACTGAACACACATTTGTATTATATAACCACATAACAATTATAGTTAGCCTATAGGTTATAATGTTACTCTGCACATAATAGTGACAGATATTGAGTTATTGGGCCGAAGATCTAATTATATTCATTGAAAAGATATCAAATAATATATCCTATCAAGTTAACCAGGACCCCTTTTGTTATGATAAAAGTGTTTTCACTAAGTGTAGCCTCATAACTGTGAAAAGCACAAAATAGGTAATCATTCCAGTCCCCATAACAAGTGCATATGAACCGTACAACTCAAAAAAGAAGAAATTCAGAAGTATCTCACCTTGATATTATAGAACATTTATACATCTGTTAAGTATGCATCAAATAAATATAGGTTCATCCAAGTCATAATATGTAGTGGTTTGGTGTGAACTCTATCATCGTGTCCAGTAATACAAGGATCAGTCTGTATGGTATTCTGGTAGATACCTACAGGAATTGTGTACAGATAATCTCATAATAACTACTTAAGAACAAATGTAGTCAAGAATAGAGAGAGAGAGACAACAACCCAGTGAGGGGGAAATAAAGGAAAACAACAAATACGTCAAAACCACAAAGTCCATGTACAAACTCACATAGCCCGATTGCGAACCTCCATAGTTTGGCTGTATGAAGATCCACAGATACCAGAACTCCCCACAACCTGTGCACCCTTAAATAAAAGGACCAGGCAGTAAGAGAAATGCCTAAAAGCAAATGAAAGTCAAAATGCCAAAATGCGCTTGATGCTGTGCAACGTAAAAAAAAAACCAGAACTATACTTATTTCATATATTTGCAAAATCGTAATCAGGCGAGTTTGCTGGACATAGTGAACAAAGTATGAGCTCACAATGCAAAACATGGGGGTGTGCTGCAAATAATCTCTTGTGAGCCGTGCATCACATACCTTGATAAGTATGTGGTTATATAATAGAAAGGTGTTTTCAGTGTCTGTTTGTCTGTCTGTGGACACGTAGTTTAAAGTTGAATTATGTCTTTTCATTGTTTGTTTGCATTAGTAGTTTTTTGTTATATTATATATTTGTTAGGTTTGGCTATCATGTGGGTTTTGGTTTGTGTTTAAACTAGATGTGTTTATGAGCCAGTCCAAATGTTGCTGTCATTTTATTATTGTTGTTTGTTTACATATTAATTAGTTTTATGTCACATGTGCAAAAACTGTTGAGTAATTTTGCAATGCAATTTAAATGCTGTGGAAGGGTTAGTAAATGGTGCTATGGGTAAAGTTATTGATTTCATTAATTTTCGAAATAGGGAAGAGGTTGAATACTTAGCCATAAAATGTGATCGGATTGATGGCGTGAAGCAGATTGGCTGATGTGTGTATGTTTTTTGATTGTAACAGACTTATATGTCCAGCGGTAGCAGTTCCCAGTGTCTCTAGCATATGCTGTAACTATTCATAAATATCAAGGTTTAAGTGTAAATGCGGTTTTATTATTATTGGTAGGACTGTATTTAAAGAAGGTATCTCATATGTTGCATTGTCTTGAGTGAGAACATTGTCCGGTTTGTTTTTGGTTGAATGTGATGACAGGAAAGTTAGTGCTGATGCAAGTTGTGTCAGAGAGTACAATCGGTTAAGAAGTGTATACGCTCCTCATTTAGGACAGTATCCCATTTATGAAAATGGATAATCTGTCCAAAGTGGAAGCTCTAAAAAGAATCTATGGATGTTGCTGAAAAGAAGGAAAGGAGGAGAACAAGGAAGGTGTTAAGAAGAAAAAAATGGAGAATGAAGGAGACATTGTAGGTCACCAGGTGTCAAACACTTCTGGTGTCAACTGCAATGCAAATGTTGTTCTCAATGTACTGTTTCATTTACCACATCTTATAAATGCAATTGAATAGAAACCACAGAGGAGATTATGTTCTGCATTGTGTGGTTTGCTGCAATGTTACATAGTGATAGGACTGTAATACATTCTGCTTCAGGCATTTGATATCTAGTAGGTATATGTAGTGGATCATTTCTATTTACTCAGAATACTCAACAAGTTGCACAGGAGTTTATGATGGTCATGCTTGGTGTTTTAAAAAAAAGAAGAAATCAGTATTGATGACTTATTTGGACTGAGTTACACATGGTGCCACAAGTGTGAATATTGCTCTTTCATGTCTACCACTGAAATATATTCTGAGAGATTTCTGCACTTAACACTACCAGATTCCAAAACAAAGGGGACAATTATGATGGCGAGGAGACCACCACCGACAGGCTGTCGGTGGCGGTCACCCCACCATTGGAGACATGTTTCCTGCCCGCCATATTACAATGGCTGGCGGGGGAGATGGCGGTCGGAAAGTCCGACTGCCACACATCCGACGGGCTCCTTGAGGCCGCTGGTGCAGTGGAGGGGCTTGTAGTCCCTACCATGTTGGCGGTTAACCCGCCAAGAAAAGGCTGGCAGAAAGGGCCTTTGGGTGCCTGCCACTTAGTGCAGGGATATGTAAATTGTCCCTTTTTGCATTGGAGCGGGGTCTGCAGCCAGCAGCACCCTCAACAATGCAAAAAATAGGTATTGTGACCGCCGTGGTGGGGGTCGCATCAAAATACCTATGTCAGGACAGCCGGGAGCCTGTTGGGTGGTCCCAATCCCCGATAGGTCCACCATCGTAATCGGGCCCTATGACTTTTTACAGATTGATTAAAAACGGAAGCCAAAGTATGACCTGCCCAAATTGTAGATCAGTTGGTATGTCTACATTGCACATACAAAGAAGTGAAAAAATACCTTGTATTAACGTTACACCAATGGAGAACAGATGGATCTAAATTGAAAATCAAAATTAAAAACTTTAAAGCTGGACAAATATCAATTTCTGAAAGAACTTATATTACTAAAGCTATTGTCTTTCACTAAAGAGCTAATGTAATACCTGAACAATACACTGTCTATTTAAAGAGTGAAACTGGATGGACGGAATGCAATGACAGAAACCTAACATTGAAACCAAAACTGCCTGTCAAACTAGGAAATTCTTACCTTTTGTTTCTTCAAACAAAGTTGTAAGGATTGTTTCTGGAAAAAAGTAATGTGCAGTGTTTATCTACATAGATAATCAGTGTTTTAGACATCATTCAGCCTATCAGAGGTGATGTCTTTAAAAAGTTCTCAGAAATTCAAAAGTCCTTTATCTTCTACAAAGAAATTTACATCTGAAAACTACAATGTCTAACTAAAGAGTGAAACTGAATTGACACAATGTAATCACAGCAACCTTAACCCCTTCCATGCGCGGCCGATTTTCGCCCTGTGCGAGGCGTTGCATTAAGCGGACGGGTTCATGGCGAGCTCAGCTCGTCATGCGCACACGAGCACTGCGCAGCATGACGAGCTGAGCTCGTCATGAGCATGGAAGGGGTTAAATTGAAACAGAAACTGCTTTTCAAACTACAAAATTGTCACATTTTGTTTCGTCAAGCAAAGTTCTATAAACTATTTCTGGAAAAAAGTAATATATGATACTTTTGTCTATGTGGATCATTAGCATTTTAGACCTCATTCAGCCTACTAGGGGTGATGTCTTCAAAAAAGTCTCCAAAATACAATTCTCTTTCATATGTATTAGTACTATTGTACCAGTTATCATATTAAGAGAGTTATTTTAGAAATTGTAGATAAAACCATTGATTAAGTGTTTGTTGTGAGTGCAATGCATAGTGTCACTTATTTGTAGTGATATACTGTGCAGTTTGTTTCTACAATCTATATGATTGTTTTTTCCACACTGTTCAAGGATGAAGCTTTATACACTACATCATTCATGGCAAAAGCTGAGAACAAAAAAAAGGGAAAATGAAATGTTTTGCTATAATGTGATGTACTCTTACAGCAGAAGTAATGTGCACTGTTTTCTTTCTGGAATTTCGAAAATGTAATACTAATTTATATTTATGTTCTTTTTCTTTTTCAAAGTGGTTGGAGTTATATCTCTTCAGATGTGTCAACATACTTGTAGTGCCACATGAGTATTTGTTTGAGATATTGCCAAAGAATGCCTTCTCGCAGAAAGAGTACTTTACATACTTTGGCCTTATTTGCTCTTTTCTGGAGAGGATGGTGAAAAACTCACATGAAATTTATTGTCGCTTTATCCTTTTGTTTTTTCAGTGAAATATATTGATATATATTATCTTTTTTCTTTTTCTAATTACTTTTTCGCCATTTGACGAATCTTCAAAAACCTTTTCTAAAAGGTGCCCTTTTCTAAATAGTTTTTGCATGGTAAGTTTCAGGGTGATCCATCAAGCAGGGGATGAGAAAAAGGGGGACTCAAAATGCAAAATCCCTATTCATTTTTCAAAGACTTTCTTAAGAAGCACTACCCATGAATCAGTGAGTGGGTATGTAAGTACTTGTATGGTTGTGTCAATGGTTTCGAGAATGGTAGTGTGGAAGTTGCAGTGGGTGTATGAAGTTTACATGGGGGTGTGAGTGGCTGCATCAGAGATTCTGTGGATGATGTCATCAGTGATGTCATTAGTGATGTCATTTGAGATGTCATCAGTGATGTCATCAGTGATGTCAGTGACCATGTCATGAGTGATGTAATATGTGAGTTCATAAGCAGTGCATTGTGGGGGTACGAGTTATAGTTAGCTCAGCTAACTTTAACTGCTGAATTTCTCTGGTTTTGCACGAGTGAAATGTCAGCCTACCTATAACGTCCCTGTAACCTTTGTTTTTTTCAGTGAATTTCTGAGTTTTTTTTAAAGTATATTTCCTAAATATAACGTCCCATTAACCTTTGGTTTTTTCAGAGAATTTCTAAGGTTTTATAAATGCTAATTGTTAACTATAACATTCCTTTAGCCTTTGTTTTTTTTCAATTTCTAAGGTTTTTAAAATTCTATTTCTTAATTGGAATGTCCATTTTTTGTAAGTGAACTTCTAAGATTTTCGTACTTTCTTTCTATAATTGAATATTGTGTATTATATTTATATAATACACCACTGTTTTAATTTCATATGTGTTTATCGGAAAATACATTAATCACTGGTTTTATTTGTAACAATTTTGTAAGTTGGCACAACATTGTTGCATTTACAGTGGAGATTCTGTCATCAGTAAATGTATATCACGTACTGAAAAATACACTTAAAGACATTTTTTAAATAATCTTTAACTCTAAATATTTAGTAGACTATTGCTTTAACTTTTCTTTCTATGATCAATTTAGAAGAATGCCACCTTTACGAAAAAAAAAATGTATTTGCGACTACCGAAGTCAACGCAATGACGTTGGTAGTCGTGAAGAGCACTTGGTTTTTAAAAGTGTAAAACATATATATTGACATATTCTACCATATATTTAACAGTAAAGCTTTATTAGTGTACTTTTCAAACTCATATTTTTTTAATGAGTTTCCAGAGTAATCGCCTTCAAACACTTTTTCCCGTTTCCGCGAAGACAGCGGAAGTCGTGATGACGTTGGTAATCGCGGATAGTGCTGGTTTTTCAACATCTCTGAAACATATATGTAGAGGTATTGTGAACAAGTTTAGTGTAGCTGCTTACTATTATAGTATTGAAAGTTCTGATTTTCTTTTCATTTAAAAAAAAATCTACTTTAAACTTGTATTTTGCATTTCCGCTTCACCGCGGTATCTGCGACTATTTCGGTCACCGCGAATATGACATGACCGGGAAAGCAAGGAATAATATTGGATAATATACTTTCAGCAAAATCAATAGGAACTACACACCCACTCCTCCTTCTTGAATCTTCTTTCATAGAACTTCATTCTGAGCAGGTGGATTCATTTTGCTGTGCAACCTTTTTGGCCTTTTTTTCAACACAGCAAGGAGATGGGGGTCAGCAGGAACAACAGCTGAACCAGGATGTGAAGGAGGTGGAGACTGAAGGTTTGGAAGAAGAGGAACCTCCACAAAAGAGAGCCAGTGTGGCATGGGATTTCTTTACAATCCCATCAGGGGAATAAAAAACAGCTGCCAAACTTGTGCATTGAACAATCTGCAAGAAGACCCTCTCTAGAGGGACAAACAAGAAATATTCATGTGGGACAACTTCCATGTTATACCATCTAAAAACCTATCATAAAAAACCTCTCCAACTGGCGATCAAGCAGAGGGAAGCTGGAGGACCATCTACTTCAGTGGCAGCAGCAACAATTCCTGTTCAGAAACTCCCTTCTGAGGTGCAAACTACTGCAACAAATATGGCTCCAGAGTTGTCAAGAATGGCCACATACTGCATGGACTGTAGTGTTGTCATACGTGCTGGTGAGCAGTGTCTTACAGCTATTCGAAATGCTGCAATACAACATACATGCAATTTTTTTTCCCCTTTTATATGTTTTGCAAAATTTTCAGGGCACATTTTTCAATTCCTGCTGTTCCAGTTGCCATTTTTGTTATTACAAAAAGAACAAAAAAATTTAAAACTTTACAAAAGCCAACAAAAAAAACAAAAAAAGGTTTCTGTTGGAACCCCTTTTACAGTTAAAAAAAGATAAAGTATATATATATCTTGGAATGAGTGTATGACTGGTGTATGGATAATTGGATGAGTGCACAACTGGTGCATGGATGTCACAATGAGTGCAGCAGTGGTGCCTGAGTGAATCTATGAGTGCATAAGTAGTGCCTGAGTGATTAGATGAGTGTAAACGTAGTGATTGGGTGATTGCATGTGTGCATGGGTAGTGCCTGGGTGAATGGATGAGTGCATATGTAGTGCATGAGTGAAGAGAAGAGCGCAACGGTAGTGCTTGAGTGAATGGTTGAGTGCATGGATAATGGCTGGGTGAAAGAATAAATGCATGGATAGTGCCTGGGTGATTGGAAGAGTGCATGGGTAGTTCCTGGCTGAATAGATGAGTGCATGGGTAGTGGCTGAGTAAATGGATGAGCACATGGGTAGTGTGTGAGTGAATGGATGAGTGCAACGTTATTGCTTGGATCATTGGATGTGTGCATGGGCAGTGCCTCGGTGAATAGATGAGTGCATACGTAGTGCCTGAGTAAATGCATGAGTCCATGAGTGAATGAATGAGTGCATGGGTAGTACCTGGGTAATTGGATGAGTGCATGGGTAGTGCCTGAGTGAATGAATGAGCACATGCATAGTACCTGAGTGAACAGATGATTGCAAGGGTAGTGCATGGGTGATTGGATGTGTCCATGGGTAGTGCCTGGGTGAATGGATGAGTGTGTGGGTAGTGCCTGAGTGAATAGATGACTGCATGGGTACTGGCTGATTGATTCGATAAGTGCAAGGTTAGTGCCTGAGTGAATGCACGAGTACATGGTAGTGCATAAGTGAATGGATGAATGCAAGTATAGAGACTGGGTCATTGGACGAGTGTATGGATAGTGCCTGAGTAAATGGATGAACGCATGCATAGTGCCTGAGTGAATGGATGAGTGGAAGGGTAGTTCCCGGCACTGGCGTAGCAAGGGGGGGCGGAGGGGGCGGTGCGCCCGGGCGGCACCAGTTTCGGGGGCGGCGGCGGCCGCAAAAATCATCGCCAGCACCCACCCCCTCAGCGCGGCGGCAAAAGACAGGAAGGCAGGGACCGCCACGGGCGGCAGAGTGCCTAGCTACGCCACTGGTTCCCGGGTGATTGGATGTGTGCATGGGTAGTGCCTTGGTGAATGGATGAGTGCATGGATAATGCCAGAGAGAATGAATGTGTGCATGGCTAGTGCCTGGATCATTTGATGAGTGTATGGGTAGTGCTTCTGTGAATGGATGACCGCATGCATACTGCCTGAGTGAATGAATGAGTGCATGGGTAGTGCCTGGGTGATTGAATGAGTGCATGGGTAGTGCCTGAATGAATGGATGAATGCATGCTTAGTGCCTGAGTGAATAAATGAGTACAAGGGTAGTGCCTGGGTGAATGTGTGAGTGAATGGATAGTGCCTGGGTGATTGGAAGAATATATGAGAGGTGCCTGTTTGATTGGATGAGTGCATCAGTAATGACTGGGTGAGTGGATGAGTGCATGGGTAATGCTTCAGTGAACGAATGAGTGCAAGGGTAATGCCTCAGTGATTGGATGAGTGCATGGATAGTGCCTAGGTGATTAAGAGAGTGCATAGATAGTGCCTGAGTGAATGGATGAGAGCATGGGTACTGCTTGGGTGATTGGATGAGTGCATGGGTGGTGCCTCAGTGAATGGGTGAGCGCATGCGTAGTGCCTCAGTGAATGGATGAATGCACAGGTAGTGCCTGGGTGATTGGATATGTGCATGGGTAGTGCCTGGGTCGATGGATGAGTGCAAAGGTAGTGCCTGGGTGATTAGATATGTGAATGGTTAGTATGTAGGTGAATGGATGAGTGCATGGGTAATGCATGAGTGAATGGATTAGTGCAAGGGTAGTGCCTGAGTAAATGAATGAGTGGAAGGGTAACACCTGAGTGATTGGATGAGTGCAAGGTAGTGCCTGGGTAATTGCATGAGTGCAAGGGTAGTGCCTGGTTGATTGGGTGAATGAATGCATAATGTCTGCGTGATTGGGTGAGTGCATGGGTGATTGGATGACTGCATGGGTTGTACCTCAATGAATGGATGAGTGCATGGGTAGTGGCTGAGTGAATGGATGAGTGCATGAGTCGTGTCTCAGTAAATAGATGAGTGCAAGGGTAGTTCCTGGATGCATGGATGAGTGCATGGGTAATGACTGGGTAAATGAATGAGGGCCTGATTCACAGAACTAACTTACGTCAAAAACGTAAAGTTAGTACTTTTTAGTATTCACAGAATACACTTACTCATTTTGGTATTCACAGAATGAACTTACTCATTTCGGTATTCACAGAAGTTAGTAGTCCTAACTTTAGGACTCCTAAATGCCTTCTGTGAATACCGAAGAATCTTAAAGTTAAGATTTTCTCAATTTAGGAGTAGTAAAGTCCTAACTTTACTGCTCCTAAACTGAGAAAAATCCTAACTTTAAGACTTTCGGTATTCACAGAAGGCATTTAGGAGTCCTAAAGTTAGGGCTACTAACTTCTGTGAATACCGAAATGAGTAAGTGTATTCTGTGAATACCAAAAAGTACTAACTTTACGTTTTTGACGTAAGTTAGTTCTGTGAATCAGGCCCTGAGTGTATGGGTAGTGCCTGGGTGAATGGAGGAGTGCATGGGTAGTGGATGAGTGATTTGAGGAGTGCATGGGTAGTGCCTGAGTAGAAGGGTAGTGCCTGGGTGATTGGATATGTGCATCAGTAGTGCCTGGGTGAATAGATGAGTGCATGGATAATGCCAGAGTGAAAGTGCATTTAAGACATAAATACAAACACAGAAGAGTATCAAATCTAGGAGCACGATCTCGTTAGGAGATCAGATGGAGGTGGTTGTGATCAACAAAATAAGAGTTCAACAGATAAGTTTGATCGATATATAGTATGGTGATCACTTTTAGTCTAACCGTTTAGACATCAGGAATGATTTCACTTCTGATCTGAAGGAGGCAGTAAAGTGTATCAGATGGATTTCCTTCAGAAGAGAATTCCAGATTTTCGGTGCGATGCCTGAGAAAGCTCTGTTGCATGTTTTCTTCTTGCAGAAAATCTGTGGTTTCAGCAGCATGGAGCTGTTGCTTCACGATGACCTACATCTGCTAGATAGTTCCAGCTTTTGTGCGAGGTATCTGGGGGTGTTGAAATGTATGGCTTTATGGGTCATACAAGCGATTTTTAGATGAATTTGTGCTTCCTACTGGAGCCAGTTTAGGGATTTCAGGTCAGGGGGGATGTGATTGTTTCTTTTTGTTCCGGTGATGAGTCTGGCCGCAGTGTTAAGGGAGGCCCGTAAAGGGGCCAGTAATCAAGCCTCAGGATGACTAGGGCTTAGACCGCCGATTTAGGATCATCCTGGGGGAGGAAGGGTTTTAGCTTTTCC
The DNA here is from genome assembly GCA_963921515.1 of Calotriton arnoldi. Classification (NCBI taxonomy): domain Eukaryota; kingdom Metazoa; phylum Chordata; class Amphibia; order Caudata; family Salamandridae; genus Calotriton; species Calotriton arnoldi. The sequence goes on from CAWUFW010011187.1 coordinate 463,225, forward strand.
TTAGAATGCTCATCTGGTAATTTGCTCCTTTGGTGGCGTTACTGATGTGGTTCTGCAATTAGGCCTGGGCGTATTCCGCTGAGTTTTGCTACGCGGAACTCCACGAAGTTACACAAAAACTCTGCGAAGTTCCGCAAGTGGCAGAGTGCAGTGCGAACTGCAGTTTGTGCTGGTATTCCTGCCGCTCGGGTAGAAATTCTACCCGAGTGGCAGCTCGCGCTCGTGAACTTACCGTTTGCGATCGCGTGCAGGGAAAAAACTCCGCTGCACATCGCGAAGCGGAGTTTTCTGCACTCCGCGAGCTCCGTGGAGTGCGGAGTGCAGAAAGCTCCGCAAACTCCGTGAATGGAGCGAAGTTCACCGCCCAGGCCTATTCTGCATGTGTAGATGTTTGTCTAGCATAATTTCCAGAGATCTTGCAGAGTCTACAAAGTGAGAGCAGTTAGATGTTTCATCCAAAGGTCAATCTTAAGATTGTGTTTGGGTGGGGTAATGAGGAGGAATTCTGTTTTGATGGTATGAAGTTTGAGATGGTTGAGCGCAAACCAGTTCTGAGTATTCTGTAGAATAATGTTGAGGGTATTGAGGTCATCAGGAGAGAAGATTTTTGGGTACAGTTGTGTGTCATCTGCATGCATGTGGTAATGAATGTTGGAGGATGTTAAGGAGTCTGCTAAAGGTTCCATGAATAAGTTGAAGAGAATGGGAGAGAGGGCAGATCCCTGTGGGACTCCCAAGGTGATCGTAGAGGGCTTTGACAGAGTGGTTGACCTTGATTCTTTCGGTTCTGTTATCGAGAATGAAGTAAACCATTGGAGGACGGTCCCTGATAAACCCATCCTTCTTTCAAGTAGGTTTAGAAGGTTGACGGGTTTTGCAGTGTCAAATGCTAAGGATAAGTCAAGGAGGATGAGAAGACACGCTTCATTCTGATCCAGCATTTATAGGACGTCATCCACTATGTGCGTGAGTTTTGTTTCTGTGCTGTGATCTTGGCAGAAACCAGAATTGTATTGATCTAGGAGTTGGTACTGATCTATGTGATTGCAGAGTTGAATCTGCATGCATTTCTCGATGAGCTTCGCCAGAGTGGGAATGTTGGAGATTGGATGAAAATTGTTTGTCTGCTCAGTCTGCCGTTGTTTTTTATAGGATGGGAGTTACCTGTCCTACTTTTAGACAATCAGGGATGGTGCCGTGGAGCAGAGAGGCATTTATGATCTTAGTCCATAGAGGGAAGATAGACAGTTTGATTTCCTTAAAGATAAATGGAGATAAAGGGTCAATGAAGTGATTCAATGGTTTCCGCAATGTGAGCAGGTAGTGAATGTCACTTTTCTTGAGGGGGTGAATGTGTGCTAGGAGGCATTGTTTTTGGGGGAGAGCTCAGGGTGACCGATCGGGATAGCAGACTTTGATGGATGATTAATGGTGGGGAAGTTAGATGGTATCATCTCCCTCATTGTCTGTAACTCCTTTTCAATAATGACCATTTTTTCCATGAAGAAGAAAGCAAATTCTTCGCAAATCTTCCAAGGAGGCTTATTGGAACCGATACTGAGCAGGTAGGGCTGGTTGTTGGATTGTTGCTCGACAATTTCAAAAAGCTTTTTGGGCCGATTTCTGGCTTGGTCCAGTCGGGTTCTAAAGAAATTGGCTTTCGAGTTTCTGATTCTTTTGTTGTAAGTGTTTCTCACTGATCTTAGCCTTTCCAAGTTTTCCATGGAAGGTGAGGATCTCCAGGCTCTTTCTGCTAGTCTCAAATTGCCTCTTTCATTGTTGAGGTTTTTGTTGAACCAGGGTTTAGAAATTTTGGTGGATACATTTTTTAGTTGTAGTGGAGCAATCGAGTCAAGGATGTTCAAGATGGAGGTATGCTAATACTCTGTTAGGTCGTGGACGTCTACCATGTCAACCTGGGGGGTCAGGTAGTTGTGGCTAAGGGCCGATAGGCCATTGAGGTTTATGTTCTGTAGATGTTGTTTCCAATGTTTTTGTTTTTTTACTTGAGCTTTTTTTGGGGACACATTGGAATTGATGAGGAAGGTAATACTGTAGTGGTCTGTCCAATCGCAAGTCAAAATGGACTCCAGTGTAGTGGAGCCCCATTTTGCGATGATTAGGTCTAGAGTCCTGCCTTTATTGTTAGTAGGGCGATCACAGATTTGGGTCAACTCAAGGTCTGATAGGAACACTTTGAAGGTGCTGACTAATTGTCCATTCAGGTCATTCCAGTGAAGGTTGAAGCCTCCAAAGAAGATCTGAGTAGATTGTTGGTCAGCGTTGTTTGAGATTACTTCCGTGATTTGTTCTATGAAAGCTAGGTTGTTTACGGGAGGGTGGTAAATTAGATGAAGTTTGCAAATAGGTCTGTCATTGCTAATGATATTGATGCAAAGGTATTCTTCTGCAGGGAGGGCATCCGAAGCTGCCTGAATTACTTATAGGGTATTACGGTAAATGCATGCAACTCCCCTACCAGTTCTGTGAGTTCTGTCCAGTCTAATAATGTTGGGACTAGGGGGGACTAGTAGGTCTAAAATAGGGGCTGAAGAGTCATTTAACCAAGGTAGTATGCTGATTGAGCGATCTCGAAGGCGTATGGATCATCATGTCAGGGGGTAAGAAATCAGGCATATTCGTCGTCACTGTATTGGTAGGCAATGAGGTGATGTCAAGAGGGCTAGGTAGGAGTAATTCGGGAAGCAGGGGTTTGATTGTGGGGGTGGGAATAGGATTTGGAGGGAAAGACTTCATGGCTGTGGCTGTGGAGGGATCTGGTGTATGTGGGCAGGAATGTCAACTTAAGGAGAGGGACTCAGTCTGGATAGAGAGTGAGGAGTCGGGGGTAGTGGTGGGCAGGGATGAAGAGTGGGGGCATGGGTTATTACTCAAGAAAGGGCTGGATGAGGCCAGTGTAGTAGAGGGTGTACACAGGGTTGCAGTGTTGATGTGAGGCGCGTTGGGGTGTCTTAGGATAGTGGTTGAGTTCTTCTTATTCACAGCTCTTTTTATGATAGGGAAAATACTAGTACTGCTAGGTTGTCATTAGAGGATTGAATTAGGATGATTCCTTTGTTGTAGAGAGATATGGTAGCGACTGCCCTGCATAAGGGTGAATGGGATATTGATATTTTAAGACCATGTGGTGTTTTCCTGGAGTTGGTTATTCAGAGTAGGGAGTATATGGCAGTTCTCCACTGGGCACGTCTTTTAGTGTAGATGATGAGGTCACTAGTTAGCATGCCCTTACTCGAACAGAAGTATGGGTCAGAGATAAGGGTTTCCGGGTGGGATTTGAGTAAATGGTGTTTGAGACTTTTAGCTGCATTTTTTGAGAGATTATGAGGGTAATTAATTGTATAGGCATTAAAGCTTGTTGGATGTAGTGTTGCATCCATAACTCAAGGAGCGCAGGCTAAAGGGGGAGGAGAAAGTGAGTGAATACTGTTGTCATTGGGTCAAGGAGCGACCAAAAGGTAGCATGATGGCGCTATAGCAAGCATTTGACCCTAGGTTCATAGTAGGGAGTAGTTCATAGGAGGGTAGTAGGGAGCTTTAGTCTGTGATCCGAATCCTGAGACCATGTTGCATGCAACCACAGGTATAATTGGGGGAGGAGTGGTCTATGTTAGGGGACTTTAGACCATGTCATGTGCCAGGATGTCCCCCCATTGGTGGATGGTCGTTTTGAGGAATAACACAAGTGTAAATGGATGAAGAGAAAGAGAGGAGAAGGTCAATGGGATGGTAAAATAAGAGAGACTAGAGTTAAACCATCATTCCAAGATGGCCGCCCTTTTGACATCAGCGTTCCCTGTGAGTAAGAGATCCTTACTTAGTCCTCTTTCTATTTTAAAAAAGGTTTCACCAGGGCAGAGTCCTTTGTCAATTTCCACTTCCCATTTAGAGGGTCTCTATCTTAGGAATTATTTATTTGTTTATTTATTTTTTCTTTTCTCTCGAGGTGGCATGGGAGAGAGAGGAGTAGGGGGGCCCGTAAAATGGCAGACAAGGTGATCCCTCCAGAAAGAGCAACAATGAGGCTAGCTAAGCCACTGTGCCTCAAAACACCGGATCGGCAGGACTGGCAGCCGTTCACCAGAAATCAATAGTCAAAGCGGGCAAGAGGGCAGAGCCTGCAATGATCTTGCACAGGCAACATTGGGAGAACCTCCCCTGCCCAGGGAAGAAATCGGTAGTCAGAGTCAGAGCAGGCAGAGGGGGGTGGGGGCAGCTGTTGGAGGTGGACTCGGGAAGGGCAGTGCAGACCGCAACGAACCCAGGCGGCTGGCCCCCAATCTAGTAGGAGGAGCAGCCGCAGGAGGCACTCACCCTGTTTCCCCTGCGGGTCGTAGTGATCCTCACTGAAACCACTGACGTGCCTGCTCCCTCCCAAGACCTGGTCAGGCGGTGGGAGGAGGCAGCCCTCCCCATTCTTGAAGATGACTCACACTGAGCCGGGTAGGCCTCCGAGGCTTGATTGCTGCGAGGGACTACGACTCGATGGTCCTGTGATAGTGTCTGATGTGTCTGTCTCCCGTATGTGGTTGGATACAGCCGGCTGCGGTGTGGTCGATCAGCACTGTAGCCAGCTCCGATTGTCAGAGGCAGTGAGCAAGTGGTGAGTTTTCGACCTAGCTCTCAGTATGAGCGGTGCATCAGGTCCTTAGGAAGGTGATAGATGGCGAGGTATGAATGGGATGTGCACCATTTGGTGATCCCCACCGTTTGGTGATCCTAATCGGCAGCCATCTTGACAAAACCACAGGGTAGTGCCTGAGTGAATGGATGAATGCGTGGGTAGTGTCTGAGTCAATGGATGAGTGCATGTATAGTGCCTGGGTGTTTGCAAGAATGTATGAATAGTGCCTGGGTGATTGGATGAGTGCATGGGTACTGCCTGGGTGATTGTATGAGTCCATGAGTAGTGCCTGGGTGAGTTTATGAGTGCATTGGTAGTGCCTCAGTGAATGAATGAGTGCTGTTGTAGAAGAATGACACCTGGTCCATGTAGATATTAGGTTGGTTTATTCAAGATAGATGTTATCATGTAGAGCCCCACCAGGAGCAGCCTTCCTGCTGCTCAGCCCATCCTCCAACTGACTCTCTCACTCACCAACATTCCACAGCCACCTCACACACCAACATTCCACCACCACAGTCACATTGGCTGAGCAGCAGGTATAACACACCTCCTTTCTTTACACAAAAATAACAAAGGAACTCTTGAATGCATGTGAATGCGTAAAATTACAAGATGGACGATATTTTACGCACGACATGTAGTAACACACTAATGCCAAAGTGGATACAAAGAGAAGGAAAATATTGAATGCAATTAGCAGAACATGTCATTAAATAATACTTACAAAAAAAGAATAATAATAATAATACACTCATCCTCCAGAATACACTCACCCTCATCATCTCCCTTTGTAACAAACAAAACAAAACACCCACTGTACCAAACCACAACACCACAATCCAAAACCTGATACTACAAACATGCCAGCTGGCCAGGCTAACATAAAAGTGGTAACGTAGGGCAACGACCACAGGGCGTGGTAGGGAACCATCCAGAACTTAGTAAGTGTTTACCACTCTACACCAAACAAAAAGCATGTATACTGCCCTTCACCCAAACCCGTAGTAAGGGTGGAAAGTGTGGAACATAGATAGTGTCTGGGTGTTTGCATAGTACATGGGTAGCGCCTGGGTGGTTGGATGAGTGCCTGAGTAGTGGTTGGTAGATTAGATGAATTCAAGTGCAGTACCTGAGTGATTGGATGACTGCTTAGGTAGTGGCTGGATGATTGGACAAGTGCAACTGTTGTGCTTGGGAGATGGGATGAGTACATGAGTAGTAACTCAATGAATCCATCACTAGATTAGTGATTTGACACATGTAATACATCTCAACCTCCAACCACTGTAAAAAAATAGAAACAGACAAAAATGTATTAGAATTTCATTTCGAACATTACGCAACCAAACAACATCCAAAATTTTTGTTAAGCAAAACTTTAATTTATAGACAAAAGTTTTACTGTTTTTTCCTGTTTTCAGCTTTCATACTTGTTCACTTTCAACAGTGCTTTGTATGAAGACTCATCATGAAACAGTGGAAAAAAACAATCAATGGATTGTAAAAAAAAAACAAATGTGCACAGTAGATTATTACAACTATGTCATAGTGTTCACTGCACTCACTACATGTTTTCTAAAACTGGCTTGCTGATAAGTTACTACCTTAATGAAAGCAACTACATGGTAACACTGTTTTTGGTATTATTATATCTGGTGCAGAATAAATGCCCAACAATTAAGAAGCAGTCTTCATTTTTGCATATCATTTTGTAAACATCATCCCTCTTAGGCCAAATGATGTCTAAAATGTTCTTAGTCCATGTATGAAAAACATACCTCATAGTACAACGTAGAAGTTGCTGTAGCAGAAACAAAAGGGGCCTTTTTTTTAGTGGTGAAGAGACTTTCACATGCAATTTAAGGCTACTGGTGTTATAGTACCTCCATTTACTTTTTTTGTCTGTAGTAACACAATGTAGTCCTCAAATATTTATAAATTCCTTTCCCACAGTTGAAAAAAGTCCTGCATTTCTAACAGCTTGCTGTAGACAATATCCCCATAAGGCCAAATAATGTCTCAGAAACACATACTCCATATAAATGTCAACACAATACCACATTTTCTTATCCTAGATTCTCCTTAGAACTTCGGTTCTAGAAATAGGTAGTCTTGATTTGAATGCCACTTGTATGTCATTGTACTCTGTCCATCCTGTTTGACATCTTAAATATATTGTGTAGTGTCCAGAGGTTATATTAACTCCTTCATGAAATATGATTGCTATAATTGTGAAAGTTATTTTTGAGATGGAAATTTGTGCAGCTTTAAATTTTGTAATTTTAGTTCCTAACTTAGTACCATCCACTCTGACTCTGAAAATATATCATGACTATGATATATTTTCCATACCTCTGTAGAAACAGCGTTGACCTACGTTCTGATCTTCAGTTTGGACATGTCATATCTAGAAGGCCATTTGTAGTTAAATCTTCAAATGGCACAGCTTCACAATCTGGTAATGTCAAGTAGAGGAATCGTTCTGAATAAATTTCAGTAATAGATGTAAATTCACAATCTTCACAGTTATGGGTCCATTTATAAGTTAAACCAAATAATTCATTGATATTTCCGTCTTCTTCATCTAATAGTCCTAGCATTAGTATTAGAAATTCTTGAGCATCCTGCTGAAGATTTTGAGAAAACACTATTGATCCAGTACAGTCATCAGTGAGGTTTTCTTATTCCAGTAGCAGAATGTATAATACTTCTATCACTTCTTAATTCTTCAAGTAAACTATACAATTGTAAAGACATTCTTTTATCTACCTTTTCTTTATTAGAATTTGTAAAATGAGGCAAATGATGTAGTCCATTTAACACTACATTTGCATAACAGTTTACTCCAGATTTATTATCAAAGTGATTGCCTTGTATTTCCTCATTGTGCTCTAGTTTTCTTTTCTTTCCTCCTTGTTGATTTTCTTTGTGTTCATCTTTCTGTTCAACTCTGATGGACTGTTTAGATATTTTCTGCTTTGGAGACAGTATTGCTTTTTGAACCACTGGAGCTCTTAACCAATTATACTCATTTACACAGCTCACATCAGCACTTACTTTCTCCTCATCAAAATCAATCAGAAATAAACCAGTTTTCTAATTCGCGACAAAGCAACATATGACATTCTTTCTTTGAATACACTACTACCAATATTAACAAGGCTTGTATCTACACTTAAAGCTTGTGATTTATGAATAGTTACTGCATACGCTAAAGACACTGGGAACTGCTTTAGCTGGACATACAAGTCTTTCACAAGTAGGAAACGTACAACACAACCAATCTGCTTAACTTTTGTAATATATACACATAATTTCTGTTTGGATAATTAACAAATTTCATAACTTTACCCAATGCACCATAAACAAGCCCTTTTTCAACATTAAAATTATAAGGCAACATTACAAGACAATGTTTACAGATACCTAACTGTCTTTCCTGCAGTTTTTGACACAGGCGTTTCTAAACTATCTAATTTCAATTGCAGTATTTCTGTTAGTAGCACCATTACTCCTTGATGTTTCATTTTATAAGTTGCTCTAATTTTGACAATCTCTTCTTTTTTCAGTTGTAATAATTGTTCATTGAATTTACTACACTGCTCAAGAGTTGGCATCAAACAAAAATAGACTTCTCTTCCTTAACAAAATTGTACATTACTTCAGCAGCTTAAACATTACTTGGAAACAACTTTTTGATGAGACAGGTTGTAATACTGTCTTTCCCTCTTTTGTGAGGACTTCCACTCTTATATCCTTTAGCATATCTGCATAATGCACATCTGATGCTTGGTGCATATTTTGGATTAGCTTTTTGTATTGAAAGTGTTCCCAAATGTTTACATTTCCAATGCTTCCTAGTGAATTCCTTGTTTCATTATGTAGTAGTTTCTTGAATTCAGGTTGTCCTTTAACTGGAGTTAGTTGTAGCAGGTCTCCAAAGACTATTAAGTGTTTTCCTCCAAAACATACATCGTAGTCAGTTTTTAATATTTGCTGCATTCTTAAATGTATAAAAAGTAGCATTAGGTTAGACACCATACTGACTTCATCAATAATTAGTAGCTTTAATTTCTTTAATACTCTTGCCACTTCATGACAAGCATCACCAGATAATCGTTGTCATGTTCAACAGGCAGCATCAATAATCAATGAAGAGTAACTCCTTTAACATTATGAGCAGCTAAGCCTGTTGGTGCAGTGACTGCACACGACAAATTGGAATCTGTTGTCTTTTGTAGGTAACTTGTCAGCCCTTTAATCAAGAAGCTTTTTCCAGTTCCAGCTTGACTACTTATGTACAATAGAACTGGTTTATATGTAGAACATGCACCCTTTTTTATTCTCATGGAGAAATCCATGTTCTACTTTACCTTGTACCTCTTCAAAAATGTCTTTTTGATCAGCATACAATTGCTGTATTCATAGTTCTTGATCCACAGTTTCCTGTCTTACTTGCTGCATTGCATTCTCCATCTCATTCATAGCTATTGCGGCTTCATTTTCAATGATTGGAGGATCTTGAATTCCAGGTGCTGAACTTTGAAGGCTCTGAGAATTCTCTCTTGCTATCTCAGCAGCAATTGTTTCTTCCTGTTCAATCTCATCTTTCAACATTTGAATATACACAGGAAACACAGAGCACTCAAGGCTGTCTTTCACAGCGTTGAAAGAGTCTTCATAACAGTCAAATTCTCCAAGTAGCTCACTTTCAGTTCGCCATGGATTAAACGACTGTAACAAGGCTAAATAGAAAAACTCTCTTTTCTCTGGAGTTTGGCCACTTAGATTTCAATGGCTGATTCAGTTTGCTTTGATATGTCTCACCAAACATCCTTCACATCCAGCCACAGCAAATTTACCTTCATCTATGTTTTCACTGAAATTACTTCTGTAAGTATAATGTTGAAGTATTTCATAAAGACATATCCTTTCCAGATGATGACTTCTTCTTGGATAGTACGTATCCAGCATGTTACTCTTCAGAATATCTGTACTGTGTGGCTCAAATTCTGCAAGATATTGAATTTCAGGAAAATACTTCAGTACTCTGTTACGAGTATTAGCAAGCCCTAAACTCATCCATAGAACTCCTCTAGATTTAGAAAACAAACTAGCTGAGCTTAACCGGTCTACACATTCATTGGAGCCTATCTATCTGTGAGAAAGCATTTTCAAACTAAAACTGTACAATTTCTTTGTAAGACTCATTTCTGCTGAAATCTCCTCCCACATCTCCTTCATCTCAGTTTTCTCTGACTTTGTTATATAAGATGCAAGGTACCGAGCAACAGCAATTCAGTTGTCTGCAAAAAACTGCACATCCATATTTGCATTCCACATCTTCAGAATCCCCGGATTGTAGTCATTAATGCACTTGGAGGCCTCTGTTCTTCTTAGGTTGTATGTATTTTTCAGTGATTTCCTCGTAAGTGTATGTCTGACTGCAGGCAAAAAGCTGTTGACTCTTCCTTGTGAGATGACACGTCATGGGAATCCAAAACAACAGCTTGTATAAAATTTTCCTTTTGCTCTGTATTTTCGCTGACAATATTTTTCGCATCTATGATTTTGGAATCATAGAACTTGTTCTCTTAAAATGTTGTCACTACTCTCCTTTGGAATGAAGCAAGTTAAATACTGCTCAATAAAAAACAACGTAGACTCATCACTGTCTGTTCCAAACTTTGGCCCATCTTTTACCCACAACAGCATATGATTATGGCAGCACCTCTGGCGTGGTACTCTTTATGCCAAAAGAAATCAATCACTTAACCAAGAGGGGTTTTTGTTTTGTTCAAGATGAAAGCCATCATTGCTTGAAATCTGTGATAAAAATATCTGCAAACCTTTATAGGGTCTAGTGAGCACAGTTCTCCTGGCGTCTTCAGATGAATGTCTTTTATATTTGAATTTGCCTCCTGCAAGAATTCTAGCAGGTCATCCCATGCATATTTAGCACAACTCAGCATGAGGAACCAAGTAGGTGCTCCAAGGTTTCTCAACATGTACTTGAGTTTACCATGACGCCAATACCAATAGTCATTAGTCCCACACTGACATGCCATTAGGTTTATTAAATTGTATTCCAAGTGTTCATCTTTTCCTTGAACCTTTTCCAAAAGTTCTCTTGCTGATATATTATGAAAATTAACTCTTGTTTTTAGAATATGATTCATGGCATATGAGAGGCCAGACAAGTCAATCTCAAATAATAGGTGAAATACATAAGGAATACACTGTCGAAATCTAGGATCATCTGAATAAAGTCTACTACATCTATACTCAGCTGCAGGTATTTGCACAAGCATCATACCTGCCACCTGCTCCAGTAGGAAAATTATGTGGGAAACACCGAGCTTCTAAACTTTTTTTCCACACACTAAATGGAGCTCCTTTTGTTCCCTTCATTTGAAACGGCTCAGTGGCATCTCCAATAACCTATTTAGAATGCAAATGGTGGGTGCTATAATGTTCATAAATTTCTTCTGTCCTGGACTGATCCAACTTCTCGATCTGACCTGTTGATGGAAATGTCTGATCCTCCATATGTGTGATAACTAGCAGGTTTTCCACATTTCCTTAGTAAACATTGTTATTACCAGATATAAAGTGTTTTTTTTAACCTTGGTAACATCTAATATCTCCTGCCATATCTACTTGTTCTTGGTAGGCACACCAGTTACAAGACTAACTAGTCCTTCCTCTAAACCTCTATCTACCCCTACCGTTTCAATGTTTTTCTTGACATCTAATGGCAAATACACTACTCTACCTTTTAGACCTTTTTGCAGTTCTGTTGGGGGTAACTTGCCTGTCTTTGGCTCCATATGTACTATAGCCTGAAATGTATGTATAGTTTGGATAAGAATAGACTCACAAATATCTAAACCTTGAAGTGCTTCTGGAATGGGAACCAGTTCTAACTTGTTATGCACAGCTCTAGCAGGCATTTTATTATCCTCTAAGTAATTGTAGCAGTAGTTATATATAACGAGTCGTGTGGACAAGTAAAATCTTTCTTCTACAAATAAGTACAGTGCAAACGTTTGCCAATTATCATTATTCTCTATTTCACATTTTAAATATAAGTCAACAGTCCGTGTTTGATTCTTGTAGTGAGTGTGTCTACAGCATATACAAACATACTCTGGTTTTTCAGCACATACTGTCTTAAATGTTGCAATCTCTTCTTCAAAACTATCAACTGTAGTACCAGTGTCCTGTTCTAAACTCCTCCTGTTCTAAACTCTTCAATTTCCCTACAGTCTTGTTCTGGACCAAAGAAACAAAACTTTACATCATCACAAACCTTTTCTACCTCTCCCACAGTACTATGCAAAAGTACCCTATTCATTTCTCCTAAACATAAAGCAGGATTTTCGAATATTACAGCCTCCTAACTAAAGTTTGCATTGTTTAGTGGTGTACAGCTAACATCCTAAAATAATGAAAGGTGCTTTGGCACACTTTATTTGATGAGCAAGCTAGTGAGTGTCCCTGCAAATTTGTATGGTTTCTCAGCTTGCAAGGATCCAAACCTTGTAAAGTACTTATTTTGTGTTTTAAACTTCTCCTTGGAAATAAACGTTGGAATTTGCTTAATATATCATTGTATTGCTGTCTAATACTACAAACACTACTACAATTCCATTTGTATACAGGGTCCTGACTATGCCTCCCTTGTACCTCTTCTGCAATGACTTCTTCAACATTTCTAGGTATCATCACCTCTTTTTCTATAGGACTGACATTCTTCATTTCATAACAGTGTCCGCTTTCGTCAATAGCATGAACGAATCTGTTATCCTGGAGATAGCTTTCTTCATTAAAGAAAGGCTCTGTACTAGAAGTATGCATCCTTTCTCCACTAAAAAACATCCAAAAGTTACTTCTATTCACTAATCTTTTCTTCAGGATTTGTCTCTTCATGCACAACACTATTTTGTCAAGAGTCTTCATTCTATTTAGAATTAAAATGAAAAGCTTTCTCTTCATGGCAAAGGCCTTATCAACTACTCTCTCAACTTGTTCTTTCTGTTTCAGTGCCTCTCTCCTTCTTCCATACTTCTTCATAATTCACGGAAGATTTATAACCACTCTACTACAACACATTCTGGCTCTGATTTCCTTAAACTGCTACTGTCTCCTGGTTAAGGTGTGTATATCTCTTTTACAATCTTTTCTGTTCTTGCAATGTACAGTTTGTCCACTCTTATTGTTTTTCATAGTCATACTTCCATTTTCTTTATTTTGTAATCTTTGCAAATGTGTGCATAAACTTTTAAGAAATACCAGTAGCTCTTTTTTCTTTCACCATTTTTTCTGCATTTTGCCCCTTTTGTAACTCATTTCTGCAAACATACTGTAGTTGCTTCTGTTGCTTTTTTGTCCGAGCTATTGTAGGCATTGTAACTGTGTGTAGTTATGCAGATATTGTTCTGTAAAAAAAAAAGTATATTTTATTTTTTCACCCTAGCCAATCTACCAACTACATTACCAGTTACTTACGCATAATGCAAAAACAGTTTTCATGTAATGTTGCAGTTTTAAATCTACATATAAACCTAGAAATATTACTACATGCACTTACTGCAACATAATAAACTCAGTGCAAAATACAAAACTTTATTTATCAATTACCTTTTAACATTTTAGCACCCTCTTGTACAACACAGCTACAGCATATCTCACTTCTCACTTCTAACTTATACATGGTGAAAGAACCGTTTATCCATTCTGTAGTAAATTTTAAAATGAACATCAAGGCAAGGAAGCATATTTACAAGATGCATGCACTTTCCGGAACGTCACTTTTTTGCCACACCAGCGCCGTAATGTGGTGCTCCATATGTACAAAGCCACGTAAAGCCACTCTGCATAGCTTTTCATGGCCTTATAAATGCATGCGCTTTTCAGGCAGCACTTTGCATGAAAGAAGCAGCCATAGGTGTTGCTGTGGGTGTTCCCATGTAACACACATGGATTCTGCCACATACCCAAATTTACAACATTTTGTAAACCTGGCAATGCGTGAGAACCCTACACCTCCCCATGGGAGGTGTAGGGAGATGCAACGAGGAGAAATACTTTTCTTTCTCCTCATTTGTTCCTGTTTCTGTGCATGCTGCATTCTACAGCACACATACAAAGAGGAAAATACCTCTTGTGATTGTTTTTGTACAGGAAGGTGTCCCTTACCGCACAAAAACAATCATCCCCACTACACAGGCACTCTTGCACCATGGTCCAAGGGTGCCTCCGATGGAGCATGACAGCCAGTTCTGCGCCAGCACAGGGGAGATTATAGGGATCCATCATATTGTTGTAAATATGACGCAGCCCTGTGCTTTGAAAGTAATGCAGCATGGCACAGTCTAATGGCTTGCAGCTCTGCACTGCATTAATTTCTTCTAAATTTAGCCCCAAGTGTACAAGTACATACAGTGTCTCAACACTATAAATACAAAAACACAACATAAGAGCTATTGGATGCCTCTCTACCATGATGCTAGTGGTCTATCTACTATCGCAGTATTGTTCTTCTTAAATGTATCAGATTTACATTTTGGGAAACGGTGCATATAACAATCTGCACATTAATGTCAATCAAAGCATATACCTCAGTAATTCTTCCAACTACATCCAAAGAGTATGTCACAGCTTGCATATATAATTCACCAGATGGTTCTAAAAGACAACATATTCTTCAGTAAAACTTGTAAAAGCATGTATTTCTGGTTGAGTACATGAATACTCCCTGCATGATTGAATTGTGCATACATACTGCCTAGGTGATTCTTTGAGGATACAGGTACTGCCTAGATGATTCCTTGAGTATATCAGAGCTCCATAGGTCGTTCTATATCTGCATAGTTACTGCCTGCATGTTTACATGAGTATATCACTACTTTCTGAGTGTTTGGACAAGTGCATGAGTAGTGGATGAATGATTAGATAAGTGCATGACTAATGGCTCAATGATTTACTACATGCATAGATATTGGTTGGATGATTTAAAGAGTACAACTTTACTGTCTGGATGATTGCAGGAGTGCATAGATAGTATATTGATGATTTATAGAGTGCACAGATAGTGCATACTTGATTGTTTAAGTACATGCATAGCACCTAGCAAATTGGATGAGTGCATGAGTAGTGTTTCAGTGATTGCATGAGTACTTGGCTGCTGCCCATGTGTTTTTGGTTCAGTAAACAGGTAGTGCCTGGGTGTTTAGATAACTACATGGGTAGTGCCTGGAGAATTCAATGAGTGATTCAGTAATGTCTGGTGGATTACATGGTTGCATGGCTTGTGTCTGAGTGATTGCATGACTTCATTGTTAAACCTTGAAAGATTGGATGAAAGTAAGTGTACTGCTGGGGTGATTGTATTAGTGCAAGAATATTCCCCCAGTAATTAAATGAGTACACAGCTACTGGATGAATAACAGGTTTACTACAATAGGACTCTCTACCTAATTAGATGAGTGCATGAGTAGTAACCGAGTGTTTGCATGAGTTCATGCGTATGCCTCAGTATTTAAATGACTGCATGGGTTGTAAGTGTATCCTTATTTGACTGCATTGCTTCTGTGCAAGTGTTACAATGATTGCATACTTACAGCCTTGTTAATTGCATAAGTATATGGTTACTGTCTGTGTGAATAGATGAATGTATAAGTAGTGCCTCCATAGTTGAATGACTACATGCTTTCTGCCTGCCTGATTGTAGGAGAGTAGGATCTGCCTCTTATGTTGCCCCCACTTTTTTTCTGATGTTTACACTGGTTTCTGGCTATAGTCAGGCTGGGACCCTGCCAATCAGGGCCCCAGCCTCTCTGTTCTCTCTAAACGACATGGAGTGCACTCTAGGTGCACTAGTGATTGGATACTGTGGTACCTTATGAGTCCCTAGTATATGGTACCTTAGGTGCCAAGGGCATAGGTACTTCACAGGCCTACCAGGGGCTGAAGCATGTATTATGCCACCCTGGGAAGCAGACTAAATCTGACACCACAGGTCTGCTACTGCAGCCTGGGTAAGGTGGTGCATTCACCCCTTACTGTGATATAGGCTACCTATATCACTACATAGATACACACATATAAACCTATAAGTCACTCCTATGGCAGGCCTTATCAATCCTGAAGGCAGAGTGCTTGGTTCCTATGTGAGAGGGTGCCCCTGCATGAGCAGAGCCCCTCTGCAGCACTTGGAGACACTTCTCTGTTGCTGTTTGTAGTGCAGCCTGACCATATACTCTTAAGCGCATTATAACCCCGCGTTAAATGCTAACTTTGGGATGGCTGCTCGGAAACATGTCGTGTTTGGTGTCAAACATCTTGGAATACTACCCCCCCGCCAGTTCTGGCAGCGGGGGTAGCATTCCACCCTTCTAGAGGGATAGACATGTACCTACTGTGGAAACGCGGTAGAATCCTGAAGAGCCCTGGCATCACAAAATGGATGCCACCAGTCACAGACACTGGGCTGCCCTCCTGCTGATGACCGAAACTCGCAGTGGAGGAAACCCAACAATAGGTATCCTGTCCCAGGGAGGTGTGACCACCTCCCAGACAGGGTTTAGTGTATTGGGGCTGGGTGGGTGCACTCCTAGAGTGCTTTGAAGTCCTGCACTGGGGGAGCAGAAGGCTCCTCTGTGCATACACCAGTTCAAACCGTCTCAGGGGCTACCTACCCCTGCTCTGGCATGAAACTGGACAAAGGGAAGTGGGTGTAGCCACCCACTCCCCTGACCCTCCCATAGGTGGGGTCTTAGAGCTAGTCCCTCCCTTCCTTTTTAGTATAAGGTAGGGAACCCTTGAACTTGCAAACTAGATACCCCTGGATGACGCTCTGAAGAAGAATCCTGGACCTTCAACGTTCCACTACCTCTGGAAGACTGAAGAATCTCCCTTGGAGTCAAGGAGTGACTCCCCTGCTTGGCAGGCACCAAAAAAACTGAAACAACGGTCGCAAACTACGCCACTCCCACTGGAGCCCGAGGTCCCTGCAGCCCAAGACAAGGATTTCCTGACTTCCCCAAGGCCATCGTGAGCCCCCAGTGAAGCTGAGGCAAGTGGACCCCACGAGTGATGAGGAACCGCAGTCCCTGGTACTGTGCACTATTGTCCAGTGGAACCCTTTCTCGATGTTCTACGAACCTATGCTTTAGACCACGTGTGATCCCAGCCTCTAGCAGGAATCTCTCTGAAGATCAGTGGCCTACCCCATCCCAAGTGACCGTGGGCCCCTGTTGAAGGAATCCTCCTGAGGTGTCTTCGCGATCCCTTGCCAGCCGACTTGTGGGTCCCCTGAAGACTTTTCTACAGAACCAAAGGGCTCCCCTGATTGCTCCAGGCCTGCCCTGACTTACCTTTGCTGGGTGAGTTCCCCAGATCTTGCTGGTCTGCACCATTGACTTTTTGCTCTTTCCACATGACTTGCTGCTACCAAGGCTTGTTGGCTCCAATCAGGTCGCCGCACCACAGTCAGCTGCAGACTTCATGGGACACACTAAATCCAGCTCCTGGTTGTCCTCGATGCCTCCTTGACCTCGTGGCCGAAGAGTCAAGACACCTGTGAACGACCTGAATCTGTCGACGACGGTGGGCATTCATCTTCCTTGCCCCGGGTCACTGCCCAGTGACTTTGAACACTGTCCCCTCTGCTTTCAGTTCTTCCTTCTTCTGAATCCAGGCTTGGATTCCACCGGACACTTCTTCTGGCTTCACAGCAGCAAGTCTTCATTGGCTCCCATTGAAAACGACGCCGCGACCCGACACCAAAGGACACCTATGCACCCGGCTTCCCTGGGTGAGGTAACTCCAGCACTACGGTGCTCCTGTGGGTGTTGGCCCTAGAACTACTTACCCTGTAAGTGACTTGCTTGTAGCTACTCCCGAAGTGCCCTTAAACTCTTAATTTCCAACTGCGACTTGCCCCATTGAAGTCTACGGCGATCCGCGCCTGTGTTCACTCACTGCACGCGTCCCCGTGGGTCCTTTACCTACCTGCCTTGGGTGGTTTCGTGAGGCCCCAGCACTTCTGAAGGCCCTGGGCCTTGTCTCTTTGCAAGTCGTTGTTCTTAAGTCTCTTTTTTAGTATATGGTCTGAGTACGCCCCTAGGGCCCCAGCCATCTTTGTGCTTAATTTATTGTGAACCGTTGATTTATGCATATGTTCCTGTCTTCTAATCTCACAAGAGATTAGTAGAGAGTTGTTTAGTAATAAATACATATATATTTGATATATATACCTGTGTGGTGTCTTTTCATTTGGTGATTCAAGAGATTGTGTGGTAAAACAAGCTGCTTTACATTGCTCCAAGACTTAGCCTGAAGGCTGCTCTCCACAGCTACCACTAGGATAGCTTTCTATAAAGGTTGTCTTAAACCTACCTACCATAAGAGTCAAATTGTACTGGTGCAAGGTGTCCACTTTAACTAGTGAACAGCATATACCAGGCCAACTTCTCACACTGATTGCAAGAGTACATGTGTAGTGTCTAGGTAATTGAATAACTCCATAGATACTGAATCACTGATTTGATGACTGCCTCACTAGTGGTTGAGTGAATGCATTAGTACCTGACTACTCCCTGACTGACTATGAAAGTACCTTCATTACTGTTAGATACATACCAGTTGTGACTATATATCTGACTCATTGGTTATCACCTTCTATCAGTATCAAACTACCTGTTTTATTATATATATGCTTTTCTACTGAGCTATGTGTGACTGAAGTGTAGATATCACACTTGGTATATAATTGCATACGTCTCTAGCTGCATGTATTGCTTTGTTACTAAGCATCCACATGCATCAGAAAGTTTCTAAAATGGAAAATAACATTTGAATAATTTTCAAAGCACAAAACCTTTTGTGAATGGTATAGCTACATCATTTCTCAAATAGTTCTTCTGCCTCTAAAACATATATTCAGCAATTTCCAAACAAAAGTTACACTCCAAATGAAGCTAGCACAAGAACTCTCAAGTCATTCTGCACTATTAATCTGTCTCAATTTTAAACAAATCATGTTTAAAGAAAAAACACCACCCTCACCATATACATGAAATTTTCAACAGCCTTACTGAACATAGATCACCATGTAAACAAATATGCGATTTCTTAATACATGTACACCTTCAAGCCATCTTTCCAAAAACATATACCTCTCTGCATCTTTAACTAAACTCAAATGTCCCACTGTATATATATCTTTCTGCACCCACAAGAACCATATCTCTCCATCTAAGCATATGCTAAGTGATCATATAAGTTAAAAACACATTTACTAACACTTACCGATATATACCTAACAAGTATTACTTCTTTCTAATTCATATACAGGCAGACAACATGTTCTCATCTTTTATTTGCAACTACACTACTCCTGTTTAATAATATTACTAAAAGTACTGCAACTCCCAGAATGCAAATGACAGATGTATCTCTTTTGCACATGATAGCTAGACATTTAAAACATTCTTAGTTCCTCATTGCAACTTTCCCCAATACTATACGATTATTTTTCAATAAAGTACACAATGTAATAAAGAGGTACTAATTAATTTTTCTCTTACTTCCCAAAACATTCACCACTAAGCTCTTAAACACATAACCTCTAATACATACAGTTCATCTGATATATTTTTTCTTATCACTGTGATACTCTTTTTTTGATCAAACTCCCATATACATCTTCATTTCTAATGTAATTTTTATAAAGGATTAAAAAGTTATGTACATACCAGTGAATTCAGCTTCTAGATTATATTGTATTTTAGCTCTTTCTGGATAGTTTTGACACTGTAAATTTGTAAAAACTAAGCACAAGAATGGTACACCACTCTCGTACAAAGCAACCATGAATTTAGACTGCACTATCTCCACTTGTGAATGGTTAGTATCTGTTAACCCTTTCCCCCCTTTCAAAAAGAGATTCCTATCTATGTGTGTTCACAATGTATTTGTGATGATTGCGGAGAAATTGCAAAAAGAAACAGGAGTCCACACCTATATCTAGCTTCATTTAAAAAAATCTTTTAAATACTACACCACAGTTTATTACATAGTCCTGAATTGGAAAATAAAGCTTGCCATTACATAAATTGTGTCATCACTCCTCAAATTTTTTAAAAATGTTCTATCTCTTTAGCACCCTTCCCCCCAATACACTCTTAGCTCAGTGAACCTAACAATTCAGTGGAACCAGTAGGTCACAAGTTCACAGCACATTCTAGAAGGAATATTCTACTTCCAAATGAGATACAGCAGGTGTGGTTTACTCCACTGATTCAAAAGAAGATCAATAACTCTATTACATTTCTTTTTTAAACAACAGCCAATAATAAGACGTCTTCCTGAGCCATCCAAAACACAACCTAATTTTATTCAATTTCATGCTGACAGCATCCAATCAAATATATATATATTTTTTTTAAAAAATCGGCAAAATACGCACTGGGTGCGCGGATCCAGCCGATAAAAAAAAAAAAAAACGAAGCGCGGTCTCCCGCGCTTCGTTGTTAATTGGCCCCCGGGTGGGCCAAGTCCCGGGGGCATGCGTTTTTTTTTAAATTTTAGGTATGGGGGCCTTAGAGGCCGCCCCAAGCCCCGGGGACCGCCACCCCCCGGGGCTTTAAAAAAAATTGGGCGGGAGGGCTCTCGGCCCTCCCGCAGCCCCGGGGACCGCCACCCCCGGGGCTTCTTTTAAAAAAATAAAAGTACCTGTGTGGGGGGGGGCTACAGCCCCCACACGCCCGAGCCGCCACCTCCCCGGGTCACTAAATATTTAAATATGGGGGTCTGTTACGGACCCCCAGAGCCCCGGGGACCACCACCTCCCTGGGGCTTTAAAGAAGTTGGGAGGGGGGCCGCGCGGCCCCCCTCCTGGAGCCTGTGATGGTCCTGGGGACCACCACCCCCCAGGGCCGGCTCCTGCAGTGTCCCGGGGTGCTCACCCCCGGGACACTGTAGTTTGCTATGGCAGGGCGGTAGCCTCGCGGCTCCCGCCCTGCCATAGCAAACTGCTTTGGTTTTTGGAAGAGAGAGCAGGGAAACCTGCTCTCTCTTCCAATATCCAAAGCCGATTGCTTTTCCACACGGGGAGCTGCATCTTAGCAGCTCCCCATGTGGAAAAGCAATGCCGGCTCCCGAGGGACGTGGGGAGCCGGCGGGACCGTGGGGGGATTGGGGACCCCCCCACGGTCTCCAACGGAGAGGGCCAGCCCTGGGGGATGGGGTCCCCAGGGCTACAAGTGGCCCGGGAGGGGGGCCACACGGCCCCCCTCCCCAAAATTTAATTTAAAAAAAAAAAAATACAAAGGCCGGCCCCGGGGCCATAAGTGGCCTGAGGAGGGGGGCAACGCAGCCCCCCTCCATAAGTTTTATTTAAAAAAAAAAGAAGGCCATGCCCCGGGGGATGGGGTCCCTGGGGCCGATTAAGGCCTGGGAAGGGGGGCCACGCGGCCCCCGTCCCAATTATTATTTTTTTTAAACAAAATATTAGGGGGCAGGCCCTGGGGGATGGGGTCCCCAGAGCCAACAAATTAGAAAAAGAAGGGGGGCCACACAGCCCCCCTTCTTAAAAATAAAAATTAAAAAAAGACCGGCATTGTGCCGGTAGCCACGCCCCCTTCTTGCAGCACTCTGCAAACGTGCCCCCTGGCGCGTTTGCAGATGGGGAACGAATTCCCCTTGAATACTGGGGGTCCCTGGGGGCCAACTAGCCCACCAGGAACCTCCAGTATGCGCCAGGGGGCTGCGTTGCAGAGAGGTGTACAGAGGCCACGCCCCTTTTTACACCTCTCTGCAACGCAGCTCTGTGGCGCTTTTTGGAGGTAGATGGTGGGCTAGTTGGACTCCAGGGACCCTCAGGATTCAAGGGGACTTAATCCCCCAACTTAAAACACACCACGGGGCGCGTTTGCACAATGGTGAAGGGAGGGGGCGGGCTTGAGGTGACATGTGTGCAAACAAGCCCCGTGGTGCGTTTTAAGATGGGGAATTAAATCCCCTTCAATCCTGAGGGTCACTGGGGGCCAACTAGCCCACCAGGTATGTCCAGAAAGCGCCACAGAGCTGCGTTGCAGAGAGGTGTAAAAAGGGGCGTGGCCTCTGAACAACTCTCTGCAACGCAGCTCCCTGGCGCATACTGAAGGTACAGGGTGGGCTAGTTGGACCCCAGGGACCCTCATGATTCAAGGGGACTTAATCCCCCAACTTAAAACGCGCCACGGGGCGCGTTTGCACAGTGGTGAAGGGAGGGGGCGGGGCTTGAGGTGACATGTGTGCAAACAGGCCCTGTGGCGTGTTTTAAGTTGGGGGATTAAGTTCCCTTCAATCCTGAGGGTCCCTGGAGTCCAACTAGCCCACCAGGTACCTTCAGTAAGCACAACAGAGTTGCGTTGCAGAGAGGTGAAAAAGGTGCGTGGCCTCGGAACGCCTCTCTGCAACTCAGCTCTGTGGTCCTAACTGTAGGTACTTGGGGGCTAGTTGGGCCCCAGGGACACTCAGAATTCAAGGGGACTTAATCCCGCAACTTAAAACGTGCCACGGGCGCGTTTGCACACATGTCACCTCAGGCCCCCTTCCCTTCACCACTGTGCAAACGCGCCCTGTAGCGCGTTTTAAGAGGTAGTTTTAATCCCCCTGCCCTATTATGTACTAGGGACTTACAGAGGAGGTCATGCTAATAACAGGGGTACCCCAACGCATAGTGTTCCCTAGTGTATGTAGGTGTTTTCACTGTATTCTAAGTGTGTTTTAGCATAGCACTGGCTCTGGTTAGTCAGTTACCACCAGTACACGTCGGAAAAAGTTGTGGGCACAGGGTGATTTTGGAACAAGGCCTCTTTGCGCTCCTCTGTTGGTTCTTTCTGCACATCTTTAGCTTCTTCCTGCACTTTTCTTCGTCTTTGTGGACTTCTGTTGCTTCTTTCTGCATTTCTTTTGCTTCTTTCTGTGCGTTTTTTCTTCTTTCTTCACATGTCCTACCTCTGTAGGCATAGTTAGAAACTAGCATTTAAAAAACCTTTGAAATTCACTTAAAAAACCATAGGTTTCAGGCACGTTATAGTTAGAAATTAGCATTTAAAAAACCTTTGAAATTCACTGAAAAAACCATAGGTTTCAGGCACGTTCTAGTTAGAAATTAGCATTTAAAAACCTTTGAAATTCACTGAAAAAACCATAGGTTTTAGAGACAGTTATAGTTAGTTGGACATTTCACTCGTACAAAACCCATGAAATTCCCCGTTATAGTTAGTTCAGCTAACTATAACTCGCGCCTTCACAATGCACTGCTGATGACGTCACATATTACATCACTCATGACATGGTCAGTGACATCACTGATGACATCACTGATGACATCTCAAATGACATCACTGATGACATCATCCATGTGATAATTTGATGCATCTTCTCACACCCTAATATAACTTTTGATACACCCACTGTAAATTACAGACTGCCATTGTCAAAACCATAGACACTCCAACACCAATAACTACATACACACTCACTTATTCTTAGGTCTACACACACATCCACTCACTCACCTGTACAGTCACTCATACTTACGGTCACTCAGTACAGGACTATCATATGCCCCCATCACCTACATAGACACTCACACAACACCACTCATCCATAGAGGTACTCACACACCTAGTCAGTCATGCAAATAATTAATCACACTCCCATTTACTCACCTACACAGTTATACACACACCAGCTCACTTACTCATACAAATACTAGCACATTCTTACGCTCTTATACAATCACTGATACAAGTACACACTCATCCATACAGCCACTCTCACAATCACACACTCTCACTTATAGCCATTTATATACTCCAACACACATATTTACTGCCTTTCACATATGTAGTTACTCACACATGTACGACTGAGATATACATTCACTCACTAACACACCCATACACACACTCACCCACCCATACAGTCCATCACAGATGCACTCTTGAAACCATGCACCCAGTGAATCACCCACTCACACATCTATGCACAGAGTCACACACACCCCACCCACACAAACACTCAGGCACCCATACAGATACTCAGACAACCAATCAATAACTCATATAGACACTCATGTAGCTATTCACAAACCCATGCAGCCACTTACACAGCAACAGACAGATGGATACAGACATTCACACAGTTTAGTCACTAACCCATGCATTCAGTAAGATACGTTTAATCACTCACTTATAGAGTCAGTCACACACCTAGTAAATCATCAATCCAGACACTTATACACCCACTCATTCTTTAATACACCTTGGCGTATATATTAAACATATTTAAACTTTACAGAAACACACAGTCACTGGATGATGTCATCAGTGATGTCATTTGAGATGTCATCAGTGATGTCATCAGTGATGTCACTGACCATGTCATGAGTGATGTAATATGTGACGTCATCAGCAGTGCATTGCGGGGGCGCGAGTTATAGTTAGCTGAACTAACTATAACGGGGAAATTTCACGGGTTTTGTACGAGTGAAATGTCCAACTAACTATAACTGTCCCTAAAACCTATGGTTTTTTCAGTGAATATATATATCCCCCGGGGCCAGCCTTTCCGTTTTTTTTTAATTTAGTTTTTTATTTTTTGGGGAGGGGGGCTGCGTGGCCCCCATCCCGGGCCACTACTTGCCCCGGGGACCCCATCCCCCGGGGCTGGC
Source organism: Calotriton arnoldi (assembly GCA_963921515.1). Lineage (NCBI taxonomy): Eukaryota > Metazoa > Chordata > Amphibia > Caudata > Salamandridae > Calotriton > Calotriton arnoldi. Next base: position 487,605 of record CAWUFW010011187.1, read on the forward strand.
CCTCTCCGTTGGGGACTGTGGGGGGGTCCCCAATCCCCCCACAGTCCCGCCGGCTCCCCGCGTCCCTTGGGAGCCGGCATTGCTTTCCACATGGGGAGCTGCTAAGATGCAGCTCCCCATGTGGAAAGCAATGTGCTTTGGATATTGGAAGAGAGAGCAGGTTTCTCTGCTCTCTCTTCCAATATCCAAAGCAGTTTGCTATGGCAGGACGGGAGCCGCGAGGCTCCCGTCCTGCCATAGCAACTACAGTGTCCCGGGGGTAGGCACCCCGGGACACTGCAGGAGCCGGCCCTGGGGGTGGCGGTCCCCAGGGCCATCAAGGGCTCCAGGAGGGGGCGCGCGGCCCCCTCCCTAAATTGCACAGCCCTGGGGAGGTGGTGGTCCCCGGGGCTCTGGGGGTCCGTAGTGGACCCCCACATTTATTTTGTAAGTGCCCCAGGGAGGTGGTGGTCCCCGGGGCGTGTGGGGGCTGGAGCCCCCCACACCTTATTTATTTAAAAAAAGAAGCCCGGGGGGTGGCGGTCCCCGGGGCTGCGGGAGGGCAGGAGAGCCCTCCTGCACCATTTTTTATAAAGCCCCAGGGGTGGCGGTCCCCGGGGCTTGGGGGCCCTTTGAGGCCCCCATACAAACAATATACCCACCCCCACCATGCAAAATTTTTCGGCAGAATTCGCGCACCCTGAGCGCATCCTGCCGATTTAAAAAACATTTTTTTTTTGTTTTTGCCCAGGGGGTCCTTGTGGGACCCCTGAGCAAACCTAGGGGCTCAGGGTGTTTCTACCCTGCCCCCTTTGTGCGCTTTGCGCACTTGTTTCTGTCCCTCGGTTCTACCGAGGGACAAAATAGCTGCCAACATTTCCTGAATCGGAATGTTGACAGCCAGCTGACAACCAATTAACATGCAGCTCGTGATCGGGACGGTGCGCGCAGGGTGCGCTGAGGGTACGCGGACCCTACTCGGCCATAGATATATTTATCTTTTTACTTTTGATTTTCTCAGCAACTACTGAACGGATTTACACCATTTAACAAAAGGGTTCTTTCTGAACCAAGAACTACCTCTTTGCCAAATTTGGTGTAATTCCGTTCAGCAGTTCGGGCTGTAGCCGTGTCTAAAGTTTCCTATGAAAAATTGCATGGGGAAAACGCGTTTGGGACCCCCTTTTTCTCGGCCCCCGCTTGACAAATCCCCGAGACTTTCAGGGTAGGAGCGGACCGGAGCGCCCACAAAGTTTGAAAATTTTGCGAAGATACGTCAACCGGCAAGAGAGTTATTTCAAATAGAATGTCGCGGATTTCCTATGGATAATAGGTTGTAACTATAACTATCTACTGGCGACCGCCAGTAGATAATATATATATATATATATTGTTTTTTTAAACCTCCAATCTAACTGCTTTTCCTTTGGAGAACTCCCTCATTCAGATCCAGCCTTCTCCTGACTACTATTGCGCCTTCACTTCAAAATGCTTAGAGTATGGATTGTGGGCCACAGCTATATTTATTGGGCTAAAGAGAGGTGTTCACATCCAACGCTGGCCCGACTGAGCTTTTTGACTCGTCAATATTTGTCCTCTGATGTCATTCATCACCATCACTGCCAAAAGAATCCAATTGTTGGTGGATCATATGCTGAAGATTTCTACTGGTCCCTCTGACCTACCTACCTCTGATGTAATTCATTACCATCACTGCCAAGAATCTAACCTTTGGTGGATTATACCTTCCTTGAAGAATCCTACTGGTCTTCGTTACCAGCCTCACTGGCTGTCCCTCGTGTCCTGAAGAAGACCCACCTTGACTCCTTCTTTAATCATGCACTTCTCTGGGTTGAAACATCGATGTACCTGTACAATCTATTCCCTACCCTCTCCACTCCATGTGAAAAGTGGATCAAGCAATATATGGATTGGAGATTCATGTGTATAGGGACAGATGTCCACTGAAATGAACATTTTAGATACCTCTTGTACAGCACTGTATATAGTTTATTCACTTAAAGCACCTTGTCACCTCTAGATCACCTAATCAACTATTAGCTAGCCTTGCGTTGTTTTTCAACAATCTTTGTTTTTTGTGACATCCTTACTATGTTACAACCAGAAAAAATGTAAAAAAGAAAAAATTGATTAAGCTGTTAATACATTACCTTTTGATTAATTCAAATTAGGTGTGTTCTCCTTTCTTCATGCAAAAATAAATGTTTATGACATATGGAAGTAAATTCTATACCCGACAGAACCAACATTAGCATATACTAAAGAGAGGTATTGACAGGGACTTGGGTTTGCCTAATGTGCAGATTACTTGGTTTGGCCAGAGAGGGTTAAAGTTTCATCAGTTGCTGGCTTTGGTTAAATCCATTGCGGATTCCCAAGCTCCTCACCTCAAGATTGTGCACTATGGTGGCAATCACCTAGGCACATTGACTGGGGTAGGGCTGGAAATCCTAATGAAAGAAATCTTTGCGGAACTCCTGTCACTTTTCCCTCACACTGTCTTGGTGTATCATTGATGTCATCAGTCATGTCCCTGACCATGTCATGAGTGATGTAATATGTGAGGTCATAAGCAGTGCTTTGTGGGGGCGTAAGATATAGTTAGCTTAGGAAACTATAACTGCTGAACTTCTCTGGTTTTCTACAAGTGAAATGTGAGCATAACTATAACATCATTAGAACCTTTGTTTTGTCCAGTGAACGTCTAAGGTTTTTTAAATTCTATTTCCTAACTAAAATGTCCATATAACCTTTGGCTTGTTCAGTGAATTTCTATGGCTTTCTTAATCCTACTTCCTAACTATAATGTCCCTGTAACCTTTGTTTTTTCAGTGAATTGTAACTCTTTCAAATATTTTATTTCCTAACTGTAATCTGTAACCTTTGAGAGGTTGCGTGTGAGCGGTTCTATAGGTAGGTTAGTGGGTGTGTGAGTCTCTGAGTGGGTGAGTGAGTGGGTGCATGAATGTCTGAGTGGGTCTGTGAGTGCTTGTGTGAGTGCCAGAGTGGGTCTGAGAGTGGGTCTGTAAGTGTCTGAGTGGGACTGGGAGTGGGTGTGTGAGTCTCTGAGTGGGTCTGTGAATGGAAACTAGGCCTAGGCATAACATTCTACTCCGGTTGTGGAGTTTGTGGAATTCGGCAACTCCACGTTCCGATAAACTACACACTCTGCAATGGAGCATCATTTTTTTGTAGCCATAGGTGATAGTGATCAAGCGTGAGAGAGCACAACTGCAACCTGTAGTGTGCCAGGAGTCCTGTGCCCTTTGCAAAGTGGTTGAAAAAGGGAGCGAGGCCTCCGACCATGTCTCAGCAATCCGGCAATGGGGGACTTACTTGTGGCAACAATAGGGATTCTTGTACCCCAATAGCCTTCAGCAGCCAAGGGTATTTCATCCCCCTACCAGTAGCGCGCCAGGAGGTGCCTATGCAAAGTGGCTGAGAAAGAGGGAGGGGCCTCTGTCTCAGCAATCCCGCTGTGGGGGATTTACCTGTCTCAACAATAGAGGTTCTGGGCCCCCAGTGACCCTCTGCAGCTAAGGGGACTTCATCCACCAACCAGTAGTAGGCCAGGAGACAACTGCACAGTGGTTGTAAAAGGGGGAAGGGCCTCCGACGATGTGTCAGCCATCCAGCAGTTGGGGACTTACTTGTGGCACCAGTAGAGGTTCTTGGCCCCAAAGGACCCTCAGCAGATAAGGGAACGTCATCTCCCAACCAGTAGTGTGCCAGGAGGCCCCTGTGCAGAGTGGTTGGGAAAGGGGACGGGGCCTCAGATGAGGTCTCAGCAATTCTCAGCAAGTTCATTTCTGACCTTTATTTTGCCTCTTTCTGCTTGTTTGCCACCTTTTCTGCCTTTTTCTGCTTGTTGCTGACCTTTATTTTGCCTCTTTCTGCTTGTTTCTCACCTTTATTATCCCTATTTCTGCTCATTTCTGACCTCTATTGTGCCTCTTTCTGCTCATTTCTGACCTTTATTCTGCCTTTCTTCTCGTTTCTCACCTTTATTCTGCCTTTTCTGTTCATTGCTGACCATTATTCTGCTTCTTTCTGCTCATTTCTAACCTTTATTCTGCCTCTTGCTGATTGTTGCTGACCTTTATTCTGCCACTTTCTACTCATTGATGACCTCTATATTCCCTCTTTCTGCTTGTTTCACACCTTTAGCCTCTTTCTACTAGTTTCTGAATTCTATTTTGCCTCTTTCTGCTAGTTTCTGAACTTTATTTTGCATCTTTGTGCTTGTTTCTCACCTTTATTTTGCCTCTTTCTGTTCATCTCTCACCTTTATTTACCCTCTTTCTGCTCGTTTCTCACCTTTTTTTGCTTCTTTCTGCTTGTTGCTGACCTTTATGTTGCCTCTTTTTGCTCGTTTCTCATCATTATTATCCCCCTTTCTGCTTGTTTCTGACCTCTATTGTGCCTCTTTCTACTCGTTTCTCACCTTTATCCTGCCTCTTTTTGCTAGTTTCTGACTTTTATTTTGCTTCTTTCTGCTTGTTTCTCACCTTTATTTTTGCCTCTTCCTGCTCATTTCTCACCTTTATCATCCCTCTTTCTGCTCGTTTCTGACCTCTATTGTGCCTCTTTCTGCTTGTTTCTCATCTTTATCTTGCTTCTTTCTGCTCATTGCTGACCTCTATTGTCCCACCTTCTGCTAATTTCTGACCTTTATTCTACCTTTTCTTCTAGTTTCTCACCTTTATTCTGCCTCTTCTGTTCATTGCTGACCATTATTCTGCTTCTTTCTGCTCATTTCTGATCTTTATTCTGCCTCTTGCTGATTGTTTCTGACCTTTATTTTGCCTCTTTCTGCTTGTTGCTGACCTTTATTCTGCCTCTTTCTGCTCATTGCTGACCTCTATTTTCCCTCTTTCTGCTTGTTTCACACCTCTAGCCTCTTTCTACTAGTTTCTGACCTCTATTTTGCCTCTTTCTGCTAGATTCTGACTTTTATTTTGAATCTTTGTGCTCGTTTCTCACCTTTATTTTGCCTCTTTCTGATCGTCTCTCACCTTTATTTACGCTCTTTCTGCTAATTTCTCACCTTTTTTTGCCTCTTTCTGCTTGTTGCTGACCTTTATGTTGCCTATTTTTGCTTGTTTCTCATCATTATCATCCCCCTTTCTGCTTGTTTCTGACCTCCATTGTACCTCTTTCTGCTCAGTGATGACCTCTATTCTGCCTCTTTCTGCTCGTTTCTCACCTTTATCATGGGTCCTTTTGCTTGTTTCTGACCTTTACTTTGCCTCTTTGTGCTCAATTCTCACCTTTATTTTGACTCTTTCTGCTTGTTACTCACCTTTGTCATCCTCTTTCTGCTCGTTTCTGACCTCTATTGTGCCTCTTTCTGCTTGTTTCCCATCTTTATATTGCTTCTTTCTTCTCCCTGCCAGCTCCCCTCCTCTTGCGGGAACCAGCATTGCTCTCACAGACAGGGAACTGCTAAACATGCAGCTCTCTGTCTGTGAGAGCAATACTTTCGTCTGTTTCCCTGCCTGCTTGACAGCGGGCAGGGAAACTGGCAAAACCTCAGCTTCCAGTAAGCGAGAGCATTTTCTCAACTCTCGCTTGCTGGAAGTGGAGTGTTTGCTCTGAATTGGCGGGAGCTGTCAAAGCCCCCACCAAGTCACAGCAAACAGCTATGTCCCGTGGGTGAGCATCCAAGGACATGGCAGGAGCCTGCCCTGAGGGGTGAGGGTCCCCAGGCCATGTATGGCTCCAGGAGGGGGGCCACATGGCCCCCTTCCTTCTCCTTGCATGGGCTGCCGCGGCAAAGTGGTGTTCCTTGGGGACGAGAATGGTCCAGGAGCGAGGTGCAAGGCCAACCTACTTCATTAAAAAAAAGGAAACCCCGCAAGGTGGTGGTCACTGGGGCACGGGGGGTCTGTGCAGCCCCACTCCATAATTAAGTTAGCCCTGAGGATTGAGTGGTCCCCGGGCTTGGGGGGTCCACACAACCCCCTAAGCATTTTTTTAAAAACCCAGGGAGGAGGTGGTCCCAGGGGCTCAGGGGGGTCTTTGAGGTCCCCCAAGCATTTAATCACTGGGAAGGTTGTGGTCCCTGGGGCATTTATAAGCCTGTGGAGAGGGACCCGTGTGCCCTCTCCTCTTTTATATTAATCCGTACATGCCCCAGGGACCTGGCCAATATAGGGGCTATAATTAAAACAAGTGTGGGAGTTTGTGCTTGTTTGTTTTTTTTGCCATGATTCACTGCAATTTAAAAAAAAATGCTTTTATGCTGTGGCATGGTCCTGGGGAACCCCAAGACCAATGCTTGTAGGTCAGGGTATTCCTACTTTGCCCTCTTTTCTTGTTTTTACCTTTTTTTGTGGGACTCGACTCAAGCCGAGTCCCAAGATGGCTGCTAACACTTCCTGGTAGTGTTGGCAGCCAACTAGCGCTCTGTATTTCCGTGCACCAGCTCATTATTTTTCGCGAAGTCGTCGCGGCCACAGATATCACTAACTGTATTTTGTTACATTTCTCAACAACTACTGAATGGATTTACACCAAATAACAAAAAGTACAATCTGCATAACCAAATCTGCCTTTCTGCCAAATTTGATGTAATTCCGTCCATCAGTTCGGGCTACAGCCATGTTCAAATGTCTGATGGGAATTAACAAGGGAAAATGCACTTTTTTTGACACACCTTTGTCTTGGCTCCGCTTGACGGGTCACCCCGAAACATTGCATGCACAATAAGAATCACCGAAACACTTTTTAAAAAAAATGTTTGTGAACATTCGTCAAATGGCACCAAAGTTACAGGTAAGGCAAAAAGTGCTTTTCCTATGGAACTATGGTCCTAACTATAGCTACCTGCTGGGGACCACCGGTATATATATGTATATATATATATATATTATCTACTGGCGGTCGCCAGTAGATAGTTATAGTTAGGACCTATTCTCCATAGGAAATCCGCAACATTCTATTCCCAATAAGTTTGGCGTTGTTTGATGAATATATATATATATATATATATATATATATATATATATATATATATATATATATATATATATATATATATATATTTATTTATATATATATACTCACTGAAAAAACCAAAGGTTTCAGGGACGTTATAGTTAGAAATTAGCATTTAAAAAACCTTAGAAATTCACTGAAAAAATCACAGGTTTCAGGGACGTTATAGTTAGTTGGACATTTCACTCGTACAAAACCAGAAAAATTCGTTCGTTATAGTTAGTTGAGCTAACTATAACTCGCGGCCCCGCAATGCACTGCTGATGACATCACATATTACATCATTCATGACATGGTCAGTCACATCACTGATGACATCACTGATGACATCTCAAATGACATCACTGATGACATCACTGATGACATCATCCAGTGACTGTGTGTTTCTGTAAAGTTTAAATATGTTTTATATATATATATGCCAAGGTGTATTGAAGAATGAGTGGGTGTATAAGTGTCTGAATGGATGATTTAGTAGGTGCGTGACTGACGGTATTAGTGAGTGATTAAACATATCTTACTGAATGCATGGGTTAGTGACTAAACTGTGTGAATGTCTGTATCAGTCTGTCAGTTGGTGTGTAAGTGGCTGCATGGTTTGGTGAGTAGCTACATGAGTGTCTATATGGGTTATTGATTGGTTGTCTGAGTATATGTGTGGGTGCCTGAGTGTGTGTGTGGATGGGTGGGGGGGTGACTCTGCATAGATGTGTGAGTGGGTGATTCACTGGGTGTATGGGTTCAAGAGTGCATCTGTGAAGGGCTGTATGGGTGGGTGAGTGTGTGTATGGGTGTGTTGGTGAGTGAATGGATGTCTCAGTGGTACATGTATGAGTAACTACATATGTAAAAGGCAGTATATGTGAGTGTTGGAGTATATAAATGACTATATGTGAGAGTGAGTGATTGTGAGAGTGGCTGTATGGATGAGTGTGTGCTTGTATCAGTGATTGTATACGAGAGTAAGTATGTGTTAGTATCTGTATTAATAAGTGAGGTGGTGTGTGTATAACTGTATTGGTGAGTAAATGGGAGTGTTATTGATTCTTTGCATGACTGACTAGGTGTGTGAGCAACTCTGGATGAGTGGCGGTGCATGAGTCTCTGTATAGGTGTATGAGTACATATGATAGTGCTGTATTGATGAGTGACTGCATGTATGAGTGACTGTATGGGTGAATGAGTGGATGTGTGAGTAGACCTAGGAATCAGTGAGTGGGTATATAGTAACTGGTATTGGTGTGTCCATGGTTTCGAAAATGGTAGTCTGTATTTTAAAGTGGGTGTATCAAAGGTTATATTAGGGTGTGAGGAGGTGCATCATATTATCACGTGGCTGATGTCATCGGTGATGTCATTTGAGATGTCATCAGTGATGTCACTGACCATGTAATGAATGATGTAATATGTGACGTCATCAGCAGTGCATTGGGGGCACGAGTTATAGTTAGCTCAACTAATTATAACGGCCGAATTTCTCTGGTTTTGTACGAGTGAAATGTCCAACTAACTATAACGTCCCTGAAACGTGGTTTTTTCAGTGAATTTCTTAGTTTTTTTAAATGCTAATTTCTAACTATAACGTCCCTGAAACCTATGGTTTTTTCAGTGAATTTCAAAGGTTTTTTAAATGCTAATTTCAACTATAACTTCCCTGAAACCTGTGTTTTTTCAGTGAATTTCAAAGGTTTTTTAAATGCTAATTTCTAACTATAACGTCCCTGAAACCTATGGTTTTTTCAGTGAATTTCTAAGGTTTTTTAAATGAAAATTTCTAACTATAACGACCCTGAAACCTGTGGTTTTCTCAGTGAATTTCTAAGGTTTTTTTAAATGCTAATTTCTAAATATGCCTACAGAGGTAGGACATGTGCAGAAAGAGGAAGAAAGGCGGAGAAAGAAGCAAGAGAAATGCAGAAAGAGGCAACAGAAGTCCAGAAAGGTGCAGAAAGAAGCAAGAGATATGCAGAAAGAACCAACAGAGGTGCAGAATGAGGCCTTGCTGCAAAGTCATCCTGTGCCCTGGGCACCCCCCAACTTTTGCTGACTGGTACTGGTGGTAACTGACTCTGACTGACCTTGGGCTCTGCCTAACCAGGCCCAGAGCCAGTGCTATGCTGAAACACACTTAGAATACAATGAAAACACCTACATACACTAGGGTACACTATGGGTTGGGGTACCCCTGTGATTGGCATGACCTCCCCTATAAGGCCCTAGTACATAATAAGGCAGGGGAATTAAAACTACCTCTAAGTCCCTAGCATATAATAGGGCATGGCAGTTTAGAGGCCAGCAGCCCTTTTCTGCACTTGCATGTGTGCACTGCTGAGCCTGAGGTCAGTTTAAAAGTATCCCTGAGTGCGCAGAAAGAGGCAAGAGAGGTGCAGAAAGAGGCAACAGAAGTGCAGAAAGAAGCAACAGAGGTGCAGAAAGAGGCAAGAGAAGTTCAGAAAGAGGCAGCAGAGGTGCAGAAACAGGCAGAAGAGGTGCAGAAAGAGGGAACAGGGGTGCAGAAAGAGAGAAGAGGGGTGCCGAAAGAGGCAAAAGGGGTGCAGAAAGTTTCAAGAGAGGTGCAGAAAGAAGCAAGAGCAGTGCAGTAAAAAAACAACAGAGGTGCAGAAGGAGGCAAGAGGAGTGCAGAAAGAGGCAAAAGAAGAGCAGAAAAAAGCAAAAGAGATGTGGAAAGAGGCTAGAGGGGTGCAGAAAGAGGCAAGAGAGGTACAGAAAGAGGCAAGAGAGGTGCACAAAGAGGGAAGAAGGGTGCAGAAAGAGGCAAGTGGGGTTCAGAAAGAAGCAAGAGGGATGTAGAAAGAAGCAAGAGAAGTGCAGAAAGAAACAACAGAGGTGCAGAAAGAAGCAAGAGCAGTGCAGAAAGAATCAAGAGAAGTGCAGAAAGAAGCAAAAGAGGTGCATACAGAGGCAAGAGAAGTTCAGAAAGAGGCAGCAGAAGTGCAAAAACAGGCAGAATAGTTGCAAAAAGAGGGAACAGGGGTGCAGAAAGAGAGAAGAGGGGTGCCGAAAGAGGCAAGAGGGGTGCATACATTTCCAAGAGAGGTGCAGAAAGAAGCAAGAGCAGTGCAGTAAGAAACAACAGAGGTACAGAAGGAGGCAAGAGGGGTGCAGAAAGAGGCAAGAGCAGTGCCAAAAGCACCAAGAGACATACAGGAAAAGGGAAGAAGGGTGCAGAAAGAGGCACGAGGGGGAAGAAAGAAGGAAGAGAAGTGCAGAAAAAAGCAACAGAGGTGCTGAAAGAGGCATGAAGGGTGCAGAAAGAGGCAAGGAAAGTGCAGAAAGAAGCAACAGAGGTACAGAAAGAGGCAAGAGTGGTGTAGAAAGAGGGAAGAGAGGTGTAGAAAGAGGCAAGAGAGTTGCACAAAGAGGGAATAGGGGTGCAGAAAGAGGCAAGAGGGGTGCAGAAAGAAGCACGTGAGGTGCAGAAAGAGGCAACAGAAGTGCAGAAAGACGCAAGAGAGGTGCAGAAACAAGCAAGAGAATTGCAGAAAGAGGCAAGAGAATTGCTGAAAGAAGCAACAGAGGTGTGGAAAGAAGCAAGAGAAGTGCAGAAAGAGGCAAGTGAGGTGCAGAAAGAGACAAGAGAGGTGCAGAAAATGGCAAGAGAACAGCAGAAAGAAGCAAGAGGGATGCAAAATGGGAAGAAGGGTGCAGAAAGAAGCAAGAGAGCTGCAGAAAGAGGTAAGAGAAATGCAGAAAGAAGACAGTGAGGTGCAGAAAGAGGAAGAAAGGTCGCAGGTTAGCTGGATCTCCAGAAAGAAGCTTATTGGTTGATCCTTGTTGCGCTGATGAATTTGTAGCACTCCACTTAGAAACTAAAAATTCCTGGAAGATTTATATCTCTGAAGAAAAGTTTGTAGCCGTTCTTGTGATGAAAAGTGATTTTCCTGGGCAGGAAGAAGCAATGTTTGAGGATAGGATTTCTGCTCGCTGAGATAACCGAATATTTGCTGTGATTTAGCTGCACAAGAATGATATGGGACTCGTTTTGGAACTATCAACACAAAAATGAAATGACTATTTTGTGGTCTACTCCAGCGTCAATCTAAAGTAACCGTTTGCGGGCAGCAAAAGAATTGTAGCCTAAGCTCACTGCCACTCCGGCCTCTCACTCATTACATCAAGCCTGTTGCAAACTTGGCTGATGAGCCCTAGGTTGGGCGAAACCAGCCCAGGGTTGCTTGTGTTCTGGTTCAGGGAGGACCTTGCTTGGCAGTTTTGTCTAGACTGTCCCTATTGGAGCAGGGTCAAGACTGATTTGCATATGGCTGGTGCCAAACTGAGGTGTCATGGTGTGCAAAATAGCAATGGATTGGGCCCGAGTAATTACCAGTGGCTAAGATTAATTCAAGCATTCCACCCATCACTTTTGTGTATACTTTGATCCATAAAAGAAAAGGTATAGTTTTAGCTGGCCTAGGAAATATTAATGGGATCTCGAAATAGCTTAGCCCAGTATATTTGTACAAACAAATTGATCAGTGGCAATTGATTCATCATGACTATACTAACAATAAACTGTCTAATTTACAATTTGTAAAACAGAATCTGAAAATACCACTCCCGTCTAGTCAAAGTTTAGCCAAATTGCAGAAAAATCAAAAGGTACGGATCTCTTGTTAGTCTTAAAAAGACTATGGCTCTCCATCTACTTTATTTATTTTTTGAACATTTTTATAATGTCTTGATACGACCAAAGAACACAAAAGAGTACTGGGTACCTCCAGAAACGGGGGGAATGGCAAGTGGGGTGACAGAGTCATTCAGGATTAAATGCTTGGAGCAAGAGGTGTCTGTTCAGATACTTTTGAAAGGAGCTGATGTTAAGATCATTCCAATGTCATCCTGGGAGGGAGCTCCGTAGGGAGTAATCTTGACGCTGCAGAGATTTTCTTCCAAACCATTTTAATCCATTTTAATTTAAATGGGTGTAAAATGAGATGGTTGAGGGAGGCCAATGCTAGGCAATATGGGGTGAAACATTTTGATAGGAAGACCGGATCTGTGTCATGTAGAGAAATGTGCACCAGACCCCAGGTTTTCAAATCAGAGGAACATCTCTTAAACCTTGCAAATGTGCTGAAAAATAATTCAGCATTGTAAATACTGCAGGGTCCATTAACAAACTGAATGTATCAACTTATATATGCACATATTGTCAGCCCAACCATTGCTCGCAGCGTCATCTGCGCCTTCACCTTGCACTATTGTTCTTTCTTGCCACCACCTAAACTGTTTTCTTGTACATGAGTGATTGCAGATGAACTTGCAAGATGTATAAATCACACTAGAGTAGGACCTCATTATTACACAAGGTTCTCTGAGCATTCATTGCATAGATCACTCTTGTTCCCACACAGTGCCCTTACATGGTTTCTCAAAAAGTTAGTGAATGCTCCACTGGTGGGTTTGTGAGTGCATACTAGCTTGAGGCTGATGGAGTGGCGCATGTTGGGCACTCCTGCGAACACTTAAAGGTGCAGGAGCTTCCTGGTAGTGCTAAAGCCAGGGAGCAGTACTACCATGTTAGTGCAGCATAGGACACATGTGTGATGTGAAAGCCGTGGAGACGTGCAGTGTAACAGTTTAGGCAGTGCTGAAGCTGAGGAGCAGAGCAAGCACTACAGCTGGTGATGGAACCAGGAACAGGCCCAGGATAGCGCCGGTGTTAGGGGAAGCGCTGGATTCCAGGCGCCATTCAGGTTTAGTTAGTTGTGAATTGTCTGGGTGTCTTGGGGGTGTTTGCACTCGTTTATGGGGGGCTCCGCCAATACGATCCATGCGTCAACAAGTACCACAAACAGGCTTCTGGGAGGGGCAGCAGTGCCCTGTGGTTGTCTGTTTGTTTTACATGTTTCTTTCCTTTTGTTCTTTTGCTCTGTGAATCGTCATCCGGGGCTTACTGGGGAGTTAAGAAGGAAAACGTGACTACAATTGCTTCCCAGATCGTTTAAAGGAGTTGTGTAACATCAACAACAAAACACCTCACATCCTGCCCCAGTCCTCGACACTGAATTAAACGAGGCAGGGGCTTCGTTGTGCGCTCAGGGTGAATGCCTTGTGGGTTTAAGAGCAGGCCCTCCTGAGCCTGTGTGTACCCGAGCATCACAACCATGGTATTACATATAAAAACACACACACCGTGCCAGCATTCTGTTTCAGAGTGATGTGTATGGCAGAAAAGCGTGTTATTTCTGCAATACGGTGTATACAGTACAGGGCTGTCCAGCACAGGGCCTCGACAGTGGTGCATTGAGGACTGGGGGGGCAGCCTCGAAGTTGGGGGGGAGACATACAACCATGGCTTCAGAGACACATCAATGCATCATCTAAACACATTTCTGTTCAATATTGTCTCCTGTGTAGGCTTAGGGGATGGTAGCTCTAGACAAATTACAAATAATGTGTTCATCTTTCGTCATAAAGTAACTCTACTGCACCACGATAGTGTCTAATAATAAAAGCCACATTGTCTGCAGGCACGTGGCGTGGTGCTGGGTCTGCAGAGACAGCGGTACATTCAGAATTAATGTGTCCTATAAAGAAACGGAGGTCTGTCCTTCCTAGAAAAGTAACCCCTCCCCCAAACATCACATTTATTTACATTAATAATAATAATAATAATAATAATAATAATAAATAATAATAATAATAATAATAATAATAATAATAATAACAAACTTATAAAGCGCATGGTTACATTAACCAGTGTGTCCCCGCGCTGCGGCACAGTTCAGATCGCTGGCAGAGGGAGGCACGCAGTTAAACCAGAGAACTCAGAGGAGGAAAAAGCCAGGTTTTGAGTTTTTTCTGAAAAAGTGTCTCCACAGACTCTACCCGGAGCCCCGGGGGGAGTTTATTCCAGTATTTGGCAGCTAGAAAACAGAAAGAGTGGCCACCCATCCTCGCTCTTCTGATGTTAGGAATACAAACTTGCCCTGTCCCGCTAGATCTCAAGTGACGGGTCGGAGAGTATGGGGTAAGGAAGTCGTGCAGGTAGGTGGGGCCCTTTCTCTGTAAAATGCGATGGCTCACACACATAGCCTTGAACAGGATGCGTTCCCTTACCGGGAGCCAGTGAAGGGAGACCAGGGCCTTGTTGGAGGAGGCTCTCCTCGGTAACATTAGAACAAGACGAGCCGCAGCATTCTGAATACGCTGGAGTCTTTGCACACACTTGGAACTGGCTCCCAAATACAGGACATTCCCATAATCCAAGCGTGACGTCACCAGGGCATGGACCATAGTTTTCTTTGCTGCAACTGGCAGTACATCTAAGGTCTTCCAAAGACCTCTCATAACCCCAAAACATTTCCCCGCCACACGCCTAGTGTGATTATCGAAAGAAAGCTTAGAGTCCAGCCATACCCCAAGATTCTTCACCTGATCACATGGGGGCGGGGTAGGTCCCAGTGTCTGTGGCCACCACGCTGACGACCAAATAGTGGGGGCTCTACCTAGCACAAGAACCTCAGTTTTGCTACCATTAAGTTTAAGGCAGTTGTCCGCCATCCAAGATGCCAGTTCTTGAAGGCAAAGTCGAGAAATTGATGGCAGCCTTCTCATGTTCCTGTGTTAGGGACACCACTAATTGAGTGTCGTCAGCGTAGGACACAACACTAACCCCAAATTTTGCAATAATCTCTGCCAGAGGGGCAATGTAGAGATTAAAGAGGGTAGGGCTCAAGATAGAGCCCTGAGGGACCCATGATTCAGCTTAATACTTTTAGAGTAGTAAGGTTCCTGCGACACCTGGAAACTACGCTCGTGCAGGAAGGACTCAAGCCATTCAATGGCTCGGTCCACCAAACCTCCTTTCCTCAGGCGTTGAAGTAAGGTTGGATGAGCCACCGTATCAAATGCGGCACTGAGGTCAAGTAGGACTAACGCCACTGTTTGTCCCGCATCCACATATTTGCGGATAATTTCGTTGGAGAGAAGCAGCGCCGATTCGGTGGAATAAGATGTCCGGAACCCCGATTGCGAGGGATGGAGCAGGCTATGTTTGCTAATGTGAGCTGTCAGTTGGGTATTAACTACCTTCTCTGCAACCTTAGCAAAATAAGGCAGCAGGAAATCGGACGTAGGTTCTCCAATTGGCTCATACTAACATCAATCTTCTTTTTTAATGGAAGGACGATCGCCTCTTTCCATCTTGTTGGGACCGTTCCTGTGGTAAAGGAGAGCTCGAGAAGGTGCCTGATATAAGGCTCCAGAGTTTCAAGACTCCCCTTTAGCACCTTAGGGGGCGCAGGGTCTCTGGGAGAGCCAGACTTAATGCTAAAGGCTACGCCAGTGAGAGAGTCACAAGGGGGGACCACAAATTTACGAAGACATTCTGCCTCCCCTAAGTCAGTCATCCCCTCATCCTCCTGGCACCCATTACGTGCTGCAACAGGGAAGGTCGAGTAAATCTTCTCTACTTTCTCCACAAAGAAATCGGCCACCCTATTGCAAGAGTCCATAGAGTTGTTCTAGCGAGGTTCTAGCGAGAGACGAGATCTCCTTAAAAATAGTATAAAGTTCCTTAGAGGAGTTCTCTGCTATTTCAATCCTCTCACTGTAGTAAGCAGCCTGAGTCTTCCTTATAAGAGAATGATAAGTCTTCAGGCTGGCTCTATATTCCCCTTTCCTAAGAACTGAGAAATCTCTCCTCCAAACTCTCTCTAGGTGTTTACAGGCAGATTTAGCTATTCTGAGCTCACTGCCAAACCAGGGTGCAGCTTTACATCGTCTCCCAGGTGCTCTCAAGGACCATGGAGCGTTACTGTCTAATGCCTCAATAATACGTTTGTCCAGGGCTTCACAGGCCAAGTCAATATTTATGCCTCCAGGTGGCCCACCCTTTTGGAGGGCCAGATTAAACTTCTCTTGAGAAAACCTAGCCCACTTCCTCAGCTTCTTCCTACTGCCCAGTTTCTCCTGAGAGTAAGAATGAGGCATCCAGGCAGAAAAAGGTACCACAAAATGATCCGACCATGGGACCGGAACCGGGAGCCCAATATCTAAGGCCTCCCAATTAGCAAAGATTGGATCAAGTAAATGGCCCAATTGATGGGTGGGGTGCACCGATTTAAGTGTCAGTTGAAGAGCTGCCATTTCCTGGCGAAATTCTTTGTACCCCAGTATTTGTCATCTCATCCAAATGGAGATTCAGATCCCCTAACACCAGGAATTTCTCATAACGCAACGCAGGCTGCATCAGTTGTTCCATGATGCCAGATGTAAAATGCTTGAAAGGGCCTGGGGGTCTGTAAATTAAGAACCCTTTAATAACGTAATTCGAGGAAACCATAATCGAAAAGAAGCCAGCTCCGCTATCCACAGTGTCTACTGACTCAAGAGTACATTGGATAGCTAGCCTATAAATTATAGCAATCCCTCCTCCCCTATTAGTGGGACGATCAATTCTAACTATTCCAAAACCATTGGGGACCGCCTCAAGAATTTCAGGAGTGGAGTCCACATTTAGCCACGTTTCTGTAAGAAATAGCACATCTGTCTGATCATCAACCAGAAGATCATGAATTTCCTGTTTATGTCTCCTCAGAGATCTGCAGTTGATCAGACAGAGGCTAATCTTCTGACCTATGGGTCTTTTTTAGAGAGTTGACTCCAGCGTAAAAGGGCAGTGACAACAGTTATGACGTATGTTCCCTGCTATTATACTATGCCTACACATCTCTTTAACCGGGGGACAGAGTTCATATAGCTGTTTGGCAGTATAACAGCATGCTGGGCTGATTCGGGCAGGGGTATTGGCCCCAGGCCCCGTCCGGGCGCGGACGGGCGCAGACGGGCTTGCCTTCGGCGCGCCGGCGGTGCGCCCTCTGCGCGCGTCCGCTGCGCGTTTGCTCTGGCATGCGCTCTAAATAGCTTAGCCTTCCCCCTCAAACTAGACCGCTGACCGCGATCCCAGCGGAAGCGGAAATGGAAGTACCGGTGCTCTACCTCCCCGCCCTCCGCACAACGATACTATTTACCGCGTCGGACCGGGGCGGGAGGACAGAAGAACTGAGCACCAGTAACCACAACCCACTCCCACGCACAGGTAATTAAAAACTGACAATTAAAATGCGCAGGGATTAGAGTAAAAACACGAGATAATGTTTTATAGTTTTCAGGTTTAAAACACAGAATGGATAGTGCAAAAGAAAGCAGGACACAGGTAAAGTCGTACCACCATCAACGGCCCCGAACAGACTCTGCCACCGTCTGTCCTCAACCGCTGCGCGTCCGCTCTGGCATGCGCTCTAAATAGCTTAGCCTTCCCCCTCAAACTAGACCGCTGACCGCGATCCCAGCGGAAGCGGAAATGGAAGTACCGGTGCTCTACCTCCCCGCCCTCCGCACAACGATACTATTTACCGCGTCGGACCGGGGCGGGAGGACAGAAGAACTGAGCACCAGTAACCACAACCCACTCCCACGCACAGGTAATTAAAAACTGCCAATTAAAATGCGCAGGGATTAGAGTAAAAACACGAGATAATGTTTTATAGTTTTCAGGTTTAAAACACAGAATGGATAGTGCAAAAGAAAGCAGGACACAGGTAAAGTCGTACCACCATCAACGGCCCCGAACAGACTCTGCCACCGTTTGTCCTCAACCACATTCTCTAGAAAAAAGAGGTTGAAGACGTTGTGCACGCGACGATGCAGTGCTGCACTGGAGAGGTCGTCGGTGTGTATATGTCACTGTCTTAGTAGCACTTTATTTGTCTAGGTGCTGCATGACTTGTCTTAGCACACATGTGAGCACATGATGCGTGTCTGTAGCTGCTTAGATGTAGGGTGGCTGCGCACAATGGCTGGTGCACGCTGCCCGTGGAAACGCATATGTGCATGTGGGCAATTAAAATGTGAAAATGTGGGCTCAGCATTAGTTGAAGTGAATGTTAGGCCCTCAATAAATGTTTAATTACACACAAGTGATTCTGTAGAACAGCAGAGAGAGGTGTGCGCGCATGTGTTGTCTGTGCGTGGCTATATGCGTGTGTGCATGAGTGTGCAAGTGTGTTGTGTCCTAGTGTGTCGTGTGCGAGTGTGTGGGGTTTAGTTCTTAGCATTACTTTTTAAAGAAAGGTTTTTGACTTGGACGGTAAAACACTTGTCTCATCTTCAGAGCGCTAGATTACTAGTACCATCAATGTAAATGCGACAGCATTTCTTTATCACCTTTTTATTTCCTCTCCTCTGTCCACCACCTCCCTTCTCTCCATTCATTTATTTTATTTTTCGTTCTTCATTTTTGTTTCTTCTTCGTTTATGTTTTCTTCGTCTTTGTTCTCTTTCGTCTCTATTTTTTCATTCTCTTCATTCCTGTCCTTGATCGATTTTAGCCTTTCATTGTTATTTCTTCTATTTCTGTCTTTCTTGTTTCCTCCTGCCTTTCACTCCCTCTAACTTCTCTTCTCTTTCCCCTTTTAATTCTTCCCTTCCACTTTGTATTTCCTTCCCTGTTCGCTTTCTCCATGTCTCTTTATTTCTTTCCGGATCAGCGACTTTTTCTTCTTTTTGTAGTTGTTTAATAATTTCTTAGCTTTTATTTTACCATATCATTTTCCTTTGTCTATATGTTTATGCTGACAGCTGTTACGTTTCTGTCTACTTTTTCTTTAATGTGTTTCATTTTCTATGTTTCCAAAATCGTCTCTTTGTTTCCTTTATTATTTTTCTACTTCATTCTTAGGTTTCACTCTTTTTATCTATTTTTCCCCTTGTCCCTCTGATCCGTTGATTCGGTCTCTTGAGTTGACTTATTCTTTTGATCGATCTTTTTTGTGTCTTTCTTCCTTCGTTCTCTTCCTATTTTTTGCTTCTTGTGTCGTATTTTGCTGTTTTCTCCCACTCTCTGCCTCTATTCTCTCTGCTTCCAGTTTGCCTCTATCACTCTCTCTCTTCTTTCCCAATCCCAGTCGTCCGCTCCCCTCCTCAAGTTTCAGTTTTTCAATGTATTGTATTTCCGCTTGTACTCGTTTCCCTTTCTTTCTTCCGCCCTTTGCTTTTTCTTTCTCCTCGTCTGTTCTTCCTTCTTCGTCATTTCATTTATTCTTCCTCTCTGTCTGGCTCGGTTTCTTCCCACCTCTTATTTCATCCCTCCCTTTTGCCTCTTTTGTTACATCTGTATTTGTCTGGTTTCCTTCTCTTCCTCCCTTCTTACACTCTCTTCCATCCCCTTCTCCTTTTTCTCATCCGTCTTTTTCTCTTTCTCTCATGCTTCCCCTTTGTCCGGTCTCTTTAATTATTTCTTTCATTCCTTGTTTCCCCTTTCCTCCCTACTCCTTCCCAGCTTTCTTTCATTGCTGTCTTCCTTATCATCTAGCTCTAACCGTCCCTCATTTTTTATTAAATATTTGTCTCTATATAGTCCCCTCCACCCCACCCCACCACCCCCCCTCTCTCTCTCACCCTTCAGCCCGTGTCCAGGTCAGTCCACCGCCGCTCTGTGCGCAGGAGGTGGGACTCAAAGCATGCTGTCACAAAAGCCAGCGGCATGAGGCGGGCGCTGCTCCTCATCCTCTTCAGCTGGGCTCGGCCCATGCCCCCTGCTCCCTGCACATGCTCCAGTCCAGCTCTTCCGAGACATCCCCCGCTTTCCTAATGCCCTTCCCAACCTTTGGGCAGGTGAGGCTGTCCAATCAGCGCGCCCCTCTCAGGTAACGCACTATTTGTACTGCTCAGCACGGATCCTCTCGCGTATTGGCTGCTGGGGACCCGAGGTGAGGGATACTACCCTGCTCCTTCATCCCTGGGAGCAGCAGAGACAGCCAACAGACAGCCACAACAGCTGCAGAGACAGCTTGCACTGCAGCGAAGGGCACCTACTGCAGGGAGATGCAACAACTACAGACAACGAGAGACACCACAGCCAACTCAAACCACAGACTCGTGCACAACTGCAGAGACTCACAGAAGCCTGCAAACATTACAGAAGTGCGCCTAGAGACCACCCCGAAAGCGGGGACGATAATTACTGCCGCGATCAAAGTTATTACTGCCGCTTTGTGCATTTATTCAAGAGGACATTTTTCCACCAGCACGGGGCACATGTCCTACTAGGTACAGCTTTATGTACATAGGCAATGGGAAAAAATTATATATATATATAAGGGCTTAAAACAAACGAAGCGCGGGAGCCCACGCTTCATTTAAAAAAAAAAATTTCGTCCGGATTCGCGCACCCAGCGCGAATTTGCCCGTGTTTTAAAAAAGAAAAAGGATTTTTTGGGCCCTGGGGGTCCTTGTGGGACCCCCTGAGCAGGCCTAGGGGGTTAGCGTCTTTCTACCCTGCCCCCTTTTCTTATTTTTTATCTTTGTTTTACCTTTTTCTTGTGACTCGGTTACCGAGTCACAAGATGGCTGTCAACACATTCTGCTTTGGAGTGTTAGCAGTCAATCAGAAGTCACCTCGTGCTCGGGAGGGTTCGCGAATCGATATTTTTATTTCTTGAATTTCTCTTTAAATACTGAATGGCTTTACACCATTTAAAATAAAGGTCGCTTTCTGAAGCAAGAGCTATCTTTTTGCCAAATTTGGTGTAATTCCGTTCGGCAGCTCGGGCTGTAGCCTGTTCCTAAATTTCCTATGGAAATGAACATGGAGAAAACGTGTTTTGGGTCCCCCCTTTTTTCTCAGCCCCCGCTTGACGAATCACGCCAAACCTTTCAAGACAGGAGCTGACTGGAGCGGGCCATTAGCTTTGAACATTTTGCGAAGATTCGTCAACCGGTGCCAAAGATATTGGCAAAAGAAAAACGCTTTTCCTATGGAAACTAGGTCCTGACTATAACTACCTACTGGCGACCGCCAGTAGGTAATATATCTATATATATATATATATATATATATATATATATATATATATATATATATATATTAAATCCAATCCCACTCCGCAGGAACGGGTCCTACACATGCTCAGTGGCCAAAGGTAACTTTTATTGCAGTGAAGGCTACAATAATGCTGGAATAGCGAAATGCTTGGGCAGACGCGTTTCAGCCTTGCGGCTTTCTTCAGTGCCCGCTTCACTTTAGAGATTTTACACCTGGAGGCTCGTTATATGCAGTCTCAATAGATCCTCACTGATTGGAGCATCGTACTAGCCCAACCTCCTCGGCTTCTGCCTCCAACAGTCCTGTAACGGTCCATGCCAGAGTTTCCGTGTCCTCCACTGTGAAAAGCAGATACAGTGATCAGCGTCTTCAAACACCTAGTGGTGTTTCAAACCATTGCTTGGCTGTGGAAAGCACTTATACTCTTATACTAGAGTATGGGGTAAGGAAGTCGTGCAGGTAGGTGGGGCCCTTTCTCTGTAAAATGCGATGGCTCACACACATAGCCTTGAACAGGATGCGTTCCCTTACCGGGAGCCAGTGAAGGGAGACCAGGGCCTTGTTGGAGGAGGCTCTCCTCGGTAACATTAGAACAAGACGAGCCGCAGCATTCTGAATACGCTGGAGTCTTTGCACACACTTGGAACTGGCTCCCAAATACAGGACATTCCCATAATCCAAGCGTGATGTCACCAGGGCATGGACCATAGTTTTCTTTGCTGCAACTGGCAGTACATCTAAGGTCTTCCAAAGACCTCTCATAACCCCAAAACATTTCCCCGCCACACGCCTAGTGTGATTATCAAAAGAAAGCTTAGAGTCCAGCCATACCCCAAGATTCTTCACCTGATCACATGGGGGCGGGGTAGGTCCCAGTGTCTGTGGCCACCACGCTGACGACCAAATAGTGGGGGCTCTACCTAGCACAAGAACCTCTGTTTGGCTACCATTAAGTTTAAGGCAGTTGTCCGCCATCCAAGATGCCAGTTCTTGAAGGCAAGTCGAGAAATTGATGGCAGCCTTCTCATGTTCCTGTGTTAGGGACACCACCAATTGAGTGTCGTCAGCGTAGGACACAACACTAACCCCAAATTTTTCAATAATCTCTGCCAGAGGGGCAATGTAGAGATTAAAGAGGGTAGGGCTCAAGATAGAGCCCTGAGGGACTCCTTGATTCAGCTTAATACTTTTAGAGTAGTAAGGTTCCTGCGACACCTGGAAACTACGCTCGTGCAGGAAGGACTCAAGCCATTCAATGGCTCGGTCCACCAAACCTCCTTTCCTCAGGCGTTGAAGTAAGGTTGGATGAGCCACCATATCAAATGCGGCGCTGAGGTCAAGTAGGACTAACGCCACTGTTTGTCCCGCATCCACATATTTGCGGATAATTTCGGTGGAGAGAAGCAGCGCCGATTCGGTGGAATAAGATGTCCGGAACCCCGATTGCGAGGGATGGAGCAGGCTATGTTTGCTAATGTGAGCTGTCAGTTGGGTATTAACTACCTTCTCTGCAACCTTAGCAAAATAAGGCAGCAGGGAAATCGGACGTAGGTTCTCCAATTGGCTCATACTAACATCAATCTTCTTTTTTAATGGAAGGACGATCGCCTCTTTCCATCTTGTTGGGACCGTTCCTGTGGTAAAGGAGAGCTCGAGAAGGTGCCTGATATAAGGCTCCAGAGTTTCAAGACTCCCCTTTAGCACCTTAGGGGGCGCAGGGTCTCTGGGAGAGCCAGACTTAATGCTAAAGGCTACGTCAGTGAGAGAGTCACAAGGGGGGACCACAAATTTATGAAGACATTCTGCCTCCCCTAAGTCAGTCATCCTCTCATCCTCCTGGCACCCATTACGTGCTGCAACAGGGAAGGTCGAGTAAATCTTCTCTACTTTCTCCGCAAAGAAATCGGCCACCCTATTGCAAGAGTCCATAGAGTTGTTCTAGCGAGGTTCTAGCGAGAGACGAGATCTCCTTAAAAATAGTATAAAGTTCCTTAGAGGAGTTCTCTGCTATTTCAATCCTCTCACTGTAGTAAGCAGCCCGAGTCTTCCTTATAAGAGAATGATAAGTCTTCAGGCTGGCTCTATAGTCCCCTTTCCTAAGAACTGAGAAATCTCTCCTCCAAACTCTCTCTAGGTGTTTACAGGCAGATTTAGCTATTCTGAGCTCACTGCCAAACCAGGGTGCAGCTTTACATCGTCTCCCAGGTGCTCTCAAGGACCATGGAGCTTTACTGTCTAATGCCTCAATAATACGTTTGTCCAGGGCTTCACAGGCCAAGTCAATATTTATGCCTCCAGGTGGCCCACCCTTTTGGAGGGCCAGATTAAACTTCTCTTGAGAAAACCTAGCCCACTTCCTCAGCTTCTTCCTACTGCCCAGTTTCTCCTGAGAGTAAGAATGAGGCATCCAGGCAGAAAAAGGTACCACAAAATGATCCGACCATGGGACCGGAACCGGGAGCCCAATATCTAAGGCCTCCCAATTAGCAAAGATTGGATCAAGTAAATGGCCCAATTGATGGGTGGGGTGCACCGATTTAAGTGTCAGTTGAAGAGCTGCCATTTCCTGGCGAAATTCTTGTACCCCAGTATTTGTCATCTCATCCAAATGGAGATTCAGATCCCCTAACACCAGGAATTTCTCATAACGCAACGCAGGCTGCATCAGTTGTTCCATGATGCCAGATGTAAAATGCGTGAAAGGGCCTGGGGGTCTGTAAATTAAGAACCCTTTAATAACGTAATTCGAGGAAACCATAATCGAAAAGAAGCCAGCTTCGCTATCCACAGTGTCTACTGACTCAAGAGTACATTGGATAGCTAGCCTATAAATTATAGCAATCCCTCCTCCCCTATTAGTGGGACGATCAATTCTAACTATTCCAAAACCATTGGGGACCGCCTCAAGAATTTCAGGAGTGGAGTCCACGTTTAGCCACGTTTCTGTAAGAAATAGCACATCTGTCTGATCATCAACCAGAAGATCATGAATTTCCTGTTTATGTCTCCTCAGAGATCTGCAGTTGATCAGACAGAGGCTAATCTTCTGACCTATGGGTCTTTTTTTAGAAGTTGACTCCAGCGTAAAAGGGCAGTGACAACAGTTATGACGTATGTTCCCTGCTATTATACTATGCCTACACATCTCTTTAACCGGGGGACAGAGTTCATATAGCTGTTTGGCAGTATAACAGCATGCTGGGCTGATTCGGGCAGGGGTATTGGCCCCAGGCCCCGTCCGGGCACGGACGGGCGCAGACGGGCTTGCCTTCGGCGCGCCGGCGGTGCGCCCTCTGTGCGCGTCCGCTGCGTGTTTGCTCTGGCATGCGCTCTAAATAGCTTAGCCTTCCCCCTCAAACTAGACCGCTGACCGCGATCCCAGCGGAAGCGGAAATGGAAGTACCGGTGCTCTACCTCCCCGCCCTCTGCACAACAATACTATTTACCGCGTCGGACCGGGGCGGGAGGACAGAAGAACTGAGCACCAGTAACCACAACCCACTCCCACGCACAGGTAATTAAAAACTGACAATTAAAATGCTCAGGGATTAGAGTAAAAACACGAGATAATGTTTTATAGTTTTCAGGTTTAAAACACAGAATGGATAGTGCAAAAGAAAGCAGGACACAGGTAAAGTCGTACCACCATCAACGGCCCCGAACAGACTCTGCCACCGTCTGGCCTCAACCGCTGCGCGTCCGCTCTGGCATGCACTCTAAATAGCTTAGCCTTCCCCCTCAAACTAGACCGCTGACCGCGATCTCAGCGGAAGCGGAAATGGAAGTACCGGTGCTCTACCTCCCCGCCCTCCGCACAACGATTCTATTTACCGCGTCGGACCGGGGCGGGAGGACAGAAGAACTGAGCACCAGTAACCACAACCCACTCCCACGCACAGGTAATTAAAAACTGCCAATTAAAATGCGCAGGGATTAGAGTAAAAACACGAGATAATGTTTTATAGTTTTCAGGTTTAAAACACAGAATGGATAGTGCAAAAGAAAGCAGGACACAGGTAAAGTCGTACCACCATCAACGGCCCCGAACAGACTCTGCCACCGTCTGTCCTCAACCACATTCTCTAGAAAAAAGAGGTTGAAGACGTTGTGCACGCGACGATGCAGTGCTGCACCGGAGAGGTCGTCGGTGTGTATATGTCACTGTCTTAGTAGCACTTTATTTGTCTAGGTGCTGCAAGCCTTGTCTTAGCACACATGTGAGCACATGATGCGTGTCTGTAGCTGCTTAGATGTAGGGTGGCTGCGCACAATGGCTGGTGCACGCTGCCCGTGGAAACGCATATGTGCATGTGGGCAATTAAAATGTGAAAATGTGGGCTCAACATTAGTTGAAGTGAATGTTAGGCCCTCAATAAATGTTTAATTACACACAAGTGATTCTGTAGAACAGCAGAGAGAGGTGTGCGCGCATGTGTTGTCTGTGCGTGGCTATATGCGTGTGTGCATGAGTGTGCAAGTGTGTTGTGTCCTAGTGTGTCGTGTGCGAGTGTGTGGGGTTTAGTTCTTAGCATTACTTTTAAAGAAAGGTTTTTGACTTGGACGGTAAAACACTTGTCTCATCTTCAGAGCGCTAGATTACTAGTACCATCAATGTAAATGCGACAGCATTTCTTTATCACCTTTTTATTTCCTCTCCTCTGTCCACCACCTCCCTTCTCTCCATTCATTTATTTTATTTTTCGTTCTTCGTTTTTGTTTCTTTTTCGTTTATGTTTTCTTCTTCTTTGTTCTCTTTCGTCTCTATTTTTTCATTCTCTTCATTCCTGTCGTTGATCGATTTTAGCCTTTCATTGTTATTTCTTCTATTTCTGTCTTTCTTGTTTCCTCCTGCCTTTCACTCCCTCTAACTTCTCTTCTCTTTCCCCTTTTAATTCTTCCCTTCCGCTTTGTATTTCCTTCCCTGTTCGCTCTCTCCACGTCTCTTTTTTTCTTTCCGGATCAGCGACTTTTTCTTCTTTTTGTAGTTGTTTAATAATTTCTTAGCTTTTATTTTACCATATCATTTTCCTTTGTCTACTTTTTTCTTTAATGTGTTTCATTTTCTATGTTTCCAAAATCGTCTCTTTGTTTCCTTTATTATTTTTCTACTTCATTCTTAGGTTTCACTCTTTTTATCTATTTTTCCCCTTGTCCCTCTGATCGGTTGATTCGGTCTCTTGAGTTGACTTATTCTTTTGATCGATCTTTTTTGTGTCTTTCTTCCTTCGTTCTCTTCTTATTTTTTGCTTCTTGTGTCGTATTTTGCTGTTTTCTCCCACTCTCTGCCTCTATTCTCTCTGCTTCCAGTTTGCCTCTATCACTCTCTCTCTTCTTTCCCAATCCCAGTCGTCCGCTCCCCTCCTCGAGTTTCAGTTTTTCAATGTATTGTATTTCCGCTTGTACTCGTTTCCCTTTCTTTCTTCTGCCCTTTGCTTTTTCTTTCTCCTCGTCTGTTCTTCCTTCTTCGTCATTTCATTTATTCTTCCTCTCTGTCTGGCTCGGTTTCTTCCCACCTCTTATTTCATCCCTCCCTTTTGCCTCTTTTGTTACATCTGTATCTGTCTGGTTTCCTTCTCTTCCTCCCTTCTTACACTCTCTTCCATCCCCTTCTCCTTTTTCTCATCCGTCTTTTTCTCTTTCTCTCATGCTTCCCCTTTGTCCGGTCTCTTTAATTATTTCTTTCATTCCTTGTTTCCCCTTTCCTCCTACTCCTTCCCAGCTTT
Source organism: Calotriton arnoldi (assembly GCA_963921515.1). Classification (NCBI taxonomy): domain Eukaryota; kingdom Metazoa; phylum Chordata; class Amphibia; order Caudata; family Salamandridae; genus Calotriton; species Calotriton arnoldi. The sequence goes on from CAWUFW010011187.1 coordinate 514,179, forward strand.
CTTTCATTGCTGTCTTCCTTATCATCTAGCTCTAACCGTCCCTCATTTTTTATTAAATATTTGTCTCTATATAGTCCCCTCCACCCCACCCCACTACCCCCCTCTCTCTCTCACCCTTCAGCCCGTGTCCAGGTCAGTCCACCGCCGCTCTGTGCGCAGGAGGTGGGACTCAAAGCATGCTGTCACAAAAGCCAGCGGCATGAGGCGGGCGCTGCTCCTCATCCTCTTCAGCTGGGCTCGGCCCATGCCCCGCCCCCTGGCCCTGCCTCCTGCTCTCTGCACATGCTCCAGTCCAGCTCTTCCGAGACATCCCCCGCTCTCCTAATGCCCTTCCCAACCTTTGGGCAGGTGAGGCTGTCCAATCAGCGCGCCCCTCTCAGGTAACGCACTATTTGTACTGCTCAGCACGGATCCCCTCGCGTATTGGCTGCTGGGGACCCGAGGTGAGGGATACTACCCTGCTCCTTCATCCCTGGGAGCAGCAGAGACAGCCAACAGACAGCCACAACAGCTGCAGAGACAGCTTGCACTGCAGCGAAGGGCACCTACTGCAGGGAGATGCAACAACTACAGACAACGAGAGACACCACAGCCAACTCAAACCACAGACTCGTGCACAACTGCAGAGACTCACAGAAGCCTGCAAACATTACAGAAGTGCGCCTAGAGACCACCCCGAAAGCGGGGGCGATAATTACTGCCGCGATCAAAGTTATTACTGCCGCTTTGTGCATTTATTCAAGAGGACATTTTCCCACCAGCACGGGGCACATGTCCTACTAGGTACAGCTTTATGTACATAGGCAATGGGAAAAAATTATATATATATATAAGGGCTTAAAACAAACAAAGCGCGGGAGCCCACGCTTCATTTTAAAAAAAAAAAAATTCGGCCGGATTCGCGCACCCAGCGCGAATTTGCCCGTGTTTTAAAAAAGAAAAATTATTTTTTGGGCCCTGGGGGTCCTTGTGGGACCCCCTGAGCAGGCCTAGGGGGTCAGCGTCTTTCTACCCTGCCCCCTTTTCTTATTTTTTATCTTTGTTTTACCTTTTTCTTGTGACTCGGTTACCGAGTCACAAGATGGCTGTGTGGCCCCCTTCCTTTTTTCTTTTTTTTGGGCCCTGGGGACCCCATCCCCCAGGGCCTTACCCCTTTCTTTAAATTACCTTTAAAAAAAAAAAAACGGGAAGGGGGCCGCGTGGCCCCCTTCCCTTGGCCTGTATTGGCCCCGGGGACCCCATCCCCCGGGGCATGGCCTCTATATTTATTTTTTTGAGGGGGCAGCGTGGCCCCCTCCTCTGGCCATTTAAAGGCCCCGGGACCCCATCCCCCGGGGCCGGCCTTTCCTTTTTAAAAAATTTTTTTTGCTCTTTTTTGGGTAGGGGGGCCGCGTGGCCCCCCTCCCGGGCCACTACTTGCCCCGGGGACCCTATCCCCCGGGGCTGGCCCTCTCCGTTGGGGACTGTGGGGGTCCCCAATGCCCCCACAGTCCCGCCGGCTCCCCACGTCCCTTGGGAGCCGGCATTGCTGTTCCACATGGGGAGCAGCTGACATGCTGCTCCCCATGTGGAAAAGCAATCGGCTTTGGATATTGGAAGAGAGAGCAGGTTTCCTGCTCTCTCTTCCAATATCCAAAGCAGTTTGCTATGGTGTTTCTACCCTGCCCCCTTTTTGCGCTTTGCGCACTTGTTTCTGTCCCTCGGTTCTACCGAGGGACAAAATGGCTGCCAACACTTCCTGAATCGGAATGTTGACAGCCAGCTGACAGCCAATTAGCATGCAGCTCGTGATCGGGACGGTGCGCGCAGGGTGTGCTGAGGGTACGCGTATCCGACGCGCCCATAGATATATATGTACTTTTACTTTTGATTTTCTCAGGAACTACTGAACGGATTTACACCATTTAAGCAAAAGGCACCAGTCTGAACCAAGGACTACCTCTTTGCCAAATTTGGTGTAATTCCGTTCAGCAGTTCGGGCTGTAGCTGCGACTAAAGGTTCCTATGGAAAAATGAATGGGGAAAACGCGTTTTGGGACCCCCTTTTTCTCGGCCCCCGCTTCACGTATCACCCCGAGACTTTCAGGGTAGGAGCGGAGCGGAGCGCCCCAACAAGTTGGAAACTTTCACGAAGATTCGTCAACCGGCGCCAACGTTATTTCAAATAGAATGTCGCGGATTTCCTATGGATAATAGGTTGTAACTATAACTATCTACTGGCGACCGCCAGTAGATAATATATATATATATATATATATAACCTAGTTGCCCTAGTTCAAGCATTGCATTTTCTTCTTATTCTTAGACATGAATAGCAGCACTATCCTCCACTGCATAAGTTAAAATAACCACAAACCCATGCCCTGGGGACCTGGCCAACCCAGGGGCTGAAAGAGAAACAAGAGCAGGAGACCGCTCTTGTATTCTTTTTACCTTGAATCTGTCCCAATTTTTACCATGAAAACTTTTTAAAAAAAGCTTTTGGGCCCTGGCGGGGTCTCTGAGGGAATCCTTCACCAGACTAAGGGGGTCAGGTTATTCCTACCCTGCCCCCTTCTCTTTTTTTCACGTTTTTCTTTGGTACTCGGCACATCTGATTCCCTAGATGGCTACCAACACTTTCTGGTTGAAGTGCTGGCAGCCAATCAGATCTTTGCACAAGATCAGGGGGATTTGAGGAAGGGTAATGTCCCTTGATATACAAATTTGGTTTTCTTTTAATAACTCTAAAACTACTGAACAGATTTACACCAAATTACTAAAAGGTCACTTTCTGGACCAAGATCCAGCTTTCTGCCTAATTTGGTGTAATTCCATTCAGTGGTTCGGGCTATAGTAGTGTCTAAAATCTATATTGGAATTCACATTGAGAAAAAGTGTTTTGGGACCCCCATTTTTCTCAGCCCCTGCTTGATGGATCCTCCCGAAACTTTCAACACTGCAGCTGAACTGAGAGTTGTATTAATTTTGAAAATTCCATGAAGATTCGTTAAACAATGCTAAAGATATTAGCATAACAAAAACACTTTTTCTATGACAACAAGGTCCTAACTATAAATATCTACTGGAGACTGCGACTAGGCAATATATATATATATATATATATATATATATATATATATATATATATATATATATATATATATATATATATATATATATATATATATATTCACTGAAAAAACCACAGGTTTCAGGGACGTTATGGTTAGTTGGACATTTCACTCGTACAAAACCAGAGAAATTCGGCCGTTATAGTTAGTTGAGCTAACTATAACTCGCACCCCTGCAATGCACTGCTGATGACGTCACATATTACATCACTCATGACATGGTCAGTGACATCACTGATGATATCACTGATGACATCTCAAATGACATCACTGATGACATCATCCCCATGAAAATCTAATGCACCTCCTCACACCCTAATATAACCTTTCATACACCCACTCTACAAAACAGACTACCATTTTCTAAACCATACACACACCAATACCAGTTACTACATACCCATTCACTGATTCCTAGGTCTACACACACATCCACTCGTTCACCCATATAGTCACTCATACATCTAATGGAAATGGCAGCAGGGTTTTCAGGAGGATTGCACTGCCCAGTCTAGTCACTACCCTTCTGGAATATTGCCCACCTCAGATGGCCAGCTGCCACTTGACCATAAATTTAAACATTCATACAAGGGGTATGAGAGGCAACATGTATGTACAGTACATTACAAGGTCTATGTTTTGAAAAAATGAGTCCACGTTGCTGTTTGTAGTCTTGGTGTTTCTTTATTACAAAAGTGCTGGGTTTTCATAGATGCACAGCCAACGCGTTTCACCCAAACATGGGCTTCTTCAGGGATGTAATATCATACAACATATACATATTCAGAATTCGACCGTCAATGCATTGTTATGTGCATATAAAAGTGACAATTTATCCCAAGTGTTCGTGGTAGAAGAGCATAGGGAGTAAAGAAGCAAAGGACGACAAGTGTGTCAATGAGGGAAGAGAATTTTAGTGATAGTGAGTGTTGAAGACAAAGCTATACAATAGCTGGTGTGTGAAACCACAATACAAGGAAGGGGAATCGAACCATGTGGATTGGTAGTGTCAGTGTAGTTCAGAGCCATTTACCATACCCAAGGAGTGAGACACAAGCCACACCAGTCGGCTGGTCTAAGTGAAAGTGAAGAAGGGTGGATAAAAGCACCCTTTGATCGGTAAGCATACTCTGATGAACTATAGGTGCATTCTCTCACAAAGGATTTAGTGGTGTATCTCCAAGCACCTTGACGGTTTCTGTTAGATTTCTTTTTATCCACCCTTCTTCACTTTCACTTAGACCAGCCGACTGGTGTGGCTTGTGTCTCACTCCTTGGGTATGATAAATGGCTCTGAACTACACTGACACTACCAAACCACATGGTTTGCTTCTTTACTCCCTATGCTCTTCTACCACAAGCACTTGGGATAAATTGTCACTTTTATATGCACATAACAATGCATTGACGGTCGAATTCTGAATATGTATATGTTGTATGATATTACAGCCCTGAATAAGCCCATGTTTGGGCGAAACGCGTTGGCTGTGCATCTATGAAAACCCAGCACTTTTGTAATAAAGAAACACCAAGACTACAAACAGCAACGTGGACTCATTTTTTCAAAACATAGACCTTGTAATGTACTGTACATACATGTTGCCTCTCATACCCCCTGTATGAAAGTCACTCATACATGCAGTCACTCATCAATACAACACTATCATATACACTCATACACCTATACAGACACTCATACACCGCCACTCATCCAGAGTTACTCACACACCTAGTCAGTTATGCAAAGAATCAATCACACTTCAATTTACCTACCTATACAGTTATACACACACCACCACACTTATTCATACAGATACTAACACATACTTATTCTCTTATACAATCACTGATACAAGCAGACACTCTTCCATACAGCCACTCTCACAATCACTCACTCTCACATATAGTCATTTATATACTCCAACACTCACATATACTGCCTTTCACATATGTAGTTACTCACACATGTACCACTGAGACATCCATTCACTCACTACCACACCCATACACACACTCACCCGCCCATACAGCCCCTTGCAGACGTACTCTTGAACACATACACCCAGTGAATCACCCACTCACACATCCATGCAGGGAGTCACACCCCCCACCCACCCACACAGACACTCAGGCACCCACACATATACTCAGACAACCAATCAATAACCCATATAGACACTCATGTCGCTACTCACTAATGTATGTAGCAATTTACACAGCAACTGACAGGCTGATACAGACATTCACACAGTTTAGTCACTAACCCATGCATTCAGTAAGACACATTTAATCACTTATTTATACAGCCAGTCACGCACCGACTTAATCATTCATTCACACATTTATACACCCACTCATTCTTCAATACACCTTGACGTATATATATATATATAACATTCTTAAACTTTTTAGAAACACACAGTCACTGGATGATGTCATCAGTGATGTCATTTGAGATGTCATCAGTGATGTCACTGACCATGTCATTAGTGATGTAATATGTGACGTCATCAGCAGTGCATTGTGGGGGCGCGAGTTATAGTTAGCTCAACTAACTATAACGGCCGAATTTCTCTGGTTTTGTACGAGTGAAATATCCAACTAACTTTAACGTCCCTGAAACCTGTGGTTTTTTCAGTGAATTTCTAAATTTTTTTAAATGCTAATTTCTACCTATAACGTCCCTGAAACCTATGGTTTTTTCAGTGAATTTCAAAGGTTTTTTAAATGCTAATTTCTAACTATAACGTCCCTGAAACCTATGGTTTTTTCAGTGAATTTCTAAGGTTTTTTAAATGCTAATTTTTAACTATAACGTCCCTGAAACCTGTGGTTTTTTCAGTGAATTTCTAAGGTTTTTTAAATGCTAATTTCTAACTATAACGTCCCTGAAACCTGTGGTTTTTTCAGTGAATTTCAGATGTTTTTTAAATGCTAATTTCTAAGTATAATGTCTCAAAAATACTTTTTTTAGTCTTGTAATTGTTATAAAAATAATATATTGTTTTCTCTTTTCTAAAAAATAAATATACATTTTTTTAATTTTTTTTTTTTTTAAAGTGTATTCGCGTACCGATCGTGTACCTGTCTCGTTCGGTGCGTGAATCCAAGAATTTTGCTGCCATACTGGTTAAGTCGTGTAGGTTGCGCGTTGGGTATGCCACGGGTTCGCAATCGTGGCCCCACGTAACATCACGTACATAGTTCCGGGGGTCGCTCCACGTGCGCGAACCGATCGCAAACCTTTAAGTTTTAAAAGTATATGTATATAACTTTATTATATATATTATAGCAAGACAATATTTAAGATAATTGTAAATATCATATATTTGTTATTGGAATAAAGATATATTTTTGTTAAATATATTTTTAGGGAATAGCGATGGGTGTGGGCGGTTGCGCGCTGGGTGCGCGTGGTTGCGCGCTGGGTGCACGACTCCCATGTGACTTGAAAAGAAAGCATTTTTTTGGTTAAGAAGCTTTTTATTTTAGAACTTCCAGGACCCCACCCAAATTTTTCATTCTTCCAAGGACATCTTCAGGAGACACAGCTCTTGTGTTTTCTTTGCTGTTTTATTGCATTTTTCGGTGCTTTTTTTAAACAACTGCAAAGAATGGCTTCTTCTATTCTACCAGTGGACATTCCAACAGAAGAAGAAGATTTGGAGGAACCAGTTAAACAGCGCAAGGGGTGTCGTCTGGGCGTTTTTTTCAATACCGTCTGGTGAAAAAAAGGTGAATGCCCTGCAAGGTGACCTGCACTTTGTGTCAAAGGGTGCTATCTCAGGGCTCCGAGAAGAAATACTCATGTAGGACTTCATCTATGAGGAAACACCTACAAACCATACACCCACGTCATCTTGCGTGCAAACAACATTGTCGCGAAGCGGATGTATCACAGCAAGATGATCAGGTTGCTGGGCCTAGCACCTCCGCAGGTTTATCTGCATTAAGTCGTGGACCCGACAATCATCCTGAGTTTGCTACACTTGAACAGCGCTGTATTAAGTATAAGAAAGTACTGTGCTACGCAGCACAATCTGTTGACGCTGTTGTTTCTACAGCAAGAAATCCCAGCTGTTAATTTGTTTTTTTGCAATGCTATTTAAATTGCAAAGTTTTCACAGTTCATTCTGTTGTTTTTTCCTTTTTTTAAAAAAACAAACCACCACAAAAATACATAAAATAGTTTAAAAAAACACACCAAAAAATTCAAAGAAAAAAGAAGGAAAAAAATGGTTATTTTTGAAACCTCCTATTTGGTTAAAAATAGACAAACTTGTATGTGTTGTATGAATTGCTGCAACTGTAATATATGAATCATTGTATGAGTGTATGAGTATTGTCTGAGTAAATGAATGAGTGCAGCAATAATGCATGGGTCATTGAATTAGTGGGCAAATCAGTGCATGAGCAGTGGCTGGGTGATTGCATGAGTTCATAAGTAGTGCCTGAGTGCATGGATGCGTGTATGCATAGTGCCTGGGTGATTGAACAACTGCATAGGTAGTGTCTGGGTGATTGCATAAGTGCATGGGTACTGCCTGAGGGGAAGAATGAGTGCATGGGTAGTGTCTGGATTAGTTGAGGAGTGCATGGGTAGTGCTTGGGTGATTGCATGAGTGTAGGGGTAGTGCCTGAGTGCATGAATGAGTGCTTGGGTAGTGCATGGGTGATTGGATGAATGTATGGGTAGTGCCTGGGTTATTGCATGAGTGGATGAGTAGTGCATGGGTGATTGCATGAGTTTATAGGTAATGCCTGGATGATTGCATGAGTGCATGGGTAGTGCCTAGGTGATTGGAGGAGTGCAAGGATAGTGCATAGTGATTTTATAAGTGCATGCGAAGTGGCTGGGTGAATGGAGGAGTGCATGGCTACTGGCTGAATAATTGAAGGAGTGAATGAGTAGTGTCTGGGTGATTAGAGGAGTGCATGGGTAGTGCATGGTGGGAGTTTGCATGAGTGCATGGGTAGTGCCTGGGTTATTGCATGAGTGTAGGGGTAGTGTCTGGGTGATTGGAGGAGTGCATTGGTAATTTTGTAAGTGCATGGTATTGCTTGGGTGAATTTGAAAGTGCATGGGTAATGCCTGGGTGATTGCATGAGTGTAGAGGGAATGTATGAGTGATTGGAAGAGTGCATGTGTAATGCCTGAGTGTTTGCATGAGTTTATGGGTAATGCCTGGATGATTTCACGAGTGCATGGATAGTGCCTGGATGATTGGAGGAGTGCAAGGGTAGTGCATGGTGATGTTATAAGTGCTTGGGTAGTGGCAGGGTGATTGCATGAGTACATGGGTACTGGCTGGGTGATTGGAAGAGTGCATGGGTAGTGCATGGGTGATTGGATGAGTGCATGGGTAGTGCCTGGGTTATTGCATGAGTGGATGAGTAGTGCATGGGTGATTGCATGAGTTTATGGGTAATGCCTGGATGATTGCATGAGTGCATGGGTAGTGCCTAGGTGATTGGAGGAGTGAAAGGATAGTGCATAGTGATTTTATAAGTGCATGAGTAGTGGCTGGGTGATTAGAGGAGTGCATGGCTACTGGCTGAATAATTGAAGGAGTGAATGAGTAGTGTCTGGGTGATTAGAGGAGTGCATGGGTAGTGCATGGGTGATTAGAAGAGTGCATGGGTAGTGCATGGGTGTTTGCATGAGTGCATGGGTAGTGCCTGGGTTATTGCATGAGTGTAGGGGTAGTGTCTGGGTGATTGCAGGAGTGCATTGGTAATGCCTGGGTGATTTTGTAAGTGCATGGCATTGCTTGGGTGAACTTGAAAGTGCATGGGTAATGCCTGGGTGATTGCATGAGTGTAGAGGTAATATATGAGTGATTGGAAGAGTGCATGTGTAATGCCTGAGTGTTTGCATGAGTTTATGGGTAATGCCTGGATGATTTCATGAATGCATGGGTACTGGCTGGGTGATTGGAAGAGTGCATGGGTAGTGCATGGGTGATTGGATGAGTGAATGGGTAGTGCCTCGGTTATTGCATGAGTGGATTAGTAGTGTCTGGGTGATTGGAGGAGTGCATTAGTAATGCTTGGGTGATTTTGTAAGTGCATCGGTATTGCTTGGGTGATTTTATAAGTGCATGGGTAATTCCTGGGTGATTGCATGAATGCAGAGGTAATGTATGGCTGATTGGAAAACTGTGTGTGTAATGGCTGGGGGATTGGAAGAGTGCAAGGGTAGTGCATGGTGATTTTATAAGTGCATAGGTAGTGTCTGAGTGATTGCATGAGTGCATGGGCACTAACTGGGCAATTGGAGGTGTGCATGGGTAGTGCCCGTGTGATTGGATTAGTGCATGGCTAGTGCCTGCGTTATTGCATAAGTGTATGAGTAGTGCCTGGGTTATTGTATGAGTGGATCAGTACTGCGTGGGTAATTGGAGGAGTATATTGGTAATGACTGGGTGATTTTGTAAGTGCATGGGTAATGCTTGAGTTATTGAAGGAGTGCATGGGTAGTGCTGAGGTGATTTGAGGAGTGAGTTGGTAGAGTTTGAAAAAATGAATGACTACAATAAAAGTGACTGTAAATATTACTTCATATTATTATGGTTATTACATTATTTTATCTTACCTTCTTTATTGAAGTAGATATCAAACTCATTGAAACTATTTTACAGTTGTTTCCTTGCAAACTAAATTTAAAATATTTTCAAACTTTAGTATTACTTTCTGTAAAAAGAAGAAAAAAAACTGTTATTGCATATAATGTTTTAGTTTTAAGAACACAACGTAATTTTAGAATTACACAACATATTCAGTTTCCCTTTTTGCTGTTTTCAGATTCTATTGAATTTCACTATACACAGTGATTTCAATGTTGATCGTCATATAACAGCGGTGAAAAAAATACAATCAGTAAGATTGTGTAAAAAAAAAAATCTATGTTGAACATATTTACAACAAGTTGAAGTATCTGTTTACCTATCTACAGTTTCAAAATTACATTCTTCAACTACATTAAATGATCTACTTCTCTGAAATACATTTTCTTAAATATACACTCTCATTTACTTCACGTATCATATAAAGAGCAAATATATAAACTACTTGTTTCAAACACAATTTTGCAAACGCAATAAGAATTAGCACAAACAATAATCCAAACAGTAATTCTTCACATTTTCCCAATAGGCCAAATAATGTTTCTAAATTTATTTGCATTCAAAATATCCAAAATAAACTAGTTAATTCGTGTTCACATCTTCCCAATAGGCCGAATGATGTTTTCAAAACTTTGGCATAAAAAATATTAGATATGAATTTGGTAATTCGTAAGGCAACTGACATTTGAATTCCAAATAGGCATCATTACAATGTGTCCATCCTTTATTGCACTTTAAATACACAGTATAGTGTCCAGATGTTGTAGTAGGTCCATCATGAAAAATAATAGCCACTGCTTTAAAAGTTCTTCCTGAAATTGATAGTTGACTTGCCACAACATTTTTAATTTTGGTTTCCAATTTTCTTCCATCTGCTCTACAACGTTGTAGCATTAAAATGACATATTGTCCAAATCTTTCTATAAATAATGTTGACAACATTTCTGATTAACAACGAGAACATTTCATATTTTAATTAGCTGTTTTTATTAATTTGTTAAAAGACACTGATTTGCAATCTGGTATTGTCAAATATATGAATCGTTCAGTGTCTATTTCAGTGGTAGAAGAAAATGAGCACTGTTCACATTTATGATTCCATCTGTAACTTAGTCCAAATAAATTTTCGATTTCAATCCCTTCTTCTTCCAATACTGCAAGCATAAACATAAGAAACTCTTGTGCATCTTGTTGTATATTAAGTGTAAATTGCGAAGAACCAGTACATATATCCAAAAGATGCCGAATGCCAGAAACAGTATGGATTTTAGTTCTATCACTTACCAACTTTTGAAAAAGACGATGTAATAAAGAACAGAATCTTTTTCTCGATTTTCCATAACTTTATGATAAAGATCTTCTAGATAAAAGACAACATTTAGAATTACATTAGCATAGCAGCTGATACCTGAACTATTTTCTAACTGGTATCCTACAGTATCATCAACAGAGTCCATTTTCATTTTCTTGGCAACTTCATGATTCTCTTGAATTGTTTTCTTTTTTTCAATCTCACTAGAATTTTTGTCATATTTCCATTTTGGACATAGTATATGTTTTTCATATATGGGATATTCACCTAAGTCAGGAGCATACAGTCTTCTTAACCGATTATACTCTCTTACACAATTTGAATCTGCACTAACCTTTTTCTCATCAAAATCAGTCAAATACAATCCAGATAATGTTCTTACTTGAGACAATGCATCATATGCCATGCCCTCTTTAAGCACTGTACTTCCAATATTTATCAAAGCACTGTCTACACTTAAACCTTGAGATTTATGAATGGTCACCGCATATTCAAAAAGAGACCAAATGTTCACATTTCCAATACTTCCAAAAGATTTCTTAGTGTCTTGATGGATAAGTGTTTTAAAAACTTGTTGTCCTTTCACAGGAGTAAGTTGTAATAGATCGCCGAATACAATTACATGTTTTCCTACAAATAAAACATCATAATCGGTTTTTAAAATCTGTTGCATTATTAAATGTACAAAGGCAAGCATTAAGTTTAAGACCATGCTCACCTCATCAATAATCAGAAGTTTCATTTTCTTTAGTACTCTTGAAACTTCATAACAAGCTTCTCCAGATAGCTTGTGATATTTCAACTTATTTTCATGTTCAACTGGTAGCATGAGTAATCGACGTAATGTAATCCCTTTAATGTTATGTGCTGCTAACCCAGTTGGAGTGGTTACAACACAAGATAAATGTGATTAAGTGGTTTTATGTAGATAACTGGTCAAATCTTTAATTAAGAAACTTTTTCCTGTTCCAGCTTGTCCACTGATATACATTCGAATAGGTTTAAATGATGTACATTGGCATTCTATTTTTTCATTCAGTAAACCATACTGTATCTGTTCTGTAACTTGCTGATATATTTCTTTTTGTTCAATATTTAATTGTTCTTCCAAGTTTCCCAAATCAATAATATCCTGTTGTGCTTGTTGCATTGCCGTTTCTGCTTCATTCATAGCGATTGCTGATTCATTTTCAAGAATTGGTTGTCCTAGTGGATCTTGACTTAGTGGAGCAGAACTTTGACTATCTTGAGAACTATCTCTAGCGATTTCAGCTGCAATACTAGTTTCTTGTTCAATCTCTTCATTCAACATTTGTAAATATTGTGGAAAAACTGTGCATTCAATGCTATCTTTACATGCATTAAAAGAATCTTCATAGCAGTCAAAATCTCCAAGTAATTCCATTTCACTACGCCAAGGCTTAAACAGTTGCAGAAGTACTAAATAGAAAAATTCCCTTTTATCTGGAGTATCACAACTGAGTTTCCTGTGATTAATAAGATTTCGTTTGGCATGTTTTAACAAACATCCATCACATCCAATTACTGCATATTTTTCTTCATTTATATTTTCTGTAACATTTGTCTTAAAGCTGTAATGTTGCAGTACTTCATAAAGACATATGTTTTCCAGATGTGGACTCCTTTTGGGATAGTACGTATCCAACATATTTGTTTTAACAATATCTGTACTTTCCGGCTCATTCAAAGCTAAGTATTCAATTTCTTGTACATTTTTCAATACTCGATTTCGTGTTGCAGCAAGACCTAGACTTACCCAAATGATTCCTCTTGACTTTGAATATAAACTTGCAGAGGTCAACCGATCCGAACATTCGTAGCATCCAATCTATCGATGGGAAAGCATCTTCAAACTAAAGCTGTACAATTTGTTACTAAGAGTCTTCTCTTGTGAAATTTCTTCCCACATTTCTTTCAACTCCCTCTTTTCAGATTTAGTTATATATGATGTAACATAGCGAGCAACAGCAATCGAATTATCTGCAACATATTGGATATCCATATTTGCATTCCACATCGTCAAAATCACTGGATTGTAGTCATTAATATACTTTGAATCTTCACTTCTTTTTATGTTGTAAGTATTCTTCGGAGATTTCCGAGCTATAGTATGTCTTACTGCTGACATGAAACTGTTGACTTTTCCTTTCAAAATTACTGGACGTGGGAATTCAAAACGACATTTCGTATAAAATTTTCCCTTTGACTTGTATGTCCGTCGACAATATTTCCCACATCGATGAGTTTGAAACCGTAAAACTTGTTGTCTTAAGCTATTTTCTCCTCCTGTTTTTGGAATACCACAGGTAACATAGTCTTCAATGACAGACAAAACAGTTTCATCAGAATCGGTTCCAAATTTAGGTGCATTCTTGATCCATAATAGCATGTATATATGAGGAGCACCTCTGGCTTGGTACTTCTTTCTCCAAAAGAAATCAATAACTTCTCCAAGAGGTGTATTATTTTTTTGCAGATAAAAGACAGCTTGAAACCTATGATTAAAATATCTGCATACATTTACAGGATCCAAGGAACACAGCTCTCCAGCTGTCTTCAAGTCAATGTTTTTAATATTTGAATTTGCTTCTCGTAGAAATTCAAGTAAATTGTCCCATGCATATTCAGCACAGCTAAGCGTAACAAACCACGTAGGGGTTCCTAAGTTCCTTAACATACATTTAAGTTCTCCATGACGATGATACCAATACTCATTGGTACCACGTTGACATGCCATCAAATTATTAACTGAGATTCTAAATGATCGTCTCTTTGTTGAACTTTGTCCAAAAATTCCTTTGCAGAAAGATGTGTAAGATGAACACCTGTTTTTAATATGTGGTTCACTGCATATGAAAGTCCAGACAAGTCACTTTCAAACAGAAGATGAAATAAATATGGAACACACTGTCCACTTTTTCGATTGGGCCAGTTGAAATTTCCCTATCCTCTTCTAAAAATATTTCTTGTTCTTCAAGATGTACATTTTTATAATAAATATTGTTTTCTATGAGATATAATGTAGCCTTGTGAACTTTGGTGACATCTACTAACTCTTGCCATATTTTTTGACTCTTTGTTGGTACACCATTAACTAGAATAACTACAGGTTCAGTTTCCTCTCTCTCTACACCAACAGTTTCAATATTTTTCTTAAAATCTAAAGGTAAATACACAACTCTTCCTTTTAAACCTATTTGTAAATCTGTGGGAGGCAGCTTACCTGTTTTAGGCTCTATACGAACTATAGCCTGAAATGGATGCACAGATTGAATTAGAATGGACTCATATGAATTTAAATCCACCAATTCCGGAGAAATAGCTACCAACTCTAGGTTATTATGTACAGCTCTAGCTGGTATTTTATTCTCTTCTAGTTTGCAGTAACAATATTTACAAATAAATTGATCACTACCCAACTCAAAACAACCTTCCACCAACAAATAGGCAACAAATTGCTCCCACTTATCATTGTTTTCCTTTTCACTTTTTAAATACACATCAACATTCCTAGTTTGACTTCTATAGTGAGTACGTCGACAGCAAATACAAACATAGAGGGTCATTACGATGGCGGGCGGACAAAGTCCGCCCGCCACCGCAACGACAAACGGGACCGCCCGCAAGAGGTGCGGCGGTCCCGCCATGCGTATTAGGATGCCACTGCCACAGTGGCATCCCATATTGTTCACATTGCGGCGAGCACCCGCCGCAATGTGAAAAACGCAGGTTGTGCATTTGAATGCACAACGTGACAGGCACCGCGCGGTGCCTGCCACCTTGTGCATTCAAATGTAGGGGGGTACCATAGGTACCCCCCATGTGCACCCCCCATCCCCTCAAAACCCTGGGGGCCCGCAACGGGCCCCCAGAAGCAAAGACCACATGCCTTTCCAAGGCGGCAACACCGCCATGGAAAGGCTGCTTTCTGCCACCATCCTAATATGGATGGCGGTGTCTTGCAGACACAGCCACCATGTTAGAGCCCTTTTCCGCCCGGTCGACGAGTCGACCGGCGTAAAAGCGGCGGACGGTCCTTTCGTCTGCCTGGGTCCCCACCGCCATCGTAATATGGCGGGGGGGAAATGTTAGGCGGGCGGACGAAAATGGTGGGCAGATCGCTACCGCCATACGGGCGGTGGCGATCCGCCCGCTATCATAATGACCCCCATAGTTTGTTTTTCACAAGAAAGTACCTTAAACTTTGTAATTTCTACTGCAAACTTCTCAGTAGTACTATCTTCCACCTCTTCTTCACCACCTACACTTATCAAACTCTCACTTTCTCTACACTCCCCTGCAGGACCAAAGAAACGAAACTGTATATCATCACAAACTTTTTTTACATCCAACACTGAACCATGCAAAAGTGCAGTTTATTTCACTTAAAGATAATGCAGGACTTTTTACATAGTACAATATTCTTACTAACTTACACATTTCTGAATGATGTACTGCAAACATTCTCAGATGATGAAAACGACTTTGACACACTTTTCTAGAAAGACAAGCCAGAGAATGACCCTGTAAGCCAGAATTTATTCTCACTTTACAAGAATCTAGTCCTTGCAACATCTTAATTTTCTGTTTAACACTTTTTTTTACTATAGTCTCATAAGAAATTTCATAAAATATCAATAGATTCCTGTCGTATACTACAAATAATACTACAATGCCACCTATACATTGGAGCTTGTGAACATCTCCCTTGAACTTCTTCAGCTATTACTTCTTCCACATTTCTAGCAACCATCTTTTCTTTTTCAATTGGACAACCATTCTTAACCTCATAAGAACGACCACTGGTATCAACTGAGTGAACTAATGTATTTTGTTGAAAATAACTTTCTTCATTAAAAAAAGGTTCAGAACTATGAGTGTGCTTCCATTCACCCAA
Source organism: Calotriton arnoldi (assembly GCA_963921515.1). Lineage (NCBI taxonomy): Eukaryota > Metazoa > Chordata > Amphibia > Caudata > Salamandridae > Calotriton > Calotriton arnoldi. The sequence continues at coordinate 530,148 of CAWUFW010011187.1, forward strand.
ATAAATTTTGCATAAGTTAGTTCTATTAACAAGTCTTTTTCTTTTACTTTTCTCCTTCATAAAAAGCATTGTTTTATTCAATGTTTTCATTCTCTTCAATACTAATATAAACAATCTTCTTTTCAATTCAAAAGCCTTTTCGACTACACTTTCAATCTATTCTTTCTTCTTGTAAAATGCTGATCTTCTTTTATATTTTTTGCAATATTTCAATAAATTTTGTAGTACTCTACTTTTATACATTCGTTTCCTAATGTCCTTATATTGTTTCATCCTTCTTTCAACATATATTGTTTTTCCATAACCTGATTTTCTATTAATAAGTCCTTTTTTCGTACCCTTCTGAATGGTTGTACTACTTTTCTTTTTCTTTTCTCCATTTTGAAAATTTGTAATCTTCTTTAAAACTCTTTTAACAAATTCTTTAGTTCTCTTACCAGAAGCCTTTTTCTTCAATGTCACATGTTGTACTTCATCTAATTTCTCCTTTTCTCTTCCCTTTAAATAGTACTGTTTTCTTTCTTTTCATTTCTTTTGATCTTTTCTTGCCATACTCAATCTTTATTAATAATAATGGTAAGTATCTGAAAAGAAAGAAAAGTTTAAATACTTTCGTTAAATCATTTAATATTAAATAAATAATTATATACAAATATTATCATATATAAATAAAAAAATATTTTTAATTGCATTCCAAAGGTATGTCATACACTGCAGAATTCTGTAGTGATCAAGTCCACGCAGGTTCAGGTGATTCAAAGAGGTTTTATTGAAGATGGTACAAGATCACAGGAAGACCATAAGGAGACCAGATCAAGACTCTCACAAGACCCCACCAGGAGCAGCCAGCATGCTGCTCAGCCCAGCCAACTGTGGCTAATTGACTCCCAACATTCTGTAAGGTGACATCACATCAAGATTCCACAGAGAGGGCAAGTATAACATGGGAGTCAAGCTACAACATATCCCCCTTTCTTCTTAATGAAAAAAAACAACAATGAGAAAAGAAGAGAGAAGAACCAAGAAAGAGGAGAAACAAAGAAACAGAACCGTAAAACCATCGAATGAAGAGCAACATGAGCAAATTCAAGAAGCACAGAAGAAAGGATAACAAAAACATAGAAACCATCCTCCCTTCTATACACAACAGAAAAGAAGAGAAATAACGACATCAGAGAAGAGGAGAAAAAGAAACACAAAAGACTGCCCCAATGCACACCCACTGGCCAGAACAGGAATGAAATGAGGCTGAAAATGGAAAACTAACAGAACACAGGGCTACAGGCTGTGATGAAAGCAGAGAAAGGAAACACGACAGAAAAGCAGGGGAAAGCTTAGAATCCACAAGAGATACAAGAAGAAGACCTCAGAAAGAAAACAGAAATGAAGAAAGAAACAAGGAAGATGAGGAAAAGTAAGAGGGGATTCCTCATCCAAACACCATTATCATTACAATACGACAAGATTGTAATACAAAGATAACAGTACATATTTCACAAAAGAAAATTCAATATAAACAGTACATACTTAGCACAGAAAGCATGAAATGCACTCAAAAATAGTATAAAACATAAGCTAAATATGTAAATACATTAACAGTGTTAAATAGTGGGTAAGAACCCGAAAGCATGGGTAGGAACCCACGACGAATCTCTAGGGATAGAGATGTGTAACCGATGCAAAGGGACTAACACCCTCGCATAGAAAGGCTACGATTTGTGCACATGTCAAAAAGTATATGGACGTGAACCTGTAAACTAGACATGTGTGGGTAAGAACGCATAAGCAGTCTCCAGGTTATAGAGAAAGACACATATGCAACAGGACTGTAACCCTTGCATGGATGCAAAACGGACTAAAACCGTTGCATAGATCCCCAGTAAGAAGGGACAACTAAAATATTGTGCACATGTGAAAATTGCATAAACGCACAACGTACAGATGGGACTAAGGCCCATAACATACACCCTGTGTGGGGTAAACTAGACTGTGACTGTATACTAGATGTGGGTGGGAACCCGAATACATGGGTAGGAACCCGTGACTTAAATGTGGGTAGGAACCCAAATTAAATGGGTAGGAACCCATGACTTATCTCTTGGGAAAGAGATGCATAAAAGATGCAAAAAGACTGGAACCTATGTATAATTGCCGTGAAACAAAACAATAAAACATAGAACAAAGGGCAAGAGTACTAAGATAATGCATCAAAAGCGATAATACAGTATGTATAAAGTTTGAAATAAACAGACACTGTTACATTTTGAAAAGACTCTTAGCTTGCATAAGTCAGGTGTATACAGAGATAACATTGCTGCCAACGTACATGTGACTGTGTGAGAGAAAATGGTCCCAATGAACATGTACAAGTAAAACATTTGAATGCCAACAAACTGCACCGTAAACGTAGTATAATGTAACAGTCACTGGTGTGCCTGTCACCGGGATAGGAACAGGCAGACGAAATTGGACCCAACAGTACAACTCTGAGGAATCCAAGGTACTTGAGCAAGAAAGTATTTTACAAGAGAGCCGACGCCAACTGAAAATGTAAAGGCTCCTTGGAATGTTGAAGAATATTAAATCACCCAATTTTGACATTAAATACAGGACCCCTGGAAGTGTTAAAGGACCAACAAAACTCGAGACACAGACCAAACTTGAAGACTGTCAGGAAGTACACCACAGTCCAGATGGTGATTTCACTAACAAGAAACATCACTGCGGTAACCAGGCGGAGTGAAAACGATCTCCACACCTCAGCGCATGTGCTGAGAACAAAACCAAAGGAAAGAAAAACTCACCACACAACATTTCCAAGAGATAGATCGTTGTAGACATGTGAAGCGAAAAGATCCTGAAACCGCGTTGCTGGTAAACATGTGAAGCGAAAATATCCTGAAACCGCGTTGCTGGTGAACAGTGTCGCGGTTGGCAAACAACAGGAGTGTGACATTGAAAAAAAAAGTTGGTCTCTTCCTCCATCCTCAAGATGGCGCCACGTTGGGACGATCGCGCAGTGTGGCTTGCGGCCAAGACGTGCTTCGCAACGTTGCAGGGCAGCAGAAGAACATCACAGAAGGACCTTCGCAGTCAGGTGGAAGAAGGTAGGAGTGTGCATGCTACCTAAACTCGCGCAAAAGCGCGTGCATAGCTGGACTCATGGCATGTTTAAATTTAAAAAGAAAGCGGCGGTTGAGAAAACCGCAGGTATAAAGTCTCAGCGTAGACCAAAAATAAAAGACACGCTAGGTCTCACCTGACTTCGTAGAGGGAATGCAGCTGTGTGGCACCAAACACGTTCCGCCAACAGGCACAAACTGATGGTACAAGATCACAGGAAGACCATAAGGAGACCAGATCAAGACTCTATCAAGACCCCACCAGGAGCAGCCAGCATGCTGCTCAGCCCAGCCAACTGTGGCTATTTGACTCCCAACATTCTGTAAGGTGAAATCACATCAAGATTCCACAGAGAGGGCACGTATAACATGGGAGTCAAGGTACAACATATCCCCCTTTCTTCTTAATGAAAAAAAACAACAATGAGAAAAGAAGAGAGAAGAGCCGAGAAAGAGGAGACACAAAGAAACAGAACCGTAAAACCATCGAATGAAGAGCAACATGAGCGAAATCGAGAAGCAGAGAAGAAAGGATAACAAAAACATAGAATCCATCCTCCCTTCTATACACAACAGAAAAGAAGAGAAATAACGACATCAGAGAAGAGGAGAAAAAGAAACACAAAAGACTGCCCCAATGCACACCCACTGGCCAGAACAGGAATGAAATGAGGCTGAAAATGGAAAACTAACAGAACACAGGGCTACAGGCTGTGATGAAAGCAGAGAAAGGAAACACGACAGAAAAGCAGGGGAAAGCTTAGAATCCACAAGAGATACAAGAAGAAGACCTCAGAAAGAAAACAGAAATGAAGAAAGAAACAAGGAAGATGAGGAAAAGTAAGAGGGGATTCCTCATCCAAACACCATTATCATTACAATACGACAAGATTGTAATACAAAGATAACAGTACATATTTCACAAAAGAAAATTCAATATAAACAGTACATACTTAGCACAGAAAGCATGAAATGCACTCAAAAATAGTATAAAACATAAGCTAAATATGTAAATACATTAACAGTGTTAAATAGTGGGTAAGAACCCGAAAGCATGGGTAGGAACTCACGACGAATCTCTAGGGATAGAGATGTGTAACCGATGCAAAGGGACTAACACCCTCGCATAGAAAGGCTAAAAGTGTATGGGTGGGAACCCGGCAACTATACATGTGTGGGTAAGAACCCGTAAACAGTCTATAGGTTATAGAGAAAGACACATATGCAACAGGACTGTAACCCTTGCATGTATGCAGAACGGACTAAAACTGTTGCATAAGTCCCCTTTAAGAAGGGACAACTGGAGTAATGTAAGTGTGTTAAATTAACACACATATGAGTAGGAACTCATGAAATATTCCAAACAGTTAAAGGAATATTTGAGTAGGAACCCGAATACATGGGTAGGAACCCGTGACTTAAATGTGGGTAGGAACCCAAATTAAATGGGTATGAACCCATGACTTATCTCTTGGGAAAGAGATGCATAAAAGATGTAAAAGGACTGGAACCTATGTATAATTGCCCTGAAACAAAACAATAAAACATAGAACAAAGGGCAAGAGTACTAAGATAATGCATCAAAAGCGATAATGCAGTATGTATAAAGTTTGAAATAAACAGACACTGTTACATTTTGAAAAGACTCTTAGCTTGCATAAGTCAGGTGTATACAGAGATAACATTGCTGCCAACGTACATGTGACTGTGTGAGAGAAAATGGTCCCAATGAACATGTACAAGTAAAACATTTGAATGCCAACAAACTGCACCGTAAACGTAGTATAATGTAACAGTCACTGGTGTGCCTGTCACCGGGATAGGAACAGGCAGACGAAATTGGACCCAACAGTACAACTCTGAGGAATCCAAGGTACTTGAGCAAGAAAGTATTTTACAAGAGAGCCGACGCCAACTGAAAATGTAAAGGCTCCTTGGAATGTTGAAGAATAGGAAATCACCCAATCTTGACATTAAATACAGGACCCCTGGAAGTGTTAAAGGACCAACAAAACACGAGACACAGACCAAACTTGAAGACTGTCAGGAAGTACACCACAGTCCAGATGGTGATTTCACTAACAAGAAACATCACTGCGGTAACCAGGCGGAGTGAAAACAATCTCCACACCTCAGCGCATGTGCTGAGAACAAAACCAAAGGAAAGAAGAACTCACCACACAACATTTCCAAGAGGTAGATCGTTGTAGACATGTGAAGCGAAAAGATCCTGAAACCGCGTTGCTGGTGAACATGTGAAGCGAAAAGATCCTGAAACCGCGTTGCTGGTGAACAGTGTCGCGGTTGGCAAACAACAGGAGTGTGACATTGAAAAAAAAAGTTGGTCTCTTCCTCCATCCGCAAGATGGCGCCGCGTTGGGACGATCGTGCAGTGTGGCTTGCGGCCAAGACGTGCTTCGCAACGTTGCAGGGCAGCAGAAGAACATCACAGAAGGACCTTCGCAGTCAGGTGGAAGAAGGTAGGATTGTGCATGCTACCTAAACTCGCGCAAAAGCGCGTGCATAGCTGGACTCATGGCATGTTTAAATTTAAAAAGAAAGCGGCGGTTGAGAAAACCGCAGGTATAAGGTCTCAGCGTAGACCAAAAATAAAAGACACGCTAGGTCTCACCTGACTTCGTTCCCTGGGCTAGAGGGAATGCAGCTGTGTGGCACCAAACACGTTCCGCCAACAGGCACAAACTGATGGTACAAGATCACAGGAAGACCATAAGGAGACCAGATCAAGACTCTCACAAGACCCCACCAGGAGCAGCCAGCATGCTGCTCAGCCCAGCCAACTGTGGCTATTTGACTCCCAACATTCTGTAAGGTGACATCACATCAAGATTCCACAGAGAGGGCAAGTATAACATGGGAGTCAAGGTACAACATATCCCCCTTTCTTCTTAATGAGAAAAAAACAACAATGAGAAAAGAAGAGAGAAGAGCCGAGAAAGAGGAGACACAAAGAAACAGAACCGTAAAACCATCGAATGAAGAGCAACATGAGCGAAATCGAGAAGCAGAGAAGAAAGGATAACAAAAACATAGAATCCATCCTCCCTTCTATACACAACAGAAAAGAAGAGAAATAACGACATCAGAGAAGAGGAGAAAAAGAAACACAAAAGACTGCCCCAATGCACACCCACTGGCCAGAATAGGAATGAAATGAGGCTGAAAATGGAAAACTAACAACACAGGGCTACAGGCTGTGATGAAAGCAGAGAAAGGAAACACGACAGAAAAGCAGGGGAAAGCTTAGAATCCACAAGACATACAAGAAGAAGACCTCAGAAAGAAAACAGAAATGAAGAAAGAAACAAGGAAGATGAGGAAAAGTAAGAGGGATTCCTCATCCAAACACCATTATCATTACAATACGACAAGATTGTAATACAAAGATAACAGTGCATATTTCACAAAAGAAAATTCAATATAAACAGTACATACTTAGCACAGAAAGCATGAAATGCTCTCAAAAATAGTATAAAACATAAGCTAAATATGTAAATCCGAATGTATGGGTGGGAACCCATGACGAATCACTTGGAATGGAGATCCGTAACAGATGCTAAGGGACTAACACCCTCGCATAGAAAGGCTAAAAGAGTATGGGTGGGAACCTGGCAACTATACATGTGTGGGTAAGAACCCGTAAACAGTCTATAGGTTATAGAGAAAGACACATATGCAACAGGACTGTAACCCTTGCATGTATGCAGAACGGACTAAAACCATTGCATAAGTCCCCTTTAAGAAGGGACAACTGGAGTAATGTAAGTGTGTTAAATTAACACACATATGAGTAGGAACTCATGAAATATTCCAAACAGTTAAAGGAATATTTGAGTAGGAACCCGAATACATGGGTAGGAACCCTTGACTTAAATGTGGGTAGGAACCCAAATTAAATGGGTAGGAACCCATGACTTATCTCTTGGGAAAGAGATGCATAAAAGATGCAAAAGGACTGGAACCAATGCATAATTGCCCTGAAACAAAACAATAAAACATAGAACAAAGGGCAAGAGTACTAAGATAATGCATCAAAAGCGATATTGCAGTATGCATAAAGTTTGAAATAAACAGACACTGTTCCATTTTGAAAAGACTCTTAGCTTGCATAAGTCAGGTGTATACAGAGATAACATTGCTGCCAACGTACATGTGACTGTGTGAGAGAAAATGGTCCCAATGAACATGTACAAGTAAAACATTTGAATGCCAACAAACTGCACCGTAAACGTAGTATAATGTAACAGTCACTGGTGTGCCTGTCACCGGGATAGGAACAGGCAGACGAAACTGGACCCAACAGTACAACTCTGAGGAATCCAAGGTACTTGAGCAAGAAAGTATTTTACAAGAGAGCCGACGCCAACTGAAAATGTAAAGGCTCCTTGGAATGTTGAAGAATAGGAAATCACTCAATCCTGACAGAAAATACAGGACCCATGGAAGTGTTAAAGGACCAACAAAACACGAGATACAGACCAAACTTGAAGACTGTCAGGAAGTACACCACAGTCCAGATGGTGATTTCACTAACAAGAAACATCACTGCGATAACCAGGCGGAGTGAAAACGATCTCCACACCTCAGCGCATGTGCTGAGAACAAAACCAAAGGAAAGAAAAACTCACCACACAACATTTCCAAGAGATAGATCGTTGTAGAAATGTGAAGCGAAAAGATCTTGAAACCGCGTTGCTGGTGAACATGTGAAGCGAAAAGATCCTGAAACCGCGTTGCTGGTGAACAGTGTCGCAGTTGGCAAACAACAGGAGTGTGACATTGAAAAAAAAGTTGATCTCTTCCTCCAGCCGCAAGATGGCGCTGCGTTGGGACGATTGCGCAGGGTGGCTTGCGGCCAAGACGTGCTTCGCATTGTTGCAGGGCAGCAGAAGAATGTCACAGAAGGACCTTCGCAGTCAGGTGGAAGAAGGTAGGAGTTTGCACGCTACCTAAAGCTCGCGCAAAAGCGCGTGCATAGCTGGACTCATGGCATGTTTAAATTTAAAAAGAAAGCGGCGGTTGAGAAAACCGCAGGTATAAGGTCTCAGCGTAGACCAAAAATAAAAGACACGCTAGGTCTCACCTGACTTCGTTCCCTGGGCTAGAGGGAATGCAGCTGTGTGGCACCAAACACGTTCCGCCAACAGGCACAAACTGTAGAAGCAAAGAACCAGTCTTAAAATGAAGGTGGAAAACACAGTGCCATATAGATAGCTCACGAACATGTAGATTTGAAGCATTGAAAACATCCACAGCTGTTTGACCAGTTTGCGCAGTAAATTACATCCATGAAACAGATAGTTGAGAGATGTGATATTAAAACAACAGCACACCAGTCTGTCCATGCCTCTGCATGAAATGAAATCCAAGTGTTAAAACAGGAACTGGTAGGCAGGATTGATGAACAGAACATGGCTCTTCGAGATAGTCTTGTTCAGAGACACCTTGACTGGCACACACATGAGAAAACACACTTCTTCACCAGACAGTGTGCAGACGTTGACAATGGCAGGCTTACCCTCATTGAAGGGACAGCACAAGACGCAGGCGTTGGCAGGCGCAGAAGTTGGCAGGCGCAGAGGTTGGCAGGCTTACCCTCACAGAAACAACTGGCAGACTGCTGTGGGCGACCGATGGGAGGTCACTGGTGGGGTCAAGGATGCCAGTTGAAGGTAGATGCTTAGCTTGAGTTACTGTAGAGTCTGTACTTGGAGTTGTTTGAGGTTTGAAGAGGTGATAGATGCAGGTTCTTTTGAAGATCGTCGCCAAAAATTGTAGTGATCAAGTCCACGCAGGTTCAGGTGATTCAAAGAGGTTTTATTGAAGATGGTACAAGATCACAGGAAGACCATAAGGAGACCAGATCAAGACTCTCACAAGACCCCACCAGGAGCAGCCAGCATGCTGCTCAGCCCAGCCAACTGTGGCTATTTGACTCCCAACATTCTGTAAGGTGACATCACATCAAGATTCCACAGAGAGGGCAAGTATAACATGGGAGTCAAGGTACAACAAATTCCTACAATTAGAAGACATCACAACCTATACAACAGAACCACAGAGCACAACTAAAACATTTCTCTTCTGCTATCCAAATCAAATTTGAAGTGCACTCTGTAGTCCTTGGGTGATTGCATGAGAACAAAGGAACAGAAAGAAACAAAAGAAGTGCAGAAAAAAGGAACAAAGGTGCAGAAAGAGGCAAGAGGGTTATAGAAAAAGCAAAGAGGTGTGAAAGACAAATGAGGGGTGCAGAAAGAAGGAACGGAGGTGTACAAAGAAGCAAGAGGAGTGCAGAAAGAAGCAACAGCGGTGCAGAAAGAGGCAAGAGGGGTGCAAAAAGAGAAAAGAGGGGTGCAGAAAGAGGCATGAAGGGTGCAGAAAGAAGCAAGAGATGTACATAAAAAAAACCAAAGAAGTTCAGAAAGAAGGAATAGAGGTTTAGAAAGAGGCAAAAGGGATGCAGAAAGAGGAAACAGGGGTGCAGAAAGACCTAAAAGGGGTCCAGAAAGAAGCGACAGCTGCAGAAAGACACAAAAGAAGTGCAGAAAGAAGGAACAGAGGTGCAGAGTCAATGGGTACTGCCTAAGTAATTAAAGAGTGCATGGCTAATGCCTGGGTGATTTCATAAGTGCAGGGGTAATGTCTGGGAGATTGGCGGAGTGCATGACTAAAGTATGGCTGATTGCATGAGTGCAGGGGTAATGTGTGGGAGGTTGTATGAGTGTAGTGGTAATGCCTGGGTGATTGGAGCAGTGCATAGATAGTTTGTGGGTGATTTTATAAATGCATAGATACTAGTTGGGTGATTCAAAGAGTACAGGCCTAGTGCCTGGGTGATTTGAAGAATGCAAGGGTAGTGCCTGGGTCTTTACATAAGTGCATGTGTACTAGCTGGTTGATTTAAGAAGTCGTTTGGTAATGCCTGTGTAATTGTATACTGCAGTGATAATGCCTAGGTGATTCCATGACTACAGGGATAATGCCTGGGTAATTGCATGAGTGGAGGGGTAGTGCCTGGGTGATTATATAAGTGCATGAGTAGTGGCTACATGATTGAAAGAGTGCATTGGTAATACCTTGGTGATTGCATGAGTGCATAGGCAGTGCCTGGGTGATTGTATGAGTGCAGCAGTAATGCCTGAGTGATTACAGCACTGCATATGTAGTGCCTGGATCTTTGAAAGACTGCATAGGTAGTACTTGGGCGTCTTCATAACTGCATGAGTGTTGGGCCTAGCGAAATATAAAGCAGCAGACTATTACTTGACTCAACTACAAGTCTCTCCATATTGTTAGAAGCATGCATACATATGTCTCTACATTTTCAAATCATCATCATATCTAAAAGAAATATGTATACGCTATTTCTAGAATATAGTGAAACCTAGAAACTAAAACATGTAATAGATCTGCCTGAGTGATTGCATAACTCCATGGGCAGTGCTTGGGTGATTGTATGAGTGCAAGGGTAGCCACTGGGTAATTGCAGGAGAAGATAGATAGTGACTGACTAATTGCATGAGTGCACACATAAACATTGAGTGCATGGATAAGTGTAAAAATAGAACCTGAGAGCATAGATGAGTCATGGAGTAGTACCTACGTGAATAAATGAGTGCAACAGTAGGGCCTGGCTGCTTCTATGACTGCAAGGATAGTGTGTGGGTTACTTGACTGCATAGGTACAGCCTGCATGATTGCATGACTACAGGGGTAGTACATAACTAGTGCCTGGGTGATTGCATGACTGCAGGGGTAATATCTGGGGGATAACTGGAATACATAGGAAGTGAGTGAGTGATTTTGTATGTGCATGAGTACTGCCTGGGTGATTACAGAAGTCCTAAGGTACTACCCGAGTGATTACAGGACTGCAAAGGTAGTGCCTGGTTGAATTTATAAGTGCATGAGTACTGGCTGAGTGATTACATAAGTACAAGAGTAGTGCCTGCGTGATTGAAAAAGTGCAAAGATAGTGGCTGGCTGAATGAAGCACTGTATACCTAATGCATTGGTGATTGCATCAGTACAGGGGTAACGTCTGGGGGATTAAAGGAGTACATAGTTAACGACTGGGTGATTGCATGGCCACAGGAGTAATATCTGGGGATTTACATGACTACATAGGAAGTGACTAGGTGATTTTATAAGTGCATAGGTACATCTTGGGAGATTGCAGAACTAATGAGATAGTGTCTGAGTGAATAAAGGAGTGGAAAGGTAGTGCCTGGGTGATTTCTTAACAGCATGACTACTGGCTGAGTGATTAGATAAGTACAAAGGTAGTGCCTCCGTGATTGAAGTAGTGCAATGGTAGTGTCTGGGTGATTATATAAGTGCATGAGTAATGGCAACATGATTGAAAGAGTGTATGGGTAATACCTTGGTGATTGCATGAGTGCATAGGTAGTGCCTGGCTGATTGCATGAGTGCAGCAGTAATTCCTGAGTGATTACAGCAGTGCATATGTAGTGCCTGCATCATTGGAAGACTGCATGGGTACTACTTGGGAGTTTTTATAACTGCATGAGTGTTGGGCCTAGCAAAACATACAGCAACAGACTATTACATGACTCAAATATAAGTGTCTCCATATTGTTAGAAGCATGCATACATGTCTCTACGTTTTCAAATCATCATCATATCTAAAAGAAATATATATACAATATGTGTGGAATATTGTGAAACCTACAAACTGAGACATGTAATAGATCTGGGTTATTGCATGACTAAAGGGCTAATATCTGGGGGTTTACATGACTACATAGGAAGTGACTGGGTGATTTTATAAGTGCATGGGTACTTCTTGGGTGATTGGAGGACTACTGAGATAGTGCCTGAGTGAATAATGGAGTACAAAGGTAGTGCCTGGGTGATTTCTTAACAGCATGACTACTGGCTGAATTATTACATAAGTAAAGGGTAGTACCTCCGTTGTTGAAGTAGTGCAACGGTAGTGTCTGGGTGATTATATAATTGCATGAGTAGTGGCTACATGATTGAAAGAGTGCATGGGTAATACCTTGGTGATTGCATGAGTGCATAGGCAGTGCCTGGGTGATTGCATGAGTGTAACAGTAATGCCTGAGTGATCACAGCAGTGCATATGTAGTACCTGGATCATTGGAAGACTGCATAGGTAGTATTTGGGTGTTTTTATACCTGCATGAGTGTTGGGCCCAGCAAAATATAAAGCAGCAGACTATTACATGACTCAACTACAAGTCTCTCCATTTTGTTAGAAGCATGCATACATATGTCTCTACGTTTTCAAATTATCATCATATCTAAAAGAAATATGTACACAATATTTGTGGAATATAGTGAAACCTACAAACTGAGACATGTAATAGATCTGCCTGAGTGATTGCATAACCATGGGTAGTGCTTGGGTGATTGTATGAGTGCAAGGGTAGTCACTGGGTAATTGCAGGAGAAGATGGCTAGTGACTGGCTAATTGCATGAGTGCACACATAAACATTGAAAGCATGGATAAGTGTAAAAATAGCACCTGAAGGCATAGATGAGTCATGGAGTAGTACCTATGTGAATAGATGAGTGCAACAGTAGGGCCTGGGTGATTTTATGACTGCAAGGGTAGTGTGTGGGTTATTACTTGACTGCATAGGTACAGCCTGCATGATTGCATGACTGCAGGGGTAGTACATAACTAGTGCCTGGCTGATTGCATGACTGTAGGGGTAATGTCTGGGGGATTACTGGAATACATAGGACGTGAGTGAGGGATTTTGTAAGTCCATGAGTACTGCCTGGGTGATTACAGAAGTACTAAGGTACTACCTGAGTGATTACAGGAGTGCAAAGGTTGTGCCTGGGTGATTTCATTTTATAAGTGCATGAGTAGTGGCTGAGTGATTACATAAGTACAAGAGTAGTGCCTGCGTGATTGACAAAGTGCAAAGATAGTGGCTGGCTGAATGAAGCACTGTAGACCTAATGCATTGGTGATTGCATGAGTACAGGGGTAACATCTGGGGGATTAAAGGAGTACATAGGTAACACCTGGGTGATTGCATTACTACAGGGGTAATATCTGGGGATTTGCATGACTACATAGAAAGTGACTGGGTGATTTTATAAGTGCATGGATGCTTCTTGGGTGATTGCAGGACTACTGAGGTAGTCCCTGAGTGAATAAAGGAGTGCAAAGGTAGTGCCTGGGTGATTTCTTAACAGCATAGGTACAGTTTGCATGATTGCATGACTGCAGGGTTAGTACATAACTAGCGCCTGGGTGATTACATGACTGCAGGGGTAATATCTGGGGGATTACTGGAATATATAGGAAGTGAGTGGGTGATTTTATAAGTCCATGCGTACTGCCCGGGGGATTACAGAACAACTAAGGTACTACCTGAATGATTACAGGAGTGCAAAGGTAGTGCCTGGGTGAATTTATAAGTGCATGACTACTGGATGAGTGATTACATAAGTACAAAAGTTGTGCCTGCGTGATTGAAAGAGTGGAAAGATAGTGCCTGGGTGATTGAAGCACTGTATACCTAATGCATTAGTGATTGCATGAGTACAGGGGTAACTTCTGGAGAATTAAAGGAGTACAGAGGTAACGCCTGGGTGATTTTATACATCTATCATCTTCAAACACATAACACATGCCATAATATATGAGCAAGTAGACACATATCTCAGTCACAACACCATGCACAGTTCAAAACTTCACAGAGTACACTTCAATTTTCAAACAGACACTGAAAATTATGCGGTATATATGAATATAACTTTCCTCACATCATACAAATTACTCTAGTAAATAATATCTCTACAAACATCTCAACCCTCACTTTCAGGCTGCTGCTTAACCATTTTACAACTACTATTAATATTACACTTACCCAAATACAAAGTAGGAACCCTTCACATATCTTTAGTAAAAGTCTCACCATATTACTAACAGCATACATGAATATGTCTGTACCAAAACACTATCCAAACCTTAAAAATTCACAGAACAAACTTTCAATTTAAAGCAAACATCAAAAGGTATGCTGTATATTTCAACTGTACCTCTCTAGAAACTTAAAAAAAGAAACCTAATCAATAACACCTTATGTCACCATCTTTTAAACCACACCTTTGTGCCGCATCATCACCATTCTACTAGTAATCACAGTCTTGAGCCTACCACATAAAAAGCAACAACATCTCTATGTTATGCATCATGCACCTTCAAATGTATAAGACATATGAAAATACATATACAAGTAGAAACATACTTGAGACAGAAGTCCATGCACACCGTAAAACTTGACAGATTCCACCTCCAAATTTAAAGCAAGAGCTAAAATTATGCGGTATACTACAAATGTACATATCCACACACTAAAACAAACTACCATAACCACTAATCCATCTTCCAATATACACATATTACTATACAGAATCTATTACAAACAACATTTAACTTCAATAAAACAAACTACAATACACATCTGTACATTTAATAATATATCTCAAACATCACAGTTTTTAAATTATTTTTAAAATTTAAAATAAACCTAATACATAATACTTCTCACAAATGTATAACTCACTTTCCAAATAGATTTGTAGAGTTTAAAATATCACAAACTCATAAACGATTTTCTTATGCACACAATCAATGTAATGCACCAGTCTCAGCAAGGTAAAACCAGTAATGGCAAAGTTTCCCTCTCTTTCTCCACACAAATACATGTAAGTAACAAATCACATGCCTTCCTATATTATTTCAAATTATAAAACACATTTCTATTGGTTAGGCAAATGAACCCTTACCAACTGACTTCTAAAAGTGCCCAAACTGTTTCTGGAATTTTTTGCAATCGCGATTCCACCGTGCACCAACGCGATGGAGCCGCAAATCCATACAGGAGTTCAATAATATATTACAAATAAAAATACCATTATTTTTTAAGAACACACCACTTCTAAACATACTACTGACTTGGGAAATCTTACTTTACTAAGATTTCACTTATCTATAAATTACAATTTCACATTTTAATTCCACAGTTAGGTTTCAACCCTTCCCCCATTTTGCTTAATGCCAGTTTCAATAGTAACAGTTCATGGAACATTCACCTGAACTAACAGGTCACAAGTTCACCATATTTTCAAATTCACCACACAATGTTACAAATGTAAACAGCAGGTGTGGTTGACATTTCCAAAATATGAGCTCATCCTATCTACTGTACCTTTCAAAGAAATTTTACTAACCAATAAGAAACAAGCTTTTTAAAGAAAGTAAAATGCACCCTATTTTTGAATGTACATTGTTCTTAAAACAGCCAATCAATTCTCTACTTTTTAAAAAACAGCATCTTGTCTACCATTTTACATACCTCTCATTCTACCAACTGACTACCTCAGCTACAAACATCTTTTCAATACTTCCAGACATCCCTTCAAGATGCTTACAGTGTGGATTGTTGGACACAGCTATGTTTTCTGGTGCAAAAGGTATGCTGAACACAGAGCTATTGACAAAGACCTAGGTTTGCAAAATGTGGATATTAAATGGATTGCACAGAGAGGAGTAAAGTGGAACCAATTGATGCCTTTGGTTAAAACCTTTTTGCATCTCCAACCCCCTGACCTCATGATTGTGCACTGTGGTGGTAATGACCTAGGCACATTGACTGGGGTAGGTCTGGAAATGCTAATGAAGGACACCTTTGCACAATTGATGTTGCTTTTACCTCAAACTGTCTTTGTATACTCTAACATATGCCAAAGACAGAAATGGAAGTGGTTAAATGAATTCTGCCAACAGATTGAAAAAGCTAGAAAGAATGTCAATAAAGCTGTTTCTGCTTACCTCAGAGACCATAGGATAGGCTCCATATATAACAACAATCTATGTTTTGATATGGATGACATCTACAGAAGTGATGGAGTACACTTCACAGATCAAGGAAACAGAGTCTTTCTCAACAACCTAAAGCTGTGCATCCGCACTTACATGTAGCTACAATAAACTCATAATAAAAACAAGGGCTTTTTTTAGAGCCACCCTATAACATAATACTAAATGTAATTTTTTTTTACACATATACATTTTTTTAATTTTTGTTTCGGATTCGCGAACCCGACGCGAAGTCACAAAACAAAAGCACAAAATTAATGCACTTCAACACAACACACTTTTCAAGTTTAACTATTAATTTGTAATTTTATATATTTTTAACAACTTTATTAATTGTAATCTTGTCATTAACTTCAACCACAGTACCACTTTAAAACAACATCACAAATACAACACTACCTTCTACAATATATACTACTTAATTATTTATTTAAGGTGAATTCGCGAACCCATTGCGATTACACGGGGGGCCGCGCTGAGAGCCACGTTGGAGTCGCGACTCCAAACTCAGAACAAAAAAAAACACCGATCCACTGCCATTATTTAGTATTCGTCCCGGGGACCCCATCCCCCTGGGCCTGCCACCATTTTATAATTAAAAACAAATAAGGAGAGGGACCGCGTGACCCCCCTCCTCAAGCCATGACTGGCCCCGGGGACCCCATCCCCCGGGGCATGGCCAGCCTGCATCTTTTTATAAAACAGGGGGGCCGCGTGGCCCCCCTCACAGGCCACTCCTGGTCCCGGGGACCCCATCCCCGGTGCCTGGCCTCTTTGATGGGGACCTTGGGGGGAGCCCCAATGCCCTCACGGTCTCTGCCGGCTCCCCACCTCCAGCGGGAGCCGGCATTGCTTTTGGGCTAAGGGGAGCTGCTAACATGCAGCTCCCCTTGCCCAAAAGCAATACTGCTTTGCTTCTTGGAAGCGAGAGCAGGTTTCCGGCTCTCGCTTCCAAGAAGCAAAGCAGTGTTTGCAAACAGCAATGTCCCGGGGGTGGGAACCCCGGGATATTGCAGGAGCCGGCCCTGGGGTGTGGCGGTCCCCAGGGCCATCGAGGGCTCCAGGAGGGGGGCCACACGGCCTCCTTCCAACATTTAACATAGCTCCGGGGAGGTGGTGGTCCCAGGGGCTTGGGGGGCCTGTGAGGCCCCCCTAATTAATAACAGAAGCCCCGGGGAGGTGGTGGTCCCCGGGGCATGGGGGGCCCACGAGGCCCCCCTCATTAATCAAAAAAAGCCCCAGGGAAGTCGTGGTCCCCGGGGCAGTGTGGGGGGAGTTAGGACCCCCCACACATTTAGTTATCAAGCCCCGGGGAGGTGGCGGTCCTCTGGGCTGCGGGGGGGCCATGTGCCCCCGGCATACAATTAACTAAGCCCCGGGGAGGTGGCGGTCTCTGGGGCTGTGGGGGCCCCCGCAAATTAATTAATGATTGCCCCCGGGACCTGGCCCACCCGGGGGCTTAAGTACAAGGAAGCGCAGGAGCCCGCGCTTCGTTTTTAAAAAAAAATTCTCAACCGGATTCGCGCACCCAGCGTGAATGAGGCCAATTTAAAAAAAAAAAATGATTTTTTTGGGGCCTGGGGGTCTTTGCGGGACTCCCTGAGCAGGCCTAGGGGGTCAGGGTGTTTGTAACCTGCCCCCTTTTCTTGTTTTTTAACCTTTTTTCCACTGTTTTCTTGTGACTCGGTTACTTAGTCACAAGATGGCTGCCAACACATTCTGGTCTGGAGTGTTGGCAGCCAATCAGAATTGAGCTCGTGCTCGGCAGAGTTCGCAAACCCTCCTCGGTGCTCAGATATCGATATTTTTATTTTTTGAATTTCTCAACAACTACTTAACGGATTTACACCATTTAAAAAAAAAAAAGCACGCTTTCTGGACCAAGACCTACCTTTTTGCCAAAGTTGGTGTAATTCCGTTCAGCAGTTCGAGCTGTAGACTGTTTCAAAATTCCTATGGAAATTAACATGGAGAAATCGTGTTTTGGGACGCCCATTTTTTCTCAGCCCCCACTTCACGAATCACCCCCAAACTTTCAAGACAGGAACTGACCTGAGTGAACCATGAGTTTTGAGAATTTCATGAAGATTCGTCAAACGGCGCCAAAGATATTGGCAAATCAAAAACACTTTTCCTATGGAAACTAGGTCCTAACTACAACTACCTACTGGCGACCGCCAGTAGGTAATATATATATATATATATATATGTGATCAAGGGCAAGTGGTGCCCGAAACGCGTAATTTGAGGACAATAAAAGAATAATTGCCTACATCTCCAGTGGTTCGTGATTCTCTGTTTGCCAAAAGCGACTGCATTGATGAACGGAGCATTTCTATGGTCTTGATATATATATATATATATTCACTGAAAAAACCATAAGGTTTTAGGGACAGTTATAGTTAGTTGGACATTGCACTCGTACAAAACCCGTGATATTCCCCCGTTATAGTTAGTTCAGGTAACTATAACTCGCACCCCCGCAATGCACTGCTGATGACGTCACATATTACATCACTCATGACATGGTCAGTGACATCACTGATGACATCACTGATGACATCTCAAATGACATCATCCAGTGACTGTGTGTTTCTGTAAAGTTTAAATATGTTTAATATATATAGGGAAAGGCGTATTGAAGAATGAGTGGGTGTATAAGTGTCTGAATGGATGATTTAGTACGTGAGTGACTGACTCTACAAGTGAGTGATTAAATGTATCTTACTGAATGCATGGGTTAGTGACTAAACTGTGTGAATGTCTGTATCCGTCTGTCTGTTGGTTTGTAAGCGGCTGCATGGCTTTCTGAATAGCTACATGAGTGTCTACATGGGTTATTGATTGATTGTCTGAGTATCTGTATGGGTGCCTGAGTGTTTGTGTGGGTGGGGTGTGTGTGACTCTGTACATAGATGTGTGAGTGGGTGATTCACTGGGTGCATGGTTTCAAGAGTGCGTCTGTGATGGACTGTATGGGTGGGTGAGTGTGTGTATGGGTGTGTTAGTGATTAAATGTATATCTCAGTGGTACATGTGTGAGTAACTACATATGTGAAAGGCAGTATATATGTGTGTTGGAGTATATAAATGGCTATAAGTGAGAGTGTGTGATTGTGAGAGTGGCTATATGGATGAGTGTGTGCTTGCATCAGTGATTGCATAGGAGCGTAAGAATGTGCTAGTATTTTTATGAGTAAGTGAGCTGGTGTGTATAACTGTATAGGTGAGTAAATTGGAGTGTGATTAATTATTTGCAAGACTGACTAGGTGTGTGAGTACCTCTATGGATGAGTTGCGTTGTGTGAGTGTTTATATAGGTGTATGAGTGCATATGATAGTCCTGTACTGAGTGACTGTAAGTATGAGTGACTGTACGGGTGAGTGAGTAGATGTGTGTGTGTAGACCTAAGAATCAGTGAGTGGGTATGTACTTACTGGTATTGGAGTGTGTATGGTTTTGAGAATGGCAGTCTGTAATTTAGAGTGGGTGTATCAAAACTTATATTAGGGTGTGAGAAGATGCATCAAATTATCACATGGATGATGTCATCAGTGATGTCATCAGTGATGTCATTTGAGATGTCATCAGTGATGTCATCAGTGATGTCACTGACCATGTCATGAGTGATGTAATATGTGACGTCATCAGCAGTGCATTGCGGGGCGCGAGTTATAGTTACCTGAACTAACTATAACGGGGAATTTCACGGGTTTTGTACGAGTGCAATGTCCAACTAACTATAACTGTCCCTAAAACCTTATGGTTTTTTCAGTGAATTTCTAAGGTTTTTTAAATGCAAATTTCTAACTATAACGTGCCTGAAACCTATGGTTTTTTCAGTGAATTTCAAAGGTTTTTAAATGCTAATTCCTAACTATAACATGTCTGAAACCTACGGTTTTTTCAGTGAATTTCAAAGGTTTTGTAAATGACAATTTTTAAATGTATTAATTGTTATATTTATTTTTTTCATACTGATTTACTACATTTTTAGAAACATTTTTTTTTACATATTTTATTTTTTAAATTACATTGTAATTACATTATACATTACAAAAAATACTTTCTCAGAATGAATTACTTTAGTTTAAATACTTTGCACATAGGCAATAGACTTTTAAGTACAGTAGTTACAGTTGTTGCAATGGGCAACACATTTTCAAACACAATGCAACACTCAGCTCAATGTGAATTTCTAGTTAAATGCAATTAGTTACTTTATGGATTACTTTTCTAACCACAGGACTGGATCCTAGATTCAGTCCTGGGACATCTCCTGTAAACAGTTGAGTAAAAGCGTTTTGGTTACAGTAGTGATTTTTAAGGAATATTATTGTATTTTAAAAGTTGACACTTTGAAACTTTTTCTTATAGAATCACCAATGTTATCCTATGGAAGGAAATTCACTTAGCAGGTAAAAACTGTTATCGTTACTTTTTCTTACTCAGTGTTGGATCCTGGATCCAGCACTGGTGCATCTCCTGTAAACAGTTGAAAAAATGCGTTTAAGTCATACAGGCGATTTTTAAGGAATATTTGTAGTTTGTGAAAATCGACACTTTGAAACTTTTCTGCTGAAAACCAGACAATGGATTCCTATGGAAGAAAATATAAGTTACTGGTAAGTACGGTTAAAATTACTTTTCAGGGTCAGTGCTGGGCTAAAGATGCAGCACTGAGGTCTCTCCTGATAACAGGTGAGTAAATCGGAATTCGTATTTCGGCTGATTTTAGAGGAATATTTTAAAGTTCCAAAACTCCACACTTAGAAGAATTTCCAAGTGAAACCAGTCAATGTTAGCCTATGGAAGGAAATTCAAGTTACTGGTAAGTACGGTTAAAATTACTTTTCAGGACCAGTACTGGGCTGAAAGATACAGCACTGAGGTCTCTCCTGATAACAGGTGAGTAAATCAGAATTCGTATTTCGGCTGATTTTAGAGGAATATTTGTATGTTTCAAAAATCAACACTTAGAAACTTTTTCAGCAAAAAGCAGGCAATGATATCCTATGGAAGGAAATTCAAGTTACTGGTAAGTACGGTTAAAATTACTTTTGAGGATCAGTACTGGGCTGAAAGATGCAGCACTGAGGTCTCTCCTGATAACAGGTGAGTAAATCGGAATTCGTATTTCGGCTGATTTTAGAGGAATATTTGTATGTTTCAAAAGTCAACACAGAAACTTTTTCAGCAAAAAGCAGGCAATGATATCCTATGGAAGGAAATTCAAGTTACTGGTAAGTACGGTTAAAATTACTTTTGAGGATCAGTACTGGGCTGAAAGATGCATCACTGAGGTCTCTCCTGATAACAGGTGAGTAAATCGGAATTCGTATTTCGGCTGATTTTAGAGGAATATTTTAAAGTTCCAAAACTCCACACTTAGAAGAATTTCCAAGTGAAACCAGTCAATGTTAGCCTATGGAAGGAAATTCAAGTTACTGGTAAGTACGGTTAAAATTACTTTTCAGGACCAGTACTGGGCTGAAAGATACAGCACTGAGGTCTCTCCTGATAACAGGTGAGTAAATCAGAATTCGTATTTCGGCTGATTTTAGAGGAATATTTGTATGTTTCAAAAATCAACACTTAGAAACTTTTTCAGCAAAAAGCAGGCAATGATATCCTATGGAAGGAAATTCAAGTTACTGGTAAGTACGGTTAAAATTACTTTTGAGGATCAGTACTGGGCTGAAAGATGCAGCACTGAGGTCTCTCCTGATAACAGGTGAGTAAATCGGAATTCGTATTTCGGCTGATTTTAGAGGAATATTTGTATGTTTCAAAAGTCAACACAGAAACTTTTTCAGCAAAAAGCAGGCAATGATATCCTATGGAAGGAAATTCAAGTTACTGGTAAGTACGGTTAAAATTACTTTTGAGGATCAGTACTGGGCTGAAAGATGCATCACTGAGGTCTCTCCTGATAACAGGTGAGTAAATCGGAATTCGTATTTCGGCTGATTTTAGAGGAATATTTTAAAGTTCCAAAACTCCACACTTAGAAGAATTTCCAAGTGAAACCAGTCAATGTTAGCCTATGGAAGGAAATTCAAGTTACTGGTAAGTACGGATAAAATTACTTTTCAGGACAAGTTCTGGGCTGAAAGATACAGCACTGAGGTCTCTCCTGATAACAGGTGAGTAAATCGGAATTCGTATTTCGGCTGATTTTAGAGGAAAATTTGTATGTTTCAAAAATCAACACTTAGAAACTTTTTCAGCAAAAAGCAGGCAATGATATCCTATGGAAGGAAATTCAAGTTACTGGTAAGTACGGTTAAAATTACTTTTCAGGATTAGTACTGGGCTGAAAGATACAGCACTGAGGTCTCTCCTGATAACAGGTGAGTAAATCGGAATTCGTATTTCGGCTGATTTTAGAGGAATATTTGTATGTTTCAAAAATCAACACAGAAACTTTTTCAGCAAAAAGCAGGCAATGATATCCTATGGAAGGAAATTCAAGTTACTGGTAAGTACGGTTAAAATTACTTTTCAGGATTAGTACTGGGCTGAAAGATGCAGCACTGAGGTCTCTCCTGATAACAGGTGAGTAAATCAGATTTCGTAGTTCGGCAGATTTTAGAGGAATATTTGCACAATGGTGAAGGGAGGGGCGGGGCCTAAGGTGACATCTGTGCAAACGCGCCCCGTGGCGCGTTTTAAGTTGGGGATTAAGTCCCCTTGAATCATGAGGGTCCCTAGGGGCCAACTAGCCCACCAGGAACCTCCAGTATGCGCCAGGGGGCTGCGTTGCAGAGACGTGTAGAGAGGCCACACCCCTTTTTACACCTCTCTGCAACACAGCTCTGTGGGGCTTTCTGGATGTACCTGTTGGGCTAGTTGGCCCCCAGGGACCCTCAGGATTGAGGGGGATTTAATTCCCCATCTTAAAACGCGCCACGGGACCTGTTTGCACACATGTCACCTCAGGCCCCGCCCCCTCCTTTCACCACTGTGCAAACGCGCCCCGTGGCGCGTTTTAAGTCAGGGGATTAACTCCCCTTGAATCCTGAGGGTCCCTGGGGTGCAACTAGCCCACCAGCTACCTCCATTAAGCGCCACAGAGCTGCGTTGCAGAGAGGTGTAATAAGGGGCGTGGCCTCTGTACACCTCTCTGCAAGGCAGCCCCCTGGCGCATACTGGAGGTTCCTGGTGGGCTAGTTGGCCCCCAGGGACCCCCAGTATTCAAGGGGAATTACTTCCCCTTCTTAAAACGCGCCAGGGGCCGCGTTTGCAGAGTACTGCAGGGAGGGGTCGGGGCCACTGGCACGATGCCGTTTATTTTATTTTTTTTTATTTGGGGAGGGGGGCTGCGTGGCCCCCCTCCTGGGCCACTTATGGCCCCAGGGACAACATCCCCCGGGGCCTGGCCTCTGGTTGGGGACTGTGGGGGGGTCCCCAATCCCCCCACAGTCCCGCCGGCTCCCCGCGTCCTATGGGAGCCGGCATTGCTTTCCACATGGGGAGCAGCTAAGATGCTGCTCCCCATGTGGAAAAGCAATTGGTTTGCATTTTGAAAGAGAGAGCAGGTTTCCTGCTCTCTCTTTCAAAATGCAAACCAAGTTTGCTATGACAGGACGGGAGCCGCGAGGCTCCGTCCTGTCATAGCAAACAGCAGTGTCCCGGGGGTAGGCACCCGGGACACTGCAGGAGCCGGCCCTGGGGGGTGGTGGTCCCCAGGGCCATCAAGGGCTCCAGGAGGGAGCCACGCGGCCCCCTCCCTACATTTTGAAAGCCCCGGGGAGGTGGTGGTCCTCGGGGCTTGGGGGTCCAAAACGGACCCCCATTTTCAATTTTCTTAGTGCCCCGGGAGGTGGTTGTCCCGGGCGTGTGGGGGCTGGAGCCCCCCACACAGGTTTTAAAAATAAAAAATAAAAAAGCCCCGGGGAGGTGGCGGTCCCCGGGGCTGCGGGAGGGCTCAGAGCCCTCCTGCACCATTTATGATAGAGCCCCGGGGGGTGGTGGTCCCCGGGGCTTGGAGGGCCTTTAGAGGCCCCCCATACATAAAATAAACCCCCCAGCATGCCCCCGGGACTTGGCCCACCCGGGGGCAATTACATCGAAGCGCGGAGACCGCGCTTCGATTTTATCGGCAGGATCCGCGCACCCTGAGCGCATCCTGCCGATTTAAAAAAAAAATGCTTTTTGCCCAGGGGTCCTTGTGGGACCCCCTGAGCAGACCTAGGGGTCAGGGTGTTTCTACCCTGCCCCCTTTGTGCATTTTGCACACTTTTTTACTGCTTTCTTGTTCCTCGGTTCTACCGAGGAACAAGATGGCTGCCAACACTTCCTGGTTTGGAGTGTTGACAGCCAATTAGCAGACAGCTCGTGATCGGGAGGGTGCGCGGATCCGACGCGGCCATAGATATATATGTACTTTTACTTTAGATTTTCTCAGCAACTACTGAACGGATTTACACCATTTAACAAAAAGGGTTCTTTCTGAACCAAGAACTACCTCTTTGCCAAATTTGGTGTAATTCCGTTCAGCAGTTCGGGCTGTAGCCGTGTCTAAAGTTTCCTATGGGAAATTGATTTTTTGACTCTTATTTTTTTAATTTCTCCGCAACTACTAAACGGATTTACACCATTTAACAAAAAGGGTTCTTTCTGAACCAAGAACTACCTCTTTGCCAAATTTGGTGCAATTCCATTCAGCAGTTCGGGCTGTAGCCGTGTCTAAAGTTTCCTATGGGAAAATGAATGGGGAAAACACGTTTTGGGACCCCCCTTTTTTCTCGGCCCCCACTTGACGAATCACCCTGAGACTTTCAGAGTAGGAGCGGACCGGAGCGGGCCATAAAGTTTGAAAATTTCACGAAGATTCGTCAACCGACGCAAGAGTTATTTCAAATAGAATGTCGCGGATTTCCTATGGAAAATAGGTCCTAACTATAACTATCTACTGGCGACCGCCAGTAGATAATATATATATATATATATAGTTAGGACCTAGTTTCTATAGGAAAAGCATTTTTTTGACTTGCCTATAACTTTTGCGTCGTTTGACGAATCTTCACGAAATTGTCCAAAAAATGTGTCAAAGTAGGTTATGTATGTCATGTAAAGTTTGGGGGTGATCCATGCAGTGGGGACCAAGAAATAGGTGTGCAAAATAAGGGTGCTTTTGTAATGTTAGCTCCCATAGGAACGCGTTGTTGAACCTACAGCCCGAACCGCTGGATGGAATTACACCAAGTTAGGCAGAAAGGTAGTTGTTGTTAACGAAGATTGTGCTTTTTTTAATTTGGTGCAAATGAAATGAATTTGTACTTGTAAAGCGCACTGCTGCCCTGAGGCTTCCTGGCGCTGAATGCATACCGCTGTGGAACCCTTCCTGGCTTTTCCCTGTGAAATGTCCACTCCTGGGCACCCCCAAGGTGAAGCCAGGCATCCCAGCGCTGGTGGGGCCGTTCTGTTCAGTAGTTTTGTGAAATCTCTGCCCGCAGATATTTTGTGGCTATTTCGCAGTGGTTGTGGTTAAATCGCGATGACATCGTTTAAAAAACGCAAATGCACACGCCAACTGGAATGCTCTGATTGGCTGGACACAAACTGAACAGAAAGTTGTGGCTGCCATTTTATCGATCGGGAATGGTTCTCGAGGCTGAAAATTTGTGTCAAAGCTAACAGAAGGGGTCAGGGTGAAGATACTCTGACCCCATTTTTTTTTAGTCGTGTGCGATATTTGCTATGAGGCCGTGACAGCTAGCGTGGCCCCCCGTGTACAGTCGCGGGGACGTCGCAACTATCATGACGTCTTCCAGAATAATGGTGGAAATATAAAAAATATATATATTTATACACACTCGCCAGTCAATGTCACAGACTCATGTATGCACTCACAACTCACTCAGACACTTATACAGCCATTCACATACCTACTCACACACTTATACATCCAGTCACATACTCACTCAGATACTCATGCACCTACTCACATACCCATTCATGTACTCATTCGCCCACTTACAGACACACTGGGAGAGTGACGCACCCATGTACAGACTCACTCAGAGACTCATGCACCTAATTAAAGACTTACTCATAGACTTATGCACACAGTATCATACCAATTTAGAGACTCTTATACCCTCTCAGAGCCCCACCTGGGTACTCATGCAGCCACTCACAGACCCAATCGGATACTCGTGCTCCCACTTATAGACTCACTTGGAGAGTCACGCACTCATGTACAGCCCCACTCAGAGACTCACGCACCCACTTACAGACCCACTCATGTATGTACTCACAGACCCGCTGAGACACTCATATACCCACACTGACAGACCCACTGAGACACTCATACACTCACTCATAGATCCACTCAGACATTCATATACCCACTCACACACCCATAGACTCTCTCACACACTCAGTCACAGACCCTCCTAGAGACTTATGCACAAAGACTCATGCATCCACTCACAGACCCACCCAGACACTCACCCTCCCAGTCAGAGACCCCCTCAGACATTCATGCATGCACCCATTCATTCAGTCCCTAAGAGACTTATGCTCTCACTCACAGACCCTTTGAGGTACTCATCCAACCACTCATAAATCCTCTCAGACACTCATACATCCTCTCACAGACCCAATCAGATATTCTCACACCCATACAGTCACTCACACACCCACTCACAGATGCACTCAGAGACTTATGCACCCATTCACTGATACACTCAGAGACTCACATACCCACTCACAGTCCCACTCAGAGACCCAAACACCCATTTAGAAAACCACTCAGACATTCATGCTTCCATTCATTGACCTACTGGGAGACTCATGCACTCACTCACTGACCCACTCAGACAGTAATGCACCCACTCACTCACCCACTTAAACACTCATGTATCCACTAACATATCCAGTCAGACAATCATATTCTTGACTTACAAATGCACAAAGGCACTCATGCACCTACTCACAGCTCGACTGAGAGACTCATGCAACCAAACCACAGACCCATTGAGACACTGATGCACCCAGTCATAGATGCACTGAAACAGTCACGCAGTTCATTACAGAACCATTGATAGACTGATGCACCGTATCACAGATCCATTGAAATACTTATACAGTGAATGAGAGACTCACTGACAGAGTGATGCATGCAGTCACAGATTTCCCTGAAAGAATTATACACGGTGTTATAGAGATATTAAGGGAGTTATACATGCTATTATAGAGTCATTTAGATAGTAATGTGTTTACTGTGTTGGTTATAATCCATTTTGCAGTTATAAGTTTGAATGTGGTGGTGGCTATTGAATGTCTGCATTTGTTTTGTCATTTTGCAACGTATTCGCAGTGATTGCGACTACCAATGTCATTGCGACTTCTGGTGTCGCCACAAACAAGGAAAAGGCATTTTAGATGTACTTTTTTTGACCAATATATACAAAGGGGAAAGTTAAATCATTAACTTACTAGATAACTAGACTACAATTTAAATAAAACATGTCTATATATGTGTTTAACACTTTGTCAAAAACACACAGTATTCGTGACTACCGACATCATCATGACTTCCGGTGTAACCGCGAACAAGGAAAATCCATTTTAGGTGTTGTTTTTTCGACAACAGAATACAAAGGGGAAAGTCAAATCAATATCTTACTAAACAGCTAGACTTAAACTTTATGTAAAATATGTCTATTTATGTGTTTTACACTTTGTCAAAA
Source organism: Calotriton arnoldi (assembly GCA_963921515.1). Lineage (NCBI taxonomy): Eukaryota > Metazoa > Chordata > Amphibia > Caudata > Salamandridae > Calotriton > Calotriton arnoldi. The sequence continues at coordinate 557,887 of CAWUFW010011187.1, forward strand.
ACATGCAGTATTCGCTGTGCGTCCTTAGAGATCGTGACATTGTCGCAAATACCCAAATTATCTTGAAATAAAATGATTCATCCTCCTCTGTCCCCAAAATAGGAACACACTGAAGAAATGGCTGGTAGCAGCACTAAAAATCATGGGAGTGAGACATTGTCAAAAAGCAATAAGGCTCCTTAAGGGTGATACTAGGGAGATCCTAGCCTTTGGGATATCGCGCTACTTACTCTGTGCCTGGAACCAGAGGAGGAAGGCCCTAGAAGGCCCTAGATGATTGTCAACCCAGACACTAACTCTAAACCTGTAAGGAAAAGCTTTAGTAGGCCTACTCAGTGTTTTATCTATTCCTTTTTTTTTAACATTTTAATATCTCAACAAAGTTACTGGTTGTTATGTACCTAGCAACGGCTTTCTTATTGCTGAAACAAATGATTACGAAGCCCTTTCTCTTCTCTGCTCCAGGGGAAACATGCATGTATATAGTAGTGTTAATAACTGTACTTAACTTATCTATTCTAATTTTAACAATTATTGACTTTTAAGACATTAATGATTGAATTAGTATGACTTGTTTTTATTGACAGTAACATTCTGTGCATGTTTTTTTTTTATCCAGGAAACTTTTATGGCTTGCTAGCTGAAATAAAGATTATATATATAAAGATGATTAATGTACTTTTAAAATAAATACAACAATAAGTGGTGCAACATGCATATGTAATGTGCATTATCTAATTATAGATAAAACATACAAGGAAGCTATATTTATGAAATAGAATTAAAAAAGCCATTAAGAATTCAATGAAAAAAAAAAGGTTAGAGGGACGTTATTGTTAGGAAATAGATTTTGAAAAACCATAGAAATTCATTGAAAAAAACAAAGGTTACAAGGACATTATAGTTAGGAAATAGTATTAAAAAACCTTTGAAAGTCTCGGAAAAAAACAAAGGTTACAGGGACGTTATAGTTAGGCTGACATTTCACTCGTACAAAACCAGAGAAATTCAGCAGTAAAATAACTCATGCCCCCACAATGCACTGCTTCTGATCTCACATATTACATCACTCATGACATGGTTAGTGACATCAGTGATGACATCACTGACAACATCTCAAATGACCACTGAATATCATGTGAATATATATATATATCTATATATATAGATATATATAGATAGAGAGATAGACATATAGATATCACTAGAAATGCTAGATTTAAATTTAAACTATAAAATATGTTACATCTCACCTATTTGACACCAAATAAACTGTACAAGAGTTTCCCAAGTGTGGCAAATACACACCTCAGATGCTGGGCAGAGGGAACTGACCTCATGCGTATGTTCTGGCTATGGCCCGTGATACTTCCAATCTGGATCGTAATGCTCTCACTTGGAAGGCACAATTGGATTGAAATTCGATCAAGATCCCAGCTCTTGTATTCTGGGGCTAAAGAAAATATTTAAAAAGTGTAAAAAACAGGCACATTTTCAGACATTGCCTTCTTATTTTCAAGAGCCTACTGGTCATGGCTTGCAAGAGCGACCAAGCACCCCCAGTCACACATTGTTGGAGAGAGTGCAAGAGACAGAGGTGGACGCTAAAAAAAAAAAACTCAGAGAAGACTTCACTCAAATAGCAGAGTGGTCTAAGGTTCTAATGAAACAGAAGAGAAAACATGCTCAGAAACAGGTGAGGAAATGATGGACACAGCCGACATGTCCTCTCCCCTCACAGAGTTCACTAAACATGTACGAGAACAGAAAGGAATCTAATTCCGAATGACTTGGATTAATTGTGTAGAATTGACACTAATAGAAACAATCATTAGTTGCAATAAGTTGGGTATACAATAACATTTTAAAAAATTCATTTTTGCGAAAACTCTAAGAGGAGAGAAATCTTATACATGTGGGTGCATGCTGAGGGGGAAGATATGATTCAGATGTAACTCAATTACTATATATTGGTACTTATTCGAAAAATAGTGCATAATGCCTTCTGTAATACTATAACACGTCAGATATTTGAATGCTGCTATAGCCTTCTGAATGGTGTTTGAGACCACTGTTATTGCATCAATAAAAAAAACATTAAAAAATCACTCTCCTTCATCCTTTGTTGAAGAAGAGTAAGACTTCGTGTAATGAAGAATACTGGTATGTAATCAGAAAATTGTGCTTCCAAGAAGGGCTATACACACTTTAATTATGTGTCGAAATTGGACATTGTATTTACTATGCCCAGTAAAGACCAATAATCTGTTGGGAGATATTTACCCCATGTGGTAGATACTGTGTTCATGTTAGGAAAATGCAGAATTGTATGCAGAACTGTTGCTTACCAGACCGAATTCTACATAGATCAGATTTTCCCACACATTATTCCCAAACAATTTTGACAGGTTGGACCTGTGAAACTAGGGGTGTCGTATATCAGAGAACTTCTGCTTACACACGGATCTGCAATTCCTCCACACTTGCAATCAGGACCTGATCATGTGAGGTGCAAACCCATTCAAGTAGATAAAGACCCCATTGCTGCAACCTCACCATTAATCCTGTATTCAGGAGTTGACATAACGGGGTGGGGGGGCTATGAGGGGTGCATTGGTCCTCACAAAAAAGTAGCACTAGCTGTAACTTGTTTTGATTTTACACTGTGGTTGTCTGTTTGTAGTATTGATGAGGGCGATGTGGTTCCCATAGCAAAAGAAGAAAACATTTAACGTAATGTTTGTCTTTCTATTTTTTCTAAATTCATTATATGTTGTTAATGTAGGTATAACTCTTTAAAACTATTGTTTTAATTTTATAACGGAAACAAGCATTATCGTTCAGAGAAAAAGGTTATCGAAATGCATATATTTTTCAGAGAAACACAGTGGTCGTAGCAAATAATGACTTGCACAGTGTAACATCTGTTACGAATACTGTTATTATTTCAACTTGAACCATGATGTATAATAGTCTTTGCAAATTGTTTGTATTCATTAGCCGAGGTTGTCCTTAATCAATACAAGAAAATCACTTTTCGTTGCCCTCACTACGGCTATAAATTCCGTTAAAACAGATTTGTTTTTGCAAACTGCAATATAAATGAGATTTACATCACTGCTGTTAAATTTTCAGCACAAAAAATATTTCCATTGAAGATGCCAAATGGATGTTTAAGGCAAGCTTTGGTCACATAAAATCCTACTTACGCTCAATTAATTTCTCCAAGACAACAACGTGGTTTAGAAAACCATATGGCCTCTCTGCCCCCATGCCCATTATCTGCTAATTTCATTGTGATACTGGAGGCCTATAGAGGTAATCAGAAATATTTTCCATAACAAGTATTTTCCACTTCATGAATGCACTTCCCCAGTATCATGAGCTATGTATGGTCGAATGGAATAAAGTAAAACAATAAAATAATGCACTTTTGTGAAATATACATCGTTAGCCACAATGGCCATCCGAAATAGTGAATAACCAGTCGCCACATAAAATAAAATGTAGTTTATTTTTTGGTGAGAAACCCTGCAATACACTGTTTTGCTTCCCTCATAGTATTGAAAAAGTATTTTTAATATTCAGCATCTACTTAACATTTTCTTACATATACCCGGAAAGATGATAAATAGCTATTCCACCTGCGAAATGAAATATTGGATGTCGAATTTACGTCCTTCAAGTATAATAAAAAGTAAAAGTGTCACCTGTCTTCAATACATTTGTGTGTACGGGAAACGTCCACACAGCTTTCCACGGGAAAGTATGGTCCAGTGCGAATCTCGCCACGACCTTCGGTCTGCCTCCTTGTTTACTGAGTTAGTCCATGCGTCCTGCCCAATCTTTCCATGGATGTTTTCACAGAACCACTTTGTTGTGAGAAATAATACCACTATATGAAGTGTTTGTGTCCTGGATTCTCTACCCTCTCGCACAATTTCCAAAGCAATAAGGCTTCTGCCTTCCAATCTCATTCTGCTGCCTTTGGAAAAGCCAATCTGGTTAACCAGTGTCCACACCTATATCCCGAATTGCGGCAGCGATACGAGTGGGCTGGATTCTCGTACACTGGATGCTATCCCAACAGCAAAAGTGAGAGATTATGACTTTTTGGGATGGGGCATTACCACATGGGGGCACAAGTTATAGTTAGCTCTGCTAACTATAACTGGTGAATTGCTGTGTTATATTTTGTTCAAAACTTGAATGTCATAACTGACAAATTCAACTAACTATAATGTTACTTTAACCTTTGTTTTTTTCAGTGAATTTCTAAGGTTTGTTTTTAAACGAAATAGATCTATTTATCAGACCTAACTATAACGTTACTTTAACCTTTGTTTCTTTCTTTTTACTGTGCGCCGCTCCAATTGGGGCACTTACTGATCTGCTCGGGGGCTCTATGGGGGCATTACTCCTTCCTCAGTCCGCCGCGGCTTGCCGTTTGTGCGGAGGGAAGTGAGTATTTGGCTTCTTCTCCCTCCCTCCCACTTCCTGTTGCATTTGCGGGGTTGCGGTCTAGTTGTTCCCGGCCCAGCCTATTTCACAGCATGTTGGGCCGGACGCGCAGCGGACGTGCACAGCGGGCGCGCCGCCAGCGTGCCGAAGGCGCACCAAAGGCAAGCCCGTCTGCGCCCGTCCGCGCCCTCTTTGCGCCTTGCGCCAGAAACCCTGGCCGATTTACCCCAGATCCCGGTATGCCTTTCATTTATTCCAGAAGACAGCTCCTTGATTTACAAATGCAGGGGGGGGCTGCACTGCAGGTCTATGAACCTGGAAGCTCTTGCAGGATGCCAGGTGTATGAGTGCATAGCTTGTGAGGCACTCATTCTGCTGGGTGCTGTGAGCAATCCCCTAGAGGAGAGTCATCAGCCCTACTCTTTGTCACTGAATCATTCTTTTATGGGTTATCTTGTCAACGCCAGATCTCTGATTAAGAATAAGGTAGAATTTAGGGATTTTGTGTCCCTTCGTAAGCCTGACTGGGTATTCATCACTGAAACCTGGGCCAGAGATTGCTCTGGCCCTGACCTGGTAGAGGCTATCCCCTCCGGCTATGCTCTTTCTAGATTTGATAGGGAAGGGGGGATAGGTGGAGGCCTAGGAATATTGTATAAAGACACTTACTCTTGCTTCACTGAGCCACTTACAACCCCCTTGGATCCCTATCAGGCCCTATATTTTTCTCTGAAGGTCCTCCCAACTGAAAGCTTTATTGGAGTAGTGACCTATCGGCCTCCTGGACCTAGAGCAATGTTCAATCAGGACTTTAGCAATCTAATAGAGCCCTATTTGACAAGATCAAACATAACTCTCTTGGGTGATTTTATTTTTCATCTGGGGAAGACTCTGTGTACAGAAACGCATGCATTCTTAGAAACTATGGATTCTTGTGGCCTCTCCCAGCTGGTTATGAGCCCCACTCATATAGCAGGACACACTCTGGATGGCATTTTTTCTAATGATTCTCGGATTAAGGTGGAGGAACCTATTCAACTCTCTTGGTCCAACCATTATGCTATTCCATTCCAGCTGCAAACTGTAGCATCTTATTTAGGCCCCAATATCAAGAATAGGGTGGAGATGAAGAGAAACCTCAGCCTTATTAATAAGGAGGCCCTTCTTAACACACTTAGCAATTATGTATGGCCCTCTCATTTGGACATCAATTCAACTTATTCTGACTTCTCTAACTGGCTTTTGGCAGCCTTGGATTCCCTTGCTCCTCTTAAGGAGCACTATGCGGCCAGAAAACGGCCCTCGGCTCCTTGGTTCTCAGAGAGACTGAGAAAACTTAGACAAGTATGCCGACACCAGGAAAGGAAATGGCGCCATGATCTTAAACCAGCCGAAAGAGATTTGCACAAACTAAGATTGAGAGAATACAAAAATGCTATCACTGAGGAAAAAGTACTATTTTATTCTAGGATGACGGAATCCTTAAGGTCTCCAAGGGAACTCTTCAATGTAAATAATTCTCTCCTGGCCCCCTCAGCCACTGCTTATACTGACGTTTCCCAGGGTCTTTGTGACAAAATGGCGTGCTTCTTTCAAGCAAAAATCAAGGAAATATATTCCTCCCTGGAGATCCTCAATGCTGGAGGATCTAATGTAGGTCTTCCATTGGACTCCCCGGTTGCGGATCATTTGGTAGCTCCTATGGAGGAAGGTTATCTTTTTTTCTTCCCCCTCTACTGCAAGAGGATACAGAGCGGTTGCTAAATGGAATAAAGTCTGGTTCCCCGCTGGAGTCCTGCCCTTTGAAAATTTTGAAATTAGGAAGGGAGGTTATTGTTCCGCACTTGACCTCACTCCTGAACACTGTTATTACATCCGGGCAGTATCCCATCGCGTGGAAAACTGTGGTGGTTAAACCCCTTTTAAAGAAGCCCTCTCTGGATCCAGCTGAGTTAAAGAACTACCGTCCCATTTCCCTATTACCTGTCCCAGCAAAAATGTTGGAGAAACATCTGAATTTCCATCTCAGTTCCTATTTGGAGGAACACCAGCTGCTTGACGGCTCGCAGCATGGGTTCAGAAGTGAGCACAGTACTGAGACAGCGTAAACCTCTGTACTTAACAACATCCGAAGTCAGGTTGACACCGGTCACATGACATTACTGATCCTTCTGGACCTTATTGCGGCCTTCGATACTATTTCTCCCTTAAGATTGGTTGGCAGGCTTAGGGAAATAAGAATCAAGGGCTCTGCCCTGAACTTGCTCACCTCATTTCTTATGGACCGGTCGCAAAGAGTTAAGATGGGTCAATTCTACTCAGCTTCCAATCAGTTGTTCTGCGGAGTCCCTCAGGGATCCTCATTGAGTCCTACCCTCTTTAATATTTATGTAGCCCCTCTCGCCAGGGTTGTAAGATCTTTTGGGCTAGAAGTGTTATCCTACGCTGATGACACTCAAATTATGGTCTCTATCACTGCCAGCGTAGAAGCATCAGTGGCGAATCTTAAAAACTGCATGCAGGCAGTGGCTTCCTAGATGGTAGAGAACTATCTAAGACTCAATGGGGATAAAACTGAGGTTTTAATTTTTGGAAACCATCAGGATATTGTCAGAGGCTTGGTGGCCAGATACGCTTGGCCCTTGCCCCTGCCCTGGCCCCAGCGCAAAAAATTTAGGCATCATAATTGACAACTCCCTTTCCCTGGGCCCCCAAATCAATAGAACAGTTTCCACCTGCTTTGGGATTATAAGGACGCTTAGAAAGATCTCCCAATTTCTCTTCATTTCCTCCCAAAAACAGGCAGTTGTGGCCCTTGTTTTGTCTAGACTAGATTACTGTAATGCCCTCTATTTGGGTATTAATAAGGGGCTTGTGCATCGACTTCAGCTAGTGCAGAATGCTGCTGCCAGGCTGGTGATGGGCTTTCCCAAATATCACTTAGTCTCGGCCACTATCAGTAATCTGCATTGGCTTCCGCTTGGTCGGAGAATTGTATTCAAAGCCCTTTGCCTTGTTCATAAGGCTTTCTACAATACGGGGTCAGAAGACATTAAAAAACTCTTTCGGAGATATGTCCCCGCCAAGCAGTTAAGATCGGCTAGCAAGAACTTGCTGATAGTTCCAAGTTTTAGGAAAGCTAGATGGGGGGGTAGAGCCTTCTCCTTGGCTGCGGCTAAACTTTGGAACTCCCTTCCTTTTTCAATCTCAGCTCTGGACACTCATTCTCTCTTCCGTAAAGCCTTGAAGACCTGGCTTTTCACTCTTTCAACTCTGTAAGCCTTATACATATGTGCACCTCTGTCTCCTGGCCCCTTTCCGCAGCGCCTTGACGCCCCTGGGCAAAGTTCACGCTTTACAAAGCTTATATTCATTCATTCATTTCAGTGAATTTTTAAAATATATATATATAGAGACAAGATCTGATTACCTGTCACCACATCTATTTATATAGGGCTCCAGGACTCAGGCCCCTGGTCTGTAAAACAACTGAATACGAGCATATATGGTAGGGGATATCCTGCCCCCTTAGGCCAGGTGAATGGGTCCACTTGGGCCAAAAATTTGATTTTTCAAAAATCTTTAATCAGCGCCGCAGATCTGTGGAGGCTTCCCCTCACAACCCTCAATGATTTAGGGAGTCATGGGTGTCCGGGTTAGGGACTGGGACACCCACTTTAACAAAAAAATGCCAGCAACCACCAGCATCACAACCAGTGCTGACTTGGGAGCCTGCTGGGGCTGCGGGGACAGTGGGGATCACATCACGGCCCCCAAGATTTGGATGTTCTGGGTGCCACCAATGGGCATTGGGATACCCAATTGAAAAAAATTACAGCCTTCCACTGGCACCCAGTAAGGGTGCTTGTTGGGAGCTGGCTTGGGCCACATGGGCTTTGAGGCTCCCCCGCAGCCTCCAACATCTGTTAATGTAGTTTGTGCCCCAAGTGGACAACGTCACAACCCAAAAATAATTTAAAAAATAGAAAGAATAATAAATGAGTGGCAAGAGCTGCTCATTGATTATTCGCTGCTCTGCACAAGGAGCGTCCCATAACTCCCTGCAAGGGCTTTTTAATAATGTTTGTAGATCTTGGCGGTGCCCTTAGAAGGGGCAGGGGCACCACTAAGCATTTTTGTCAATGTTGTGGAGTGCTGTAGGGAGAGCAGCAGCCCCCCAGCAACATTAAAAAAACACAGTAAGGGGTCGATTCCGATTCGGGCCGGAAAAAGCACCGACCGACTCGGATCCGGAAATAATACCGACCGACACGTACCCGTGGCGCACGACACGCCAAGTACGATGCAAGGCGCGAAAAATCCGACCGACACGTACCGAAACCAAGTCGACCGACCGAGCCGCACGGAAAACAGCAATTCGGCCGGAAAAACACGCGAATCCAACCGACCGACACGCACCCGGAACAAATCCGACGGAAACGTACACGCGAACTCCAAACCGCAAAGTACGATGCAAGGCGCGAAAACCACGAGCGAGTCGGACGGAGGACAAGCCGTACGACCGACACGCATACAAAACCGAGCCAAAGCAACACAAAACACCACGACCGACGCGTACGCAGCATAGAAAACTGCACAAACACAGCGTGAACGAAACGGAGAACACCGTACGAGACCAATGCAGGGTCCGACTCGGTCACAAGAACGTTTCCAAAATACACAAACAGCACAAAGGAAAAATCACCCAAAAAAGGCCAAACAAGCAATTACCAAGCCAATAAATACTGGGGGGTGGGGACAGAGAACAAAGACACACCCACAACTCCACCTATATAAAGGACACAAATCACAACCATGAGCCTTTGCAAATGCCATTCCACTGCCAGCACCCAAGAGAAAGCAACCACACACCCACAGCTCATCCCTCACACAAGCCACACACCATCAGCACACCAACAAATACCTACCTCACATACACCCAGCAAAACACACACTCACACACCCTCACCTGCACACCAACACACACATCACCCACCATCACCACCCATCACCATGCCCCCCAAGAAGAATCCCAAGTTCCTAGATAGTGAATTGGAAGTCATGGTAGACGAGATCCTCAGGGTGGAGCCACAGCTGTTTGGCACACTGGTCCAACAGACCCCCATGTCGCAGAAAACCAAGATGTGGGAGAGGATCATCAACAGGGTGAACGCCCAATCACCATGTCGGCGCACAAAGACCGACATCCAGAACAGGTGGTATGACGTGCGCAGGAGGGTACGGGACATGCTGAAGAAAGACTACATCAACAGCCAATACACCGGCAGTGGCCCTCCTGCCAAGCCAATATACCTCAAGCCCTGGGAGGAGAAGGTGAGGGCCATCCTACCGCCAGTGAGCGTATATGGACTAGAGGACATCCCAGAGCCTGGTGAGTACACAACAAATGTACACAATATACTGCCACAAAACACACACATCACTGTCAAGGGAGAGTCAAACCATGCACTCATAGCAATTACACAGCAACCAGAACAGAATCATCCCAAAATGTGTATGTCAGTCAGATAAACACAACACATGCCATCAAAAAAGTCACATCCAACTGTGCCAACACATGTACAAACACAACTACAACTACAGCTAGGCAGTGGCACAAATAGAACTAACAAACACATCCAGACATGTAGCCACCACAACAACACCAACACACAGTGAAGACCACTCAAAGGAAGGAATTCTGTGTATGCTGGCCAAGTCAGTGTAGCCAATAGCATCATGGGAGTCGCAGTCACACATATTGCCCCCCCCAACTGTCCCATCAACACCACCATGAACCATGCTCACATCACAGGAAGTGGAGAAGGACTCACAAGATGGCTGACACTGGCTACTGCTGTGGGGAGCACAAGGCCCTGCTGGCAACTGTGCACCAACAAACAGCAGGACACCACTGACTGACATCCTGAGAGACAACTTACACTCCCTGCAATGCAAGCACATTCCATGGTGGGATATCTGGCTAGCTGGGTGGGAAGGGGGACTTGCAGCACTGACCATAGTCACAAGCACCTCCCCTCACACACCCCCCAACAGAAACTCCACAGAACCCACCTGGTAGAATGCAATGCCCCCCATCCTAACACAAGATCCCACAAAGAACCACCACCCTGGGTTATGTTGTGTGAAGCACAGGGACACTCTTGGGACCTCTATCCAAACAACTAACAGGACAACACTCCCAGCCATCCTGTCAGCACAGCCAGCCCACCCCACAGGGAAGCAGAGTCAAAAGGAAGGAAGCATGGGCATGCTGGGAAGGGGGGAGGAGGCAATAGCATGATGGGAGTCGTAGTCACAGCTCTACATCCCCCACCACATGGCCCAGCAAGCTCACACTCACGCATGCACATCCCACAGAGAGTGGAAAGGCCCATCAAAGATGTCTGACACTGTTGCTGTGTCGTGGGGAGCACAAGGGCATGCTGGGAACTGCACACCAACCAACAGCAGGACACCACTGTCAGCCATCTTGCCATTGCTCTCACACCCACACACACTGAACTCCCCACAAAAGCAAGTAAGTATGGGCATGCTGGGAAGGGGGGTGGAGGCAATAGCATGATGGGAGTCGTAGTCACTGATATTGGTCACCCCCACAACTGTCCCATCAACACCACCCTGAACCATGCTCACATCACAGGGAGTGGAGAAGGACTCACAAGATGGCTGACACTGGCTACTGCTGTGGGGAGCACAAGGCCCTGCTGCCAACTGTGCACCAACAAACAGCAAGACACCACTGACTGACATCCTGAGAGACAACTTACACTCCCTGCAATGCAAGCACGTTCCATGGTGGGATATCTGGCTAGCTGGGTGGGAAGGAGGACTTGCAGCACTGACCATAGTCACAAGCACCTCCCCTCACACACACCCCAACACAAACTCCACAGAACCCACCTGGTAGAATGCAATGCCCCCCATCCTAACACAAGATCCCACAAAGGACCACCACCCTGGGTTATGTTGTGTGAAGCACAGGGACACCCTTGGGACTTCTAGCCAAACAACTGCCAGGACAACACTCCCAGCCATCCCGTCAGCACAGCCAGCCCACCCCACAGGGAAGCAGAGTCAAAAGGAAGGAAGCATGGGCATGCTGGGAAGGGGGGTGGAGGCAAGAGCATGATGGGAGTCGTAGTCACAGCTCTACATCCCCCACCACATGGCCCAGCAAGCTCACACTCACGCATGCACATCCCACAGAGAGTGGAAAGGCCCATCAAAGATGTCTGACACTGTTGCTGTGTCGTGGGGAGCACAAGGGCATGCTGGGAACTGCACACCAACCAACAGCAGGACACCACTGTCAGCCATCTTGCCATTGCTCTCACACCCACACACACTGAACTCCCCACAAAACCAAGTAAGTATGGGCATGCTGGGAAGGGGGGTGGAGGCAATAGCATGATGGGAGTCGTAGTCACTGATATTGGTCACCCCCACAACTGTCCCATCAACTCCACCCTGAACCATGCTCACATCACAGGAAGTGGATAAGGACTCACAAGATGGCTGACACTGGCTACTGCTGTGGGGAGCACAAGGCCCTGCTGGGAACTGCACACCAACCAACAGCAGGACACCACTGTCAGCCATCTTGCCATTGCCCTCACACCCACACACACTGAACTCCCCACAAAAGCAAGTAAGTATGGGAATGCTGGGAAGTGGGGTGGAGGCAATGGCATGATGGGAGTCGTAGTCACAGACATAGCTCACCCCCACAACTGTCCCATCAACACCACCCTGAACCATGCTCACATCACAAGAAGTGGAGAATGACTCACAAGATGGCTGACACTGGCTACTGCTGTGGGGAGCACAAGGCCCTGCTGGCAAATGTGCACCAACAAACAGCAGGACACCACTGACTGACATCCTGAGAGACAACTTACACTCCCTGCAACGCAAGCACGTTCCATGGTGGGATAACTGACTGGCTGGGTGGGTGGGAAGGAGGGCCGGCTGTCAACCAAACACAACCAATGCAGACCATGTTCACACCCCAGAAAATACATAGAAATGCCCAAATAATGCAGGACAATGTGCCACACCAATATCAACCCCTGACTGTGACGACTTAGGACAATGCAATGTACAGGCCCGCACCCAGAGGCACAGTCACAACTGTCATGTGTGTCAACCATTGATGTCTGCAGAAACATAACATACATTGTTTGTGTCTCCCAAAAACAGGTGATGATGGGGACACAGCAGCAGATGCTGAGGAGTGCCAGTCCCAGGCTCAAGAGGATGCCGAGCTCACTGGCGTCGTACAGTCTCTGTCCTCCTCGGACGATGAAGAACAACCTGGCACATCCGGTGCAAGTCAACATGCAGCACCAGCAGGACCACCAGCTGCAGCACCAGCAGGACCACCAGCTGCACCCCCTGCACCCACCCCTCCAACGACTGTCACCACGAATACCATCCCTGCCGACATGGACAGTACAAGGAGCAACAGCAGCACAGGGACCCTGGACCAACCTGGGGCCATGGACACCACCACCACCACCAACCCCCAAGGTGGACCAGGGTTATCTGTGCGTGCACTGCACACACTGCACATGTCAGCAGGGGTGGTGGGAGGGGTGGGAGACAGAGGTCGCTGCTTGCAGACGTTGCTGGTGTGCATGATGACCCACAACTGGTACGCATAGCTGATGCGTACCAGTCCAGCACCGGAGACCTCAGCCAGGTAGTGGGGCTCCTCAGAGACATTAAACAGAAGCAGGCTGCCCATCATGCCCGCTTGGACTCCCACATGTCCCACGTGGTTCACACATGTCCCGTGTGGACTCACACATGTCCTGCGTGGAGTCCAAGTGGGATGCACTGCATGAGATGACGGCGGTGCACAGGGACATTTTACAATGCCTCCGCCAGATGAACAGCAACCAGTCCACACCTCCCTGTGTGCCAACAACATCTGGTGCCGAACAAACTGCAACTGCCACAGGGAGGGAGGAGGACTCTGGCGGAGAGTCCCTTGCACCGCAGCAGCCTGTACTTGAGGGCCCCCCCCCAAGAAGAGGGGTCGTCCGAGGAGGGAAAAGTGAGAGACCGATGGCCAAGCGCAACTCCCAGGAAGCCTGAACCTGTTCTGGATGTTCGCCTTTGTGCACAGACTGTTCACCCTGTTGACGGCAACACTACTCCCACACATTGCATGGGGAGTACAAGTTGGACCAATGTGTCAGACAACTGTGGCCCCGATACTGGGGATCCTGTCTACCAGGACTTTCAATTCACCTAGGAACTTGGGATTGCAAGATTTATGTACAGCACTACCCATCCTATGCACTATTAACACAAATGTATCACAATAAACACACTAATACACCATACTTGCCTCTGTCGTGATTCCAACGTGGGTGCTGTTATGGGGATGATGAACTGCAAAATTACACTGTGTATGCGAACTGCAACAGCAAGGACAACACAGGCATGTGAGTACAGGCAACGTGACACACATGAGGGAGACACACCACCAGGGCTACACAACACATACACACCTAGGCCATCTGACTCATTGCCTACACTGATGTTGCCAGGGAAGATGGTGCAATGCACAGACACCACACCCATTCCCAGTTGTAGTCAAGTAGCCCACAGGTGCAGTAAGCAAATGGCAGTCAAATGTGTGACCACAGACAACGCACATCACAAAGTGAAGCACAGGTTTATTACACAGTTGCAACATGCCGTAACCACTACAGATGCAAGGTAATCCCACCTGGCAGCGGGCACACAGTCAACAACTGTAGACGGAAGGAAGTCCATGGGTGTGGCGCACATCACCTGTAGGGACACAACAGCTACCAGCCTGGATTTGCAATCACGTCGTCGGTGGACACAGTTGACCAAACGAATCTGAAAGTACCCTGTGAAGGACAGAAATGACACACAGTCAAAAGCAATGGAGTACAGGACAGAACAGCAAAACTCATGCACAATACATGTTACAAGATACCCACCCAGAACCAAGTTAGCATGTCAACACTGTTGGGGAGTACAGCCCACCTGTCACCACACATCGCAACACACATCCAGTCAAGTAGCCCATGGACACACTCCAGCAGCACCAGAGCACCACCCACACATCATGCCAACTCACATCATTGACATGACACCTCAGGATACTCACATTCAGCTAAAGAAGTTGGTGATGAGCTGTGTGCGGACATCACCATCACCATCATCATCATCATCGTCACTGGCATCGTGGGCCAGGCCAGGATCCTCCACATGTGGCGGATGTTGGTCATTGTCATCCTGGATGAGAGGCAACTCCTTCCGCACTGCCAGGTTGTGTAGCATGCAGCAGACGATGATAATCTTGCACACTTTCGCAGGGGCATATGGGAGGGACCCTCCGGTCTTGTCCAGGCAGCGGAAGCGGCTCTTCACAAGACCAAAGGTCCGCTCAATCACTCTCCTGGTCCGACCATGTGCCTCATTGTAGCGCATCTGGGCTGGTGTCACAGGGTTTGTCATAAGGTTTCTGCACATACACAGAGCTATGCACAGGAAAATGGGACCCCGGAATACAGTGGTTTGCCACCATATACCGTAGCACCCAAAAACCCCAACCCAACTAGCTTAGCATCCCATTAGCACCCAAGTACTAATGTTTGGACAACCCAGAACACGGTATCTTTATCTCAGGACTCACAGAAGCAAGAACACTCTTTCGTCACTCACTCGTACTTGTCCACAAGGTGCGTAGGAAGAGACACTGGATAGGTTAAAATGTTTATTCCAACTTACGTGCTCTAATGTACAGTACACGTGTCAGTACTAATAGCATAATGCATATGACTAATATAAGCAGCATGGTTACAATTCCATAGAATACAAACGGGGAAAGCATCTCAGAGCTCAGTGGATAAACGTATAAATAACATTACCACCCTCCCCTTGCAGTAAGATAGTTTATTATAATAATAATAGACCTCTGGGCTTTGACTAGCGAACCCCCATACCTCAGTCTCTAGATGCAGAATTACATCAGCAGGACATCATAGCTCTTCTCACTGAAAGGGATTTCTCCAAGTGCTTTAAGCGCTAGTAAACCACAGTAGTAAAAGCATACCAAATTCTTCATGGCAATTGCACATAATGTTATGTCTGGGTGCGCGAGACTGGCCATATCAGGAAGAACCAAAATACATTGTTATGCGACCTTGTACATGTTTGTGCAGACTGAGCCCAAAAAGGTGAACAACAGAAAACGCAGACAGTGCAAAAGAACTTGGCACGAGCAAAGGGCGAGGAAGGCCCGGCTCAGTGTAACGTGCGCAAAGAAAAGCAGCATGGCAGCCAGGCCTAGGCCAACATAACAAGGCAGGTAACAAACCACAAGACACCCTCCCTGGACAGTCCGGCGGCCAGGACAGAGGCCCATCAGAGGAGAAAAATAGACGTCGGAGCACAGGGAGCGCCCAAACGGCGAAGGGCAGGTCAATCCATGAAAGTGAAAGTGCAGAAAAAGGCCATACCCTCCAAGAGTTCATCATTGGAATCGTCAAAAACATAGATGCCATCCAATCCATGAGTTCAAAAGAACAGGAATGCTCCTCAGCAAAGGAGCATCCAGAAGCAATGCGGGACAGCTTGCGTGATAATTGAAAGAGCTTCGTTGTAGGAGATCCTGGGCAGCCGCCCAGATATCCCATTGCGCCAAAATCCCCAGTGCAGCCGCACGCGCCATACAGCCAGCGACGGAACAGTCCTGCTCATGGGCCTCTAAGGGACCCATGAGCTGAACAAAATCCGGAACAGACAATGACGAATTGGAGAGGCAATAATCCAGAGTCCAGGTGAAAGGACAGCGGACACAAGTCATCACAGGTTGCACGCAAGTGAAATACGCAAAGCGAAATGAAAGAGTATATGACACACTCAGTGTCGCCAATGGCAAGACGCCAAAACCGGCCAAAAGGCGCTCACGGAGCAGCTGGAGGCGTTCTGGATCGCGCAGGTCCCATCGGGGAGCAGCCATTGCGCAGAAAGCAAATTAAGAGCAAGATACCAGCCGCTAAAGCGAGGATCAATGGGAAACCGCCAAAGACACTGGAAAAAATAGAATGTATGAAAGCCGGGATGACACCAAAAATAGTTTGGAAGGAGGACACCAAGCCCGACCCCACGACCTTAAAAAGTGTACTAGGCCTTCAGTGTTAGATGCGTTAAAAATACGATGTATTAACTCCCCAAAATGTTGGGGGAGATTAGTATTTAAAAGGGCCTGTATTTCACTGTGGGTACTCGCCACCTGGAGAATGAATGTCTCCCGGGCGGACGTGAGCATAACTTCCTCGTTTAATAATAGTGCCTTTATTCTGCTCAGTCTATTGAAATCTGCTTCCATGGTAGGGATGGAAGGCCAAATAGAGATATCAACCTTGCCATGAGGGGGGAGGAAAAAGCACATTTTTGCAGCAGACAACCCTGTGCGAAACTGTTACAATGTAAGGAATGCCAGCTTGCAGGCCACAACAGTTTTCGTTATTTAAAAGTAAATAACTACCATTGGAAAGGAGAGTGAAAGTAGGTGAAATAACAGGAGCAGGAATACCTTTCAGCACACAAGCAAGATTAGGAGAAGAAACGCTACATGAGCCATGCAATTTAATGTGTTTACAAATAAGCGAATGACCTATAGTCGAGTCGCAGTACTCCCCCGTGAGAAAGACTTCCTTGCCGTCCCGAAGGCATTTATACATGAAAGGCAAGGACCAGAGTTCATGCAGGAAAGCACTGCCCAATGGCCGGTAACGGCCCACAGGATAATGTTTCATGCACGAGTCAAATTCAAACAGGGAAAATGGTAAAGCTATAACCCCATGGACTAGCCATACAGCAGAATCGAGTTCTGCAACAGAGAACGGCAAAGGATCCATCTTTTCGATATGTAATAGAGTGTAAGTTGCATCTTTCATGGACATAAATTGCTGTTTGTCAGTTAAGTTAAAAGGTAGAAACAAGGCAGAGGTGTTCAAAAATGCCAAGGCACTTTACCTAACTTAAGCGTTTGTAAAGTCCATGCAAACTGCATAACTGAGCGCAATTGATTCTGACCATGATATAACACAGAAACATCATCTTGTACAATATCGACAACAGAGGACACAATATTCTCTAAAGTGTAAATGCGAGAAGACAGGGTATTAATACTATTGTCAACAACAGCGAGCACTTTTTCCATATTTGCTTGATCTATTTCCCGAAGACGGGAAGCAGCTTCCATTTGTGATAGCTTCCAGAGCTCATTATATGTTTCATAAATGAATCTCTTAGGTCGGGGACCACGAGGTCCCAAAACAAAGTCGGACAGATCAATATTGCCTGAAAGGAGGGACAAATGTTGTTTAACAGAATCAAGGGACGAATGTTGCAGCCATTGTTTGCATAATTTACCAACAGAATATGTAGTGACAGTACGGGAATCAGTAAATCTCGGATCAGGCCTATCCTGTGTGTAGCTAGCACCAGAATCGTGAAAACGCATTTGACATGCATTAGATGATATAGGCCATATTAACCAGGGTGACTGAACCAGCTTAGAAACATTAAACGAATTATTCTGTAACATTGCCTGCAGGGACACAATGGACATATTGAATCGTATGCTTTCATTTGGAAAACTCGACAGGGATGGTATTGATGGCGTATTCAATTGTTTAGTGGTTGCTAAGCCCCAACATGTAGTCTGATAGATGGAAGCATTCAGGAACATAATTTGGGTAGGGATGAGGCAAGCACGATGCAACGCCTCCGTTCCTGTACCTGCCATGGCTTGGAGCCCCAAATAGATTTTAAATCCACTGTATTGTCCCAGTACTCATAACCACCCACAGCTAGGGCACTCAGAAAGGAACCTGAATAAAGCAATTTGGTGTGTGTCAACATAATTTTCTGAGTTGATGTGTTATTTAGTCTAAAATAATAGGATGCAGGGTTCGACCGATTAAAATCAGTAAAATAATTAAACTTATTCCGAAGAGTTTGAGAGCTACCTGGCAAGGGGTTTGGACAATGTTCCCATTGGGTGAAGTTAACAGAACTTCGCAGGGCACTGGGCTTATGAAGAAAATGATTACCCCAATGTTGGTAACAATACAAATCGGCATAATTAGCGGAATTCATATATAGATCTTCAGCATTAAAAGATGCATAATATTTTAAATCGGCAAACAATGCTTCAACGGCATGCACATCCCAATCATCAGAATGAATATTATTTTGTACTACATCACCCATTGAAACACGAAGGACATTAGGTACATTAATAATTTCCGTCGGACCATGGATTTGATAGTTCACTGCATCCCATACGATGCCATCAGCAACTGGAAAAGCTGAAATGTTCACAAATGTGTGGTCACGCTTCATGATGTGAGACGAGGAATGAGGAGCCAAAGTTCCAGAAACATAGTCCACAGCAGAGCGTTCAGGTAAATAGTGACCATTGATTAGTAGAAAAACACTGTGACAAAGCCAATGGACATGAACAGAAAAATCAAGAAAAGTACCAACCAGAGGTATGTCCAGGGTGGAATCAAAAATTGTCTCTAAACCAGGATACAAAAATACTGAACTTGGATGGGACTTTTGAAGAGGTGGAATCCGAATCAAAGGAATAACGAGTCGGGCTTAGTGGCGTTATTGGTTGATGTGCCACCGATTCAGATGCAGGATAAGTATACTCGTCCTCGTCGATGTTGGTGGAGAGTTGGGGATCAATTATAGTTTCAGGCAAAATAGAGGATTCAGGCAAATCAACCATCTCAATTACAGCATCAGCGATCGTTCGTGCAGATGGACTATGAACATATGTCCGATAAATGGCAGGACAAGAGACCGCTGGTGTGACACTATTCAGGATCGGCCAGGCGCTGTAGCTTGACATTTTCAACTGAGATGTATCTGTTCTCTTTGCGACCAGGAAGCGGTGGTAAAATGACTGTACGTGTTCCCTTCAAGCCCAGAACTGGAACCGGTGCACGAAAGGAGGGGCCAAATTCTTTTTTGTTTTCAACCTTTTCTCGAACCAGTTCTCCAACTTTCGGAAGCCAGCCGGCTACCGGAATCTGCAACGCAGGATCTGTGGCTGAAGGCGAATGTGTAGTTGCAAGTTTGTCTCGGGCTTCTTGTAAGTCCTGTAACATAGCAGAATGGTTATCTACATCAAACTTGGCGGATTGCGCCGCGATGTCTGGACCCTCAAGGTCAGGCACAAACATTCTTATGCCAAAGAGCATTTCGTATGGGGTCCGCCCACCCAGAGGTCTTCTAGGGAGATTATTAAGTGCACGCTGAACGGTATACAAATGGGCCAGCCAGTTCCTGCCAGTACCTATAACCCTAGCTGTTAAGGATTGCTTTAAGTCACGGTTCATTCGTTCAACGATAGAGTTGCCCTCAGGCCTATATGGAGACGAAAATTTCACCCGCACCCCAAGTGAAGCCATTGCATCCTTGTAAGCCCTAGAGGCAAACGCTGGACCTTGGTCCGAATGGAAAGTGCCGCATGCGAAAATTCCCACAAAGACACGCAAATCCCTGATTACATTTCCGGGCGTCAGCACTCCGTTGTGGCCAGACCCAGAGAAACCTTAGTGCACGAGTCCACTGCCACTAAGATGTATTTATAGGCAGTGTCTGATGAGAATGGACCGCAGTGATCCAAGTAAACACACCCAAAGGGTCTGTTAGCAATGCAGAGCGGGGTTTGTGGTGGACGTGTTACCGTGGAAGGCTTAATCTGTTGACAAACATCGCAAGAAAGCACAAAAGCACGGGTGTCTTTATACAACCCACGCCACCAATAACGCTGCTGCAAGATGGAAACCGTAGCTGACACACCTGCATGTGCAGAAGCCATGCCTTCGTGTGCAGCTGATATCAAGGCACTCCTGCGGTCCGCGTTGGGGATCAGCCGATCTCCAACGTCAGGTATAGTCACATAAGGAACCTGATCGGGACTTAATGTGTAAGAATACTTGGAAGGGAAACCTGTAGGGTAATTATTACCTTCCTTGGTTGCAGCAATAGCTGCTAATATTACAGGGTCTATTTTAGACATGGACCTGGTAACCGCTGCTACTGAACACGTGACTACTGCTGAACGGGCAGCTTCATCTGCCAGATCGTTACCAATAGCGTGTGCGCCCACCCGCTGATGGCCTAAGGTGTGAACCACCTGTGTGAGGGGCAGACGTTGTTGCAATTCTGCCACTCGAACCCAAAGCATTTTATGCTTAATTGTGCTTCCTTTTGCGTCTTTGTAGTCAGTTGTTCGACCAGAAAAACAGATTGTCATTGTAAGATTGTACACAGTAAAAAGAATCACATACAATAAGAGTGGTCTCATCCTGTGAAGCGAACTCAAGTGCAAGTAGCAATGCATGCAGCTCGGCCAATTGTGCGGTACTATCTCCAAGTGTGCGAGTGTGCACTACAGAGGATTTGAACTTTCCATCTACAAAGGAACCCGCAACAATAGCACATGCAGCTGAATAAGCGTGCTTGGACCCAGTGGCGGCTGCGCCGAACCATCGGTGTAGATTACACATTTGTAATCCTCAAGCGGTAATAAAAACAAAGGAGGAGGATGAACGAATTCATACTGCAAAAACTCCTGAGTCTGCAGAGAAGAATCAAAAATAAAAGTGACGTCCGAAGACGTCAAGGATGTAGCCCATTGTATCCAACGGGGATGCATTGCTTTTGAGTTCGGTACACTTGCCTTTGTTACTGCCTCTAGGGCAGGACAGGGTGTTACCACCAGAATTCGCTTTCCTGTGCCAGTGCGCGTTCTTTTAGAATCGCCATTTGCACTGCAGTCAGAACTTTTTCAACAGATGTAAAGCGCAATTCAGCGGAAGTGTACAGATGTGACTTGTATGCGATAGGTACTGTATCACCTTCATTAAAGGTTAAGTACGTGAATCCCACCGCCCCCGGAATTATTCTAATCACCAGGTTTGTGTGGTTATCACGAGTCAAAAGATATTTAGACTCTAAAAGGTCTGTCTGCAAAGACTGCAGAATTGAGGTATGCTCAGGCAGCCAGCAAGACCTTGAATAAGTAGGTTGTATCAAAGCATACAAAGGCTTGATACGCTGGGCATATTCGGGAATGTAAGTACGCCCGAAGTTCAGGAAACCCAGCAAAGACTGAAGCTTCTTCAGAGTATTTGGGGGCACAAATGTGCACATTTTTCCAAGAAATGGGGGCTAAGCCCTTACCTTCGTTGTTGAGCTCATAGCCCAAGAACAGAACTGTAAATTCAGCAATGTGTGATTTAGCAAAGTTAAATTTGTAACCCTGCTCCGCAAATTCAAGAATAATGCGGTCCACACGGGACAAATGCTGAAATAATTCGTCGTCCGTTAGATAGATGTCATCTACGTACGAACATGCTTCTTGATCAATGTCATTTAACAAAGAAACAACACGAGCGGCGAATATACCCGGACTATTTTTGTAGCCCATGGGTAAACGCCGGAACTGGAATAATTTACCACCGGAAGTGAATGCGGTCCATTGACCACTCTCCGGGGCTAGGTTGTGCGTGTAGAAACCGTTTGAAAGGTCAAGTGTCGTTTTGTATTTTTTACGAACCAGACTGTCTACAAGCGCAGAATCTGTGTGTATTTTGCACCGCAAAGTTCCGACAATGAGTATTTAAATGCCGGTAATCCAAAACTAAGCGGTACGATCCATCGGGTTTAGAAACCACGAAAAGGGGATTGTTCATAGGTGATACGCATGGTTCAATTACTCCCTGATATTCCAACTGTGTCAGAATTTCGGAGACGGGGCCTTTGCCTGCCGTTTGATGGGATATTGGGGTTGTGGCTGCGGTAGTGATCGCAAAGGTATTGCATGAGGAGGTGATTCTTCATCCCATCCCACATGATTGCGGTATAACGCTGGTGCCAGGTACACAGCCCACTCAGCTGCAAGTGCTTCAGCTTTGTCTTTTGGGACATGCCTTGAAAAGCTTGAAAGGATTACCTCCTCTCCTTTATGTGCAGCTAAACGAATGGGGGTGGCCAATCCACCTCTGCTAACAAAATGTCATATGAAGAGGTTAGATTTTCCCAAAAAATCCCTTTTATTTCACGCGGTATGTCACTTTCAATTTGGATGACTATGTTGTAAAGTCTGTCAGGGGTGCCACTCTCGTGTCAGCTGTCTCTACAGTAACGAATGTTTCAGTTGCTGTCGCCTCCATATGAGGACGTAGCGCCTCCCGCACTATGGTAACTTCTCGCGGCGCTGTCTAGGAGGGTCACTGCCCACGTCCAATTCTGGAGTCTCGTTCTCACGGTCTGAGGCATATTTCGCTGTGACAGCGGCAACCTTTTTCTTCTGAAATTGCGGTCGAGGAAGATGAAAATCTTCTGCTTTCCCTCTGACTTGTTGTCGAGGTTGGTCTCGCTCTTGGGGAGCCTCTCGGCCCCTTCCTCTATCTTGCCGTCCTCCTCCACCAGCCTGTGACGACGTCTGGGCCTGTGAAGAACGAGGAGAACGCGTATCAGAGCTCTGAAACCTTTCTGGTGATTTAATCCTTGACCTATCACGTAAATCATAAGTACGTTCAGAGGAAACCGAAACTGGGGAAGCCCTCTCGACCCCGGCTTCTTTTGTTGCTTACCCTGTTTTTTCTGTCTCCAACTCTTTTTAGTGAAGACTGGTCTATCATCTTTCTCAGATGCACTTTTTGTTTGTGTAACTTGTGTTTGCGATTGAGTTTGCATTTTTACAAAGGCTTGTTGCCCAGGCTATTTCTTCCAATTGTTTTGTAAGCCCGGGCAATAATTTTCGGTAATTCGCGAGGCCTGTCCAACTCTGGGACTAAAGCCAAAGCATTCGCTACTTGAAAGTTCATAGCATCGCCCTTGACATTTCCAAGGATCAGCTCTGCTACTACATCAAACACTCCCACTAGTCTCATCCCTAATTCCACAGCCGCTTCAGGGCCATGTTCATCCTGTACTTTTTTAATTACAGAGGGTAGAACCGTCATGGAAGGAGTTCCAAAACATTTTGCATAAACTGCTGCGAATACCTTACCCCAGTTTTCACATGATGTCAAATCGGGGATTATGTCTTTTGGCAAACTTATCGTGAGGATGCGGTGTTTATCTACTGGGGATGTATGTGGAAACACTGCTTCTATCTGATCGAACTTTTCTGCAAGCCAGTAAGGATAGTCGTCCTTATTTTGTGGACGTTTGCCCATCACAGAATTTACCATGACAGGACTTATAGTCACTCCAGCTGCAATAGCTGGTTGGCCTGCGACTACAGGAGCAGCTCCATGGAGGCTACCTGTAACGTATGTCACCAAGGCTCGATGCACTCGCACCAACTCGGTATGCATAGTGCGCAGTTCCGCTAGCGGTAATGCCAGATAATTTGGATGCGGGGTATACCCGGCCAATACAGGCCAAGTGGCCCCTCAATAGATAAGGGGCCTAAACGAACTGTGGTAGTTGGTTGTGGGAGGGCGCCATTAAACCAAACACGGTGCTGCCAAGCCGTGAGAGGCACTTCAAGAGTAGTATAGGGTCGATAGGCAGCAGGAATAGCGGTGGGTTTATATTCATGAAACAGTTTATCACCTGCATCCACCGCTTCAAAAGTGATCCAAGTGTAAAACACTTCAAAGTGATAAGCCGCATCGGCTTGAACCACAAAGACCAACTCGACCCCAGTTTCGGGCACTCCATACACAGCTAAGTGGTCTCGGAGTGCTCCACGACTATGTGCAGCTATCGCCACACCAGCCATGACTAAATAGTTATATTCGACAACCTAATCAGGGAGCACAAAATGGGTCTGTTAACTAACCTTTTTAATAACATCAAGCTTGAAAGAACCTATAAAACATTCAATATAGGAGGTATCACCGTCACTTACGCCTCCGGAAGCGTACGCGAGGGGTTTGTGGACAAGCACAAGTACTACTCAAGCGTCTCGCAGATAAGCTGCCCCACGGTGGTCGCACCATGTCATAAGGTTTCTGCACATACACAGAGCTATGCACAGGAAAATGGGACCCCGGAATACAGTGGTTTGCCACCATATACCGTAGCACCCAAAAACCCCAACCCAACTAGCTTAGCATCCCATTAGCACCCAAGTACTAATGTTTGGACAACCCAGAACACGGTATCTTTATCTCAGGACTCACAGAAGCAAGAACACTCTTTCGTCACTCACTCGTACTTGTCCACAAGGTGCGTAGGAAGAGACACTGGATAGGTTAAAATGTTTATTCCAACTTACGTGCTCTAATGTACAGTACACGTGTCAGTACTAATAGCATAATGCATATGACTAATATAAGCAGCATGGTTACAATTCCATAGAATACAAACGGGAAAGCATCTCAGAGCTCAGTGGATAAACGTATAAATAACATTACCACCCTCCCCTTGCAGTAAGATAGTTTATTATAATAATAATAGACCTCTGGGCTTTGACTAGCGAACCCCCATACCTCAGTCTCTAGATGCAGAATTACATCAGCAGGACATCATAGCTCTTCTCACTGAAAGGGATTTCTCCAAGTGCTTTAAGCGCTAGTAAACCACAGTAGTAAAAGCATACCAAATTCTTCATGGCAATTGCACATAATGTTATGTCTGGGTGCGCGAGACTGGCCATATCAGGAAGAACCAAAATACATTGTTATGCGACCTTGTACATGTTTGTGCAGACTGAGCCCAAAAAGGTGAACAACAGAAAACGCAGACAGTGCAAAAGAACTTGGCACGAGCAAAGGGCGAGGAAGGCCCGGCTCAGTGTAACGTGCGCAAAGAAAAGCAGCATGGCAGCCAGGCCTAGGCCAACATAACAAGGCAGGTAACAAACCACAAGACAGGTTCCTGAGGGGTGTCAGCAACCATGGCATGTTGGGGTATCCCGAGTCACCTACGGACAGACAAGTGCACATTAGCTGACTTGGAAAAGTGGGCGGAATACTACAGATCAGATCACACACAATGGCACAAAGTCAGTACACACCGACAAGCCAGGCACGCTGGTTCTGCATCTGTGCCATCATCCTGGGGATGCGACTACTCCTCATCACAAAGGCATCGTGTGCTGAACCAGGGAAACGGGCACACACGTGTGTGATGGTCATGTCTGCAAGACACACCACCAGTGCATTGACCGAGTGGTAGTGCTTGCGGTTCCTGTAGGCCTGCTCCTGGGCCTGTGGTGGTACCAAAGCCACATGTGTCCCATCAATGGAGCCAATTACATGCGGCATCCTCCCCAGGGCATAAAAGTCACTCTTCACGTCAGTGAGTCGTCGCAGTCTAGGGAAATAGATGTACCGGTTCAGGAAGAGCAACATTGCCGCCAAAACATCGCGTAGCACACGGCTGAACATGGTCTGTGACATCCCACCAGCAGTCGCCACAGTATGTTGGAAGGTACCAGTGGCAAAGAAGTGTAGGGCTGCCATCACCTTCACCTTGGGGGTCAGCGCTGTAGGATACGGCCGGCCAGGCTGCAAATGTGGGGACAACTGCACTGCCAAATCCTCAATCAGCTGCCTGGTGAAGCGGTACCGTCGGATGCTGTCCCGTTCCACCATCGTTGCCAGGTCTGGGAATGGTCGATGGACAGCAGGAGCCCTGCAGTGCAGAGGAGAAGTAAGCAAGATTGTCAGTCACCCCACATATGCGGCATTGAACACACTCAAGATCCCAACATACATCATTATGAGGCACAACTACATGAAGTGTGCAGTACCGGAAGGACATGTATGGTACATACATGGCCAACATCTGTCAACACGGTCCAACAGGTGGCATCAATTAGTCCCAGGTTGGCCCATTGGATATCATGAGGCCGTGTCACAGTTCCCATCTCCTGCTGCCGTGTCACAATAACCCCCCACAGTGACATGTGAGGACAGATGTGCCCCAGGCACCACAGCTCAACGACAGGTACATTCCAAGGGACCCTGTAATGCCACATGGACACTGGCATTACATGGAGTATCATGTATACACCACAGCAAAACAACCATGACCCCCACAGGTAGTGGCCCCACTTGCCACGGCAGGACAGACATGGACGTCCTTGACACACACGCACAACATCAGAGTCCATGCTCACACAACGTGGATGTGGAGACTGTCTCCCATTGTGCACATGAAATCAGAGACATTGTAAACACTACATGCACAAAGACTGTGGAGGACCATCACTATTGTGCCACTGGGACACCCTGGCTCAAACATACCGTCCCACATGGGACTCACGGGGTATGTGACATGACATACACATACACCACTGTGAAATGTGACCATGGCACATGCACAGATATGAACAGTTGCACATCACAGTGGTCATGTACACGTAACACCCAGGATCCTGTCCCCATGAACACGTGCACAGCTTGGGGGTGGCTGCCCACAAGTGACACCCACAGGACAACATGTACACCAACATACACACAATAGGAAATGCAGCCTTACATGCCTTATGATAAAGTTTGGACAGGCTGTCGTGATGTAGGTGTGCCCCTCACTCCCTGGGAGCTATCTGTGGCTGGCATATGTCCATCTGAGACAGGCATGCTGACATATGCCAGTCACATGTACAGTGATGCGTTGTACTGCAATGGACCGATCGGTGCCTCCGGCCGGACCATTGCATTCAATGTGTGCGGGTACGCGTTGTACCCCTGTGCGCGTTGTACACGCAATGGACCGATCGGTGCCTCCGGCCGGCCCATTGCATTCAATGTGTGCGGGTACGCGTTGTACCCCTGTGCGCGTTGTACCGCAATGGACCGATCGGTGCCTCCGGCCGGCCCATTGCATTCAATGTGTGCGGGTACGCGTTGTACCCCTGTGCGCGTTGAACTGCAATGGACCGATCGGTGCCTCCGGCCGGCCCATTGCATTCAATGTGTGCGGTACGCGTTGTACCCCTGTGCGCTGTTGAACTGCAATGGACCGATCGGGTGCCTCGGCCGGCCCATTGCATTCAATGTGTGCGGGTACGCGTTGTACCCCTGTGCGCGTTGAACTGCAATGGACCGATCGGTGCCTCCGACCGGCCCATTGCATTCAATGTGTGCGGGTACGCGTTATACCCCTGTGCGCAGTTGTACCGCAATGGACCGATCGGTGCCTCCGGCCGGCCCATTGCATTCAATGTGTGCGGGCACGCGTTGTACCCCTGTGCGCGTTGAACTGCAATGGACCGATCGGTGCCTCCGGCCGGCCCATTGCATTCAATGTGTGCGGGCACGCGTTGTACCCCTGTGCGCGTTGAACTGCAATGGACCGATCGGTGCCTCCGGCCGGCCCATTGCATTCAATGTGTGCGGGTACGCGTTGTACCCCTGTGCTGCGTTGTACACGCAATGGACCGATCGGTGCCTCCGGCCGGCCCATTGCATTCAATGTGTGCGGGTACGCGTTGTACCCCTGTGCGCGTTGAACTGCAATGGACCGATCGGTGCGCACCCATTGACAATGGGCTTGCCTGGCAACGGACGCGTTTCGAATTTCGAACGAGTCGGTTGCTGTAAATTCAGTTGGTCACCCACAACAATGTTGCAAAATCATGTATGTCATGAAGTTGAAGATTTGAAGGATGCTGTGGGCGTGTTTTGGTGCTGCTATTCCATGGATTGGCCAGATTCAGAAGATGCAAACGACTTGGACCTATCACTTTGGACACAAGGGACAGTATCTGCCTCTCCAGCACATATATATTGCTGGCTGTTCCCCTGAGAGCTCACTTGCCTGCACTACATGCTCCAGGACGACATCTGCCACTGCACTGCTGCTGTCTCTGCCCCTCTGGACCCTGCAATGGCACGTACTGTGGAGAGAGCCCCAGCCTTCAGCCTTGAAGAGAACCAGGCCCTGCTGGACAGCCTACTTCCACAGTACAGCAAGCTGTATGGGACACCAGGGGAGCAGGTGAGTGTTCTGTGCACTGCCTTTCTGAATGTGCATTTTGTGTGACTAGCAAGGCTGAGAGTCTGCACGCCACTGGCTAGCAGGCTCACTGAGTAGTTGTCACCCCCATAGTGTGTAGTGACTTGCACTGGACAGGTATGGTGCAGTGACAGTGCATTTGAACATGGTTTTACTTCCCATGCAATGATACCATGTAGTGATGTCTGGCAAACTGTCCATGGTCAGCTTTGCACTGCCTGTGTACATCATGTGCCCCTGTGATTGAGACATGTATATACAACTGTGTCATGCACGGATATGTTGCATGTGTGGTAATGGCCTTTTCACTTTGTCATCCTGACAGGTTAATGCCCATCGGAAGCAGGAAATCTGAAAGGACATCGTCCGGGCTGTCCGGTCCGTGGGGTTCTACAAGCGCCGGATCCGCAACTGCCAGAAGAGGTGGCAGGACCTTCGGGGCTGGACCCGGAGGATTGCACGGGTCCAGCTGAAGCTGTCGCCTCCTCGCAGGAGGGGCGGAACACGGACCCTGACCCCCACATGCTCCAGATCCTGGCGGTGGTGTTTCCAGACCTGGATGGGCAGCTGAAGGCCAGACAGCAGCAAGGAGGGGGTGAGTCAAAGACTGCACTGTGAACTCTGTATTACATGCTTTGTGCCCTCCTCTGGCCTGGTTCAACTGCCACAGTGCAGCAGTCATGTTGTCCAGGAGCCATGTCCCTCTATTGTGCACTGCCCACTGCTCATCTGATACCCAGGTGTGGCCCTTACATTCAGGGAATTGTGTCACTTGGGACTGTGTCCTTGCAGTTTGCTTCACTAAAGGTGGGGGACAGCATCTGTTTCCCTAACTCTGTTGTGGGCATCATGGGTGGGTCCATTGTTCACACAACGCCTGGGTTTGGACATGTGATCTGCGTGTTGCTTTGATATGCTGTCCACTTGCTGAGCTGAGCCACCACATGTGCCTGGGGTATGTGGCACACGCCCATGCAGCGGGTGGGAACAATGTTTGGGCCCCAGGAGTGTGCAGATTACGTGTGTCACACATACATAGCCAGCTATCCACTGTCCAGGGCACATCCCTCATTCATGTGGAGCAGGACAGTCATGCCTACTCCAGGCCATGCAATGCACTCTGTACTCCCACTCCTGTGTATCAGCTGACACATTGTGCACAGTGATTTGAGCCCTCAGGTGTCTGCCTCTGTGTCAGTGTGCTGTGGATTAGTTGCCAGGACTGCTGGGGTGTTTCTTGGTAGGGGCTCAGCATGCCCCTGGAGATGTGACCATAGGAGACGATACTTGTGTGTCACATAGGTGTTTGATCAGCTGCCCGTGCAGACTGGGGTATGCGAATGTGAAGTTCAGGCAGCTGTTCCCCATTCACAGCAAATTGTGAGGGGCTCAGGTTCAGAGGGTAGTGTCACAGGTCTCCCATATGTCCAATAGGTGTGACCTGGACAGATGAGGGTTAAGATGATGTGTTGTGTGGGGATGTACATGTGCACTTGTGCAGCTCCAGGACTTGCATTCCCCATGACCTACTATTGTGACACAGTGCATAGTGTTGTTGTCTGGCTGCCAGTCATACATCACTGAGACAGTGATGTATGACTTAGCAGTCATGCCTCTGCCATGGCATGTGTCAACTTATTGGTGGTCCTGCAGGGGAGTGACATGTGCTACATGCACACCATAGTGGCGCTGGCTATCAGGACATGGGTGCATCATGGTGTCTGTCGCTGGTATGCATCACATGCATTTCCTATTTGACTCTGGGCATCCCTTTCATCCGGAAACCTGTACTGACTCAGTGGCAAGAGCTGTGATGTGTGCATGTCCACATGCCACACCGTGTCCTCTGCACTGTCCAACTACTGTGTACTTGGTGCATGTGTCCACACTGGGGTGTTGCAATCCAACAGACACCAGACAGTTGGGTGCAAGGCCATGTGGGATGTGAGTGCCATGCTTGGCATCAGACTGACAATTGGCTTCTCCTGTTCAGTTAGGGCACTTTTAGCAATGTACAACTAATGATGCCAGGGCTTGCTCTGTAATGTGCTGTGCTCACAGTGGTGTGTGCGTTTGGTGCAGGTGACTGATGTCTGTCTGTTTCCCCATTGTTTGCAGATACATCCACGGCCACGGAAGGGGACAGCTCCACGGACCAGGAGGAGCCAGAGAGCCAGACTGGGTCATCAGCCGAGGAGTGGTCGGAGGGACCCAGTGGCACGGAGGGCGAGGGGAGCCACACCGAGGAGTCCTCAGCACCATCCACCTCAGCTGAGGACCAGAGCAACTCGGAGGATGACTCCCTTGTGGAGGCGGGTGTCAGCAGCCACCACACCCCAGCTAGTGTTGCTGTCCCCGCCACCACCAGCACCACCACCGCCCTCCCATCGGCTCCCATTCCCCAGGTCCGTGGAGGCTCCCATGTTCGGGAGCGTGTCTCCTTGGCCCGGGCACCGCACCCCCTGCCCCTGTGTCCCCTGCTGCCCTGAGTGAGGAGTCTGTGTTCCTCCTTCGCCAGCTCCATGTAGGGCAGACAGCCATGCTGAGTGTCCTCCATGCGCACACCGCACTGTTGACTCAGCTGGTGTCGTTCATGGAGGGCATCTCATCGGGCATGTCTGACCTACAGAGGGGCAACAGGTCCATGGACTCCTCCCTGACGGCAGCAGTGTCCCTCCTCAGACAGTCCCTCACCCCTCCTGCCTCTGCTCCATCCACACTCCCCAACACCTTACCCGTCCCAAGCACACACACACCGGCACAGGCACACACCAGCACACACACGTCCAGCACACAGACACACACGCCACAAACTAAACGCACACGCACGCACAGTCAGGGGACTGAAACCAGACTCACAGGGGATGGGGCCCTGGTACACACACACGCATCCACGGGCACTGCGCAGTCCTCAGTTGCCTCTCCTCCAAAGCACCCTCCCTTGCCTCACCTGCAACCCCAAAGACCCAGCGCCTCTTCCTCAGTGACCTCGGCCTCTTCCCCTCCGATCCAGCTGCCCCAGCATCCAGGGGGAAGAGGAAGCCCCCCACACGGAGCAGAGTGCCCTCGCCCCCGGACACCCTCCCCCAGGCGCAGACAGACTGAGGCCCCCACCCGCAAGTCCCCCGGGAGTGGTAAGAGCAAGACCCCGCCGCCGCCCTGCAGCTCAAGCACCAGGTCTCCTTCCTCCATCCCTCAGGCCCCCACTCCACAGGTGCCCCCACCACACCCTGCCCCAGGTTCCCCCACCCACAGATATACCATCCCCAAGAGGCTCCGGCCTTCTCCCCCTGCCACTTGCTCTCCCGGCACCACACCCCCGCTGCGCTTGTCTGTGCCACTGATGTGGTGAGGGTGTCCTCCCCCTCTGTCCAGCCCACCTTGCCTGTTCCCCATTCTCCTCCCCTGGTGGTAGGCACTACAGTGGAGTCCACTACCACCCTGTCTGACTTGGGCACTGCAGTGGCGGACCTGTCCACTCCATCTGCAGGGTCCACTGCAGTCGTGCCGGCTCCCACAACATCTGAGCCATGCCCCCAGTTGTGCCGGCACACACCATGTCAGACACCTCCACTGCAGTTGTCAGTGGCTCTCCAGCACCCACCACCCCTTCCCTGCTTCCTCCTGGTGAGCCCTGATCCTGTCCCTGCAGTGCCTGGCCTACTCCCCGGTTGCCCCTCCTAGTGGATTGTCCCTGGTTTTGTGCAGGCATGTGTAGGGTGGCATCTGCCACTGTCACCCACTTGTGACTTTGTTGATGGACTGGCCATTGGCCTTTGTTTATGTTCTACCGGACTTCTACTTTTAATGCCACATATGCTGAATAAAGCAACTTTCTGTTCTCTAGTGCTTTTGCTTCTGATTTACATGATGTTGATGATGCTAACCATGCCCTTGCTGCAGTGATGGTGATATTTGGTCTCATGATAATGAAGTGTTACTGTGCAGGAACCCATGTGGTCCAGGGGAATGTGTCCTATCCTGTGGTGTATCCATGTCATCCATAGCAGCATCTGAGGGTGTCATGTGTTCAGTATTTGGCAATGGGATTTCCTACTTAGATTGGCAATTTCACATCTGTGGCTTCCACCCCTGCACATCTGTTGTGCCTGCCATTGTTCTATTCGTCTACTTCCCTGACCGTGTGGCCATCTCCAGTGAACATGCAGGTTTGGGCATCAATGGGGAAGGACTCATCTGTGTTGTCAGTGCAACATTGCTATACAAGTGTGTTGGATCTGTGCTGATGATTCCGTTGGCACTTCCATGACCAGGCTGATGGGACGGGAGCCCTCATTTGGTGCTAATTGTTGATTGTGTGTCCCATTGCTGCCATGGTATGGTATCTGTTCACCTCACATCTGCAGTCTCCACAGGGTATCTGCATGTGTGTGCCCATTGGTGCAAATATGTGGGTCTGCATTCGGATGGTCACTTCTGTCATTGTGTCATTGATGATTGTTGACGGTGTCAGCCCCCATGGGTGTTGTTTGTCTGCACATGGCCAAAGTTATGTCTTATTTGCACTGCAGGATTTGGCTCACCCAATTTATGTTGCAATGGGACACATACACTACTTTGCCACTGATGTGTTTGTTGTTCTGTGACCAGGAATCATCCATGCAGTTTGGCAGTTGCACCTCTTACTTTGTCAACACTTACCTTTTGGTCACTGTGATGATGGGGGTTTGGACCCCATTGCCACAATGTTCAAAATGTGCTGCAGCTATGGACCCCACACTTACCTTTTGGTCACTGTGATGATGGGGGTTTGGACCCCATTGCCACAATGTTCTAAATGTGCTGCAGCTATGGACCCCACACTTGCCTTTTGGTCACTGTGATGATGGGGGTTTGGACCCCATTGCCACAGTGTTCAAAATGTGCTGCAGCTATGGACCCCACACTTGCCTTTTGGTCACTGTGATGATGGGGGTTTGGACCCCATTGCCACAATGTTCAAAATGTGCTGCAGCTATGGACCCCACACTTACCTTTTGGTCACTGTGATGATGGGGGTTTGGACCCCATTGCCACAATGGTCATGGCCTGCTTGCGTTGTGTGTGCCACACACATATTTGTGTGGCACATGTGCTAGGGGGTCACATTGTATGTTCGAAGTCATGTTTGGTGTTGTAGGCATTTGACACAGTCTACACATGCTTGTCATGGTGTTGGGGGATGTCTTCTTCTTGCATTCCCTAGGTTGTGGTGTGCTGGTTGTGTCATGCATTGTCCATCCTATGGGTGGGGGTGGTAGTGGTGGTAGGCATCCTGCCCCCTGGGTGAGGGTGGTAGTAGTGGTAGGCATCCAGCCCCCGGGGTGAGGGTGGTAGTGGTGGTAGGCATCCTGCCCCCTGGCTAAGGGTGGTGGTAGGCATCCAGCCCCCTGGCTAAGGGTGGTAGTAGTGGTAGGCATCCTGCCCCCTGGGTGAGGGTGGTAGTAGTGGTAGGCATCCAGCCCCCCTGGGTGAGGGTGGTAGTGGTGGTAGGCATCCTGCCCCCCTGGGTGAGGGTGGTAGTAGTGGTAGGCATCCTACCCCCCCTGGGTGAGGGTGGTAGTAGTGGTAGGCATCCAGCCCCCCCTGGCTAAGGGTGGTAGTAGTGGTAGGCATCCTGCCCCGCCTGGGTGAGGGTGGTAGTAGTGGTAGGCATCCTGCCCCCCCTGGGTGAGGGTGGTAGTAGTGGTAGGCCACCAGCCCACCCTGGGTGAGGGTGGTAGTAGTGGTAGGCATCCAGCCCACCCTTGGTGAGGGTGGTAGTAGTGGTAGGCATCCAGCCCCCTGGGTAAGGGTGGTAGTAGTGGTAGGCATCCAGCCCACCCTGGGTGAGGGTGGTAGTAGTGGTAGGCATCCTGCCCCCCTGGGTGAGGGTGGTAGTAGTGGTAGGCATCCTGCCCCCTGGCTAAGGGTGGTAGTAGTGGTAGGCATCCTGCCCCCTGGCTAAGGGTGGTAGTAGTGGTAGGCATCCTGCCCCGCCTGGGTGAGGGTGGTAGTAGTGGTAGGCATCCTGCCCCCCTGGGTGAGGGTGGTAGTAGTGGTAGGCATCCAGCCCCCTGGGTGAGGGTGGTAGTGGTGGTAGGCATCCTGCCCCCCTGGGTGAGGGTGGTAGTAGTGGTAGGCATCCTGCCCCCCTGGGTGAGGGTGGTAGTAGTGGTAGGCATCCAGCCCCCTGGCTAAGGGTGGTGGTGAGGCATCCTGCCCCCTGGGTGAGGGTGGTAGTATTGGTAGGCATCCAGCCCACCCTGGGTGAGGGTGGGAGTAGTGGTAGGCATCCAGCCCCCCTGGGTAAGGGTGGTAGTAGTGGTAGGCATCCAGCCCACCCTGGGTGAGGGTGGTAATAGTGGTAGGCATCCTGCCCCCTGGCTAAGGGTGGTAGTAGTGGTAGGCATCCTGCCCCCCTGGCTAAGGGTGGTAGTAGTGGTAGGCATCCAGCCCCCTGGGTAAGGGTGGTAGTAGTGGTAGGCATCCAGCCCCCTGGGTAAGGGTGGTAGTGGTGGTAGGCATCCTGCCCCCTGGGTAGGGGTGGTGGTGCGCATTCAGGCCCCTGTGTGCATATGTGGCATTGGTGATGGGCACCCCGCCCCTATGGTGCTGCTGTTGCTGGTGTAAGTATATTCTGCATCCCTCTGTGTGTGTGTGATGTGTCGTGGTACGTGTTGTATGTGTTTTGTGGTTGGTGTCTGGCTTACCTTCTGCGCCGTACGCGTCCGTGCCTGTTCCGGTAGTAAATGTAGAATATTGGTATGATCGGGACGAAGGGGTTCATTGTTGGTTCGTGTCGTTCGTCCTTCTCGTTGCTTTGCGTCGTCCTCGTCGCTTCGCCTCGTCCTCGTCACTTCGCCTCGTCCTCGTCGCTGCCGTGCTTGTCTCGGAGCCGTGGATCGTGTTGTGGCGCGAATCGGAGCTTATGTGCGCCTCTCCCGGATGCTTTGACGTGCCGTGCGTAGCGACGGGTTCGGCGCGTACGGAAAGCGCATCGTACTTGTCCGGCCGGACGGGGCTGCATTTTTCCTTCCGTGCGACTCGATTCGGCGTTTCCGGATTCGCCTCGGTCGGAGAACAGGACCTGGTTTGGGTGAGTACGGCTCGGCCGGATTCTTTGCTCTTGTGCGCATCGTACTTGCTCGTTCGGTGTGCTGTACGGATCGGTCGGGAAACAGGCTTTCGCATGGCTTTTTCCCGACCGAATGGTGTTAGGTGCGCCTCCGACCGAGATCGGAATCGGCCCCTAAGTCTTTGAGTAACTGAATCCATGACATGGAGAACTTACCTTATTTTGTATGCTCGTCAGCTGAAGTGCTGGGACCCCTTTGGCTGGTTCTATGCCTGTGCTTTGTAGCTGAACATTGTAAAAAAAAGACTCAGACATTTTTAATGTATTTTATTAATGATGCTTTGTTTAAAAACATGTAGTGACAATCACTATTATTAAACATTGCAATGTGTGAATTAATAAAATAAACATCTGATTAGAGTTAGTGGTGACTATTTAACAAAGCCAATAGGTCTGCTTTAATATGTTGATGTGCTGACTCCTTGATAATGCCAATAGGCCCCCTGCTTTTTATATTTTGGTATTTTGACACCTTCACAAATCCAGTAGATCTGCCTTACTTAAAATTACACCATTTATATTTTTACATGACATAGTTGTGCACGCTCGAGGGTGTTGGGCTCAGGGCCTGACCACAGGCCAATGTCCTTCTCCCAATCCCAGGTCATGCATGGCTGATAGATGTGCATGTTTGGGTGCCTGCAGCGGGTAATATGCAGGGTCTGGCTGCATGGCAATGGGCATCTTACTTTATATTAAAAAAAACATAGCAAGTCAATAAAAAAACAAAGGTTAAAGTGACATTATAGTTAGGAATTGTAATATTATCTTACTTTAGAGCAATGAAAACCTTAGAAATTTACTGAAAACAAAACAATAGTTAAAGGGATGTTATAGTTAGGCGACAATTTCAGGTAAAACATATTGTTTTAAACTAACAAAGCCACTGAAATTCACCAGGTATAGTTATCTCAAGTAACAATAACGCATGCCCTAAGTTAACTATAACTCATGCCCTAGCCATACACTGCTAGTTACCGCCCTTATCAAATCACTTATGACATGTTCAATGACATCATTAATAATAACATCACTGCAACATCTGAAATGACCTAATTGATGACAACACTGTGCATGGCGGGCACAAGTTATAGTTACTTTAGGGCACCCTTAGAGGAGGATCCATCCCTGATTTTTGCTTTTAAGGTACCTAAAGTAATAGGTGGTGAAAGTCTGGGAGAAGTAATCATACACTTCTGTTCTTGTGTCATCCAGAATGGTGGAGAAAACCAGGAATCAATGTGGGTTTCTTACCGTTAGATATCTGGTAAAAAGAAGCCTTCATTCTCTATGGCAGGCTTTCTAATTAGTCTATCTTTTTATTTTAAATTTATAAACTCTTTGCAATTTTCTCCTGCAGTGAATTTACTTAAACCATGTTTCTATGGATCAGGCACATATGCCCAGTTCTCATGATCGCTATGGAAAAATGAAGCGCTAAAACAGATGAACACTTCAAAAGTTATTAGGAGGATAATCCAAGAATAACTACTGTGATTCTAGATTAAAATAAATAATAAATAATATGATCGTTCTGAACAATATGCAATGTTTACATAAATGATTTATGTAAGACACTAAAATATATAAACACTAAAATATATAAATTACTTCTACCTTTTTTCAAAGATTACAGGGACTTCCACGAAATTGACTACCATATCAAATTGTACTGTTTGTAAGCATAAGCATAACCAGAATAATGCTTGACTCACATAGACCTCAAATGAGGTCAACAATATAGTACAAACACTCTGATACTCTTTAAATAACCATTACAACCATTAATATTTTATTGCTTTTAAAAAATAAAATTCAAATACGGACATGTTCATTGTGGGGGGTTCTTGTAAAAGGTAAAATATCCTTTTCATAGTAAACATCTACACACCAAAAAAGAAGTTTACCCCATCCTTACATAGAGTGCAGATCTGTTGATCAGAGTGAGTGTTCTTCTATGCTCTTAGAACCAATTCTATATGTAGTCTATCAGACTGCAATATGAATATAAATCTTCTGATGCTGCATTCATGTGTAAAAGATAAATAGGGCTCAGCAGTTAGATCCTTAAGGAATAATAGTGAGAGCAAATTATTTGGAACTTGCTAGGGGTAGTGCTGTTTTAGGGCTAATCGTAATTGTCTGTATGTCTAGTCCTGTAAATGATACATGCATAAGTCTAACATTGTTAATGCAAAACAGAACTTCTGAGAAGAAAATAACTTAAGAATCAGATTTCCAACTGGTAACAATAAATTTTTAAGAACCATGTAAGTGCTCCCTGCGCTGAAGGCAGCAATTTATGCAGTTTATAGCATACAGTGTGTTACAACAGTTCTTAATAAAAAAAATAAACCTGTACCAGAGTGAAAGGATTTGTCAAAAATAAGGACCGTAAGATCTTTTCCTCTATTTTGATAGCAAAATGCTGTACACAGTAAGGGGAAATTCAGCTTCATAGAGTAAGAATGGGGGAATCTATGCTTTATAAACCTCCACAAAATGATTAAAATGTCTTTTCCCAACTGAACTAAAAATCCACTTGAGACACACCCTTGTGAGACAGCTTTTGGTTGTAAATGATTAATGTGTGGTCAAAACTGAGAATATCTTTAAAAAGTTTCCTACTAAATTAGGTTTTTCTTATCCCAACTTTCAATATACTTATTTTACTCTTTTGTACATTTACTTTGAGATAATGTTTTTCTAAACAGGAATTTTATGACCAATAGGCATAAGGTAAATCAATCAATCAATCAATCAGGGAATTGTAAGTGCGCTACTCACCCGTGAGGGTCTCAAGGCGCTGAGGGGGGAGGGGTCCGCCGGTCTGTTTTAGCCGAAGAGCCAGGTCTTGAGAGTGTTCCTGAAGGTGTTCAGGAGGGGCGCATCTGATGTCTGCCGGTAGCTCATTCCAGGTGTTGGCTGCAATGTGAGAGAAGGATCTTCCACCTGCTCTGGCTCTGTGGATGCAGGGGTTTCGGCCAGTGCAAGGTTGGAAGATCGGAGGTTTCTTTTGGGTACGTGGAAGTTGATTCTGTCGTTGAGGTACTTGGGTCCGTTGTTGTGTAGGCATTTGTAGGCTTGGGTGAGGATTTTGAAGGTGACTCTTTTCTCCACGGGGAGCCAGTGGAGTCTTCGTAGGTGTTGGCTGATGTGTTCTTGGGGGATGCCGAGGACAAGTCTGGCTGCAGTGTTCTGTATGGTCTGGAGTTTGCGGAGTAGGACTTGTTGATGCTGGCGTAGAGTGCGTTTCCATAGTCCAGTCTGCTGGTGATGAGTGTGTGGGTGACTGTCTTCCTTGACTCAGGGGGATCCATTTGAAGGTATTGCGAAGTATGCGGAGGGTGTTGAAGCAGCTGAATGTGATGGCGTTGACCTGTCGGTTCATGGGGAGTGAGGAGTCGAGTATGATGCCCAGGTTCTTGGCGTGGTCTGAGGGGGTAGGTGGGCTTCCGAGGGCAGTCGGCCCCCAGGTGTTGTCCCATGCTGTAGGGGTGGTTCCAAGGACGAGGACTTCTGTCTTCTCGGCGTTGAGTTTCAGACAGTTGTTGGTCATCCAGTCTGCGACGTCTTGCATTCCTTTCTGGAAGTTGAGTTTGGCGGTGGTGGGGTCTCGGGTGAGGGAGAGGATGAGCTGGGTGTCGTCGGCGTAGGATACAAAGTTGAGGCCGTATTGTCAGACGATGGCTGCGAGGGGGCCATGTAGATGTTGAAGAGGGTTGGGCTCAGTGATGACCCCTGTGGGACTCCGCAGGTGATTTTCGTAGGATTGGAGAGGAAGGGTGGTAATCTGATTCTCTGGCTTCTTCCGGTGAGGAACGATCGGATCCAGTCCAGGGCTGTTCCTTGTATGCCGGAGTTGTGCAGTCTGGCGACTAGTGTGCGGTGAGAGACGGTGTCGAAGGCTGCTGACAGGTCGAGTAGGATGAGGGCTGCGGAGTGGCCTTGGTCCAGGAGGGTGCGGATGTCGTCTGTGGCGGCGAGTAGGGTGGTCTCAGTACTGTGGTTGCTTCGGAATCCAGAATGGGACGGGTTGAGGATGGCGTTCTCTTCGATGAATCATGTCAGTTCCCTGTTGACCGTTTTCTCTGCAACTTTGGCTGCGAAGGGGAGGAGTGAGATGGGCCGGTAGTTCTTGAGGTCGGTGGGGTCCGCTGTGGGCTTTTTGAGCAGGGTCCTGACTTCTGCGCGCTTCCAGTCGTCTGGGAAGGTGCCTGTTTTGAAGGTGGTGTTGATGGTGCATTGCAGTTCGGGTGGGATGGCGGCCATGGCTCTGTGGTAGATGTGAGGAGGGCAGGGGTCGGTGAGGGCCCCTGAGTGGATGCCTTTCATGGTTGAGGCAGTGTCTTCGGTCGTGATCGGTGTCCAGTTGGAGATGGTGGGTTGGCTGGTGTCCTTGGGGGGCGGGAGGGCGTCTGTGGCGTCTGGAGGATGGTCGATGAAGTTGTCGTAGAGGGTTTTGATCTTGAGGTGGAAGTAGGTTCCAAGCTTGTCGCAGAGGTCTCCGGACGGGGTGATGTCTGTGGCTTCGCTGCGCGGGTTGGTGAATTCCTGAATGACGCTGAAAAGTTCCTTGGAGTTGGTGGAGTTGGCGAGGATTTTGTTGTGGATGAAGTTCCTCTTGGTGGTTCTGATTTGGTTGTGGTAGTCCGTCATGGGGTTCTTGTAGGTGGAGTAGTTTTCGGTTGTCTTGGTGTTTCTTCAATTCTTCTCCAGGCATCTGCAGGTGCACCTGGATTCTTGGAGAG
Organism: Calotriton arnoldi; assembly: GCA_963921515.1. NCBI lineage: Eukaryota > Metazoa > Chordata > Amphibia > Caudata > Salamandridae > Calotriton > Calotriton arnoldi. The sequence continues at coordinate 598,240 of CAWUFW010011187.1, forward strand.
CAGTGGTTAACCAGGCGGCTTTCCTGGGGCGCTGTTTGTCTGGGTTGCGTAGCGGGGCGAGCTAGTCTTCGCAGTTGGAGATCCAAGTGTGGAGTTTTCTGGCTGCGCTGTTTGCGTCGGATGTCCAGGTGTGGCTGTCTCGGGTGAGGGTGGAGTTAAGTTGCTCGTCAGTGACTTTGCTCCAGTTCCTTCATGGTTGGCGCGGGGTTGGTTTGGGTGCCCTGGGTTTGTCGACGGTGAAGTGTACGCAGTGTTGGTCGGTCCATAGTGGTTGCGTTGTGTGGCTGAAGTGGACGCTGTTTTCTGTAGCGAAGATGGGGTCGTGGGTGTGTCCTGCTCGATGGGTCGGTGTGGTGACGAGTTGTTTGAATCCGATGTTGGCGAGGTTGTCACGAAGGGTGGTGGAGTTGGGGTTGTTGAGGTGAAAGTTCAGGTCTCCAATGAGTATGTAGTTCGTTGATGTGATGGCGTGGGGTGCGATGAAGTCGGTGATGGTGATGGCGAAGGGTGTCCGGGGGCCGGGGGGTCTGTAGACGAGGGTTCCTCGGAGAGTGGCATTGTGGGTGGACTGGATCTGGAAGTGCAGGTGTTCGGCGGAGGGGAGGGTTTCGCTGGAGGTGGTGAGGCGGAGGGTGCTCTTGTGGGCGATGGCGAGGCCCCCGCCCGGGTGGTTGGGGCGGACCTTACTCTGGATCTTGTATCCGTTCAGGATGGCGATGTTGATGTCAGGGGCGGAGGAGGTATTGGTCCAAGTCTCCATGAAGAAGGCGATGTCGGGCGAGAGCGAGTGGTGGTAGGCATCCTGCCCCCCCTGGGTGAGGGTGGTAGTAGTGGTAGGCATCCTACCCCCCCTGGGTGAGGGTGGTAGTAGTGGTAGGCATCCAGCCCCCCCTGGCTAAGGGTGGTAGTAGTGGTAGGCCACCAGCCCACCCTGGGTGAGGGTGGTAGTAGTGGTAGGCATCCAGCCCACCCTTGGTGAGGGTGGTAGTAGTGGTAGGCATCCAGCCCCCCTGGGTAAGGGTGGTAGTAGTGGTAGGCATCCAGCCCACCCTGGGTGAGGGTGGTAGTAGTGGTAGGCATCCTGCCCCCCTGGGTGAGGGTGGTAGTAGTGGTAGGCATCCTGCCCCCCTGGCTAAGGGTGGTAGTAGTGGTAGGCATCCTGCCCCCTGGCTAAGGGTGGTAGTAGTGGTAGGCATCCTGCCCCGCCTGGGTGAGGGTGGTAGTAGTGGTAGGCATCCTGCCCCCCTGGGTGAGGGTGGTAGTAGTGGTAGGCATCCAGCCCCCTGGGTGAGGGTGGTAGTGGTGGTAGGCATCCTGCCCCCCCTGGGTGAGGGTGGTAGTAGTGGTAGGCATCCTGCCCCCCCTGGGTGAGGGTGGTAGTAGTGGTAGGCATCCAGCCCCCCCTGGCTAAGGGTGGTGGTAGGCATCCTGCCCCCCCTGGGTGAGGGTGGTAGTATTGGTAGGCATCCAGCCCACCCTGGGTGAGGGTGGGAGTAGTGGTAGGCATCCAGCCCCCCCTGGGTAAGGGTGGTAGTAGTGGTAGGCATCCAGCCCACCCTGGGTGAGGGTGGTAATAGTGGTAGGCATCCTGCCCCCCCTGGCTAAGGGTGGTAGTAGTGGTAGGCATCCTGCCCCCCCTGGCTAAGGGTGGTAGTAGTGGTAGGCATCCAGCCCCCCCTGGGTAAGGGTGGTAGTAGTGGTAGGCATCCAGCCCCCCCTGGGTAAGGGTGGTAGTGGTGGTAGGCATCCTGCCCCCCCTGGGTAGGGGTGGTGGTGCGCATTCAGGCCCCTGTGTGCATATGTGGCATTGGTGATGGGCACCCCGCCCCTATGGTGCTGCTGTTGCTGGTGTAAGTATATTCTGCATCCCTCTGTGTGTGTGTGATGTGTCGTGTACGTGTTGTATGTGTTTTGTGGTTGGTGTCTGGCTTACCTTCTGCGCCGTACGCGTCCGTGCCTGTTCCGGTAGTAAATGTAGAATATTGGTATGATCGGGACGAAGGGGTTCATTGTTGGTTCGTGTCGTTCGTCCTTCTCGTTGCTTTGCGTCGTCCTCGTCGCTTCGCCTCGTCCTCGCTCACTTCGCCTCGTCCTCGTCGCTGCCGTGCTTGTCTCGGAGCCGTGGATCGTGTTGTGGCGCTGAATCGGAGCTTATGTGCGCTCTCCCGGATGCTTTGACGTGCCGTGCGTAGCGACGGGTTCGGCGCGTACGGAAAGCGCATCGTACTTGTCCGGCCGGACGGGGCTGCATTTTTCCTTCCGTGCGACTCGATTCGGCGTTTCCGGATTCGCCTCGGTCGGAGAACAGGACCTGGTTTGGGTGAGTACGGCTCGGCCGGATTCTTTGCTCTTGTGCGCATCGTACTTGCTCGTTCGGTGTGCTGTACGGATCGGTCGGGAAACAGGCTTTCGCATGGCTTTTTTCCCGACCGAATGGTGTTGGGTGCGCCTCCGACCGAGATCGGAATCGGCCCCTAAGTCTTTTGAGTAACTGAATCCATGACATGGAGAACTTACCTTATTTTGTATGCTCGTCAGCTGAAGTGCTGGGACCCCTTTTGGCTGGTTCTATGCCTGTGCTTTGTAGCTGAACATTGTAAAAAAAAAGACTCAGACATTTTTTAATGTATTTTATTAATGATGCTTTGTTTAAAAACATGTAGTGACAATCACTATTATTAAACATTGCAATGTGTGAATTAATAAAATAAACATCTGATTAGAGTTAGTGGTGACTATTTAACAAAGCCAATAGGTCTGCTTTAATATGTTGATGTGCTGACTCCTTGATAATGCCAATAGGCCCCCTGCTTTTTATATTTTGGTATTTTGACACCTTCACAAATCCAGTAGATCTGCCTTACTTAAAATTACACCATTTATATTTTTACATGACATAGTTGTGCACGCTCGAGGGTGTTGGGCTCAGGGCCTGACCACAGGCCAATGTCCTTCTCCCAATCCCAGGTCATGCATGGCTGATAGATGTGCATGTTTGGGTGCCTGCAGCGGGTAATATGCAGGGTCTGGCTGCATGGCAATGGGCATCTTACTTTATATTAAAAAAAACATAGCAAGTCAATAAAAAAACAAAGGTTAAAGTGACATTATAGTTAGGAATTGTAATATTATCTTACTTTAGAGCAATGAAAACCTTAGAAATTTACTGAAAACAAAACAATAGTTAAAGGGATGTTATAGTTAGGCGACAATTTCAGGTAAAACATATTGTTTTAAACTAACAAAGCCACTGAAATTCACCAGGTATAGTTATCTCAAGTAACAATAACGCATGCCCTAAGTTAACTATAACTCATGCCCTAGCCATACACTGCTAGTTACCGCCCTTATCAAATCACTTATGACATGTTCAATGACATCATTAATAATAACATCACTGCAACATCTGAAATGACCTAATTGATGACAACACTGTGCATGGCGGGCACAAGTTATAGTTACTTTAGGGCACCCTTAGAGGAGGATCCATCCCTGATTTTTGCTTTTAAGGTACCTAAAGTAATAGGTGGTGAAAGTCTGGGAGAAGTAATCATACACTTCTGTTCTTGTGTCATCCAGAATGGTGGAGAAAACCAGGAATCAATGTGGGTTTCTTACCGTTAGATATCTGGTAAAAAGAAGCCTTCATTCTCTATGGCAGGCTTTCTAATTAGTCTATCTTTTTATTTTAAATTTATAAACTCTTTGCAATTTTCTCCTGCAGTGAATTTACTTAAACCATGTTTCTATGGATCAGGCACATATGCCCAGTTCTCATGATCGCTATGGAAAAATGAAGCGCTAAAACAGATGAACACTTCAAAAGTTATTAGGAGGATAATCCAAGAATAACTACTGTGATTCTAGATTAAAATAAATAATAAATAATATGATCGTTCTGAACAATATGCAATGTTTACATAAATGATTTATGTAAGACACTAAAATATATAAACACTAAAATATATAAATTACTTCTACCTTTTTTCAAAGATTACAGGGACTTCCACGAAATTGACTACCATATCAAATTGTACTGTTTGTAAGCATAAGCATAACCAGAATAATGCTTGACTCACATAGACCTCAAATGAGGTCAACAATATAGTACAAACACTCTGATACTCTTTAAATAACCATTACAACCATTAATATTTTATTGCTTTTAAAAATAAAATTCAAATACGGACATGTTCATTGTGGGGGTTCTTGTAAAGGTAAAATATCCTTTTCATAGTAAACATCTACACACCAAAAAAGAAGTTTACCCCATCCTTACATAGAGTGCAGATCTGTTGATCAGAGTGAGTGTTCTTCTATGCTCTTAGAACCAATTCTATATGTAGTCTATCAGACTGCAATATGAATATAAATCTTCTGATGCTGCATTCATGTGTAAAAGATAAATAGGGCTCAGCAGTTAGATCCTTAAGGAATAATAGTGAGAGCAAATTATTTGGAACTTGCTAGGGGTAGTGCTGTTTTAGGGCTAATCGTAATTGTCTGTATGTCTAGTCCTGTAAATGATACATGCATAAGTCTAACATTGTTAATGCAAAACAGAACTTCTGAGAAGAAAATAACTTAAGAATCAGATTTCCAACTGGTAACAATAAATTTTTAAGAACCATGTAAGTGCTCCCTGCGCTGAAGGCAGCAATTTATGCAGTTTATAGCATACAGTGTGTTACAACAGTTCTTAATAAAAAAAATAAACCTGTACCAGAGTGAAAGGATTTGTCAAAAATAAGGACCGTAAGATCTTTTCCTCTATTTTGATAGCAAAATGCTGTACACAGTAAGGGGGAAATTCAGCTTCATAGAGTAAGAATGGGGGAATCTATGCTTTATAAACCTCCACAAAATGATTAAAATGTCTTTTCCCAACTGAACTAAAAAATCCACTTGAGACACACCCTTGTGAGACAGCTTTTGGTTGTAAATGATTAATGTGTGGTCAAAACTGAGAATATCTTTAAAAAAGTTTCCTACTAAATTAGGTTTTTCTTATCCCAACTTTCAATATACTTATTTTACTCTTTTGTACATTTACTTTGAGATAATGTTTTTCTAAACAGGAATTTTATGACCAATAGGCATAAGGTAAATCAATCAATCAATCAATCAGGGGAATTGTAAGTGCGCTACTCACCCGTGAGGGTCTCAAGGCGCTGAGGGGGGGAGGGGTCCGCCGGTCTGTTTTAGCCGAAGAGCCAGGTCTTGAGAGTGTTCCTGAAGGTGTTCAGGGAGGGGGCGCATCTGATGTCTGCCGGTAGCTCATTCCAGGTGTTGGCTGCAATGTGAGAGAAGGATCTTCCACCTGCTCTGGCTCTGTGGATGCAGGGGGTTTCGGCCAGTGCAAGGTTGGAAGATCGGAGGTTTCTTTTGGGTATGTGGAAGTTGATTCTGTCGTTGAGGTACTTGGGTCCGTTGTTGTGTAGGCATTTGTAGGCTTGGGTGAGGATTTTGAAGGTGACTCTTTTCTCCACGGGGAGCCAGTGGAGTCTTCGTAGGTGTTGGCTGATGTGTTCTTGGGGGGGATGCCGAGGACAAGTCTGGCTGCAGTGTTCTGTATGGTCTGGAGTTTGCGGAGTAGGACTTGTTGATGCTGGCGTAGAGTGCGTTTCCATAGTCCAGTCTGCTGGTGATGAGTGTGTGGGTGACTGTCTTCCTTGACTCAGGGGGGATCCATTTGAAGGTATTGCGAAGTATGCGGAGGGTGTTGAAGCAGCTGAATGTGATGGCGTTGACCTGTCGGTTCATGGGGAGTGAGGAGTCGAGTATGATGCCCAGGTTCTTGGCGTGGTCTGAGGGGGTAGGTGGGCTTCCGAGGGCAGTCGGCCCCCAGGTGTTGTCCCATGCTGTAGGGGTGGTTCCAAGGACGAGGACTTCTGTCTTCTCGGCGTTGAGTTTCAGACAGTTGTTGGTCATCCAGTCTGCGACGTCTTGCATTCCTTTCTGGAAGTTGAGTTTGGCGGTGGTGGGGTCTCGGGTGAGGGAGAGGATGAGCTGGGTGTCGTCGGCGTAGGATACAAAGTTGAGGCCGTATTGTCAGACGATGGCTGCGAGGGGGCCATGTAGATGTTGAAGAGGGTTGGGCTCAGTGATGACCCCTGTGGGACTCCGCAGGTGATTTTCGTAGGATTGGAGAGGAAGGGTGGTAATCTGATTCTCTGGCTTCTTCCGGTGAGGAACGATCGGATCCAGTCCAGGGCTGTTCCTTGTATGCCGGAGTTGTGCAGTCTGGCGACTAGTGTGCGGTGAGAGACGGTGTCGAAGGCTGCTGACAGGTCGAGTAGGATGAGGGCTGCGGAGTGGCCTTGGTCCAGGAGGGTGCGGATGTCGTCTGTGGCGGCGAGTAGGGTGGTCTCAGTACTGTGGTTGCTTCGGAATCCAGAATGGGACGGGTTGAGGATGGCGTTCTCTTCGATGAATCGTGTCAGTTCCCTGTTGACCGTTTTCTCTGCAACTTTGGCTGCGAAGGGGAGGAGCGAGATGGGCCGGTAGTTCTTGAGGTCGGTGGGGTCCGCTGTGGGCTTTTTGAGCAGGGGCCTGACTTCTGCGCGCTTCCAGTCGTCTGGGAAGGTGCCTGTTTTGAAGGTGGTGTTGATGGTGCATTGCAGTTCGGGTGGGATGGCGGCCATGGCTCTGTGGTAGATGTGAGGAGGGCAGGGGTCGGTGAGGGCCCCTGAGTGGATGCCTTTCATGGTTGAGGCAGTGTCTTCGGTCGTGATCGGTGTCCAGTTGGAGATGGTGGGTTGGCTGGTGTCCTTGGGGGGCGGGAGGGCGTCTGTGGCGTCTGGAGGATGGTCGATGAAGTTGTCGTAGAGGGTTTTGATCTTGAGGTGGAAGTAGGTTCCAAGCTTGTCGCAGAGGTCTCCGGACGGGGTGATGTCTGTGGCTTCGCTGCGCGGGTTGGTGAATTCCTGAATGACGCTGAAAAGTTCCTTGGAGTTGGTGGAGTTGGCGAGGATTTTGTTGTGGATGAAGTTCCTCTTGGTGGTTCTGATTTGGTTGTGGTAGTCCGTCATGGGGTTCTTGTAGGTGGAGTAGTTTTCGGTTGTCTTGGTGTTTCTTCAATTCTTCTCCAGGCGTCTGCAGGTGCACCTGGATTCTTGGAGAGCAGTAGTTAACCAGGCGGCTTTCCTGGGGCGCTGTTTGTCTGGGTTGCGTAGCGGGGCGAGCTAGTCTTCGCAGTTGGAGATCCAAGTGTGGAGTTTTCTGGCTGCGCTGTTTGCGTCGGATGTCCAGGTGTGGCTGTCTCGGGTGAGGGTGGAGTTAAGTTGCTCGTCAGTGACTTTGCTCCAGTTCCTTCATGGTTGGCGCGGGGTTGGTTTGGGTGCCCTGGGTTTGTCGACGGTGAAGTGTACGCAGTGTGTTGGTCGGTCCATAGTGGTTGCGTTGTGTGGCTGAAGTGGACGCTGTTTTCTGTAGCGAAGATGGGGTCGTGGGTGTGTCCTGCTCGATGGGTCGGTGTGGTGACGAGTTGTTTGAATCCGATGTTGGCGAGGTTGTCACGAAGGGTGGTGGAGTTGGGGTTGTTGAGGTGAAAGTTCAGGTCTCCAATGAGTATGTAGTTCGTTGATGTGATGGCGTGGGGTGCGATGAAGTCGGTGATGGTGATGGCGAAGGGTGTCCGGGGGCCGGGGGGTCTGTAGACGAGGGTTCCTCGGAGTGTGGCATTGGGGGTGGACTGGATCTGGAAGTGCAGGTGTTCGGCGGAGGGGAGGGTTTCGCTGGAGGTGGTGAGGCGGAGGGTGCTCTTGTGGGCGATGGCGAGGCCCCCGCCCGGGTGGTTGGGGCGGACCTTACTCTGGATCTTGTATCCGTTCGGGATGGCGATGTTGATGTCGGGGGCGGAGGAGGTATTGGTCCAAGTCTCCATGAAGAAGGCGATGTCGGGCGAGAGGGAGTCGAGTAGGTTCCAGATTTCCATGGCGTGCTTGTGTACGGAGCGTATGTTGAGGAGGATGCATCTTAGGGTGTCGCCGTTGTTGGCGTCGGCGGTGTTGGAGGCCGGGGTTGTGGTGAGGGTCATGTGGCAGTGGAGGCAGGAGAACTGGCCATGGGCCTTGTTCTGCGAGGCCTGTTTGCAGTCTCTGAGTCTTTCGGGGTTGAGTGCGAGGAGGGTGGTGGTGTCCTAGCGATGGATGGTCAAAGATCCAGGGTTCCTGGCACTGGTCGCAGACGGGCACAGACGGGCTTGCCTTAGTATGGGAGGGGCGTGCAGCTGGGAGGTGGGATCGGGCGGGAACGGCGGGAAAAAGAGCAGTGGCGGTAACAGAACAAAACGTAAGGGCACAAGAAATACACGAGGGGCACAACAAAACCATATGGGCACAAGAAATACAAGGAGGGCACAAGTGGGCAGTGAAGGAAAAAAACTAAGGCACAAGCTACAGGGTACAAAGTGGACAACGAGACATATATTTAAAAATGAGCAGAGACACGAGAACAGTCACTGGCACAGAGCGGTCTCGAACCCTACCAGGGTGGGGCTCACGATCTGGACGCGGCGCAGCAGAGCACAGCGGAGCTGCTGGGGAGGGAGCAGGCCTCAGACCGTGGGTCAGAGGTCTTGCTCGCGCTCCCCCACAGTTGTCAGTGTTTCAGAGTGACTACAGAAGAAACATAAGTGTGAGGGAAATTATGAATGTAATAAAAAGAGCAGGCCAAATTGTGTAAATATAATGAAAAAGTAAAGGGGAAATGAGGCATCCCTGTTTTAAGCCATTGTATGTATTCATCTTGATAGGCCTCTGTCACCTCATAAAAGCACCCCGCACAAAGTAGAGGATGGACAACGTAATAGATATTTTCCATCAAGAAGTTTGATTAAAACTATTCAAATTGGAGGACACATATACACAAGGCAGGAATCACGTAAGACAAAACATCATGAGAGAGGGGAGACAGGCCCTACACAATCTCTCGATGGAATCTAGTATTGACATCAAGTAGGCAGATAAGGGTGGTAATATTGTCATTATGAATGAGGTTGGCTGCAGGAAAGAAATAGACAGACAACTGTCAGATGTGTCTGCATATCAGAAGCTCACTCACAACCCACTTAAGGACTCCAACACAATCATTGAACACAGACTCAAACATTGGAGGGAGGCATGCCTGAACTCTGAAACATAGTATCGCTACATGTACAACCCCAACATAGGGCACCTTGCATATACATCCCACCTAAAATACACAAGCAGAGGGATGTGGTATGCCCATCATATCAGGCAGAAGGTCACCAACGGAGAGACTACCAGAATACAATGTGTATCTGCAGCCGTTTGTCTGCAATCTACCATATTACATCAAAGATGTGAAAGATCTCCTCAGTAAACTCTCTGACTTTGAATGGGCAGAATGGAATATACTACTGACATTAGATGTATGCTCACTGTACACAAGCATCCCCAAGGAGCAAGGCATTTCCACTGTTCAACAATTCTTGGGCACCCGGGATGCAACTCTGTTCAAGCATACTGAAATGCTGTTAGACCTTATCAGGATTGCTTTGAACAACAACATATTTGAGCACAATGGGAAGTGGTATAAACAAATACAGGGTGTAGCAATGGAGGCTACATTTTTGCCCTCATTTGCGAACCTGTATAAGGGACTGTTTTAGAAAACACACATTTGGACTGCATGCCCCACAGAACTCATTGAGCCCATTATCTATTGGGGAAGGTACATAGATGATGTACTGATGTTTTGGTCAGGTGATGTGGATGCATTTAAACTATTTTTCCAACACCCTAATGACAATATCTTCAATGCAACATTCATGTACCAGTACAGTACTTGCAAAATTGAATATTGTCATGATTCACTCCCTTTGCTCTCATGCCCACCACCAGGGGGCCGAATTGTGGGATTTCCCACTTTCATAATAAGCTTCTGGACCCACCTCTTCATGCATATACTGACTTCCAGCCATTTAGACTCTACTTGGAAATTGCCATCCATTTCCAATTCATACCGGGTTTTGTGAAAGCCAGCCTGCTCATGCTATAAGCCAGCCTGCTCATGTTTGACACTCCGTTACCTAGAATTCCCTGCTCACTGCTTTGTCTCCACCCCTGCAGGCCAAGGATGGGTGGAGGAATTCAGCTCACCTGTGGCTGGAAGCTGCTAGCCTGCTCACACCTGATGCATGTAATTACTCTGAGCTCTTTTAAGCCCCAGCTCTTTTAAGTCCAGTGTTGGTCATTATAGCTGTGTACCGTTGAGACCAACCCTTGTTTCCTGAACTTTTGTTGTCCTTGTTTCCGGAATTCCTGAGCTATAGCTATTCCTTGTGTCTGAATTACCACTGCTTGCAGTGCTACCTTGCTTCCTGAGCTATAGTTATTCTTTGTTCCTGTTCCTGAGCTGTAGCTATTTCTTGTTCCTGATTTGCTCTGCTTGCAGTGCTCTCTTGACTCCTTGTTCCTGAGCTGTAGCTATTTCCTGTTTCCAGAACTAGCACTGCCTGCCAGTGCTACTTAGATTCCAGAGCTGTAGCCATTCATTATTCCTGAATTAGCACTGCTTGCAGTGCTTCCTAGATTCCTTGATTCCAGAGCTATTGCTATTCCTTGTTCCTGAGCTAGCACTTCCTTCAGTGTTACCTTTTGTCCTTGATTCCTGATCCAGTACTACTCTAGTGCTACCTTGAGTCTCTCTCCTTCTGTATTTGCCTTTTCCCAGGCCCTGCTTTTCTTCCCATTGGCTTTGTTCCAGTTCCTAGTTTGCTGTCTTTCTATTCCTTCTGTCTTGCTTCACTTACCTTGTATGTTTGTTACTTGCTTTCTGCCAAGTGTGCCCTGTGATTTCCTTCTTATTGTCTTTGAGTTACATTTATAACATCACCATAGGTGTCAGCTCCACAGACCCTGCCTTTGCATCCATATCCTATATGCGGGTATTTGCAGTCAGTATCTGTAACAGCAATTGTGGGTAAGGAACTTACTGAGCTTCAGTCTTACCGTGTGGAGCTCCCGAGTGCTTTACCCCGCATTCCCTTAATTGTTAATGTTGTCTTGCACGTCTGTTCTGGGTGTAGTTATTCTGAATGCTAAATCACCTCTTGAGTTCCTGTCCTTTCTGAGCTCTAGCTATCTTGATCCTTTGTGCAGGCTTCCGCTTTGGATCCCTTTTTCTCCTTTGACTTCTTGTGTGATCCTGGGCAGCGCTGTGCTAATCTTTCTGCTCACATTTTTTACTGAGTTACCAGTCCTTGCACAAGTACCTGACCGTGTCCCAGACAGTCCCGGACAGTCCCTGACAACTATCTTGATGGCATACTACATCTAGAGGGTCAACGTATCGAGGCCGTATTATTCAGAAAACCTTCTGCATGCAATGCGGTGCTACATGCAGTGAGGTCACATCCACCCTCCCAATCAAAGCGATCTTATATGGGGAGATGTTCAGGATTAGGCGCAACTGCAGCAGGGATTTGCAGTTTCTAGTAGAACTCCAGGTTCATACCTAGGGGCTACTCAACTGAGACTCTGAATGCAGCAAGAATTAGGTCATGAAAATCAAACGTGAGAACTTGCTCACCAATACTAGAACCAGAAAAAATAAGAAACCCAAAAAACACACATTCATTACCCCCCTACAGTCCACTGAGCACATAGGTGTATAAAATCATTAGCAAGTATTGGTATCTACTACTTAAGGATAACACCCTTAGTGGAGTGATCTCTGCAATACCTGGACTCACACATTGCAGAGGTAGGATACTGAGGCAGTTCCTATGTCTTGGTTACCTGGAATCACATACATACAAAGAAGACATGGCTACCACCACCCCCCAAGGGTTTTCATAAATGTGGGTTGTGCAATGTCTGTCAATACACCAAAGACAAGACAGTGACCTTTCAGTACAACATGAACAAAGATCACAGTGTCACCAAGTTCATTAATTGTAATACGAGATTTGTTGTACATTGCATTGTGTGTGAGTGTGGCCTAATCTACATTGGCAGCACCATTAGACCTCTGAAGAAAAGAATTCAAGAGCACCTTAGGGCAATCAGGAACAAAAATACGAGCTGCCCTCTAGCGGTTCATTACAATACACTACACAGAGTTAAGGAAATGTATTAACATCAATGTCCATGACAGACACTATAGGCACCATGCCTCGCAGAGGCGATAAAAAAACATGCCCTCAGACAGCTAGAGAGCAGATGGATAATTCAGCTCAGATTGGTGGACATGGGTCTGAACATAGACAAAGACATGTTTGTGTTTTTGAAGGACTGATTGCCATAAGTGAGTGGATGCCTTTGGGTCTGCATGTGGCTATTTCATACAAAAATGTCTTAGTTTGTACCCCAACTCTCCCCTCTTTACCTTCAGCTGGGCCACCATTATATGTATTACAATAATTAGATACTGGTTGGTGTCATATAGCAATTTTTGAAAACAATCTAGTGTACACTAATGTAACCAAGGTACACCACTTTGCTACCAACGTATGTATTCCAATCCATTAGATGTTGGTCAACTAATCATATTTTACAGCAATCAAGTGTACACAAATGTTACCTAAGTACACAGATCTTACATATATTGTACCTGAATGTTAGTTACATGCTAAGACAATGCAACTATACTGTATTTAGTGACAGTAGATCCCATGTCTCTGTAATTGCTTTCTAACTCACCCTTGTCACTTTGCGCTTTACCTCACTACTTTCTTTGGCGTGCGCATGGTACCACTGTATACATGGTCTCTTACGCCTATCATGACATGATACATACTGTACCGTTCTAACCATTTACACCTGTACCTCAATGGATAATGTATAATTACCACTTGGAGACATGAGGAGCAGAACACACAGAATAGACACAGTTTATTAAACTGCTTCACAATATTGCTTTCTTGCCCCTGTTTTCGTTGGCTTTGCATACTTTACTGTGTTGTGCAAAATATATGTCCATATCATGACCTACACAGCCCCACATAAGATGCTGGGTCCTGAAAGGATCACTGGCAATAGGCTTCCTCGCATCTGCTGACACCAGACAGTCATGGCGCTTATGTTTTTGTTTGTTTGGGTACCGCTTTGAGTCCCTTTTCTATTTCTGTCCAGTCAGAATGCCCAGAGTTTTTTTAAACTCATGCATCTCCTGGCATCCTTCCTTGACTGTTTACGGCCATGGACTACTGCAGCTGAGGTGAGTCCACGCTTAATACTGCCCTTAGAGCATTACTTGCATTTGCCGGTGTTGGCGCTGATGGTGAGGTCACTTCAGGTTCTCACAATTTGGGAGGTAAGCTGGACTATCATTATAGTTATGGATACTTTCGACAATCTACAAGTAATATGCACCGGATACGCTCTTAGAATTACAAGAATATATGTTCATTTTTAGACATACTTTGTCCTCCACAACAATCTGGGAAGTAAATCTATGGTTATTGAGGACACTTGTGGAACTCACTATTTGGGAGGTAAGACGGACTGCAATTGCGGGTGTAGATACTTTTGTTTATTTACTTGTAATGTGCACAGGGCGCGCGTTCTGATATGACAGTAGTTTATGTTTAGTTTTAAGCATTATTGGTCCTCCAATACAGTTTGGGAAGCAAAATCTTTGGTTATCCTGTATTAAGGTATGGGTGACATTGATCTGTGTTTATATGTCACCAGATTGGGGGTGGGGCAAACAGGTCCTAGTCTTCTGTTTTTATCATTGTTTCAGATATTGAGAGTCTCTTTGGGCACTGGGTGATAAAGAGTGCCCCAGTTGCACAATCGTTTGACCACCAGATATTGGGGTGGCAGCAACCATAGGCTACTTGATTGCCATAAATAGGATCTACTGTATGTTACACTGTTGTATGACGCAGGTGAGGACCTGGTGTTTGAGTTTGAACAATGCAGGACACCTTGTGTGACACTTTGGTCTATCTTCTGAAATTAGAACTATTGTGTATTGACTATTGAGCAAAGCTGCTCATTCACACCCTTCCCTCCATTACTTACTATTGATTTAAATGTATTTATATTTTTATACAGATATTTTAACTTGACCTTGAACTACTTGGCACACGGACAAGGGCCTTACAGTGTCAAACAGGTACATATCACAATGGCTTAAAGTGAATACACTTCTAGCATTACCAATCACTAATGATGTCTCGGATTTACTCCTTCTTTAGGGTGCAAGTCTTGGCTTTGTCTACACTTTATGTACACTGACATCCTATTGCACTATCTGCACTTATCACACTGCAGATACAGCTGGAGTTTCTGGCCATAACTTCTTTCATCCAAAATGGCTAAGGGAGAATCACCATCTGATGGAAAGTGGGTTTTAGTAGTGGTAAATATGCATCTACCACTGGCAATAAGGCCACCAACACAGTCTAGGGTCCAGTATAGGTCTCAATAAATGATTCCCATGCTCAACCCTTAGTAGCTTGGCTGTGAGCAGTCAGGCTTAACTTAGGAGACAGGTATGTAAAGCATTTAAAAACACCAATTCAGTAAATAATTAAGCCACAACACACAATAAAAATCTCACACCAATTCATAAAAACAGAAACTATTCTTATCTTTAAGATGACACCGAAATGACAAAAATCCAATATATGGGATCAGAGATATGAATGTTTAAAGAATAAACTCTTTCTAGCATTTAGAAACCTATAGCGCCACTCTGGGACATCTGGTCGTGCTTGACTGGGACAAAGTCAAAGTTTCAGGCCGACCACAATGGAGCACTGAGCGGGAGGCCCCAGTCAAAATGTTACCTTCGCACTTTTTCTTCCGAGGGCCCTTGCTGCTCTTCACCAGTTCGGATTCGGTGAGGGTTCACCAACTTGACTTTCAGGGAGCTCCCCATCAAACTCTGGAAGTTGGACCTCCGGAGATTTTCAGCAGGACGAACCTGGAATCCAGGATGGGTCGCAGTTGAAGGTGGCTGGCTTGTTCCTTGTGGTTAAGTCGGTCACCTTATGGAGCTTTTTTCTAAAGTTTCTCCAAACTTCTGGAACTCCTCCCTGAAGTTCCTCTTGAAGGTCCGAAGGGTTCAAAACATAATCGAAGGGTTTTGAAGCTCCTAGATGGTCCTTGAAAGGTTGGGACCACAATTCCCACAATGTACCCGGACAAAACCCTTAAATGTCCACTGGACACACTCTAGACATTGGACTCCTAGTGGTGATGATGCAGGTGAGTTCTGTTAACCTGTAGCTTGCAGGGAGTCCACTCTTTAAACCTTTAGAAGCAAGATACATCCACAGGGCTGTAGTTCCAGAAAGTGAAGCAGGTGCACTCTGTCAGAATACAGGGCTTAGTGGTGCAAATCAAGTTTCCAGCATGGTAATCCTTCCTCTTCTCTGAGTTTAAAGCAGCAGATCTGAGAGGCTCTGCTTTTCTCACATATTTATTCAATGTTCTATGGGGTCAAGCAGGAGAGCACTCTTGCTCAATGATGTGCAAGGCAACACCCCAGAGCATGACAACTTCCTCCAAAGTGTGGCATATTCTAGTCCCAGTAAGCACCATTCCTCCAAAATTCATGATGGCTGAAATCTCAGCAGAGGAGCAAGAACCAACTAAACCATCCTCCAGTGTGGCTTATTCCCAAAGCTCTCTTCCCTCTAACATCGGCAGATTCCTTCATTAAGCCTGCTATCTGTCTGGGTCAGAGGGGATGGGGTAGGCAGACCTGGCATTCCTTGCCTGTGTTGTTCCTTCTTCGAAGCTTCATGCTTTATGACCCCTGCCCCCTGCTCTAGCATTACTGTGTAGCAGAGCCCTCTCCAGCAGATAGCCTCTCCCCTGGTGAGCCACTTATCACTTCATCAAAGCAGCCTAGCTAATCCTGTTAACTCTGACCAATCAGGGAAGACTGCATGAAGGCTGAATTTTGGCTAACAGACAAGACAGTCTTATAACTTCTTTTCCTTAGACTTTAGGATAAATTCAGCAATGGCATATTGCTGAATTTATCAATATCATTCTTTTATGTCTTTTAATGATATTTATTCAATTCCTAGAAATATTTATGAGTTCATAAACTATTGCCATGTTATCCTATGTGGCTAGGTATCTACAATGGGGAACATGAAATGTGCAATTTCTCCATCATCAGGGCATATAAAACATCTTTGATAAAGGCCCTGCTGATAGTTACTTGACCCCCCACACCCCTGGGACACCTAGAGGATACCCTGGGGGACCTGAATATAAAAATAATTATGTGGATCCTCACCCCCACAGTGCTCATAGCACCAAAGTCGATTTAGGGAGGGACTTTACTACAATGGAGGAAGTGAAATGTGCAATTTGTCTATCTCCAGAGCATATAAAACATATTTTATAAGGGCCCTGCTTATAAGTACATGACCCTCTCACCCCTGGAACACATAGGGGAGACCCTGGGGGTACCTAATATGTAAAAATAATTTTAGATTATCACCTTTTAAGTGCCCCTACCACCAAAGTCGAGTTTGGTCACAATTTACATTTAAAAATTACGGCAGGCACTCAACAGTGCACACATGCAAGTGCAATAAAGGCCTCTAACGTCCATGCCCTATTACTTAATAGGGACTTAAAGGTGGTTTAAATACCCTTGTCCTATTATCTACTAGGGACTTATAGGGTAGGTCATGCCAATTATAGATGTACACTAACACATTGTGTATCCTAATGCATGTGTGTGTTTTCACTTGTGTTTTCAACATAGCAGTGGCCCTGGGCCTGATTAGACAGAACCTAGGAGCAGGCAGAGTCAGTTACCACCAGTACCAGTCATCAATAAATTATCGTGCAGAGGCCACACAGGATGACTTTGCAACATACATCTCACACTCATAGCATTTCTTCTTCATCCTTCACGGGCCAGCTCTCCTTCTATTGTCTCTTAACTGTAACACAACCCGATAAGTGTTAGGTGTGCTTTCTGTGTTGTCATCGCAGCTTACAGTAATGTGAGCCTTTTATGGACACTCTTTGCCGCATTGAAAAAGTCTTGTAGAAGAAACATGTGTCGGCTGCCTTTTTGGAGATGTATTGTATGTAATACAAGGATTTGGAGAAGAATAAAAGTCAAGATTATTTATAAGAACAAACCTTGCTGACCTTCACTGTTGATGTATTGTTGTCTAAGAGAACTGTTGGGACTAGTGTGCTTCGGTACCATTTCCTTCCTAAATTCACCTTGCTGGGACTTTATTCCAGGATGGCTCTTTCACCCATGGTGGCAGGGTGTTGGTACGAAAGGAGCACCACAATTGGAGCAGTTTTTACCCCTATTGATCTCATTTCCCCCTACTTTGACCATGTGTTGGATCTGCAAACCCTTAAGCACAGCCATCATTCTGTTTTGCGAAGTAGAGGATTGTTACCCAATTAACAGTCTTAATTACACTGGTGGAAGCCATAAGTTTGTATGTTTCTCCCAAAAGAGCGGAAGATCAACATAATTGAATGCCATTGAAGATTTAATGAATGCATTGGAAACTGATTGCTTCTTTAATCACACATATTTATCCAAAATAGATTTGGAAATAGCCATATCGTGGACAGTGGAAAAAATATGTTTAAAACTGGACTGTTCACACCATTTTACATTATGTTCTTAAACCAAATTTTGTCCATTTTTTAAAATGCTATTTGCAATTATTTTCCCATTGAATCAAGAAGGGTGAGTTTGTCTATAGTTTCTCCTCAGGCTTAGAATTGTACTGCCAGCCCATGATTTAGGAATACTACTGGTTCTATAACAAAAATCCAAAAATGGAGCCAGGGGTTTCCCATAACAGGTCCTTTCAGCTTTAACCACAACAGTCACAATCTGATCTGGGCCTCTAAATATCTAAAAGTGTTAAAGTAATGGGCAATTTGCTGAACAGAGGGAGAAATAATTTCCAAATCCAAACTAAAGAAGCTGCAGAATAACAACTGTCACTCTGCAAAAGTCTGCTCTTGATTTTTTTCTAAAGACTGATGAAATATAGGATAGCCATGCCTGCTGTGTATTGGTGACTGCTGGGATGTTGAACATTGGCTAGCAGAATACCTATAGTTTTTTTATCCCTGACTGCAGCCAATAAATCATGCTTGAGGCAATCAAATTGCAATTGCTGGGATTGAAACCTCCTTTGCTTTTGCAACCTTCGTTATTGATTAGTTTTACTTGCTCTGCAGACTGAAGGGTTCTGGAATAGTCTTTGTATAATTTTATTTAATTCCATTGAAAGATCTTGACCTATTTTGAGTCGGGGGGTATTCTTTTTAATTTAGCTCTCTGACTATGCAATGGAGGCAGTAACCCAAAGGCGTATTCAAGTGTCTCAATTATGGTGTCCTTTCTCTCTCGCCATAAATATTTATTTATTTATTTATTTAAAAGTTTTGTAGAGCGCCTGAATCACCCCCGAAGGGGTATCTCTGCGCTAAGCGGACCAGCGAGCGAGCAAAGACAGACTAAAATAGGGAGGCTTTAAGCAGTTTCCTGAAACGTAAATAGTCCGGGCATTGTCTAAGTTGTAAGGGGAGCTCATTCCAGTAAGATGGGGCGAGGAGGGAAAAGATTTCCCACCAAGTCTAGCTTTCCTTACCCTTGGAACCTGTAAAAGAAATTTACAGCTGGATCTCAGTGTCCTGTGCGGAGAATATGGCTTCAGTTTGCACGAGATGTAAGAAGGGCCCTTGTTATGGATGGCTCTATAGACTATGCAGCCGGTCTTAAACTTTATCCGCTTATGGACTGGTAGCCAGTGAAGTCTGCGAAGCAGCGGCAAAGCGGGGTTCCAGGCAAGGAATTCGTGAGAAGCCGAGCCGCAGTATTCTGGACCACCTGAATTCTATCAAGGGAAGACTCGTTTGCGGAGAGCAGAAGAGCATTACAATAATCAAGGCGGCCCAGAATCATGGTCTGAATAAGAGGTTTCCGTGTATAATCCGGCAGAAAAGGGAAAACTCGGCGTAGCATGCCCAGCACATGGAAGCAATTGCTAACAGTTCGGGAGACATGCTCCTTCAGAGTAAGAGTCTGATCAAGATGGATGCCCAGATTCTTAACTGAAGTTTTGGGAGTAGGGGTTGGCCCGAGAGCGGGTGGCCACCAATTCGGAGACCAGAGTAGAGGGGCTTCTCGAATAGCATTACCTCGGTTTTCCCTGCATTCAATTGGAGGAAGTTTTTCTCATCCAAACTGAAATGGCAGTCATTCCTTCGGCGAATGATGACAGGGCATATGTTGAGGTTTTATCAAAAGTGAAGAGAAGCTGAGTGTCATCTGCGTAAGAGATGGGCAAAAAACCATGACTCCTGAGTAAGTGGGCCAAGGGGGCAATATAGACATGAGCCTTGTGGAACACCCTTGGTCAGTTCCGTGGTCTTAGAACGGAATGGGCCCAGGTTGACGGTCTGAGTTCGAGATGACAGAAAGCTGGTCATCCACTGTAGGGCCGAACCCTGGAGTCCGATCTCCCTCAGTCTCATGAGCATAATCTGGTGGGATATAGTGTTGAATGCCGCAGAGAGATCCAATAGCACAAGTATGGTGGACTGGCCACTATCCAGAGTCATTCTGATGTTGTCCGTGACTTCCAGTAGGGCCAGTTCTGTGCTATGATTAGGCCTAAAACCAGATTGCGAAGAGTCCAGGCAATTATTGGTTTCGACAAAGGTAGAAAGATGTAAGTTAATATATTTTTCCAAGACCTTGCTCATATGAGGCAAGAGGGAGTTGGGCCGAAGATTAGACAAGTCAGTCATAGAGGCCTTGGAATTTTTCCGAATTGGAATGACCTGTGCCGCCTTCCAGGTTTGAGGGAGATAGCCCTCTATCAGGGAGAGATTAAGGATGGTACTGACATAAGGAGAAAGTACATTTGCCAGGAGGGCGGCTACTTTTGCAGGGATGACATCTAATGGGGAGCCTGATTTGACTGATCGAAGTAAATCAGCCACCGTTTCATTGGTCATAAGAGGGAAATTACTTAACATTTGTGAATCTGATACTGGGGAAACCTCAGAAAAAGGGAGGAAGGAATAATGGGTATTTCCTCAGTGGGAGCCATTTTATCGTATATTAGATCAATTTTATTGGTGAAATGCAGAGCAATACTGTCACATAAAGATTGTGAGGAAGTCTCTGGCTTTTCACGCCCTCGGATTGGTAAAGGACTTTAGTATCTGAAATAGGGCTTTAGGCCTATTTTCAGCAGAGTTGAGTTGCTGGGCTATAAACTTTTACGTGCTCCTTTTATACTACTATGGTAGGAGGAAATAGCAGCCTTAAAAATTCCTTTATCTTTTAAATTGTATGACCTGCGCCAACGTTTCTCCAAGTTTCTGCATTTACGTTTTTCTGTACGCAGCTCCGGGGTAAACCAGGGTTGAGTACGTTTTGTGGCGCTGGACACAGGTCTGAGTGGCGCTATTAGATCAAAGGTCCTTTGAAGGCTATAAATACTTGTTTGGAATATGTAAAGCTTTGGAGTTTCAGAACATCTGGCCAATTGTCTTTGTAGTCTCTGTTCTTATGCCCCTTAGATGCCAGGAAAACATCCCCTTTGATGAAAGTGCCAATTTAAAGGAAAGAATGGAGTAGCCACTTAGAGCAAGCAAACTAAAAAGGGCGTAAGTACAGAAAACATAGTTTATTAATGGGGAGGCCGAAAGTCCCCATCTAGTGAGTGAGGCCTCAATATTATTAGCCAATTGACCATTAATAATTATGTTCCCTAGTTCTTCAAGTTTAGCAAGAAGGAGAATGCCACATTTATCCAACATAATATAATCTGAGAGGAAGGCCCCAAGGATTGACCATCCTTCTTCACAGGTCTTATCACAGTATACATCTGGATACAAATTGGAACATTATGCATAATTTTGCAATTAGGACCGAATCTGGAGGATCTGAGTGAAGAAATGTTGCAATGAAATCAAACAAATTTGGGAGACATTCATTGTTGCCTGGAGGAAAGTAAGCATTAAATAAAAGCATATAGATTTCTTATTAGACATAGTAGAAAGGAGGATAAACCTTTAACCCTGCCTATAAGTATCTGATAAGGGAACCATTTCATAGTGCAAAATTTAGCTGACTGACAGAAGAATAGATAGGTCCCCACTAGCATGGCCCTTTGTATTGGTTGTAGCCAAATTACTAATTACGTAATAATTATCGATTTGCATATAGGCTGTCATATTCCATTGCCAAATTAACATATTAGAGTTAAACTCAAGGATATTTAGGGGATGTTTGGTTACTAGAGCTAATTGCTCATGTGAGCCACAACCAGTCTTCTAGCGTTTCTCTAACACCTTCGCGGGTCCAAATGAGAGAAGCTTACCAAACATCCAGTGTGGCCACAAACCATAGTAAGGGATTCACTCAACTGGAGGGCCATTGATGAGAATAAAGAGAGGTCCAGGTTCATTACAGGTAAGGTGTTTTTAATTTAATTATTATTCACTTGACCCTTATTTGTGGATTGAGAATTATTATATAATGAATGTTTTATAGGGCAGACATGTATCCCTTTACTCTAAAACAAATGACTAAAATCCAAAACACTAAACTGACTTTAGTAAATATAATAAAATACCTAAGTCGATGCACTGGAATGCCCATGCTCCTCCCATGTAACAACTCCTCGATACAAGGTAACTGAGTTATATTCGACCGAAGAGGAGAGGTGATATGAGTTATTGTGGCTATTAATCCCTTTAATGTCTGCAAAGTCAACATGCTGTAAAAATGGGTGCATGTGTAGAAGTGATATAATATGAGATCTGTTGCGAACTGCATCTTCCGATCTGAGAAAAAGCAATCAATTTGATTATAGAGGGCAAATTATCTAAGGTACAGGATGGAATTGGGTGTTGTGGTACCATATTTATTCGTACAATGTGCACAGTGGACTTATCAAATGAACAGCCGTTGGCCGTGTGCAGCAAGGGGTTGGCCATAGGCCCTGGCCTCCAGCCACGTCCTGTGACCAACACCAACATGGTCAGCCAACCCCCTAGGCTGTGGCCAACTCCCCTCCGTGACTGGCCAAACACTGTGTGCATTGGGGGAGTTGGCTGAATATGAGCAAAATATCCCACAAATTCACTAAAAAACAAAGGTTAAAGCCACGTTGTAATTAAGTATGTGAATAAGATCTTAACTGTTGTTAAAAAAACCTAGAAATTCACTGACAAAAAACAAAGAGTAAAGTGACATTATAGTTAGATGTTTAAACAAGATACAGGCTAACATTTAAAAACAACCGCTGAAATCCATCAGTTTTAGTTTACTGATCTAAGCAGGACTTTCAGCTCGCTATGCACTGCTTGTAACCTCATCTCATTTTTCACTCATGACATGTTAAATGACATCATTGTTGTCATCACTGATTGGGTTGCCCACCCATGGCAGGGTTGGCTGTGGAGCCTGTGTACAGCAGGGTTGTCCAGATGCCAGAGACCATGCCCTTTTTCCAACCTCCTGCTGCAGTAAACTATAACTGGTAAATTTAATTTGTATTAGTTTTTATAACATGACACTTTAACCTTTGTTTTTTTCAGTATATATTTATATATATATATTATCTACTGGCGGTCGGCAGTAGATAGTTATAGTTAGGACCTATTTTCCATAGGAAATCCGTGATATTCTATTTGAAATAGCTCTTGCGTCGGTTGACGAATCTTCGCGAAATTTTCAAACTTTATGGCCCGCTCTGGTCCGCTCCTACCCTGAAAGTTTCGGGGTGATTCGTCATGCGGGGGCCGTGAAAAAAGGGGGGTCCCAAAACGTGTTTTCCCCATTCATTTTCCCATAGGAAACTTTAGACACGGATACAGCCCGAACTGCTGAACGGAATTACACAAAATTTGGCAAAGAGGTAGTTCTTGGTTCAGAAAGAACCCTTTTTGTTAAATGGTGTAAATCCGTTCAGTAGTTGCGGAGAAATTAAAAATAAGAGTCAGAAAATCAATTTCCCATAGGAAACTTTATGCAAGGCTACAGCCCGAACTGCTGAACGGAATTACACCAAATTTGGCAAAGAGGTAGTTCTTGGTTCAGAAAGAACCCTTTTGTTAAATGGTGTAAATCCGTTCAGTAGTTGCTGAGAAAATCAAAAGTAAAAACACATATATATCTGGGCGGAGCCTAACCACACATGTCATTGTGAGATCTGATTGGCTGTCAGCACTTCATCCTGGAATTGCTGGCAGCCATCTTGGGACCAATATAAATGATAGTACCCCATTGAAATGCATTGTAGTGAATCAAAGATTTTGAGGGTTACCAAAAGGAGAACTATAAAGGGTGATAACAGACTTTAGTTACATTAGAATTCATTTGTTGATGGTACCATACTAATTTCAGGAATTGTGGTGTGTTCTAAGGTGATTTTACCCTGTGAAAAACCTTCTGCTGGGATATCATGAATCATATTTGAGAGAAAACTATTTTCACATGCTTGTCCCATACAGTTTTGGAAGGTGCTCCAGAAGCTAAAATGAGAGCATATTTTCTGTAAATTCACATTATCTTTCTCAGTCATGTGAGAATGAAGTCTGACATTCTCAGTAAAACATGTACATCCAACAAGGGCAGAGACTGTCAGTTGATTCCTTTGTGTTCTACTGCAGCTTCCCAGAGTGTTCTAAAGAACAACTAGAGTGCTAACAGCCTTACTTATGACAAAAGTATGGCACACCTGAAGCCATCTTGATTGGAATAAACTGGTAACACTTAAAACATTTAATTTAAAAAGGAACAAAATGATGGGGTTCATCTTGTCATAGAAATTATGGTTAGTGCTCTGGAAAGAAAAATTAGGACATGTTTCAAGTGTGATCTCAAATATCTTCCTGTTATATTTCAACAGGAGCAGCCTGTCAGTTGATGCCTTTGTGTTCTACTGCAGCTTCCCAGAGTGTTCTAAAAAACAACTACAGTGCTAACAGCCTTACTTATGACAAAAGTATGGCACACCTGAAGCCATCTTGATTGGAATAAACTGGTAACACTTAAAACATTTAATTTAAAAAGGAACAAAATGATGGGGTTCATTTTGTCATAGAAATTATGGTTAGTGCTGTAGAAAGAAAAATTAGGACATGTTTCAAGTGTGATCTCAAATATCTTCCTGTTATATTTCAACAGGAGCAGCCTGTCAGTTGATGCCTTTGTGTTCTACTGCATCTTCCCAGAGTGTTCTAAAGAACAACTAGAGTGCTAACAGTCTTACTTATGACAAAAGTATGGCACACCTGAAGCCATCTTGATTGGAATAAACTGGTAACACTTAAAACATTTAATTTAAAAAGGAACAAAATGAGGGGGTTCATTTTGCCATAGAAATTATGGTTAGTGCTGTAGAAAGAAAAATTAGGACATGTTTTAAGTGAGATCTCAAATATCTTCCTGTTATATTTCAACAGGAGCAGCCTGTCAGTTGATGCCTTTGTGTTCTACTGCAGCTTCCCAGAGTGTTCTAAAGAACAACTAGAGTGCTAACAGCCTTACTTATGACAAAAGTATGGCACACCTGAAGCCATCTTGATTGGAATAAACTGGTAACACTTAAAACATTTAATTTAAAAGGAACAAAATGAGGGGGTTCATTTTGCCATAGAAATTATGGTTAGTGCTGCAAAAGAAAATTTAGTGCATGTTTTAAGTGAGATCTCAAATCCTCTTCTATTTCATTAGAAAATTCTGACATGCAGACTGAAACAATCACTTTCAATACCAGCAGTAGACTTCCAGTTAACTCCTTGGTGAGCAGTAGCTTTACTACAGTGATCTAATGAACAACTAGAGTGCTAACATTCTGAATTTATGGCAAATGTGTGACACATCTGAATGCCTTCTTGATGGAATCAAAGTAAAAACTGAAAGCATTTCCTACTGAGGAGACTGCAGTAAATGAGGAAATTAGGAAACTTCATAACAAAGAAGTCTTCCAAGATGGCCACCAGTGAAAAAGAGCCCAAATGTAGCACAAATATTACCCAGATGTAGCCCACATATAGCCCAATGACAAAAGTGTGAAAAACACTTTTTTTTTTTTTTTTTGCAGTTTTATGTAGTGCAGACTGGTCAGGTATTGGAGCGTTGCATCTTAAAACATGACCCCCTACACTACAAAAACACCACTGCACTACCCTAAGCCCTAAAACACTACCCCCAACACGACCCCCTACACTACACAAGCACCACTGCACTATCCTAAACCATAAAACACTACCCCCAGCATGACCCCCGACACTACACAAATACCACTGCACTACCCTAAACCCAAAAACACTACCCCAACACCACTGCACTAACCTAAATCCTAAAACACTACCCCCAGCACGACCCCCTACACTACCCAAACACGACTGCACTACCCTAAAACATGACCCCCTACACTACACCAACACCACTGCACTAACCTAAATCCTAAAACACTACCCCCAGCACGACCCCTACACTACCCAAACACGACTGCACTACCCTAAAACATGACCCCTACACTACACAAACACCACTGCACTACCATAAACCCTAAAACACTACCCCCAGCATGACCCCTACACTACACAAGCACCACTGCACTACCCTAAACCCTAAAACACTACCCCCAGCACGACCCCCTACACTACACAAACACCACTGCACTACCTTAAACCCTAAAACACTACCCCCAGCACGACCCCTACACTACCCAAACACCACTGCACTAACCTAAATCCTAAAACACTACCCCCAGCACGACCCCTACACTACCCAAACACCACTGCACTACCCTAAAACATGACCCCTACACTACACAAACACCACTGCACTACCCTAAACCCTAAAACACTACCCCCAGCATGACCCCCTACACTACACAAGTACCACTGCACTACCCTAAACCCTAAAACACTACCCCCAGCACGACCCCCTACACTGCCCGAACACCACTGCACTGCCCTAAACCCTGAAACACCAGCCCCTGCACGGCCCCCTACACTGCCTGAACACCACTGCACTGCCCTAAACCCTGAAACACCAACCCTAGCATGACCCCTACACTGCCCGAACACCACTGCACTGCCCTAAACCCTGAAACACCACCCCTTCACGACCCCTACACTGCCCGAACACCACTGCACTGCCCTAAACCCTGAAACACCACCCCCAGCACGACCACTACACTGCCCGAACACCACTGCACTGCCCTAAACCCTGAAACACTACCCCCAGCAAGACCTCCTACACTGCCCGAACACCACTGCACTGCCCTAAACCCTGAAACATCACCCCCAGCAAGAACCCCTACACTGCCCGAACACCACTGCCCTAAACCCTGAAACACCACCCCAGCACGACCCCTACACTGCCCGAACACCACTGCACTGCACTGCCCTAAACCCTGAAACACCACCCCCAGCACGACCCCTACACTGCCCGAACACCACTGCACTGCCCTAAACCCTGAAACACCACCCCTGCACGACCCCTACACTGCCCGAACACTACTGCACTGCCCTAAACCCTGAAACACCATCCCCAGCACGACCCCCTACACTGCACGAACACCACTGCACTGCCCTAAACCCTGAAACACTACCCCCAGCAAGACCCCTACACTGCCCGAACACCACTGCCCTAAACCCTGAAACACCACCCCTGCACGACCCCTACACTGCCCGAACACCACTGCACTGCCCTAATCCCTGAAACACCACCCCCAGCACGACCCCTACACTGCCCGAACACCACTGCACTGCCCTAAACCCTGAAACACCACCCCCTGCACGATCCCCTACACTGCCCGAACACTACTGCACTGCCCTAAACCCTGAAACACCACCCCAGCACGACCCCTACACTGCACGAACACCACTGCACTGCCCTAAACCCCTAAACACTACCCCCAGCAAGACCCCCTACACTGCCCGAACACCACTGCACTGCCCTAAACCCTGAAACATCACCCCATCAAGACCCCCTACACTGCCCGAACACCACTGCCCTAAACCCTGAAACACCACCCCCAGCAAGACCCCTACACTGCCGGAACACCACTGCACTGCCCTAAACCCTGAAACACCACCCCCAGCATGACCCCTACACTGCCCGAACACCACTCCACTGCCCTAAACCCTGAAACACCACCCCCAGCACGACCCCTACACTGCCCGAACACCACTGCACTGCCCTAAACCATGAAACACCAGCCCCAGCACGACCCCCTACACTGCCCGAACACCACTGCACTGCCCTAAACCCTGAAACACCACCCCCAGCAAGACCCCCTAAACTGCCCGAACACCACTGCCCTAAACCCTGAAACACCACCCCAGCAAGACCCCCTACACTGCCCGAACACCACTGCACTGCCCTAAACCCTGAAACACCACCCCCAGCATGACCCCTACACTGCCCGAACACCACTGCACTGCCCTAAACCCTGAAACACCCCCCCAGCACGACACCCTACACTGCCCGAACACCACTGCACTGCCCTAAACCCTGAAACAACACCCCCAGCATGACCCCCTACACTGCCCGAACACCACTGCACTGCCCTAAACCCTGAAACACCACCCCTTCAGCACGACACCCTACACTGCCCGAACACCACTGCACTGCCCTAAACCCTGAAACACCACCCCCAGCACGACCCCCTACACTGCCCGAACACCACTGCACTGCCCTAAACCCTGAAACACCACCCCTGCACGACCTCCTACACTGGAGGAACACAACTGCACTGCCCTAAACCCTGAAACACCACGCCCAGCACGACCCCCTACACTGCCCGAACACCACTGCACTGCCCTAAACCCTGAAACATCAACCCCAGCAAGACCCCTACACTGCCTGAACACCACTGCCCTAAACCCTGAAACACCACCCCCTACACTGCACGAACACCACTGCACTGCCCTAAATCCTGAAACACCACCTCCAGCAATACCCCCTACACTGCCTGAACACCATTGCTCTGCCCTAAATCCTGAAACACTAGCCCCAGCACGACCCCCTACACTGCCCGAACACCACTGCACTGCCCTAAACGCTGAAACACCACCCCCAGCACGACCCCCTACACTGTCCGAACACCACTGCACTGCCCTAAACCCTGAAACTCCAGCCCCAGCAAGACCCCCTACACTGCCCGAACACCACTGCACTGCCCTAGACTCTGGAACACCAGCCCCAGCAAGACCCCTACACTGCCCGAACACCACTGCACTGCCCTAAACCCTGAAACACCAGCCCCAGCACGACCCCCTACACTGCCCGAACACCACTGCACTGCCCTAAACCCTGAAACACCAGCCCCAGCACGACCACCTACACTGCCCGAACACCACTGCACTGCCCTAAACCCTGAAACACCAGCCCCAGCACAACCCCCTACACTGACCGAACACCACTGCACTGCCCTAAACCCTGAAACACCAGCCCCAGCACGACCCCCTACACTGCCTGAACACCACTGTACTGCCCTAAACCCTGAAACACCAGCCCCAGCACGACCCCCTACACTGCCCGAACACCACTGCACTGCCCTAAACCCTGAAACACCACCCCTGCATGACCCCCTACACTGCCCGAACACCACTGCACTGCCCTAAACCCTGAAACACCACCCCTGCACCACCCCCTACACTGCCCGAACACAACTGCACTGCCCTAAACCCTGAAACACCACCCCCTGCACCGCCCCCTACACTGCCCGAACACCACTGCACTGCCCTAAACCCTGAAACACCACCCCCAGCACGACCCCTTTACTGCTCGAACTCCACTGCACTGCCCCAAACCCTAAAACACCACCCCCAGCACAACCCCCTACACTGCCCAAACACCACTGCCCTAAACCCTGAAACACCACCCCCTGCACGACCCCCTACACTGCCCGAACCCCACTGCACTGCCCTAACCCCTGAAACACCACCCCTCAGCACAACACCCTACACTGCCCGAACACCACTGCACTGCCCTAAACCCTGAAACACCACCCCCAGCACGACCCCCTACACTGCCCGAACACCACTCCACTGCCCTAAACCCTGAAACACCACCCCCTGCACAACCTCCTACACTGCCGGAACACCACTGCACTGCCCTAAACCCTGAAACACCACACCCAGCACGACCCCTACACTGCCCGAACACCACTGCACTGCCCTAAACCCTGAAACATCAACCCCAGCAAGACCCCTACACTGCCTGAACACCACTGCACTAAACCCTGAAACACCACCCCCTACACTGCACGAACACCACTGCACTGCCCTAAATCCTGAAACACCACCTCCAGCAAAACCCCTACACTGCCTGAACACCATTGCTCTGCCCTAAATCCTGAAACACTAGCCCCAGCACGACCCCCTACACTGCCTGAACACCACTGCACTGCCCTAAACCCTGAAACACCACCCCCAGCACGACCCCCTACACTGGCCGAACACCACTGCACTGCCCTAAACCCTGAAGCACCAGCCCCAGCAAGACCCCCTACACTGCCCGAACACCACTGCACTGCCCTAGACTCTGGAACACCAGCCCCAGCAAGACCCCCTACACTGCCAGAACACCACTGCACTGCCCTAAACCCTGAAACACCAGCCCCAGCACGACCCCTACACTGCCCGAACACCACTGCACTGCCCTAAACCTTGAAACACCAGCCCCAGCACGACCACCTACACTGCCCGAACACCACTGCACTGCCCTAAACCCTGAAACACCAGCCCCAGCACAACCCCCTACACTGCACGAACACCACTGCACTGCCCTAAACCCTGGAAAACCAGCCCCAGCATGACCCCCTACACTGCCTGAACACCACTGTACTGCCCTAAACCCTGAAACACCAGCCCCAGCACGACCCCCTACACTGCCCGAACACCACTGCACTGCCCTAAACTCTGAAACACCACCCCCTACACTGCACGAACACCACTGCACTGCCCTAAATCCTGAAACACCACCTCCAGCAAAACGCCCTACACTGCCTGAACACCATTGCTCTGCCCTAAATCCTGAAACACTAGCCCCAGCACGACCCCCTACACTGCCCGAACACCACTGCACTGCCCTAAACCCTGAAACACCACCCCCAGGACGACCCCCTACACTGTCCGAACACCACTGCACTGCCCTAAACCCTGAAACACCATCCCCAGCAAGACCCCCTACACTGCCCGAACACCACTGCACTGCCCTAGACTCTGGAACACCAGCCCCAGCAAGACCCCCTCACTGCCCGAACACCACTGCACTGCCCTAAACCCTGAAACACCAGCCCCAGCACGACCCCCTACACTGCCCGAACACCACTGCACTGCCCTAAACCCTGAAACACCAGCCCCAGCACGACCACCTACACTGCCTGAACACCACTGCACTGCCCTAAACCCTGAAACACCAGCCCCAGCACAACCCCTACACTGCCCGAACACCACTGCACTGCCCTAAACCCTGAAACACCAGCCCCAGCACGACCCCTACACTGCCTGAACACCACTGTACTGCCCTAAACCCTGAAACACCAGCCCCAGCACGACCCCCTACACTGCCCGAACACCACTGCACTGCCCTAAACCCTGAAACACCACCCCTGCATGACCCCCTACACTGCCCGAACAAGAGTGCACTGCCCTAAACCCTGAAACACCACCCCTGTACCACCCCCTACACTGCCCGAACACAACTGCACTGCCCTAAACCCTGAAACACCACCCCCTGCACCGCCCCCTACACAGCCCGAACACCACTGCACTGCCCTAAACCCTGAAACACCACCCCCAGCACGACCCCTATACTGCTCGAACTCCACTGCACTGCCCCAAACCCTGAAACACCACCCCCAGCATGACCCCCTACACTGCCCAAACACCACTGCCCTAAACCCTGAAACACCCCCCTGCACGACCCCCTACACTGCCCGAACACCACTGCACTGCCCTAACCCCTGAAACACCACCCCTCAGCACGACACCCTACACTGCCCGAACACCACTGCACTGCCCTAAACTCTGAAACACCACCCCCAGCATGACCCCCTACACTGCCCGAACACCACTGCACTGCCCTAAACCCTGAAACACCACCCCTTGCACAACCTCCTACACTGCCGGAACACCACTGCACTGCCCTAAACCCTGAAACACCACGCCCAGCACGACCCCCTACACTGCCCGAACACCACTGCACTGCCCTAAACCCTGAAACATCAACCCCAGCAAGACCCCTACACTGCCTGAACACCACTGCCCTAAACCCTGAAACACCACCCCCTACACTGCACGAACACCACCGCACTGCCCTAAATCCTGAAACACCACCTCCAGCAAAACCCCCTACACTGCCTGAACACCATTGCTCTGCCCTAAATCCTGAAACACTAGCCCCAGCACGACCCCCTACACTGCCCGAACACCACTGCACTGCCCTAAACCCTGAAACACCACCCCCAGCACGACCCCCTACACTGTCCGAACACCACTGCACTGCCCTAAACCCTGAAACACCAGCCCCAGCAAGACCCCCTACACTCCCCGAACACCACTGCACTGCCCTAGACTCTGGAACACCAGCCCCAGCAAGACCCCCTACACTGCCAGAACACCACTGCACTGCCCTAAACCCTGAAACACCAGCCCCAGCACGACCCCTACACTGCCCGAACACCACTGCACTGCCCTAAACCCTGAAACACCAGCCCCAGCACGACCACCTACACTGCCCGAACACCACTGCACTGCCCTAAACCCTGAAACACCAGCCCCAGCACAACCCCCTACACTGCACGAACACCACTGCACTGCCCTAAACCCTGGAACACCAGCCCCAGCACGACCCCCTACACTGCCTGAACACCACTGTACTGCCCTAAACCCTGAAACACCAGCCCCAGCACGACCCCCTACACTGCCCGAACACCACTGCACTGCCCTAAACCCTGAAACACCACCCCCTGCATGACCCCTACACTGCCCGAACACCACTGCACTGCCCTAAACCCTGAAACACCACCCCCTGCACCACCCCTTACACTGCCCGAACACCACTGCACTGCCCTAAACCCTGAAACACCACCCCCTGCACCGACCCCTACACTGCCCGAACACCACTGCACTGCCCTAAACCCTGAAACACCACCCCCAGCACGACCCCCTTTACTGCTCGAACTCCACTGCACTGCCCCAAACCCTGAAACACCACCCCCAGCACGACCCCCTACACTGCTCGAACTCCACTGCACTGCCCCAAACCCTGAAACACCACCCCCAGCATGACCCCCTACACTGCCCAAACACCACTGCCCTAAACCCTGAAACACCACCCCCTGCACGACCCCCTACACTGCCCGAACACCACTGCACTGCCCTAAACCCTGAAACACCACCCCCTACACTGCCCGATCACCACTGCACTGCCCTAGACCCTGAAACACCACCCCCAGCACGACCCCTACACTGCCCGAACACCACTGCACTGCCCTAAACCCTAAAACACCACCCCAGCATTACCCCCTATACTGCCCAAACACCACTGCACTGCCCTAAACCCTAGAACACTACCCCCAGCATGACCCCCTACACTACCCGAACTCCACTGCACTACCCTAAACCCTAAAATACTACCCCCAGCACAACCCCCTACACTACCCGAACACGACTGCACTGCCCTAAACCCTCAAACACTCCCCCAGCACGACCCCCTACACTACCCAAACACCACTGCACTGCCCTAAAGCCTAAAACACTCCCCCAGCACGACCCCTACACTACCCGAACACCACTGCACTGCCCTAAAACCTAAAATACTCCCCCAGCACGACCCCCTACACTACCCAAACACCACTGCACTGCCCTAAACCCTAAAACACTACCCCCGCACAACTCCCTACACTACCCAAAGACCACTGCACTACCCTAAACCCTAAAACACGACCTCCTACACTACACAAACACCACTGCACAACCCTAAACCCTAAAACACTACCCCTACACTACACAAACACCACTGCACTACCCTAAACCCTAAAAACTACCCCAGCACGAACCACTACACTACCCAAACACCACTGCACTACCCTAAACCCTAAAAACTACCCCCAGCAGTACCCCTACACTACCCAAACACCACTGCACTACCCTAAACCCTAAAACACTACCCCCAGCAGTACGCCCTACATTACCCAAGCACCACTGCACTACCCTAAATCACTACCCCCAGCACGACCCCTACACTACCCAAACACCACTGCACTACCCTAAAACACTACCCCCAGCACGACCCCCTACACTACCCAAACACCACTGCACTACCCTAAACCCTAAAACACTCCCCCAGCACGACTCCCTACACTACCCAAACACCACTGCACTACCCTAAACCCTAAATCTACCCCCAGCATGACCCCCTACACTACACAAACACCACTGCACTACCCTAAACCCTAAAAGACTACCCCCAGCACGACCCTCTTCACTACCTAAACACAACTGCACAATTTGTTACAGGCGTTGCAACGCAGGCCTGTGGTGCTTACTGGAAGTACCTAGTGGGCTAGTTGGGCCCCAGGGACCCTCAGGATTCAAGGTGACCTAATCCCCCAACTTAAAACGCACCACGGGGCGCGTTTGCACAGTGGTGAAGGGAGGGGCGGGGCCTCAGGTGACATGTGCGCAAACACGCCCTGTGGTGCGTTTTAAGTTGGGGAATTAATTCCCTTTGAATCCTGAGGGACCCTGGGGGCCAACTAGCCCACCAGGTACCTTCAGTAAGCACAACAGAGTTGCGTTGCAGAGAGGTGAAAAAGGTGCGTGGCCTCGGAACGCCTCTCTGCAACTCAGCTCTGTGGTCCTAACTGTAGGTACCTGGGGGCTAGTTGGGCCCCAGGGACCTCAGAATTCAAGGGGACTTAATCCCGCAACTTAAAACGCGCCACGGGGTGCGTTTGCACACATGTCACCTCAGGCCCCCTCCCTTCACCACTGTGCAAACGCGCCCTGTGCAGCGTTTTAAGAGGTAGTTTTAATCCCCTGCCCTATTATGTACTAGGGACTTGCAGAGGAGGTCATGCTAATCACAGGGATACCCCAACGCATAGTGTTCCCTAGTGTATGTAGGTGTTTTCACTGTATTCTAAGTGTTTTTTAGCATAGCACTGGCTCTGGTTAGTCAGAGTCAGTTACCACCAGTACCCGTCTGAAAAAGTTGTGGACACAGGATGATTTTGCAACAAGGCCTCTTTCTGCTCCTCTGTTGGTTCTTTCTGCACATCTTTTGCTTCTTTCTGTGCGTTTTTTCTTCTTTCTTCACATGTCCTACCTCTGTAGGCATAGTTAGAAACTAGCATTTAAAAAAACCTTTGAAATTCACTTAAAAATCATAGGTTTCAGGCACATTATAGTTAGAAATTAACATTTAAAAAACCTTTGAAATTCACTGAAAAAACCATAGGTTTCAGACACGTTATAGTTAGAAATTAGCATTTAAAAATCCTTTGAAATTCACTGAAAAAACCATAGGTTTTAGGGACAGTTATAGTTAGTTGGACATTTCACTCGTACAAAACCATAGAAAATCCCCGTTATAGTTAGTTCAGCTAACTATAACTCGCGCCCGCAATGCACTGCTGATGACGTCACATATTACATCACTCATGACATGGTCAGTGACATCACTGATGACATCACTGATGACATCTCAAATGACATCACTGATGACATCATCCATGTGATAATTTCATGCATCTTCTCACACCCTAATATAACTTTTGATACACCCACTCTAAATTACAGACTGCCATTCTCAAAACCATAGACACTCCAACACCAAAAACTACATACCCACTCACTGATTCTTAGGTCTACACACACATCCACTCACTCACCCGTACAGTCACTCATACTTAGTCACTCAGTACAGGACTATCATATGCACTCATACACCTAGCAACACGAACTGAATCACAAAAC